>JAVIAB010000105.1:457610-1089675 GCA_032433765.1 Megaustenia siamemsis | reverse complement strand
GCCATCTAAGGGGACTCGGCCCTCTAAGGGGACTCGGCCTCTAAGGGGACTCGGCCCTCTAAGGGGACTCGCCCTCTAAGGGGACTCGGCCTCTAAGGGGACTCGGCCATCTAAGGGGACTCGGCCTCTAAGGGGACTCGGCCCTCTAAGGGGACTCAGCTCTCTAAGGGGACTCGGCCATCTAAGGGGACTCAGCTCTCTAAGGGGACTCGGCCATCTAAGGGGACTCGGCCCTCTAAGGGGACTCAGCTCTCTAAGGGGACTCGGCCTCTAAGGGGACTCGCCCTCTAAGGGGACTCGGCCCTCTAAGGGGACTCAGCTCTCTAAGGGGACTCGGCCATCTAAGGGGACTCAGCTCTCTAAGGGGACTCAGGCTCTCTAAGGGGACTCGGCCATCTAAGGGGACTCGGCCCTCTAAGGGGACTCGGCCCTCTAAGGGGACTCGGCCATCTAAGGGGACTCGGCATCTAAGGGGACTCGGCCTCTAAGGGGACTCGCTCTCTAAGGGGACTCGGCCATCTAAGGGGACTCAGCTCTCTAAGGGGACTCGGCCCTCTAAGGGGACTCAGCTCTCTAAGGGGACTCGGCCATCTAAGGGGACTCGGCCTCTAAGGGGACTCGGCCATCTAAGGGGACTCGGCCATCTAAGGGGACTCAGCTCTCTAAGGGGACTCGCTCTCTAAGGGGACTCGGCCATCTAAGGGGACTCGGCTCTCTAAGGGGACTCGGCCTCTAAGGGGACTCGGCCATCTAAGGGGACTCAGCTCTCTAAGGGGACTCGGCCCTCTAAGGGGACTCGGCTCTCTAAGGGACTCGGCCATCTAAGGGGACTCGGCTCTCTAAGGGGACTCGGCCATCTAAGGGGACTCAGCTCTCTAAGGGGACTCTGCCATCTAAGGGGACTCGGCTCTCTAAGGGACTCGGCTCTCTAAGGGGACTCGGCTCTCTAAGGGGACTCAGCCATCTAAGGGGACTCAGCTCTCTAAGGGGACTCGCCTCTCTAAGGGGACTCGGCCATCTAAGGGGACTCAGCTCTCTAAGGGGACTCGGCTCTCTAAGGGGACTCAGCCATCTAAGGGGACTCGGCTCTCTAAGGGACTCGCCCTCTAAGGGGACTCGGCTCTCTAAGGGGACTCGGCCATCTAAGGGGACTCGGCTCTCTAAGGGACTCTGCCATCTAAGGGGACTCAGCTCTCTAAGGGGACTCTGCCATCTAAGGGGACTCGGCTCTCTAAGGGGACTCGGCTCTCTAAGGGGACTCGCTCTCTAAGGGGACTCAGCCATCTAAGGGGACTCAGCTCTCTAAGGGGACTCTGCATCTAAGGGGACTCGGCCTCTAAGGGACTCGGCCCTCTAAGGGACTCGGCCATCTAAGGGGACTCGGCTCTCTAAGGGGACTCGGCCATCTAAGGGGACTCAGCTCTCTAAGGGGACTCGGCCATCTAAGGGGACTCGGCCCTCTAAGGGGACTCGGCCATCTAAGGGGACTCGGCCATCTAAGGGGACTCGGCCATCTAAGGGGACTCGGCCCTCTAAGGGGACTCGGCCATCTAAGGGGACTCGCTCTCTAAGGGGACTCAGCTCTCTAAGGGGACTCAGCTCTCTAAGGGGACTCAGCCATCTAAGGGGACTCGGCCATCTAAGGGGACTGGCCCTCTAAGGGGACTCGGCCATCTAAGGGGACTCAGCCATCTAAGGGGACTCGGCCCTCTAAGGGGACTCGGCCATCTAAGGGGACTCAGCCATCTAAGGGGACTCGGCCATCTAAGGGGACTCAGCTCTCTAAGGGGACTCGGCCATCTAAGGGGACTCGGCCCTCTAAGGGGACTCGCCATCTAAGGGGACTCGGCCATCTAAGGGGACTCGGCCATCTAAGGGGACTCGGCCATCTAAGGGACTCGGCCATCTAAGGGACTCGGCTCTAAGGGGACTCGGCCATCTAAGGGGACTCGGACCTCTAAGGGGACTCGGCCATCTAAGGGGACTCGGCATCTAAGGGGACTCGGCCATCTAAGGGGACTCGGCCCTCTAAGGGGACTCGCCATCTAAGGGGACTCGGCCCTCTAAGGGGACTCGGCCATCTAAGGGGACTCAGCTCTCTAAGGGACTCGGCTCTCTAAGGGGACTCGGCATCTAAGGGGACTCGGCCATCTAAGGGGACTCAGCTCTCTAAGGGGACTCGGCTCTCTAAGGGGACTCGCCATCTAAGGGACTCGCCCTCTAAGGGACTCGGCCCTCTAAGGGGACTCGGCCCTCTAAGGGACTCGGCCCTCTAAGGGGACTCGGCCCTCTAAGGGGACTCGCCATCTAAGGGGACTCGCTCTCTAAGGGGACTCGGACATCTAAGGGGACTCAGCCCTCTAAGGGGACTCGCCATCTAAGGGACTCGGCCTCTAAGGGGACTCTGCCATCTAAGGGGACTCGGCCCTCTAAGGGGACTCGCCATCTAAGGGGACTCGGCCCTCTAAGGGGACTCGGCCCTCTAAGGGGACTCGCCATCTAAGGGGACTCGGCTCTCTAAGGGGACTCGGCATCTAAGGGGACTCGCCTCTAAGGGGACTCGCCATCTAAGGGGACTCGGCTCTCTAAGGGGACTCGGCATCTAAGGGGACTCGGCCCTCTAAGGGACTCGGCCATCTAAGGGGACTCGGCCATCTAAGGGGACTCGCCCTCTAAGGGGACTCGCCCTCTAAGGGGACTCGGCTCTCTAAGGGGACTCGGCTCTCTAAGGGGACTCGACATCTAAGGGGACTCGGCCCTCTAAGGGGACTCGCCATCTAAGGGGACTCGGCTCTCTAAGGGGACTCGGACATCTAAGGGGACTCGGACATCTAAGGGGACTCCCCTCTAAGGGGACTCGGCCATCTAAGGGGACTCGGCATCTAAGGGGACTCGGCCCTCTAAGGGGACTCGGCTCTCTAAGGGGACTCAGCTCTCTAAGGGGACTCAGCTCTCTAAGGGGACTCGGCCCTCTAAGGGGACTCGGCCATCTAAGGGGACTCGGCCCTCTAAGGGGACTCGGCCCTCTAAGGGGACTCGGCTCTCTAAGGGGACTCGGCCCTCTAAGGGGACTCAGCTCTCTAAGGGGACTCAGCTCATCTAAGGGGACTCGGCTCTCTAAGGGGACTCGGCTCTCTAAGGGACTCAGCTCTCTAAGGGGACTCAGCTCTCTAAGGGGACTCGGCTCTCTAAGGGGACTCGGCCTCTAAGGGGACTCGGCTCTCTAAGGGGACTCGGCTCTCTAAGGGGACTCAGCTCTCTAAGGGGACTCGGCTCTCTAAGGGGACTCGGCTCTCTAAGGGGACTCGGCTCTAAGGGGACTCAGCTCTCTAAGGGGACTCGGCCTCTAAGGGGACTCAGCTCTCTAAGGGGACTCGGCTCTCTAAGGGGACTCGGCTCTAAGGGGACTCGGCTCTCTAAGGGGACTCAGCTCTCTAAGGGGACTCGCCTCTAAGGGACTCAGCTCTCTAAGGGGACTCGGCTCTCTAAGGGGACTCGGCCATCTAAGGGGACTCAGCTGTCTAAGGGGACTCGGCTCTCTAAGGGGACTCGGCCATCTAAGGGACTCGGCCATCTAAGGGGACTCGGCTATCTAAGGGGACTCGGCCATCTAAGGGACTCTGCTATCTAAGGGGACTCGGCCATCTAAGGGGACTCGGCCATCTAAGGGGACTCGGCTATCTAAGGGGACTCGGCTATCTAAGGGGACTCGCCATCTAAGGGGACTCTGCTATCTAAGGGACTCGGCATCTAAGGGGACTCGGCCATCTAAGGGGACTCGGCCATCTAAGGGGACTCGGCATCTAAGGGGACTCGGCCATCTAAGGGGACTCGGCTATCTAAGGGGACTCGGCCTCTAAGGGGACTCGGCTGTCTAAGGGGACTCGGCCATCTAAGGGGACTCTGCATCTAAGGGGACTCGGCCCTCTAAGGGGACTCGGCTATCTAAGGGGACTCGGCTATCTAAGGGGACTCGGCTGTCTAAGGGGACTCGGCCATCTAAGGGGACTCGGCTATCTAAGGGGACTCGCCCTCTAAGGGGACTCGGCTATCTAAGGGGACTCGGCTATCTAAGGGGACTCGGCATCTAAGGGGACTCGGCCATCTAAGGGGACTCTGCTATCTAAGGGGACTCGGCCCTCTAAGGGGACTCTGCTATCTAAGGGGACTCGGCTATCTAAGGGACTCGGCCATCTAAGGGGACTCGGCTATCTAAGGGGACTCGGCCATCTAAGGGGACTCGGCTGTCTAAGGGGACTCGGCTGTCTAAGGGGACTCGGACATCTAAGGGGACTCGGCCATCTAAGGGGACTCGCCATCTAAGGGGACTCGGCCATCTAAGGGGACTCGGACATCTAAGGGGACTCGGACATCTAAGGGGACTCGGCCATCTAAGGGGACTCGGCCATCTAAGGGGACTCGGACATCTAAGGGGACTCGGACATCTAAGGGGACTCGGCTGTCTAAGGGGACTCGGACATCTAAGGGGACTCGGCTGTCTAAGGGGACTCGGCCATCTAAGGGGACTCGGACATCTAAGGGGACTCGGCCATCTAAGGGGACTCGGCCATCTAAGGGGACTCGGACATCTAAGGGGACTCGGACATCTAAGGGGACTCGGCTAAGGGGACTCGGCTGTCTAAGGGGACTCGGCTCTCTAAGGGGACTCAGCTAAGGGGACTCGGCTATCTAAGGGGACTCAGCTAAGGGGACTCGGCTCTCTAAGGGGACTCAGCTAAGGGGACTCGGCTCTCTAAAGGGACTCGGCTCTCTAAGGGGACTCAGCTCTCTAAAGGGACTCGGCTATCTAAGGGATTCGGCTATCTAAGGGGACTCGGCTATCTAAGGGGATTCGGCTATCTAAGGGTACTCGGCTCTCTAAGGACTCAGCTCTAAGGGACTCGGCTATCTAAGGGGACTCGGCTATCTATGGGGACTGGCTAAGGGGACTCGGCTCTCTAAGGGGACTCGGCTAAGGGGACTCAGCTCTCTAAGGGAACTCAGCTAAGGGGACTCGGCTCTCTAAGGGGACTCATCTAAGTGGACTCAGCTCTCTAAGGGGACTCGGATATCAAAGGGGATTCGGCTAAGGGGAGTCAGCTCTCTAAAGGGACTCGGCTATCTAAGGGGACTCAGCTATCTCTAAAGGGACTCGGCAATCTAAGGGGACTCAGCTATCTCTAAAGGGACTCGGCAATCTAAGGGGACTCAGCTATCTCTAAAGGGACTCGGCAATCTAAGGGGACTCAGCTAAGGGACTCATCTGTCTAAGGGGACTCGGCTGCTATCTAAGGGGGCTCGGCTATCTAAGGGGGCTTGGCTATCTAAGGGGGCTCGGCTATCTAAGGGGGCTTGGCTATCTAAGGGGGCTCGGCTATCTAAGGGGACTCAGCTATCTATGGGACTCAGCTATCTATGGGGACTCAGCTATATAAGGGGACTCAGCTATCTATGGGGACTCAGCTATCTTAAGCAATGAAGGCCAAATTGTGGCCTGCTGGCCAGATCTTGCCCTGCCTGTCTTTTTCTTTTATTCTTGTCCCTTGAAGGGTCCACAGAAACTTCTTGCCTCATTTCCTTCCTCATTTGCCTTTCAGCGTTGAGGGGAAATATAATTTGCATAAACATAAAAATGGTATAGAGAAGTATAAAATAAACATAAATGTTATGTTTATGTGCAGCTGTGCAATGTGTTGTTTTTTTTGTCTTATCACACGGCCAAGCCATTTTATCTGTTGTTTCTTTGTGTATTCAATGGTAGGAATTATTCCTAGTATTTTTTCTCTCAGTTCTTCACTTCTGATCTTATCTCTCAGGCCATCTCCTACTATGCGTCTAACATGTTTCATTTTGGTAGTGGTTATTTATCTAATTGTCCTTGAGTCTACCATTTAGGTATGGCATTGGTAGCTCAACATTCACATTTATGACATTGTGTTGTAGAGTTCTTGTTTTGCCTCTAATTCTAGTATTATTCATTATTTCCCTGTTGGACAACAGTGGTAACATTTGTGATTGTTCAATGATTTAACGAGGTTTGCTGCAACTTTAGTCTTTTATTTCTGCTGCTTGAGATTTTTTCATTTGTCACTAGAATTCATCATCTATCTATCTATTGACCTTTCGAGCCATTGCCAGCCCATAGGGCATAGACCAAGATACACCTTCTCATATCTGAATTTTTGTTCTAGCAGTTTTCTTTTAAAGATATTTTATCAAATCTCGCCATTTGTCTCTGTTCTGTGCAAGCAGCTCTATCTCATTGAGGGAGCCGAATCTTGTTGCTCTTGCCTCTCTCATCAATGTTCTTCTCAGTATCTCCCTGGGTCTTCCTCTTTTTCTCTTACCTGTTGTTCCCATATGAGGGCTTGCTTTGCTATTCGATTATTATCTCTATTCATCATCTAGGTATTTTAAATTGTAATTAGGGGGCGACTGGTTGGTCTTGGGCTGATGTTTTGCTTCGAGACAGAGAGGTTGTGGATTCTCTCTCTCTCTCTCTCTGCGATCAAGACTCAATCAGAGTAGGATTCCAGACTCTCTCATGAAGTCAGCTGTCTGTTTAAGTGAGTCGATTGCCCCATATAGTTTCTCTTCCAGGGAGGTGGGCGTGGACCACATTGCTCTTCTCAGGTCTGTGTACTGGGAGCAATCCTGTAGAACATGTTTTGTAGTCACATTGTCCAGTGTACAGTGGCAGAGGCTGGTTGTACCTATTTTGAATTTGTTGAACATATGATTTCTCATTCTATTGTGGCCAGTGCGTAAGCGAAGTATGATGACTTGATCCCTCCTTGATAGTTGGTGGTATCCGTCACTCTTGTTATGCTTTGGGTGTTCTCGTTTCAATTTTTCATGGAACTGACCCTTGAGGATGGATTTGGCTTCATCATAACTGAGCGGATGGTTCTCTTGCGGTAATCTCCCTCCCTCTTTAGCTAATTTGGTTGTGGGTTCAAATCCTGGCTCCCCCAGTTGGGATTTTTATTTATGATTTCTCTCTGCGGCAACCACCCCTGGTCTCAGCAGTGAGGCCCAGCTTGAAACGTCAATTACTCATCGACGGAAAAAAATATGAGTACCTCAGAAGTCGGAGTTATCTGCCTGTGCAGCGAGGGACCCCTGTGCACACGGCTGCCGGGGAAAATGGATTAACACGCAAAATTCAGTTCGTAGTCTCTAGGGACTTCGTCAGAGGTAAAAGCTGGCGAACAAACAAAAAAAAACAAATTGTAAATAATTAATCCCCCACTTGTTTTTAATTATCTTCTAACACATTTTTCTATCATTTATAATTTTCTATCATTTATAATTTTCTATCATTTATAATTTTCTATCATTTATAATTTTCTATCATTTATAATTTCCTATCATTTATAATTTCCTATCATTTATAATTTTCTATGATTTATAATTTTCTATCATTTATAATTTCCTATCATTTATAATTTTCTGTCATTATAATTTCCTGTCATTTATAATTTCCTGTCATTTATAATTTTCTATCATTTATAATTTTCTATCATTTATAATTTCCTATCATTTATAATTTCCTATCATTTATAATTTTCTATCATTTATAATTTTCTATCATTTATAATCAAGTCAGGTAATTTTACCTGCTACTGTATGCAGTAAACAGTACAACCTGCGGCTGCCCTGCTGCCTTGCAGAAATGCTCAGGAGAGTAAAAGGCTAAGGGAGGGTACCCCGAAGTAAAACAACCCCACTGCCTTGTGGGTGAGACTTTTAGTCAAAGGCTAGCGGAGCCAACCGTAAACAAACCGACGAAAAGCAACAGAAAACCACATTCGCAATTTCTTTGTATAATCAGGGGTCGCCACAACTATAACAAGAAAAAGAGATTTTAAATGTTATATAGAGCCAGTCTTAGCATATGGTTGTGAATCATGGACAATAGGACAACAGACAAGAAAATCACTGGAGGTTGTACAAATGTGGTTTTACAGAAGAATGTTGAGAATACCATGGACAGCTAGATAGAGTAATAAAAACGTTCTGAAAGAGGTCAAAGCAAAAAGAGAGCTAATTTTCAAAATTAGGAAGAAACAATCATTATTTTTTGGCCATGTAATGAGAAGAGAACAACTGGAATATATTGTAACAACTGGGAAAATTGAGGGACGAAGAGATAGAGGGAAGCAAAGAGAAAAGATACCAGACAGCTTAAGAGAATGGCTTGGCAGAAGGTCAACGACAGAAATGATAAATAACTGTCGAGATCGAAAGTTGTGGAGAGACATGATCACCTATGCCAGCAGGCATGGTACTTGATGAAGTTAATTAGACTAATTTAGAGTTCATTCATTGAGTGCCGTCTCTGCATCGAAGGTTGGCTACCATGAAGTGCCATTTAGCTCTGCCTCTTGCTTTGATCATGTAGATTGTCATAGGCTGACTTGTCCATTTTCTTATGTCACTCGTCCACGTTAGTCTTGGTCTGCATCTTTTACCTTTTATTTCCCTTCCAAGATTACTTTTAGTAGGCATTTCTGTATTTTAACATGCCCCAACAATCTCATTTGTCTTGTATGAATTGTGTTGAATTGTATAATTTTTCGTTGTTTTAAGACTTCATCCTTTGTTTTCTTTCCAACCAATTCTTCTATAAATCCACATTTCATTAAACAATGACAGACAATAATAATTTCTATCTATCTATCTATCGTCCTTTCGAGCCGAAGACGGCACATAGGGCAGAACTACAATCTCAAAAATAGAAACCTTGCGTGCCAAAATGGCATATATTGCAGAGATCACTGCTTCTAAAATCCATGGCTTGTTTCCATAAAAATACTTTTACAATGACAGCTTGTCAAGCCATCGATCAACCTCCTTAGTCGCCTCTTACGACATGCCTGGAAGGTCACAGTGTCACTATTCTTTACCTCCCTATAATAATTTAGAGTTATTAATATAAAATCTATAACAACCAAGTAATGTTATAAATCACAGGAAGACACTAAAGTACAAAATCACAACAAAGGTTTGTAGCACTAACAAGTATAGATTTGGGTAATTTATGAGTTTAGCGACCTCAAATTATTTCTGCTAGATGAGTGATCTCCCTCACTGACCTGATATACTTTAACTGTTGTTAGTGTTTGTGCTTTTAATGTTATTTTTCAGCAAGGTTTAGGTTTAGTGTCCGATTTTGTAGCGTTTTGGAATTCCTAACCTTAAACACAAACTCTAGAACTAATCCAGAGATCTTCAAATGACAGATTAGAGAACGACAGAAAAAAATTGAGTGAGAATGTTACTCCGAACAGAAATAATTTGGGACGCTAAACTCGTAAATTACCAATTTGTCCGTTAATTAAAAATGTATGTAATTTACGAGTTATTTCTCTTGATTATCAATCTTTATTTGGTCGCTCTCAAATCATCTATCAGTAGAAAACCCCTGGGTTCTTCTATCCTTCCTCCATTGCCGTTGAGGGGAGATACCATCTGCGATTCTTTGCTCTTCTGTTGGCCTCTTCTGGTGTTATACCTCCTAGTGACTCTAGTATTCCTTTATCCATCTCCTTCTCGGTCTTCCTCTTAATCTGGCATTATCATAGCGTTTGTTTATGTCTCTTTGAGTCATTGTTAGTTCTTTTTGTCTTGTTATGTGGCTGAACCAATTTATCTGTTGTTTCTTTATGTATTCGATGGCTGGTTCAATTCGAGTTTCTTCCTCAGGTCGGTGTTTCTTACTCTGTCCCTTAAGTTGTTTCCTGTCATTCTTCTGACACATTTTTGCATTTCATTTCGGTGGTCGTTATCTTTCTTATTGTTCTAGAGTCCAGCGTCCAATTCTGGCACTGATAGCACAGAGTTGTAGAAACATTGTTACCAGTGCTTGCCCGTGCCCTGTGATCACTGTTAAACAACCTCTGGGTTAGTACTACAATTAACTCTACTCGCCTAAAGTCTGAAGAGAAGTTTTAGGCTAAACTACTAAACTCATAAACTAAACTGGCCTAGTAAACCGTGTTCTTGTTTTAAAAAAAAAATAATTAAATGCACAAAAACTAGAAACATTTAATAATTCAAGTATGTCTAGTCAGTGATGGGAGATCACTCGCTTAGTAGAAATTTAGGACGCTAAACTAAACTCATAGATTACCGGGACATTAAAATACGCGAACTTTTTCTGGGAAGCCACCATCATGTGCATCTCAAAGAAAACATCCGGCAGCTTCGGTCGCAGACATTTCACTACAGGATGGCCGAATGTTAAATTAGGGACAAAATGTCCGTCCATAACATCTAAATGTAAATAGTCAGAGCCGGCATCCAGTAAACGCTGACATTCCGCGGCGAGATTTGATAAATCGGCGTTGAGAATTGACGGTCCGATCTTGCATGAACTTCCACAGGCCAGCGCCATGTCTGCTACAACGGAAAATTAAAATTTCGGATTTTATGTTGGTCATCAGTGCATTATTTATTAAAGTCCGTTCAGAAATTCGTACCCACTGAGTTTATTGTCGCCAAAAATAAACAGAACATCAACATAACTATAGAAGGCAGGCAAATAAAACAAGTAGAGGAATTCAAAATACCTAGGAAGTTTAGTGGCAAACGATAATTCATAAACAGCAGAGATAGAATCAAGATGCAACAAAGCTTGTCAAATCATTGAACAGTTATCACCACTATTGTCCAACAAGGAAATAACTCTAGAGGCAAAACGGGCACTCTACAATACAATCTTCATCCCAACGTTGTGCTATCAATGCCAGACCTGGACCCTAGACTCAAGATACAACAAAGCTGGTCAAATCATTGGACAGTTATCACCACTATTGTCCAACAAGGAAATAACTCGAGGCAAAACGGGCACTCTACAATACAATCTTCATCCCAACGTTGTGCTATCAATGCCAGACCTGGACCCTAGACTCAAGATACAACAAAGCTTGTCAAATCATCGGACAGTTATCACCACTATTGTCCAACAAGGAAATAACTCTAGAGGCAAAACGGGCACTCTACAATACAATCTTCATCCCAACGTTGTGCTACCAATGTCAGTCCTGGACCCTAGACTCAAGATGCAACAAAGCTTGTCAAATCATCGGACAGTTATCACCACTATTGTCCAACAAGGAAATAACTCTAGAGGCAAAACGGGCACTCTACAATACAATCTTCATCCCAACGTTGTGCTACCAATGTCAGTCCTGGACCTAGACTCAAGATGCAACAAAGCTTGTCAAATCATTGGACAGCTATCACCACTATTGTCCAACAAGAAATAACTCTAGAGGCAAAACGGACACTCTACAATACAATCTTCATCCCAACGTTGTGCTACCAATGACCTGGACCCTAGACTCAAGATACAACAAAGCTTGTCAAATCATTGGACAGTTATCACCACTATTGTCCAACAAGGAAATAACTCTAGAGGCAAAACGGACACTCTACAATACAATCTTCATCCCAACTTTGTGCTACCAATGACCTGGACCCTAGACTCAAGATACAACAAAGCTTGTCAAATCATTGGACAGCTATCACCACTATTGTCCAACAAGGAAATAACTCTGGAGGCAAAACTGGCACTCTACAATACAATCTTCATCCCAACGTTGTGCTACCAATGCCAGACCTGGACCCTAGATGCAAGAACAATAAGAAAAATAACCTCTACAGAGATGAAATGTGTTAGACGAATGACAGGAAACAGTCTGAGAGATAAGATCAGAAATGAAGAACTGAGAAAAAAGCTAGGAATAGCCCCCGCCACAGAATATATAAAGAAACAACAGATAAAATGGTTTGACCACGTGACAAGGCAGAAGGAACAAAACACAATTAGGCTTCAATAAACGTTGTGAAAACACCAGACCCAAGGGTCGACAACGAAAAAGATGGATCGATGGAATATTAGAAGCACTAGGAAACATAACAGCAGCAGAGGCGAACAGAAGAGCAAAAGACCGCAAATTATATCTCCCTCGACGCTGAAAGGCAGATGAGGAAGGAAAGAAGAAGAAGGGTTTATTAATTATCTTGTAAACTGGTTGAAGAATTTCAATTTATTTTTTTTTAATGAAATCTTATTTTTTCACTGACCTTATGCCAGATTTTTTTTCCCTACTGTCGTGCATTTAGGAAAGATGTTTCTTTCTTTAAGGTATATAATCATCAAGTACCGGGCATGCTGGCGTAGGTATGCATGTCTCTCCACAACTTTCTCCACAGTTATTTATCAGTTCTGTTGTTGACCTCCTGCCAAGCCATTCTTTAAGCTGTGTGGTATCTTTTTTCTTTGCTTCCCTCTATCTCTTCGTCCCTCAATTTTTCCAGTTGTTATAATATATTCCAGCTGTTCTCTTCTCATTACATGGCCAAAATATGATGATTGTTTCTTCCTAATATTGGAAATTTTTAGTTGTTTTAAGACTTTATCGTTTGTTTTCCTTTCCTTCCATCCAATTCTACATATTCTTCTATATATCCACATTTCAAAAGCTTCAATTCTATGTTCTGTTTTCTTGTATAATGTCCATGTTTCTGCACCATATAGAAATATTGAGATGTAAAAATGGCAGCTTATTTATATTCGAGCTATGGACCAAACAATGTTTACATTGAACAACACGATAAATGTTATTGCTGCGAGTTGGCAGATTTTTGAAAATGTTTTCAAGGGTTTGAACATAAATGTTTGTTCACAGTTCGTTAACCTTCGCTGTAGATAAAATCGTTAATTGGATGGCTTCGTTTCAGACATTTTTGACGTTGGTAGCTAAGGACCTAACTTGTGCAAACCGGGCATTGGCAAGGATCATTTTGAATCTATGAAGTGGGCTCATTGTGTGTTTAACTCAAACGCATATGTGCTTTTTAACCAAAGACCATTTTTTGGGGACTCGATGCAGATATCCCCGATGGAAGAATAAATTGTACTATTAGTCCCATAAATGATTCGCTTCCAGAGGTTTATGATGTAAACAAAGCAGTTTTGTCATTGCAAGTGAATAATGTCCACACCTATAATTGGTCAGGATTGTGTAGCAGCAGCAGCTTTATAGCGAACACAGAAAACATCACACGATTGTGCTGTTCTGAAACAGCTATGCCATGCTACCTTAGAATTGCCTTTAATGCGATTACTGTGACCACAAACCAATCTCCATGTGTGTGCCACATATTTACACCCCAGAAAGAAATACTGAATATAACAACACCATGTGCCGTCTGTGATATTAATGACCACAGACCAAGAGCCTCCAGTATGATTGATACAACTGTTGCACCAAGCACTTCATCAGCAGAGCCATATCTATGGAATGTTAATCTGACATTGTTCTTGAATGATGTCCAAGTTAATGAGACATCAGAATCGTGTGGCAGCAGCTACAAGAAGGGAGCGGAGAACATCAAGTTCTGCTGCTATAAAGGAGACTTGCCTTGCTATCCCAGAATTGCCTTAAATGGAATCACTGTAGTTGAAAACTTCTCCTCTTGTGTAAACTACACATTCACATCTAAGAGTGAATCAGTGAAGGTCACAAAATCATATTCTCTCTGTGGTTTTACTAACTACAGGTCATGTGGTTTCTGTTGGATTGGAAATGATAACTTACCACCACTGTGTGTCTATATGTTTGGAATTGGAGTCATCAATGACGGCCTAACATCATCAAGTGCTATGACGATCATCATTTTCGGGAGGACGTGAACTCCCATGGTATATGGTGGTTAGGCGGCAGGAACCATTGAAGGCTATGTCTGAAAAGTGTTCCTTCTTGCAGTTTCCTCATATTCCAAGTCCGGCTTGTTGCAGGAGCTACTGAGTTAAGTGCTCTGTGCACACCGTGAGCTGTGTGTCTCATCCGTTTTGATCCTGCTTCGATATCCCGCTTGTTTACGATGAATGATGATATCGTATGACAGGGAACAGTTGGCTGTGTTCACTTTCTGCGCGGTTTCGCCTTATGTCTTTTGGCGTGTGCTGAGACTGCTACGATGGGGACTACAGTTACCTTTCTTTGTTTGGGAGATGAGTTGGTAATTCGGATGATTCCACTGGCACGGGCGGTTGAGCAATTATGGATTTTAATTCGTTTGCTGTGAGACCGAGGCCTTCCATAACCAATAACCAATAACCAATTGAGATGTAACATTTGCTATTCTTAGTTTTAGCCCTGGTGTTATTGTTTTGATGTTAGTATGTTCTTCATGACAATAAAATTACTTTTTGCCATTCCTATTGTTTTGTTTATTTCAGTTTTACATTTTCCATCACTGGTTATAGTATGTCCAAGGTAGTTGTACAAGGTAGTTATAGTTCTGAACTGTCTCCAGGTCTAGTCCTTCACTTTTGATATCCACTTGTGGGTTTTGAGTATTTTTTTTGTTTATGATCATAGTTTTAGTCTTTTTTATATTCATATCTAGTCCATATTTTTTGTTTGTCATGTTTATTTCATTAAGTAATTGTTGTAGATCTTTAGGATTTTCTGCTAGTAGTACAGTATCATCAGCATATCTTAGGTTATTGATTATCTTTCCATTAATTTGTAGGCCAGGCATCTTTGTGATGTTTTTAAAGATTTGCTCAGTGTATAGAATGAACAAGCTTGGTGATAAAAACTATCTTTACGACACATAGTACCATTGCTGTTGTATGTCGAGGGGGGGGGGGGCGCAACGATAGAGCCAGAGGGATAAAGGCCGCTTGGTCAAGCAGTCGCCACTACGTGTGAGACTCAGGATTTTTATTTAACCCCTGATAGAAAAAATCCCTTCTGTCTGCCGCTGGCTTCGAACACCGTACGTCAGCTTTAAAGCCAGCGGAACAGTGGTTTTAGCCGTACGGCCACGCGCACCTCAAGCTTGGTGATATTCCCATACAAACAATGTATGTCGTACTTATGTATGTTTGCAGGGCTTCATTGTGGGAATTCTTTCTTGGGTTTAGTGTTCTTCGCATAGTTTACTAAAGGCTCGTTGTGTTGTGTTTTAATCTTTCTGCCTTATCACGTCGCCAAACTATTTTATCTTTTGTTTCTTTATATATTCTACGGTAGGGTTATTCGTAGCTTTTTTTTATTTTTTTTTATCAGTTCTTAATTTTTTATCTTAATATCACAGGTCTGTGTCTCTGTGATGTTTTGAATAAAAGAAACTAATTCATTTCATGAAAATCAGAAACGAATGTATTTATATAGTTGAGTTGAGTTATTGAGTTATTTGCGGATCATCATCATTGCACTCCGAATATGCCAATAGGTGCTCAGATCCCCTCTTCAGCAAGTCCCGCAGTGTCCATCAACTGACGGCTCCAGTTCTGTGTTGGTTGATAAGTCTTCTTACACACCCACTAAGTTTTCATTTCTGGCTGTCCCCATCTTAACTCCCATCTCTTTCATCCGAAGAAGTGACGTATAGGGAATATGGTGTTAGTGACCATAAATTTTACAGACCCTCAGCACATGATTTTCGGGGTAACGTGGTTGGTATCACGCCCGTGCCGCTTTACTTTCCCAGAAACAAAATCCGGTACCCATTTAAGGCTGGGTAAACTCGGAAGCTATCGGTTGGGATCGAACCCTACCTCTTGTCCTTTGTAGTCCAGTTCACTAACAACTGAGCTATCGCGGCTCCCTACGTGGACTTATGGTTAACCCATATCGCGGGGGCATTGATGATGTCCGCCCGATCCATTGGTTGACCCTCTTCAACGATACCACAGCTAGCCAATCTTTGCGCTCTTTCATTTTCCCGTACTCCTGCATTGTCAGGAACGCAGACAAAGGCGACCCTACGTACTTTTTTTTTACTTCTGCCATCAGTTGCATGAGGAAAGTTTGAATACTTGATTCATCATCATATGCAATACTGGTTGGCGTAGGCGATCATATCCTTCCATAATCTTCTATGTACAGTGCATCGTATCAGTTCTGTTGTTGACTGTTTTCCATGCCATGACACCAAGCTATCCAGTATTTTCTCTCTTTGTCGTCCGCGATCTCTCTTTCCTTTTATTTTGCCAGTTGTAACCAAGTGTTCCAACTTTCCTCTTCTCACGATGTACCCGAAATATGTTGATCGTTTCTTTCTGTTGTTTCTTATGAGCTCCCTTTTGGTGTTGGCCTGTTTGGGAATTTCCTCGTTGGTCTTTTTAGCAGTCCATGGAACTTTCAACATTCTTCTGAGAAATCCCATCTCTGTGGCCTCTAATCGTCTTTTCATTTGTTTCATAACTACCAGCTTAACCGCAGCATTGCAATTATTTGCATATTCCCTAGTTCCTTGCTACCAGCTTTATCGCAGCATTGCAATTATTTGCCTGTTTTTTGCCTCCTTGCTACCAGCTTTATCGCAGCATTGGAATTATTTGCCTGTTTTCTGCCTCCTTGCTACCAGCTGTATCGCAGCATTGCAATTATTTGCCTGTTTTCTGCCTCCTTGCTACCAGCTTTATCGCAGCATTGCAATTATTTGCCCGTTACATGCCCCCCCCCCCCACTGCTACTAGCTTTACCGCAGCATTGCACTTATTTGTCTGTTTCCTACAGCACATGATAAACAAGAAAAAGAGTTCTTAAATGTTATGTAGTGGCAGTCTTAACATATGGATGTGAATCATGGACAATAGGACAACAGACAAGAAAATCACTGGAGTCTGCAGAAATGTGGTTTTACAGAAGAATGTTGAGAATACCATGGACAGCTAAGAAGAGTAATGAAGAGGTTCTGAGAGAAAGGTCAAAGCAAAAAGAGAGCTAATTTCCAATATTAGGAAGAAACAATCGTCATTTTTTTGGCCATGTAATGAGAAGAGAATGAAAAGACGGTTAAAGGCCACAGAGATGGGATTTCTCAGAAGAATGTTGAAAGTTCCCTGGAAAGATAAAAAGACCAATGAGGAAGTTCTCAAAGAGGACAACACAAAAAGGGAGCTTTTGAGGAAAACATCAGAAAGAAGCAATCAACATTTTTCGGGCACATCATGAGAAGAGGAAAGTTGGAATACTTGGTTACAACTGGCAAAATAAAAGGAAAGAGAGATCGCGGACGACAAAGAGAGAAAATACTGGATAGCTTGGTGTCATGGCATGGAAAACAGTCAACAACAGAACTGATACGATGCACTGTAGATAGAAGATCGTGGAGGGACATGATCGCCTACGCCAACCGGTATGGTGCATGATGATGAATGAGAAGAGATCAACTGGAATATATTATAACAACTGGGAAAACTGAGAAACGAAGAGATAGAGGGAAGCAAAGATACAAGACAGGTTAAGAGAATGGCTTGGCAGAAGGTCAACATAGAAATGATAAATAACTGTCGACATCGAAAGTTGTGGAGAGACATGATCACCTACGCCAGTAGGCCCGGTACTTGATGATGATGATAGTACATGATGTCGATGATTTATTTCGTTGAGAAACAGAAGTCCATATTTTAACCAGCCCACGTCTGTAGTAGTAGCCGGTTACCTCCCTTGTAGAAGTTACACATGGACGGTCTCGTCTGACGGCTGGTCACCAATCTCTCCTCTCATTTCTAGCTCAGAATTTCACGATTTAACGTCTACAAACTCCATTATCGGCGCAATTATAAACGTTGGAAAGAAATGGCAGACTCAACACTTGATGACTTTTTCGCTAAAAAGGATAAAAGTAAAAGAAAGACGAAGTTATCATCAAAAGTCAAGGCTCGTCCTCACGGTCCTGTAGACAACATGTCCGTGGATGTGGGGGAAGCTGGCACAAGAGACAAGGAAAGTAAAGTCAGCGGCTCAGGCGATCTCATAAATGTCCAGTCAGGCAGACAGGTTAGTATTATTTTAGATGACACAATAGTTTTGATATCAATCTGTACTGTATGTGTATTTAAAAAATCACGAACTACCAACAAATTATTACAATTACTCAATAAAGTGAATTACAACAAATATTTTATTTGTTTATTTTATTTATTTGTATTCTTCTTCTGACTTCTGGCCTGGGTTCTGGTTCAAAGTCAAACTTGAAACTGCAAAGTTTAAAAAAAATAGTAATTCAATAATAAATTCAATAATTATTTGTTTTACTTAAATTTACTAGTTAAACAAAATAAAAAGTGAAGAGTGAAGAGCCCCGTCACGCTAAGCATGGAATATATAAATATTAATTGATATGGTGGTGTTGACTGTTGTTACTGTTGTTAGACTAGTGTTATACTGTTAGTAGTAACCATAGACCTTCAACTTCAACGGTACCATTAATATGATAATTGATATTATAATGATTTTTGGAGAAATGAAATGTGGTCGGTATTACGCCTGTACTGCTTTACTACTTTCCCAGGAAAAAAATCCAATAATACTGATAGATAGTTTAAGGTTGGGTGAACCTGGAAGCAGTCGTCGTCGATTAGGACTAACCTCTTGTACTTTGTAGTCTAGTTCACTAACCACTGAGCTATTGCGGCTCCCAGATGATACTGTAAGTGTATTACTAGCAGAAAATCCTAAAGATCTACAATTACTTAATGAAATAAACATGACTCATGACAAGCAAAAATTATGGATTATATCATCATCAAGTACCATGCCTGCTGGTGTAGGTGATCATGTCTCTCCACAACTTTTGATCTCGACAGTTATTTATCATTTCTGTTGTTGACCTTCTGCCAAGCCTTCTCTTAAAAGCTGTTTGGTATCTTTTCTCTTTGCTTCCCTCTATCTCTTTGTCCTTCAATTTTCCCAGTTGAAGGAACAGACCTGGAAACAGTTCAGAGCTACAACTACCTTGGACTTACTATAACAAGTGATGGAAAATATAAAACTGAAATAAACAAAAGAATAGGAATGGCAAAAAAGTAATTTTAATGCCATGAAAAATATCATCATCATCAAGTACCAGGCCCAGTGGCGTAGGTGATCATGTCTCTCCACAACTTTCGATCTCAGCAGCTATTTATCATTTCTGTTGTTGACCTTCTGCCAAGCCATTCTCTTAAGCTGTCTGTTATTTTTTCTCTTTGCTTCCCTCTATCTCTTCGTCCCTCAATTTTTCCAGTTGTTACAATATATTCAAGTTGTTCTCTTCTCATTCTATCTATCTATTGACCTTTCGAGCCGTAACCGGCCCATAGGGCGTAGACCAAGATACACCTTCTCCTATATGAATTTTTGTTCTAGCAGTTTTCTTTTAAAGATATTTTATCAAATCTCGCCATCTGTCTCTGTTCTGTGCAAGCAGTTCTATCTCATTGAGGGAGCCGATTCCTGCTGCTCTTGCCTCTCTCATCAATGTTCTTCTCAGTGTCTCCCTGGGTCTTCCTCTTTTTCTTTTACCTGTTGTTTCCCATATGAGGGCTTGCTTTGCTATTCGATTATTATCTCTTCTCATCACATGTCCAACGTATGACCATCGTCTTTTCTTTATTACTGAAGATATTAGTGGTTGATTGGAGATTTCTCTAATTTCCTCGTTTGTTTTGAATTCGTTCCATTCTATACCAAGTATTTTCCTTAGACATTTATTTTCGAATGCGTTCAACTTTGTTTCTATATCTCTTGTTGTTTTCCAGCTTTCACACGCATACGTAAGGGTTGATAGTACATTTGATTTGAATAGCCTAAGTTTTGTGTTTGTGCTAATGAGTTTTGATTTCCACAACTTTTCAAGGCTTCTGAAAGACATTGCTGCTTTAGCCAGTCTGATTCTAATTTCTTTGCTTGTATCCCCTTCTCGATCAATGTGACTTCCAAGATAGATGAAGTGATCGATCTCTTCTACTGGTTTGTTTTCCATGTATATTTTGTCACTTGTTGGAATTAAACTTTTCATGACTTTAGTCTTTTCATGATTGACCTCAAGCCCAATTTTGCTGGCTATTGATGATAGTTCATTTGTGTTTTCCTGCATCGTTTTTATCTGATTGCTGATGAGAACTATGTCATCAGCAAAGTCCAGGTCCTCCAAATGGTCTCCTTGTATCCATTCGATGCCTTTATTACCAGTGCAGCATTTCTTCATTATGAAGTCCATAACAATTCCAAATAACAAGGGCGATAAAATACATCCTTGTTTAACCCCAGTTTCTATTGGGAAACATTCGCTCAGTCCTTCCTCTGTTCGAACTGCACATGTGTAACCATCATACATGTCTTTGATAATATTTATGATTTTTGATGGTAAGCCATATTGCTTCAGAATTTTCCACAAAGAATCTCTATGAATACTATCAAATGCTTTTTTGAAGTCGATGAAGTTAAGTACAAAAGGTTTTTGCTTTTCAATGTGTTCCTCCAATATAAGTCGTAGAGTGAAAATGTGGTCAAGACAGCTTCTCCCTTTTCTAAACCCAGCCTGTTCTTCACGCATTACTGTATCTATTGAATCCTTTATTCTATTTAGGATGATTTTACAGAATAATTTTGAGGCAACTGACAAAAGTGTCACGCCTCTCCAATTGTTACAATCTCTAAGATTGCCCTTTTTTGGGATCTTAACAATGATTCCTTTTTTCCATTTATGAGGCGTCTTCTCTGTTTTCCAAATGATGTTGAACATTTTTTGGAGATGTATTAAATTATGGCTATCAATTGCCTTGAGGATCTCAGCTGTTAACTTATCCTCTCCAGCAGCCTTGTTATTGGTCATTAGCTTTAAGGTGGTTTCTATTTCACTCAAGGTGAAGTCATCTAAATTTACATCTAATTCTGCTGCTGGTGTTTCAGCTTCAAAATCTATTAAACTGTGAGGTAGTGGACGGTTAAGAATTTCTTTGAAGTGTTCCGCCCAACGGGCTTTTATGTCTGCGCTTGTTGTTAGCATTAATCCAGATTTGTCTAGAATTGGTGTTCCACTGGATGTATAGGTGTTTGTCAGCATCTTTTGTACAGTATAAAGAGTTCTGCTGTCTCCTGTAATTGCAGCTGTCTCTGCTTTCTCTGCCAAGTTGTCTATATAAGCTCTTGTATCTCTTCTTGCCGAACTTTTCACTTTGTTGTCTAATTCTTTGTATGTTGCTTTTGCCAGAACCTTTCCAAGATCTGTCTTTACATTAGTCATGGCTCTCTTCGCTTCTCTTCTTTCTTTGATGTATTTCCATGTGGTGTCTGAGATCCAAGCTCGTTTTTCTATTTTCTTCAGTCCAGCACTTGCTTCTGCTGCTGTCATTAGTATTTTGCTCTGTGAGTCCCACATTTCATTGATATCTAAGTCTATTTCACCAAGTGCTGAATAACAATTACTTAGCTCTATGTTAAACTTTTCCTTTATTGCTTCATCTTTCAGTTTATGACTATCAATTTTATGTGTAATTGACCTCTTCTGTTGGTTTCTAAATTTTAATCTTATTTTCCCAATGCACAGGTTGTGGTCACTATTAACATCAGCACCTCTGTATGCTCTTACATCTATTAATGATGATCTGAATTGTTGTTTAATACATAGGTGGTCAATTTGATTTGATGTTCTATCATCAGGAGATATCCATGTTGTTTTGTGGATATTTTTATGTGGAAATAATGTCCCACCTATAACTAAATTTTCTATTAAACATAATTCTATTAATCTTTCTCCATTCTGACTTGTTGTATTACAGCCTTCTCTCCCCATCACATGTTCCACTCCTGCGTTATCTTGTCCTACTTTGGCGTTGAAGTCTCCCATTACAATTAAAAGATCGTGTTTTGGTATTTTGTTTATAAGTTGTTGCAGTTGGTTATAAAAATCATCCTTAACTTCATCATCAGCTTCGTTAGTAGGCGCATAACATTGAATAATTGAAAGTCTTCCATGTTTTGTTTTGTATCGTGTTCGTATCAGACGGCTATTTACCGGTTCCCATTCTAATAAACTTCTTGCAGCTTTGTCTGTCATCATTACATGTCTCTTCTCATTACATGGCCAAAAAATGATGATTGTCTCTTCCTAACATTGGAAATTAGCTCTCTTTTTGCTTTGACCTCTCTCAGAACCTCTTCATTACTCTTCTTAGCTGTCCATGGTATTCTCAACATTCTTCTGTAAAACCACATTTCTACAGACTCCAGTGATTTTCTTGTCTGTTGTCCTATTGTCCATGATTCACATCCATTTGTTAAGACTGGCTCTACATAACATTTAAGAATTCTTTTTCTTGTTTCTATTGTCAAAAATGGATTGCATAGTATCTTCCTCATTTTTTGGAAAGCTGCTTTTGCCTGAGCCATTCTGCATCTCACCTCTTTTGTACATCTTCCATCTGAGGTTAACAAAGTTCCCAAATATTTAAATTCATTTACCTGTTTTAATATTGTTCCACTTGTCTTTATTTTGCACTGAGGTGATGTCTTTTTCTTTGTTGTTACCATTACATTTTGTTGTTACCTCTGTCTTTTTGCTATCAAGGCTGAGTCCTTTATTTTTGCTTTCCATCACTATAATGTCCAACATTTCTTGTAACTCATTTTCACTCTTAGCGATTAATACTGTACCATCAGCATACCTTAGATTATTTATATTATGACCTCCAATTGTTATTCCAGGCATGCCCCTTGTGGATCTTAAAATAAATAATAAATATAAATGAAAAATATACTAACATATACCAAAAAAAATAACCCATGGCTAAAACTAAAAATAGCAAAATGTTATATCTCCTCAACATTCCTGTATGGTGCAGAAACATAGATGATCGACAAGACAACAGAAAATTGAAGTCTTTGAAATGGGGATTTATAGAAAAGTAGGAAGAACAACCAAAAATGAAAAGAGAACTACTAAACACAATTCAAACAAGACAAGTGAGATTTTTAGGCCATGTTAAAAGACACAGCAGCCTAATAAAAGTAATTTTGGAAGGTAAATACAAGGTAAAAGAGGCAGACCAAGATGAGTAACATCAGGATGGACAAGTCAGCCTATGAAAACTTGCACTATCAAAACAAAAGACAGTGCAGAATGGTGCTCCATGGAGGCAAACCTTAATTGCAGAGACAGCACTCAATGATGATGATGATTATATCTCTGGGTAGTGAGATCTTGCTTGCGTTCGCCCGATGACTAAAGGAATACACTTCGTCATCATCCGCCCTTAAAAGGACGTTAAGTGGGCGTGTCTGCATTGTGTTGTGGTTTGCAGTATAACTGATATTCACGCCTTTTGGCCCAAAAGGTAGTGAGATCTGATGTTCCTGTCAGATAGTGGTGAAAAATAGGTTTTGTGAGTTCTTAATACATGTTAAAGAACCCCTTGATAGTTAAAAGTGAAAAGTGTAGGCCAAAAATAGCAGCAAACTCGGTAACATTTTGAAAACCAGATCTCATCATCATCATCATCAGGTGCCATGTCGGTTGACATAGGCAATCATCCCTCTCCATATCACTCGGTCCTTCATGCATGTCATAATTTCAGTCAGTGATCTTTTATTCTGCCATTTGGATAAGCTGTTCAAAATTTGTTTCTATTGGCTGTCCTCTACTCTTCTTTCCATTCATTCTACCTGTTGTTATAGTATTCTCAATGCCTTCTTTTAACAAGAGATGCCCAGTAAATGTAGATTGTCTCTTCCTTGTGATTTTGGTGATATTTCTTTTTTCTCCAGCTCTTTAAAAAAAATTCTTCATTGGTAATTTTTGTAAGAGGAAAAGAGGAAGACCCAGAGAGACACTGAGAAGAGCATTAATGAGAGAGGCAAGAGCAGCAGCAACCAGCTTCCTCAGTGAGATAGAGCTGCTTGCACAGAGCATAGACAAATGGCGAGATTTGATAAAATATCTTTACAAGGATTGAAAGCTGCTAGAATAAAAATTTAGATAAAGAGAAAGAGTATCTGGGTCTACGTCCTATGGGCAGTCTACGGCTTGAAAGGTCAATAGATAGATAGATAGGATTTTTGCCATTCATGGAATTTGTAACATTCTTCTGATAAACCACATATCATCATCATGTGCCATACCGGTTGGTTTAGGCGATCATAATCTTCCACAATCTTCTATCCACAGTTTTAAAGTAAAGAGCCCCCGTCACGCCAAGTGGCGTATAGAAAATATGGTGCTAGTGACCATATATTTACAGACCTTCGGCACATGATTTTTGGGGTAATGTGGTCGGTATTACGACCGTGCTGCTTTACTTTCCCAGAAAAAAATCCGGTACCCATTAAAGGCTGGGTGAACCCGGAACCTGTCGGTTGGGATCGAACCCTACCTCTTGTCCTTTGTAGTCCAGTTCACTAGCCACTGAGCTATCGCGGCTTCCCTTCTATCCACAGTGCATCATATAAATTCTGTTGTTGACTATTTTCAATGCCATGACACCAAGCTATCCAGTATTTTCTCTCTTTGTCGTCTGTGATCTCTCTTCAGTTGTAACCAAGTATTCCAACTTTCCTCTTCTCATGATGTGCCTGAAAAATATTGAATGTTTCTTTCTGATGTTTTTTAGGAGCTTCCTTTTTGTGTTGGCCTCTTTGAGAATTTCCTCATTGGTCTTTTCAGCTGTCCAGGGAACTTTCAACATTCTTCAGAGAAATCCCATCTCTGTGGCCTCTAATCGTCTTTTCATTTTTTGGTCTACTGAAACCACATTTCAACTGCCTCTAACGTTCTCTATCATTGTTGAAAATGGGTGAGTCAGGCCGAAAGGTTAAGATATTGTGGGTTTGCATTCATTAATGAATAAATAAGAAGCCGAGCCATAGCTAAAAAATAGCAGTGGAAGAGGACAAAACATAGAGGTAGTTTGAGGCACATAAACAACCAGTACCATAAAAGTCACCAGCTTGCATCCTTTTTGTTAACTACTAAGAAAGACTGAACACCTGAGGCTCATCCGGAAGTGCTGAGATGTTGATTTTTCACCATTTATCGATTTACTTATCCATAGGCGCTGTGAAGTATTTTATCACAGCTGCAGTTAATTGTTGGCCAGTTGTGTCACACCATCTGTTAGAAGATTTATGTTTTTGTTTATTTGCCAGATTGTCAATCTTCCTTGATTTTTTAAACTGATTGCACAGTATCTTTCTCATTTTTTGGAAAGCTGCTTTTGCCTGAGCTATTCTTCATCTCTGGTGATCTCTGCAATATGTGCCATTTTGGCACGCAAGGTTTCTGCTTTTGAGATTGTGGTTCTGCCCTATGTGCCGTCTTCGGCTCGAAAGGACAATAGATAGATTCTTCATCTCACCTCTGCTGTACATCTACCATTCTGAGGTTAACATTGTTCCAGATATTTAAATTCATTTACCTGTTGTAATATTGTTCCACTTGTCTTTATTGTGTATTGTGGTGTAGTCCTTTTCTTTGTTGCTACCTTTACTTCTGTCTTTTTACTGTTAAGTCCTTTATTATTGCTTTCTTTCACTATAATGTCTAACATTTCTTGTAGCGCATTTTACACTCTTAAGCACCAGCATATTTATATTATGAACCTCCAATTGTTATTCCAGCATGACCCTTATAGATCTTAAAATAATCTTTACTATCATCATCATTGAGTGCCGGCTCCGCATCGAAGGTTGGCTACCATGGAGGTCCATTCCACTCAGTCCCTTGCTTTGATGGTGCAGATAGTCATAGGTTGACTTGTTCATCTTTTGATGTTACTCGTCCATGTTAGTCTTGGTCTGCCTCTGCCTCTTTTACCTTGTATTTTCCCCTCCAAGATTACTTTTATTAGGCTGTTGTGTCTTTTAACATGCCCCTGGCCCAAAAATCGCATTTGTCTTGTTTGAATTGTGTTTAGTAGTTCTCTTTTCATTTTTAGTTTTAAAACTTCGTTACCTTTCAAAGGCTTCAATTTTTTGTTCTGTTTTCTTGTCTATTGTCCATGTTTCTGCACCATACAGGAATATTGAGAAGATGTAACATTTTGCTATTCTTAATTTTAGCCCTGGTGTTTTTTGATTTGATGTTAGTATATGTTTCATGACATTAAAATTACTTTTTGCCATTCCTATTCTTTTCTTTATTTCACTTGTACATTTTCCATCCCTGGTTATAGTATGTCCCAGGTAGCCACCTCTCTTTACTATACTACTAATAAAACCTCACAAAAATACACAGTAGCCTCCACTGGATCATCTGACGAGACAAAAAGGGCCATATACGTATATATTAATGAGAATAGATATTTCAAAATATGACCCTTTCTGGTTTAAAATATTATTAATGTAACTACAAATAATGTAACAACTTAAGTTATAGTGTCTCCTATCATCATTTTTTATGTTCTGTGGCAGAAGAACCTGGACAAAGTATGGAAAACAAAAATACTAAGCAAGAAAAAGTTCTCAGTGGTAACCAGCCTGTAATGTGGTGGTGGCACCCATTGCATGTGTGAATCTGAGGCATGTGAAAGCTGGAACAAAAAAAATTGAGAGAAAACTAAGCACTTTTGAAGACAAATGCCTAAGAAAAATACTGTGTACAATGAAATGAATTCAGAACAATAAGAAAAGTAACCCCTACTGAGATGAAATGTGTTTGATGAATGAGAGGAAACAGTCTGAGAGATAAGATCAGAAATGAACTGAGAAAAGAGCTAGGAATAGCCCCCGCCATAGAATATATAAGGAAAAAACAGATAAAATGGTTTGGCCACGGGACAAGGCAGAAGGATCAAAACACACCACAACAAGCCTTCAGCAAACGTGAGAACACCAGACCTAAGGGTCGATAACGAAAAAGATGGATTGATGAAATATTAGAAGCACTAGAAAACATAACAGCAGCAGAGGCGAACAGAAGAGCAAAAGACCGCAAATTATATCTTCCCTCGATGCTGAAAGGCAGACGAGGAAGGAAAGAAGAAGAAGAAGAATCAATGATCTCATCTACAATGGAATGAATTCAAGACTAATATAGAGATAAGAGAAATGGTCATGCAACCAATGATCTCAGCTACAATGGAATGAATTCAAGACTAATATAGAGATAAAATAAGTGGTCATGCAACCAACGATCTCATCTACAATGGAATGAATTCAAGACTAATATAGAGATAAGAGAAATGGTCATGCAACCAATGATCTCATCTACAATGGAATAAATTCAAGACTAATATAGAGATAAGAGAAATGACCATGCAACCAACAATCTCATCTACAATTAGGAAGAGATGGACATGTGTTGAAGAGAGTTCAATAGAATTCCTCATAGGAAGCACAAAACACCAGAACTTAAGGAAGATATAATAGGAATCATGAAAAAAGGCACCCAATCAGGCATAGAAAGAAAAAACGTAGCAGAAAAACACATACACGATAACTACCCACAGGACTCTTGGTCCCACATATACACAGATGGCTCTGCTACAAAAGCCACCAGAAATGGAGGGGGAGGTGTGTTCTTGACGCTGAATAATCAGGACGGGATCACCAAGTCAATAGCTACTGGAAAATTCTCAAACAACTTTACAACAGAAACTGAAGCCCTCAAAGATGCTGCAAAACTGGCTATCCAACACAAAAATAGGGTTGCACAAGATATTGGTGATACTGACTGATGCACTGTCAGTCCTAACAGCTCTAAAATCCTCAGGAACAGTGAGCTAGATGACTTAAGAACAACCCTAGACCAACTGTGCAATAACTTCCAGAGAGTGGTCATCCAGTGGTACCATCACACTGTAATATACACGGAAACGAACGCGCAGACAAATTAGCTAAAGAGGGAGGGAGATTACCACAAGAGAACCATCTGGTAAGCTACGATGAAGCCAAATCCATCATCAAAGGCGAGTATCATGAAAAATGGAAACAAGAACACCCAAAGCATAACGAGAGTGGCGGATACCAACTATCAAGGACGGATCAAGTCATCATACTTCGCCTACGCACTGGCCACAATAGAATGAGAAACCATATGTTCACCAAATTCAAAATAGGTACAACCAGCCTATGTCACTGCACACTGGACAACATGACAACAAAACATGTTCTACAGGATTGCCCCCCAGTACACAGACCTGAAAAGGACAGCTTGACCTGAAAGGTGGTCCACACCCACCTCCCTGGAAGAGAAACTATATGGGGCAATCGATTCACTTAAACAGACAGCTGACTTCATGAGAGAGTCTGGAATCCTACTCTGATTGAGACTTGATCGCGCACAGAGAGAGAGAGAGAGAGAGAACAGAATTCCAAAACAGGTTCTTCTGTGGGAACATCAGGATAAAGAGGAAGACCTAAAGAGACACTAATAAGAACACTTATAAGAGAAGCAAAGTTGACAGGCATAGACTCAATAGATAAGATTGAACATCAAGAATAGAGATGGATGGTAAAAAAGCGCTGGAAGGGTTAAGGTCAAGATAGCAGAGTTATACTCAAGTTTATGTTTCACAACTGATTAAATGTACCTAAACTACTAACATATTAACAGACAGCTGCGAGCTATGAACAGTTATTGTGCATAAACAAGACTTTAAAATAATACAAACAAATATGTTGTTTGAATTGGACGCTGAACTCTAGAACAATAAGAAAGATAACGACCACCGAAATGAAATGTGTCAGAAGAATGACAGGAAACAGCTTAAGGGACAGAGTAAGAAACACTGACCTGAGGAAGAAACTCAAATTGAACCAGCCATTGAATACATAAAGAAACAACAGATAAATTGGTTCGGCCACATAACAAGACAAAAAGAACTAACAATGACTCAAAGAGCCTTAAATAAACGCTATGAAAACGCCAGATTAAGAGGAAGACCGAGAAAGAGATGGATAAAGGGAATACTAGATTCACTAGGAGGGATAACATCAGAAGAGGCCAACAGAAGAGCAAAGAATCGCAGATTGTTTCTCCCCTCGACGCCAACGGCAGCAGAGGAAGGATAGAAGAAGAAGAAGAATATGTTGTTCATAGGTAGATTAGTGTTTATATTGTTTGTTCAACAATCCTCACAGGAAGAAGAAGAATGGAAAGATTTTGAGGAGACAAAGGAAGTGGATTACTCAGGGCTACGCATTCAAAAGATGAGTACTTTGTGAGTATAGAATTTGCCCTTACCTCACACTTCATCTTGCAGTTTCACTTGATTTTGTTGTCTCACTTTATCTTGCAGTTTCACTTGATTTTGTTGTCTCACTTTATCGTTCCATCTCACTTTATCTTGCAGTTTCACTTGATTTTGTTGTCTCACTTTACCTTTCCATCTCACTTTATCTTGCCATCTCACTTGATTTTGTTGTCTCACTTTATCGTTCCATCTCACTTTATCTTGCAGTTTCACTTGATTTTGTTGTCTCACTTTATCTTTCCATCTCACTTTTTCTTGCCATCTCACTTGATTTTGTTGTCTCACTTTATCTTGCAGTTTCACTTGATTTTGTTGTCTCACTTTAGCTTTCCATCTCACTTTATCTTGCCATCTCACTTGATTTTGTTGTCTCACTTTAGCTTTCCATCTCACTTTATCTTGCCATCTCACTTGATTTTGTTGTCTCACTTTAGCTTTCCATCTCACTTTATCTTGCCATCTCACTTGATTTTGTTGTCTCACTTTAGCTTTCCATCTCACTTTTTCTTGCCATCTCACTTGGTTTTGTTGTCTCACTTTATCTTGCCATCTCACTTGATTTTGTTGTCTCACTTTATCTTTCCATCTCACTTTATCTTGCCATCTCACTTCCATCTTGCCATCTCACTTCCATCTTGCCATCTCACTTCCATCTTGCCATCTCACTTGGTTTTGTTGTCTCACTTCATCTTTCCATCTCACTTTTTCTTGCCATCTCACTTGGTTTTGTTGTCTCACTTTATCTTGCCATCTCACTTGATTTTGTTGTCTCACTTTAGCTTTCCATCTCACTTTATCTTGCCATCTCACTTGATTTTGTTGTCTCACTTTATCTTTCCATCTCACTTTTTCTTGCCATCTCACTTGGTTTTGTTGTCTCACTTTATCTTGCCATCTCACTTGATTTTGTTGTCTCACTTTATCTTTCCATCTCACTTTTTCTTGCCATCTCACTTGGTTTTGTTGTCTCACTTTATCTTGCCATCTCACTTGATTTTGTTGTCTCACTTTATCTTTCCATCTCACTTTTTCTTGCCATCTCACTTGGTTTTGTTGTCTCACTTTATCTTGCCATCTCACTTGATTTTGTTGTCTCACTTTATCTTTCCATCTCACTTCATCTTGCCATCTCACTTCCATCTTGCCATCTCACTTCCATCTTGCCATCTCACTTGGTTTTGTTGTCTCACTTCATCTTTCCATCTCACTTTTTCTTGCCATCTCACTTGGTTTTGTTGTCTCACTTTATCTTGCCATCTCACTTGATTTTGTTGTCTCACTTTATCTTTCCATCTCACTTTTTCTTGCCATCTCACTTGGTTTTGTTGTCTCACCTCATCTTGCCATCTCACTTGATTTTGTTGTCTCACTTTATCTTGCCATCTCACTTGATTTTGTTGTCTCACTTTATCTTGCCATCTCACTTGATTTTGTTGTCTCACTTTATCTTTCCATCTCACTTCCATCTTGCCATCTCACTTCGTCTTGCCGCCTCACCTCATCTTGCTGTCTCACTTCATCTTGCTGTCTCACTTCATCTTGCTGTCTCACTTCATCTTGTTGTCTCACTTCATCGTGCTGTCTCACTTCATCTTGTTGTCTCACTTCATCTTGCCGCCTCACTTCATCTTGCCGTCTCACTTCATCTTGCCGCCTCACTTCATCTTGCCGTCTCACTTCATCTTGCCGTCTCACTTCATCTTGCCGCCTCACTTCATCTTGCCGTCTCACTTCATCTTGCCGTCTCACTTCATCTTGCCATCTCACTTCATCTTGCCATCTCACCTCATCTTGCCATCTCACTTCATCTTGCCATCTCACTTCATCTTGCCGCCTCACTTCATCTTGCCATCTCACTTCATCTTGCCGTCTCACTTCATCTTGCCGCCTCACTTCATCTTGCCGCCTCACTTCATCTTGCCGTCTCACTTCATCTTGCCATCTCACTTTGTCTTGCCATCTCACTTCATCTTGCCATCTCACTTCATCTTGCCATCTCACTTCATCTTGCCGTCTCACTTCATCTTGCCGTCTCACTTCATCTTGCCGTCTCACTTCATCTTGCCGCCTCACTTCATCTTGCCGCCTCACTTCATCTTGCCGTCTCACTTCATCTTGCCGTCTCACTTCATCTTGCCATCTCACCTCATCTTGCCATCTCACCTCATCTTGCCATCTCACTTCATCTTGCCGTCTCACTTCATCTTGCCGTCTCACTTCATCTTGCCGTCTCACTTCATCTTGCCGTCTCACTTCGTCTTGCCATCTCACTTCATCTTGCCGTCTCACTTCATCTTGCCGTCTCACTTCATCTTGCCATCTCACTTCATCTTGCCATCTCACATCCTCTTGCCGTCTCACTTCATCTTGCCATCTCACTTCATCTTGCCATCTCACTTCATCTTGCCATCTCACATCATCTTGCCGTCTCACTTCATCTGGCTGTCTCACATCATCTTGCCGTCTCACTTCATCTGGCTGTCTCACTTAAATTTGTTGTCTCACACATACCCTGCTGTCTCACTTCATCTTGCCATCTCACCTCATCTTGCCATCTCACCTCATCTTGCCACCCCATCTTGCCGCAGCACCACCCCATCTTGCCGCAGCACCACCCCATCTTGCAGCATCACTTCATCTTGCAGCATCACCACCCCATCTTGCTGCATCACCTCATCTTGCCACATTGCTGCATCACCACCCCATCTTGCTGCATCACCTCATCTTGCCACATTGCTGCATCACCACCCCATCTTGCCGAATCACCACCCCATCTTGCTGCATCACCACCCCATCTTGCTGCATCACCTCATCTTGCCACAGCACCCCATCTTGCCACAGCACCCCATCTTACCGCAGCGCCACCTCATCTTGCCACATCACCCCATCTTGCCATCAACTTTCAGTTTGGTAAAATAAACAAAGACAGAATTGTGGTGACAAACTATAGATATTTTGACACAGTTGTCATTGCTCATTGCTTGTAACTTTTTTTTAAAACAGCAAAGAAAACCAGGACAGAGATAAAGCAGAATGTGATGATAGTGGAATCAGTGAGGACGATAACAAGGATTCCAGAGATAAAGCTTCGGGTCCATGGAATCAAAACAGTACCACACTTTCAACAGGTTTGTGTAACACATCTATTTGTTTGAACATCAAAGAGGCATTTTAGTTATCATCAAGTGCCATGCTTGCTGGCGGAGGCGATTATGTCTCTCGACAACTTCCGATCTCAACAGTTATTTATCATTTCTGTTGTTGACCTTCTACCAAGCCATTATCTTAAGCTGTCTGGTATCTTTTCTATTTGCTTCCATCTCTTCATCCCTCAATTTTCCCAGTTGTTACAATATATTCCAGCTGTTCTCTTCTCATTACATGGCCAAAAAATGATGATTGTTTCTTCCTAATATTGGAAATTAGCTCTCTTTTTACTTTGGCCTCTTTCAGGACGTTTTCATTACTCTTCTTAGTTGTCCATGGTATTCTCAAAATTATTTTAGTTATAGTCTTGGAAATGTTACATCGCTTAAGTATGAATAAGTCCTGAGTTCACTCCCCTCATGCTTAAAATTATTATTTTTAGTAGTTTTCACTCCCCTCATGCTTAAAATTATTATTTTTAGTAGTTTTCACTCCCCTCATGCTTACAATTATTATTTTTAGTAGTTTTCACTCCCCTCATGCTTAAAATTATTATTTTTAGTAGTTTTCACTTCCCTTCATGATTAAAATTATTATTTTTAGTAGTTTTCACTCCCCTCATGCTTACAATTATTATTTTTAGTAGTTTTCACTCCCCTCATGCTTACAATTATTATTTTTATTAGTTTTCACTCCCCTCATGCTTACAATTATTATTGTATGGACGTAGTTTGAATTCGTGAATTTCAAAAACACATAAAATTAACTTAAGTAAAAAAAAAAATGTGTGTATGGGCGATATTTTATAGATTCTTCTTGTTCTTCCTTCCAGCTCCCTGTGGAGCATAGGTCTTCAACAAACACTTTCAGCTCCCTGTGGAGCATAGGTCTTCAACAAACTTTCAGCTCCCTGTGGAGCATAGGTCTTCAACAAACACTTTCAGCTCCCTGTGGAGCATAGGTCTTCAAAAAACACTTTCAGCTCCGTGTGGAGCATAGGTCTTCAACAAACACTTTCAGCTCCCCGTGGAGCATAGGTCTTCAACAAACACTTTCAGCTCCCTGTGGAGCATAGGTCTTCAACAAACACTTTCAGCTCCCCGTGGAGCATAGGTCTTCAACAAACACTTTCAGCTCCCCGTGGAGCATAGGTCTTCAACAAACACTTTCAGCTCCCTGTGGAGCATAGGTCTTCAACAAACACTTTCAGCTCCCTGTGGAGCATAGGTCTTCAACAAACACTTTCAGCTCCCTGTGGAGCATAGGTCTTCAACAAACACTTTCAGCTCCCTGTGGAGCATAGGTCTTCAACAAACACTTTCAGCTCCCTGTGGAGCATAGGTCTTCAACAAACACTTTCAGCTCCCTGTGGAGCATAGGTCTTCAACAAACACTTTCAGCTCCCTGTGGAGCATAGGTCTTCAACAAACACTTTCCAAGCCATTCTGTTTCTTGTCATTCTTTTAAGTTCATTCCATGTCTTCCCCATCATCTTCATCTCTGTTTCCATCTGTCTTCTCCAAGAATATTTTGGTCTTCCTCTTTGTCTTTTCCCTTGGGGATTCCAAAAAAGGGCCTGTTGTGTAATACTCTCATTTGGCTTCCTATCCAGCGCCATCGTCTTCTCTGTATCTAATTATCCACTGGTATTTGACTGGTACATTTCCATAATTCTATGTTAGTGATTTTGTCCTGCTAATTCCGTCCTTTTATTCATTTTATTCTTCATGATTTTCATTTTTGTTGTTCTCCATGTTTCACAGCCATATAATAGGACTGACTTAACAATTTTAGTATTTAATGCCCATACATTGGTAAATTGGAGAGTTTCTGTACATGCAATGTTTAATGTTTAACCACACAAGTTTTTTAGATTGAAAGATATAGCTTCTTCTAATCACTTTGAATGTAGAATAGAAAATGTTTGTCTATTTTATTTTCTAGGCATAAAAACAAATTAGCAAATCAGTGATATAGAGCCATCAACAAAATATGTAACAGTGGATGTAGGGAAATAATGTATTTGGGGACAGTGTAAGGAGAATTGGAAGAACCATCGTGTGTTTAGGGAAAGTGACAGTCACTGGATAGTTATAAGCTAGTTGTTTAGGTAAGTGGGAGCTGCGATAGCTCAGTGGTTAGTGAACTGGACTACAAAGGACAAGGGGTAGGGTTCGATCCCAACCGACGGCTTCCGGTTCACCCAGCCTTTAATGGGTACTGGATTTTTTTCTGGGAAAGTAAAGTGGCACGGGCGCAATACCGACGACATCACCCCAAAAATTATGTGCCGAAGGTCTGTAAAATTTATGGTCACTAACACCATATTCCCTATACGCCACTTGGCGTGACGGGGGTACTTTACTTTTTTTTTTTTTTTCCAAGATCTAGACTAACTCTTGAGTCATCAGATGAAGTGTCCACACAAGTGTTGTTCAGAATACTTGGAGTTGCAGTTTCTGTATTGTGAATTACACATGTGTTTATGGCTGTATTGTGAATTACACATGTTGTGTTTATGGCTGTATTGTGAATTACACATGTTGTGTTTATGGCTGTATTGTGAATTACACATGTTGTGTTTATGGCTGTATTGTGAATTACACATGTTGTGTTTATGGCTGTATTGTGAATTACACATGTTGTGTTTATGGCTGTATTGTGAATTACACATGTTGTGTTTATGGCTGTATTGTGAATTACACATGTTGTGTTTATGGCTGTATTGTGAATTACACATGTTGTGTTTATGGCTGTATTGTGAATTACACATGTTGTGTTTATGGCTGTATTGTGAATTACACATGTTGTGTTTATGGCTGTATTGTGAATTACACATGTTGTGTTTATGGCTGTATTGTGAATTACACATGTTGTGTTTATGGCTGTATTGTGAATTACACATGTTGTGTTTATGGCTGTATTGTGAATTACACATGTTGTGTTTATGGCTGTATTGTGAATTACACATGTTGTGTTTATGGCTGTATTGTGAATTACACATGTTGTGTTTATGGCTGTATTGTGAATTACACATGTTGTGTTTATGGCTGTATTGTGAATTACACATGTTGTGTTTATGGCTGTATTGTGAATTACACATGTTGTGTTTATGGCTGTATTGTGAATTACACATGTTGTGTTTATGGCTGTATTGTGAATTACACATGTTGTGTTTATGGCTGTATTGTGAATTACACATGTTGTGTTTATGGCTGTATTGTGAATTACACATGTTGTGTTTATGGCTGTATTGTGAATTACACATGTTGTGTTTATGGCTGTATTGTGAATTACACATGTTGTGTTTATGGCTGTATTGTGAATTACACATGTTGTGTTTATGACTGTATTGTGAATTACACATGTTGTGTTTATGGCTGTATTGTGAATTACACATGTTGTGTTTATGGCTGTATTGTGAATTACACATGTTGTGTTTATGGCTGTATTTTGAATTACACATGTTGTGTTTATGGCTGTATTGTGAATTACACATGTTGTGTTTATGGCTGTATTGTGAATTACACATGTTGTGTTTATGGCTGTATTGTGAATTACACATGTTGTGTTTATGGCTGTATTGTGAATTACACATGTTGTGTTTATGGCTGTATTGTGAATTACACATGTTGTGTTTATGGATAATTGCTGCCTGTGTCCAGGATTGTTTGGACTTACCTGTTCTCTTTCCTTTGTGTATAATGATATCACATAAAAATAAACAGGACAAATCTGAAACAAATGCAACGTTTGAAATACTTGGGCACAATAATAACATCAGATGGGAGATGCACCACAGAAATAAAAAGTTGAATATCTCAGGCCAAAATAGCATTTCAGAAAATGAAAAATATCTTATGCAACAAAACTATGTCAATAAAAATGAGAAAGAGAGTTCATCAGTGCTATATAGAACCAATTCTGACTTATGGAAACAAATCATGGACAGTAGACAAACAAATAAAAAGACGATGCCACAGAGATGGGATTTCTCAGAAGAATGTTGAAAGTTCCCTGGACAGCTAAAAAGACCAATGAGGAAGTTCTCAAAGAGGCCAACACAAAAAGGGAGCTCTTAAAAAACATCAGAAAGAAGCAATCACCATTTTTCGGGTACATCGTGAGAAGAGGAAAGTTGGAATACTTGGTTACAACTGACAAAATAAAAGGAAAGAGAGATCACAGACGACAAAGAGAGAAAATACTGGATAGCTTGGTGTCATGGCATGGAAAACAGTCAACAACAGAACTGATACGATGCACTGTAGATAGAAGATTGTGGAGGGACATGATCACCTACGCCAGCCAGTATGGCACATGATGATATCAACACTGTAGTGTCACTGTTACATCTTTGAGTGTCCAGCCATTGTTTTGACTTTCCTCACGGTGTTCCCTTCAACTCGTATCTATCACAGCTTCAGCTGCGGCGCAAGCTTCACAGCCAGAGGAGCCCAAAGAAGTGCCGCCGCAGCCAAAGTCTTCCGGGAAATACATTCCCCCTTCTCAGCGACAAGGGGCAGTAACTTCATCCAGTGCTACCAAGTTGCCCGGTTCTCAAAAGAACAAAGTGACACCAAATGTTAACAGTGAAGAGGATTTTCCCACGCTGGGAGGTAAAGGAGGATCTGGGGCAAAATTTGGAACAAGGTACGTTTTTAAAAAAGAAAAAATAATCTTTCTAGTTAGGACAAATAGACGTTCTTGTTTTTTTTATGCTGTATAAAGGTGAACTTTTGTTTGTTAGCGTTTGTTTTAAATCTCTTGCGAAATCCATGCAGATTATTTAATCTTTTCCACCATTTTTTGTTTTAGAGCAGTGTAGTTGTTGTGCTTTCTGACTTGGAATTGTATATTTAGTGTGTATAGTTTGTTATACCCGACGAAGGCTTTTTGCCGAGATGTTGGAGTTTGTCTTGTCTTTCTGTTAGTTCAGCAGCTGCTCAATACCATTCTATGTTTGTTTTCTGGAGCCCCACATGGTATTTACAATATATACATTTATATTTGCAACAATAATAATAACACTGTTATTATTAGCTAGAATCTGTCAATTGCTTGTTGCTACACTGTCATTATTAGTTAGATTCTGTCAATTGCTTATTTCTACACTGTCATTATTAGTTAGATTCTGTCAATCGTTTGTTGCTACACTGACATTATTAGTTAGATTCTGTCAATTGCTTGTTGCTACACTGCCATTATTAGCCAGAATCTGTCCACCACTTGTTGCTACAATGCTACCATCAGCTAGAATCTGTCCACCACTTGTTGCTACAATGCTACCATCAGCTAGAATTTGTCCACCACTTGTTGCTACAATGCTACCATCAGCTAGAATCTGTCCACCACTTGTTGCAACAATGCTACCATCAGCTAGAATCTGTCCACCACTTGTTGCTACAATGCTACCATCAGCTAGAATCTGTCCACCACTTGTTGCTACAATGCTACCATCAGCTAGAATCTGTCCACCACTTGTTGCTACAATGCTACCATCAGCTAGAATTTGTCCACCACTTGTTGCTACAATGCTACCATCAGCTAGAATCTGTCCACCACTTGTTGCAACAATGCTACCATCAGCTAGAATCTGTCCACCACTTGTTGCTACAATGCTACCATCAGCTAGAATCTGTCCACCACTTGTTGCCACAATGCTACCATCAGCTAGAATCTGTCCACCACTTGTTGCAACAATGCTACCATCAGCTAGAATCTGTCCACCACTTGTTGCTACAATGCTACCATCAGCTAGAATCTGTCCACCACTTGTTGCAACAATGCTACCATCAGCTAGAATCTGTCCACCACTTGTTGCTACAATGCTACCATCAGCTAGAATCTGTCCACCACTTGTTGCAACAATGCTACCATCAGCTAGAATCTGTCCACCACTTGTTGCAACAATGCTACCATTAGCTAGAATCTGTCCACCACTTGTACACTGCCTGTACTTAACTACACTATGAAGACAGCTTTTTCCAACCCTACCTACCATTGTCAATACACTTTTTGTACCCACAGAGCAGCAAGAAAAAAAACAAGCAGTTTTCTGCGACAAGTAACACGTTATCAAGAGCAACTAACTCTCAGTCAAGTCATTATGAGACTAATGAAAATAAAAGTTAAAAAACATATCTGTAAATAAATTAAATGTCATTATTGTAACTAGGTTGAATTACAAAAGACAGTAAAATTTATACAGGAAACGACATTGCAGATATAGACAATACTTCAGGCGAACGAAAGATAGATAGTAGCTAGGTTGAATCATCAAGATAAACATCTTGTCAAAATAAAGACTAGTGGAACAATATTAAAACAGGTAAGTGAATTTAAATATTTGGGAACTTTGTTAACCTCAGACGGAAGATGTACAAAAGAGGTGAGGTGTAGAATGTCTCAGGCAAAAGCAGCTTTCCAAATATTGAGGAAGATATGCAATCCAATTTTGATAATAGAAACAAGAAAAAGAGTTCTTAAATATTATGTAGAGTCAGTCTTAACATATGGATGTGAATCTAGGACAATAGGACAACAGATAAGAAAATCACTGGAGTCTGTAGAAATGTGGTTTTACAGAAGAATGTTGAGAATACCATGGACAACTAAGAAAAGTAATGAAAACGTTCTGAAAGAGGCCAAAGCAAAAAAGAGAGCTTATTTCCAATATTGATTGTTTCTTCCTAATCATTTGTTGGCCATGTAATGAGAAGGGAGCAACTGGAATATATTGTAACAACTGGGAAAATTGAGGGATGAAGAGATAAAGGGAAGCAAAGAGAAAAGATACCAGACAGTTTAAGAGAATGGCTTGGCAGAAGGTCAACAATAGAAATGATAAATAACTGTCAAGATTGAAAATTATGGAGAGACATGATCACCTATGCCAGCAGGCCCAGAACTTGATTATGATTGTAACTTTGCCAGATTTTTCTTCAATAGATGCTGAAAATGATAATTTTATTTTTGAATTTGCAGTCAGTACAGCAATGCAGCATCCTGGGACTTGATCGACAATCCAAATCAAAGACGAGGTGTCAACCTTGCCCTGGAAAACAAATTCTCCGCATTGCAAGATTAAAACAAGAGAGTTGGTAGAAGGCATGTTTTGTTTTTGTAAGAGTTCTTGGACATTTGATCGTGTTGATGTCACCAATTTTTGAATGTAATTTTGTTTTCATAACAATTTGATAACAGCCACTTGTTTGTTATTTATCTAGATCCCTGGAAGTTCTGCAAAGGGATTCATCTATTAATATGTTAATTGGTTAGGGAGGTTCTGTAAAAGATTTGATCTGGTAAGGGATTTTTTTTTAACTTGTTAAGGTGTTAATTGGTAAAGGTTACGTTGTAGGTTCTGTAAAAGATTTAATCTGTTAAGGTGTTAATTGGTAAGGGGTACGATGTAGGTTCTGTAAAAGATTTAACCTGTTACGATGTTAATTGGTAAGGGTTACGTTGTAGGTTCTGTAAGAGATTTAATCTGTTAAGGTGTTAATTGGTAAGGGGTATGTTGTAGGTTCTGTAAAAGATTTAACCTGTTACGATGTTAATTGGTATAAGGGGTATGTTGCAGGTTCTGTAAGAGATTTAAGATGTTAGTTGGTACAGGGTATGTTTTCTTGTGTTGGAAGACCTGGCACTGGTTTCTTGTTACTACGTGTTTAATTAGTCATGTCAAGGAAGCCAAGCTGGGACAACCCAGATGATGATGAATTAATTTATCTGTGACTGACATTGTTGAAAGAATGGGCATAGATTCCTCTAGTTGCGATTATAGCAAGCTGAAAAATGATCATCTTTCAGCCCAACATATCCAACTTCAACATGGCTTTTTTTTTGCATTCCCTGCTTGCTTGGTCAGATTTTTAAAGTCTGTTTTAGGTAGCACAATGACGAGATGAACTACAATCCTGTTAGTGTTGCTGATCCTGATGTAAGCAGTCTGTGTGGGATTTCTGACCATAGCCTGTGGTGGTGATGAGGAGTCTTTGTTCCTGTGTTCAGTTTGATTGGTCAAGATAAACAGACACTACAACTTTCTCTGGGTTGATTCATCAATGTAAACAGGCACTACAACTTTCTCTGGGTTGATTCATCAATATAAACAGACACCACAACTTTCTCTGGGTTGATTCATCAATGTAAACAGGCACTACAACTTTCTCTGGGTTGATTCAATAATATAAACAGGCACTACAACTTTGTCAGGGTTGATTCATCAATATAAACAGGCACTACAACTTTCTCTGGGTTGATTCATCAATGTAAACAGGCACCACAACTTTCTCTGGGTTGATTCATCAATATAAACAGACACCACAACTTTGTCAGGGTTGATTCATCAATATAAACAGGCACTACAACTTTGTCAGGGTTGATTCATCAATATAAACAGGCACTACAACTTTCTCTGGGTTGATTCATCAATGTAAACAGGCACTACAACTTTCTCTGGGTTGATTCATCAATATAAACAGGCACCACAACTTTCTCTGGGTTGATTCATCAATATAAACAGGCACCACAACTTTGTCAGGGTTGATTCATCAATATAAACAGGCACTACAACTTTGTCAGGGTTGATTCATCAATATAAACAGGCACTACAACTTTCTCTGGGTTGATTCATCAATGTAAACAGGCACCACAACTTTCTCTGGGTTGATTCATCAATATAAACAGGCACCACAACTTTCTCTGGGTTGATTCATCAATATAAACAGGCACCACAACTTTCTCTGGGTTGATTCATCAATATAAACAGGCACCACAACTTTCTCTGGGTTGATTCATCAATATAAACAGGCACCACAACTTTGTCAGGGTTGATTCATCAATATAAACAGGCACTACAACTTTCTCTGGGTTGATTCATCAATATAAACAGGCACCACAACTTTCTCTGGGTTGATTCATCAATATAAACAGACACCACAACTTTCTCTGGGTTGATTCATCAATATAAACAGACACCACAACTTTGTCAGGGTTGATTCATCAATATAAACAGACACCACAACTTTCTCTGGGTTGATTCATCAATATAAACAGGCACTCTTAAAATTGACCCAGCTGTTAATGGTTACCAGATTTTTGGGACAGTAAGCCAACCTGACATGATACTGGTCACATTACCCATAAAAATGTCTTGTTGGTTGTTGAAAAACATCGACACCAACAACATTTTCCCCAAAACACCTAAGTAGTATTGAAAATCCTTTTTTTTTAATTTTAAAAATGTTTTATTAACAATTTTGTTTTTTTGTTTCTAAATATTTACCATTTTTGGAGTGGTATGTTTGAGTATTTCCTCTTTTCGTATCTGAACATGGTTTTGGTGATGGACCATATGAATAGCGTTCTGTATGAGTGTACACAATCTTTGTATGTTATATTTACATGTGTATATATTTTTGTTATTATATAGCAATTTTAATGTTAATTTGGGCTATACGATTTATATATTCCCCTGTCATACTGTTTGCCTAGTAAATTCTTCTGGTTGGTTGTTTGGGTATTGATGCGGCAGCTTGTAGGTACCTACCCTTTGACCCAGTGTCATAAATATATAGATGGGTAGACATATACATTCTAGTTGAGTGTCTTTTGCAGAATGTTGAAATCCATCGGAATGATCTGGTCTCTAGCCAGACCTCCTATATATTGTTGCATTGATCACAGCTCGCCTGAAAGAATCTGTCTCTAGCCAGATCTCCTACAGAAGTTTGTTTACACCACAGCCCGTCTGAAAGAATCTGTCTCTAGCCAGATCTCCCACAGAAACGTTGCATTCACCACAGCCTGCCTGAAAGAATCTGTCTCTAGCTAGATCTCCCTCGAAACGTTGCTCTCACCACAGCCCGTCTGAAAGAATCTGTCTCTAGCCAGATCTCCTACAGAAGTTTGCTTACACCACAGCCCGTCTGAAAGAATCTGTCTCTAGCCAGATCTCCTACAGAAGTTTGCTTACACCACAGCCCGTTTGAAAGAATCTCTTTCTGTAGCTAGATCTCCCACAGAACATTGCTCGCACCACAGCCCACCTGAAAGAATCCCTATCTCTAGCCAGATCATCTCCCTCTTATTCTGTTGCCATGTTCTAGATCTCTGAGATTTCTTCAGACTTCTCTTAGATTGACGCTGAATAATCAGGACGAGATCACCAAGTCAATAGCTACTGGAAAATTCCCAAACAACTTTAAAGCAGAAACTGAGGCCATCAGAGATGCTGCAACACTGGCTACTCAACACAAAAATAACATGCACAATAAATTGGTGATTCTGACTGATGCACTGTCAGCATTATCAGCTCTGGAAAGCCCCAAGAACAATGAACTAGATGACTTGAGAACAACCCTGGACCAACTATGCAATAACTTCCAGAGAGTAGTGATTCAGTGCATACCATCACACTGTAATATACACGGGAACGAACGCGCAGACAAATTAACTAAAGAGGGAGGGAGATTACCACAAGAGAACCATCCGCTCAGTTATGATGAAGCCAAATCCATCCTCAAGGGTCAGTTCCATGAAAAATGGAAACGTGAACACCCAAAGCATAACGAGAGTGACGGATACCACCAACTATCAAAGAGGAATCATACTTTGCCTATGCACTGGCCACAATAGAATGAGAAATCACATGTTCACCAAATTCAAAATAGGTACAACCAGCCTATGCCACTGTACACTGGACAATATGACTACAAAACATGTTCTACAGGATTGCCCCCAGTACACAGACCTGAGAAGAACAATGTGGTCCACACCCACCTCCCCGGAAGAAAAACTATATGGGGCAATCGATTCGCTTACACAGACAGCTGACTTCATGAGAGAGTCTGGAATCCTACTCTGATTGAGTCTTGATCGCAGAGAGAGAGAGAGAGAGATTTATTGAAACCAGCCTTATCTTGGGTCTGCCCTGTATTACCTTCCTGCAACCATGCCCTCCATTAATGTTCTCTCTTATATAAAACAAAAATTGTAAATGAATTATCTTCCCTCAAATTCTGCTGACCACATTCACAGACTCAGTGTAAATTCTTGCTCCTTTTTAAGTGTTCAACGAAAATCAAACTAAAGAGACAACTGTGAGATAAATATTGTTCTTATGGATCCAGCGGCCTGTGAGCCTTTGGCCCAATGCCATGTAATGAAATATGCAGGTATTTCTGAGTTCCCTTGTAGTTCCGTACAAGGTGTTCCATTTATCAGGTCTTTGAGGAAGTAGAGTGGCTGACGCCCTTTGGCCCAATGCCATGTAATGATATCTGCAGGTATTTCTGAGTTCCCTTGTAGTTCTGTACAAGATGTTCCATTTATCAGGTCTTTGAGGAAGTAGAGTGGCTGACGCCCTTTGGCCCAATGCCATGTAATGATATCTGCAGGTGTATCTGAGTTCCCTCGTAGTTCTGTCCAAGGTGTTCCATTTATCAGGTCTTTGAGGAGGTAGAGTTGCTCTGATGTCAGTAAGCTTTGGACAGTCAAAAAGGTGATGTTCTACTGTTTCATGTGGGTGTTCACAGAGTGGACATGCTGGAGTTTGGTTACGTTGTATTCTAATGATGTGGTACATGACCGGTTCTCAGCCTGAGAATAATTTGGCCTCTTCTTTTGAAGTTAATATAGTGTTTGAAGTACTATTTAATGTACACAAGATTTCCTGTTCATAGTTTTTTGGAGTGGGCTAAACATAGGATCTCACTAACTAGAAACCTGGGGAGTCGTCATGGAGTCATCAGTCGCTGGACACTGCGGGACTTGCTGAGGGGGGGGGATCTGAGCACCTATGGACATGTTCGTAGTGCAATGATAATGACCCGCAAATAACTCAGTAACTCAGGGGAGCCATGAGAAAAAAACCTTGGGTTCAGAGTGATAGAATTCCCATCTCCTGAGATAGAATTTAAACCTGGGACCTTCCTGCCTAGAGGCCAATGTCTTATCTCTACACCACAAAGTCTCCCGCTTCAATTTCATAATCATGACAATTTTTTTTTCTGAACCAACACAGAATTAGGGTTCAACCAGTCTTTGAAAATAGGTAGCAGCGATTTTCTTCTGTAGTGTAGTGTGGTCCTAGTGTTTGTTTGCCTTCACCCAATGACTAATGATTAGAACTGTTAACCCTTAATTACGATGTTAATCTGTGGTATATAAGTGTTTACGATACCGTAGTAAAAAAAAAAATTTTTTTTTTTCTATGTGCCATACCGGTTGGCGTAGGTGATCATGTCCCTCCACAATCTTCTATCTACAGTGCATCGTATCAGTTCTGTTGTTGACTGTTTTCCATGCCATGACACCAAGCTATCCAGTATTTTCTCTCTTTGTCGCCCGCGATCTCTCTTTCCTTTTATTTTGCCAGTTGTAACCAAGTATTCCAACTTTCCTCTTCTCATGATGTGCCCGAAAAATGTTGACTGCTTCTTAGTAAAAATTACTACCATTTAAATGTAAAATTATGTACTCTAAAAATAGTGATTTCTTGGAACTTACTAGCTGACACACAGCTGTGTGGTTACACTAGGTGAGACATAGGAACTTGGATTTCCTGGCTCAGGATGATTTATGACCAGAGTTTGACCGCCATGGACTGGACATGTTAGAATGTCTTTCTGGCCACTGTAAGGCTGTCAGTGTGCTCTGCTGCCTCATAGCGTTATTCGCAGCATTTTCCGAGTCTTATTTTTGGGGCATGTTAAAAGACACAACAGCCTACTAAAAGTAATATTGGAAGGGAAAATACAAGGTAAAAGAGGCAGAGGCAGACCAAGACTAACGTGGACGAGTAACATTAAAAGATGGACAAGTGAATCTATGTCAGCCTGCACCATCAAAGCAAGAAACAGAGTAGGATGGCGATCCATGGTAGCCAACCTTCGTTGCGGAGAAGGCACACGATGATGATGATTTCCGAGTCACAAAGGATTGTTTCGATGTCAGCGACGACCAAGGAAATTTCTCTGGTCAGGCTATTTATTTTTTTGCATTATTTGAGATCGTTGGAGATATCCTACATCAATAGAAGCAGATCTAGCACTCCAGGGGGAGCCACCGTGGGTTGTACTTAGAGGGCTGTACATGGAAGGAGAAATGTTTGATTATTGCAAAATGTAGAATTTTTCAGAATTTGTTTTGATACAGTCATTTTTAACGGTGGTATCGTAATCTAAGGTTAATCATTATGTGCCATACCGGTTGGCATAGGCGATCATGTCCCTCCACAATCTTCTATCTACAGTTCATCGTATCAGTTCTGTTGTTGACTGTTTTCCATGCCATGACACCAAGCTATCCAGTATTTTCTCTCTTTGTCGTCCGCGATATCTTTTTCCTTGTATTCTGCCTGCTGTAAGCAAGTACTTTCCTCTTCTCATGATGTGCCTGAAAAATGTTGATTGTTTCTTTCTGATGTTTTTTTAGGAGCTCCCTATTTGTGTTGGCCTCTGAGAATCCTTGTTGGTCTTTTTTTTTAGCTGTCCAGTGAGCTTTCAACATTCTTCTGAGAAATCCCATCTCTGTGGCCTCTAATCGTCTTTTCATTTCTTTGTTTACGGTCCATGATTCGCTTCCATAGGTCAGAATTGGTTCTATATAGCACCGATGAACTCTCTTTCTCACTTCTATTGACATAGATTTGTTGTATAAGATATTTTTCATTTTCTGAAATGCTATTTTGGCCTGAGCTATTCTACTTTTTATTTCTGTAGTGCATCTTCCATCTGATGTTTTTTTAGGAGCTCCCTTTTTGTGTTGGCCTCTGAGAATTTCCTTGTTGGTCTTTTTTTTTAGCTGTCCAGGGAACTTTCAACATTCTTCTGAGAAATCCCATCTCTGTGGCCTCTAATCGTCTTTTCATTTGTTTCTCTACTGTCCATGATTCGCTTCCATAGGTCAGAATTGGTTCTATATAGCACCGATGAACTCTCTTTCTCACTTCTATTGACATAGATTTGTTACATAAGATATTTTTCATTTTCTGAAATGCTATTTTGGCCTGAGCTATTCTACTTTTTATTTCTGTGGTACATCTCCCATCTGATGTTATTATTCATCCACCCTTAAAAGGATGTTATGTGGATGTAGGTGTGTTGTGGTTTGCAGTAGAACTAATTTATTGCACCTTTCGGCCCCAACATATCTTACTTCAGCATGTTATTTTGAGAACTGGGTTGTCTTCCCTCTTTGATCACCAACTCACTTGACCAGACTAGAGAGGTTACTGTTTCTGGAGGCACCACAGAGAGGTGGAGTAGGGCCTGGATGGTTCTGGTTCGCCGATCCTGGCACAAGCCATCAGCCGTGGGTCGCTGACAGCTTCCAGCTCTGGTGCTATGTGGGTGCCTTTGCTTCCTCATTCTAGTGTTATACTTCATTGTAACATGTGCTGAAGTTGACAAATAAATCACTAATACCACACTTCCATTTACACTACATTGTATGACAGGTATCGTTTTTTACTTTTCTTCAACATTTTTTGTATTTTCTGTTATTTTTTTTTCTTGCATTTTACCCCCCGGATTGTCGCATAAATGAATTACATTGTGGTATCAACGCAATTATTTTTGAAAATTATATTTTTTTATGTATATTGCCAGTTTGAATTTTCGGCGTCAACATTTGTTTTTTTGTGTGTGGTCTGCTTGACTTGTGTACCTTAACTGCTTGAGATATGTGGCATTAGCAATCTGCATAAAATTATAAATATTTGTTGGAAATATGTTTTTGGGCGTATTGTTTGGTTCAGGTTTTTGTTTACGATACCGTAACACATTCAAGACTAATATAGAGATAAGAGAAATGGTCATGCAAACAACGATTATCTCTATATTAGTCTTGTAGATGAGACCATTGGTTGTATGGCCATTTCTCTTATCTCTATATTAGTCTTGTAGATGAGACCATTGGTTGTATGGCCATTTCTCTTATCTCTATATTAGTCTTGTAGATGAGACCTTTGGTTGCATGGCCATTTCTCTTATCTCTATATTAGTCTTGAATCATTCGTATTCACAATAGAATGAGAAATCACATGTTCACCAAATTCAAAATAGGTACAACCAGCCTATGCCACTGTACACTGGACAATATGACTACAAAACATGTTCTACAGGATTGCCCCCAGTACACAGACCTGAGAAGAGCAATGTGGGTCCACGCCCACCTCCCTGGAAGAGAAACTATATGGGGCAATCGATTCGCTTAAACAGACAGCTGACTTCATGAGAGAGTCTGAAATCCTACTCTGATTGAGTCTTGATCGCAGAGAGAGAGAGATTTTTTTTGTTTAAGTTGATATTTTTGTAAACACAGGACGTGTGTCACATTTTGTTTTGTCTTGGATACCTTAGTTCATGTCCTCATTTATGTCTTTCCATGGAGATAAAATACAACACACATCTTCTATTATCCATTCAAAGCGATTGCAAGAAGATTGTATTGTAAAGTTTAAACAAATTTTGTGGTTACAAATTAAATATGGACTACGGAAACTCTGATTTGCCAATCTTCGATCTTTTTGTTACGAGTGTTAATCAAGTAAAATATTCACATATTTACTAAATCTCGAGATGTTCCATCTTATCTAATGAGTCTATGCCTGCCTACTTTGCTTCTCTTATATGTGTTCGTTTTAGTGTTTCTCTAGGTCTTTTTGCTTGTATCCTGATGTTTTCCATATAGGAGCCTGTTTTGACATTCTTGTTCTCTCTTCTCTGCTCAGACATATGTCCATCTTCTTTCTTTAATTGTAGATGAGATCATTGGTTGCATGACCATTTCTCTTATCTCTATATTAGTCTTGAATTCATTCCATTGTAGATGAGATCGTTGGTTGCATGACCATTTCTCTTATCTCTATATTAGCCTTGAATTCATTCCATTGTAGATGAGATCGTTGGTTGCATGGCCATTTCTCTTATCTCTATATTAGTCTTGAATTCATTCCATTGTAGATGAGATCGTTGGTTGCATGACCATTTCTCTTATCTCTATATTAGTCTTGAATTCATTCCATTGTAGATGAGATCATTGGTTGCATGACCATTTCTCTTATCTCTATATTAGTCTTGAATTCATTCCATTGTAGATGAGATCGTTGGTTGCATGACCATTTCTCTTATCTCAATATTAGTCTTGAATTCATTCCATTGTAGATGAGATCGTTGGTTGTATGACCATTTCTCTTATCTCTATATTAGTATTGAATTCATTCCATTGTAGATGAGATCGTTGGTTGCATGGCCATTTCTCTTATCTCTGTATTAGTCTTGAATTCATTCCATTGTAGATGAGATCGTTGGTTGTATGGCCATTTCTCTTATCTCTATATTAGTCTTGAATTCATTCCATTGTAGATGAGATCGTTGGTTGCATGACCATTTCTCTTATCTCTATATTAGTCTTGAATTCATTCCATTGTAGATGAGATCGTTGGTTGCATGACCATTTCTCTTATCTCTATATTAGTCTTGAATTCATTCCATTGTAGATGAGATCGTTGGTTGCATGACCATTTCTCTTATCTCTATATTAGTCTTGAATTCATTCCATTGTAGATGAGATCGTTGGTTTCATGACCATTTCTCTTATTTCTATATTAGTCTTGAATTCATTCCATTGTAGATGAGATCGTTGGTTGCATGACCATTTCTCTTATCTCTATATTAGTCTTGAATTCATTCCATTGTAGATGAGATCGTTGGTTGCATGACCATTTCTCTTATCTCTATATTAGTCTTGAATTCATTCCATTGTAGATGAGATCGTTGGTTGCGTGACCATTTCTCTTATCTCTATATTAGTCTTGAATTCATTCCATTGTAGATGAGATCGTTGGTTGCGTGACCATTTCTCTTATCTCTATATTAGTCTTGAATTCATTCCATTGTAGATGAGATCGTTGGTTTCATGACCATTTCTCTTATTTCTATATTAGTCTTGAATTCATTCCATTGTAGATGAGATCGTTGGTTGCGTGACCATTTCTCTTATCTCTATATTAGGTCTACAAGGTCTCTCCATCCATCCCTATTCTTGAACATTTTCTCTACTTCTCTCCAGTCTAGACCACAGACAAGTGTCTCTCCTTTCATCCACATTCTTGGACATTTTCTCTACTTCTCTCCAGTCTAGACCACAGACAAGTGTCTCTCCATCCATCCCTATTCTTGGACATTTTCTCTGTTTCTCCCCAGTCTAGACCACAGACAAGGTCTCTCCATCCATCCCTATTCTTGAACATTTTCTCTACTTCTCTCCAGTCTAGGCCACAGATACGGTCTCTCCATCCATCCCTATTCTTGAACATTTTCTCTACTTCTCTCTAGTCTAGACCACAGACAAGGTCTCTCCATCCATCCCTATTCTTGGACATTTTCTCTACTTCTCTCCAGTCTAGACCACAGACAAGGTCTCTCCATCCATCCCTATTCTTGGACATTTTCTCTACTTCTCTCAAGTCTAGACCACAGACAAGGTCTCTCCATCCATCCCTATTCTTGAACATTTTCTTTACTTCTCTCCAGTCTAGACCACAGACAAGGTCTCTCCATCCATCCCTATTCTTGGACATTTTCTCTACTTCTCTCAAGTCTAGACCACAGATAAGGTCTCTCCATCCATCCCTATTCTTGAACATTTTCTCTACTTCTCTCTAGTCTAGACCACAGACAAGGTCTCTCCATCCATCCCTATTCTTGGACATTTTCTCTACTTCTCTCCAGTCTAGACCACAGACAAGGTCTCTCCATCCATCCCTATTCTTGGACATTTTCTCTACTTCTCTCAAGTCTAGACCACAGACAAGGTCTCTCCATCCATCCCTATTCTTGAACATTTTCTTTACTTCTCTCCAGTCTAGACCACAGACAAGGTCTCTCCATCCATCCCTATTCTTGGACATTTTCTCTACTTCTCTCAAGTCTAGACCACAGACAAGGTCTCTCCATCCATCCCTATTCTTGAACATTTTCTTTACTTCTCTCCAGTCTAGACCACAGACAAGGTCTCTCCATCCATCCCTATTCTTGAACATTTTCTTTACTTCTCTCAAGTCTAGACCACAGACAAGGTCTCTCCATCCATCCCTATTCTTGAACATTTTCTTTACTTCTCTCCAGTCTAGACCACAGACAAGGTCCCTCCATCCATCCCTATTCTTGAACATTTTCTCTACTTCTCTCCAGTCTAGGTCACAGACAAGGTCTCTCCATCCATCCCTATTCTTGAACATTTTCTCTACTTCTCTCCAGTTTAGACCACAGACAAGGTCTCTCCATCCATCCCTATTCTTGAACATTTTCTTTACTTCTCTCCAGTCTAGACCACAGACAAGGTCCCTCCATCCATCCCTATTCTTGAACATTTTCTCTACTTCTCTCCAGTCTAGGTCACAGACAAGGTCTCTCCATCCATCCCTATTCTTGAACATTTTCTCTACTTCTCTCCAGTCTAGACCACAGACAAGGTCTCTCCATCCATCCACATTCTTGAACATTTTCTCTACTTCTCTCCAGTCTAGACCACAGACAAGGTCTCTCCTTTCATCCACATTCTTGACATTTTCTCTACTTCTCTCCAGTCTAGACCACAGACAAGGTCTCTCCATCCATCCCTATTCTTGAACATTTTCTTTACTTCTCTCCAGTCTAGACCACAGACAAGGTCCCTCCATCCATCCCTATTCTTGAACATTTTCTCTACTTCTCTCCAGTCTAGGTCACAGACAAGGTCTCTCCATCCATCCACATTCTTGAACATTTTCTCTACTTCTCTCCAGTCTAGACCACAGACAAGGTCTCTCCTTTCATCCACATTCTTGAACATTTTCTCTACTTCTCTCAAGTCTAGACCACAGACAAGGTCTCTCCTTTCATCCACATTCTTGGACATTTTCTCTACTTCTCTCCAGTCTAGACCACAGACAAGGTCTCTCCTTTCATCCACATTCTTGAACATTTTCTCTACTTCTCTCCAGTCTAGACCACAGACAAGGTCTCTCCTTTCATCCACATTCTTGGACATTTTCTCTAGGATTAAGACTGCCTAGTAGTCGACCTTGCCACCATGCTTTGGTGGGAGTTGGTAACATGAATATATATGGGTATGGGAAGTTCCTGACTTTGGTGATTCTCTCTCTCTCTCTCTCTCTGATCGAACACCCGTTAAAACGTTGCACTGTGTTCTGCGCCAGTGGCACAGTGCATCTGATTTCAGTCAGTATTTTATTCAGGTTTGCTTTCCTTAGCCTTTGATTGTCCCCAATCTCCTGCAAGGCAGCAGATGATCTTTCCTGTAGGGGGATTCTGCCCTTAGATGGTCGGCCCTCCAGGTTTACGAGAACCATCTGCCCAAGTCACTAGAGGTGACTAACACAGACATGCACACACAAAGATTCTGAATCCATGAACAGAGCCCCAAGAACGTCCAGCGCTCCCATGGGCCAATGCTCTTAAAAGTTTCTCTATGGCTACCCTTCTGGGGAGGCTGGTTGGTCTCCGAGGCAACCACCTCTGGTCCTAGCAGTGAAGCCCCGCTTGAAACGTAAATTACTAATCGAAGGAAAAAATATGAGTACCTCCTAATTCGGAGTTATCTGCCTGTGCAGCGAGGGACCCTTGTGCACACGGCTGCCAGGGGAAAATGGATTAACACGCAAAATTAAGTTCCTAGTCTCTAGGGACTTCGTCAGAAGTTAAAGCTGACGACTAGCCACCTCTGGTCCTAGCAGTGAGGCCTGGCTTGAAACGTCAATTACTAATCGAAGGAAAAAATATGAGTACCTCCTAATTCGGAGTTATCTGCCTGTGCGGCGAGGGACCCTTGTGCACACGGCTGCCAGGGGAAAATGGATTAACACGCAAAATTAAGTTCCTAGTCTCTAGAGACTTCATCAGAAGTTAAAGCTGACGACTAGCCACCTCTGGTCCTAGCAGTGAGGCCTGGCTTGAAACGTCAATTACTAATCGAAGGAAAAAATATGAGTACCTCTTAATTCGGAGTTATCTGCCTGTGCGGCGAGGGACCCTTGTGCACACGGCTGCCAGGGGAAAATGGATTAACACGCAAAATTAAGTTCCTAGTCTCTAGGAACTTCGTCAGAAGTTAAAGCTGACGAACGTGCGGGAAAAAAAAAATAAAATACTTCCCTTCTGCACACACAGAGTAGAAGAACAACATGAAAACGTATGAACATAATTGTGATCAATAAAAAAACACAAATACTGCCTTTCCCAAAGATTTATTTGTTAAGCATTTCACATTCTACCATGCACAGGTACAAAGCTCTTGCTATGAAGCTACACCACTACAATTGTTTATTGAAATAAATTGCTTGCAGGTAACATTATCTACATAATGATAATAAACAACCAATAAAATGCTCACACAAAATCCTGAGACAAGGAACTGGGAACCAAGGATAAAACATGCAAGGGTTGCCAAGAACTCTATGGTCAGTTTTGTAAATAATGTTTTTATCTTTCAAATCGGCAGAAAGACATAGTCTCCAATATAGAGAGCAGGGGAGATAATGGCTGCCTTTTAATAAAATAAAAAAGAATAGAGGTTTTGTTTTTTCTAGATGTTAATACCTTCATGAGTCATCATGATGTGCCATATCAGTTGGCACAGACAATCATGTCCCTTACACAATCTTCTATCTACAGTACATCATATCAGTTGGCACAGACAATCATGTCCCTTACACAATCTTCTATCTACAGTACATCATATCAGTTGGCACAGACAATCATGTCCTTACACAATCTTCTATCTACAGTACATTATATCAGTTGGCACAGACAATCATGTCCCTTACACAATCTTCTATCTACAGTACATCATATCAGTTGGCACAGACAATCATGTCCTTACACAATCTTCTATCTACAGTACATCATATCAATTGGCACAGACAATCATGTCCTTACACAATCTTCTATCTACAGTACATCATATCAGTTGGCACAGACAATCATGTCCTTACACAATCTTCTATCTACAGTACATTATATCAGTTGGCACAGACAATCATGTCCCTTACACAATCTTCTATCTACAGTACATCATATCAGTTGGCACAGACAATCATGTCCTTACACAATCTTCTATCTACAGTACATCATATCAATTGGCACAGACAATCATGTCCTTACACAATCTTCTATCTACAGTACATCATATCAGTTCTGTTTTCCGTGCCATAGCAACAAGCTATCTAGTTTCTTCTCTTTTTATCGCCTGTGATCTCTCTTTCCCAGTATTTTTGCCAGTTGTAACCAAGTATTCCAACTTTCCTCTTCTCATGATGTGCCCGAGATATGTTGATTGTTTCTTTCTGATGTTTTTTAAGAGCTCCCTTTTTGTGTTGGCCTCTTTGAGAACTTCCTCTTTACTTTTTTTTTTTTTTATGGACAAGCAGACCAGATAGAAAGAAAAAAAAGAAAGAAAGGAAATGACAACCATATTTAAACTCAAAGTGAAACAATATCTTCCACTTAGAAGACAAACTCATACAAGAGTTACATATTCACAAAATTAGCCAAATAAACACAGATCTAGTTTATATGGGATCATTTAAAAGCATAATAACATAATAATCAATATTACAAACCAGAAGGAAACTACAGTAATGGTTTACGTGGCTTTCACGTATACATACGTGGAATAAGTTCACCGAAAACCGTTTGTTGGGAAAAGACTAGTTGTGAATGTAATATTTAAATAAAATTCATATTATTGTGTTAAATTTAAAATTGTGTTAAATTATGCATGCAAATTAATTGACAGTAGCAGAGTTCAATATAGAGACAGCAGCAGAGTTCACTAGACATGAGAATCTTGAATTTCGACTCGTAAAGACGATGGATAGAAAGAACTGAAACGTTCGGTATTAAAGAAAAAAAAGGAGACATTAATTTCTTTTGCTGCAGGATATATAATAAATAATGTAGGAATGGATCTTATATTAACTTGTGTTTGTTGAATGATGTTGGTGAGTTGAAATATGTTAACAGTAAGCTTGGCATAGCGTGGAACGAATTCAAAACAAACGGGGAAATTAGAGAAATCGTCAACCACTAATATCAGTAATCAAGAATGAGCTCCTAAAAAACATCCAAAAGAAACAATCAACATTTTCTGGGCACATCATGAGAAGAGGAAAGTTGGAATACTTGGTTACTACTGGCAAAATAAAAGGAAAGAGAGATCGCAGAAGACAAAGAGAGAAAATACTGGATAACTTGGTGTCATGGCATGGAAAACAGTCAACAATAGAATTGATACGATGTACTCTGGAAGGAATGATCTGCTATGCCAACCGGTATGGCACATGATGATGATGAATCAAGAGAAGATGATGGACATATGATGAGAAGAGACAATAAAAGAATAGCAAAACAAGCCCTCACGTGGGAGAAAAAAGGTAGACCCAGAGAGACACTGAAATGAACATTGATCAGAGAGGCAAAGGCAGCAGGAATCGGCTCCCTCAATGAGATCGAGATGCTTGCACAGAACAGAGACAAATTTTTAGATTTGATAAAAGATTTTGAAACAGGGAAAGAGTACCTGAGTCTATGCCCTATGGGCTGGTTACGGCTTAAAAGGTTAATAGATAGAAGTAAATGCCCCTTTCCTTGCCTTGCTTGACATGTGGGGAGTTTGGTGGTTAGTGACCTTATTTTTCCACGACCATGGCACACTTGTGGTTAAATTAGGTCAGAAGATAAATCCTGACTGTAACAGCAATAGCAAAACTGATGCCCGCGTGGGGGAGATAGAAATATTTTAATGAAAAACAATTTGTGGTTTCACAAGGTGCCATCAATGCAGTCAGGACCATTCCCATATCTGCTCTGCTGTTCATTCCAACAGCCAGATGATTCGAGTAAAATGTAAGAATGCTGGCTTTTCTAAGAAAGTATAAAAACCTGGTTTTAATCAAATGTTTTGTTTAAATCATGTAAAAATAAGTGTATAAAATAATTGTTCTGCAATAACAACCTTGTATTAAAAAAAGGGGGATAACTGCACTATCTCTACATAGTTACAGCAGCTGTGTAACCCATAGCACAACATAAATGAAAGAAAAAAAAAAGAAATTTTAATTAATTTATTACCGTATTCATGACAAATCAATAAAATGGCACAGTAGGTTAAAACTATAAATATACGGATAAAAATTATATCAATGATTACAATCAAGGCAGACGAAAACTATAACTTCACTCGGGTGCAGTTATAACACTCTAAAATAACACCGTTAGTATTACACTCTAACTGAAACATTAACACCCCTAAGGGTAAAGGTATCCTTATAGCATTACTGCTGTTTGGAGTATAGGGTCTCTACTTCTCCTGAGGCACAAATGTTGATGAAGCACAGCTATGGCCTTCCTTGATCCAAGTCAGGTGTACCCTATACATTCGAAGACTGTACTCTTCCCTTCCTGAACCACCCCTGGTCTCAGCAGCGAGGTCCGGCTTGAAACGCCAACTACTCATCGACGGAAAAAATATGAGTACCTCCGAAGTCAGGAGTTATCTGTCTGTGTGGCGAGGGACCCCTGTGCACGCGGCTGCCAGGGAAAAAACGGATTAAAATTGTGTTCCTAGTCTCTAGGGACTTCGCCAGAGGTGAAAAGTGGTAAACGCAAAAAAAAAAAAAAAAAAAAAAAAAAAAAAGTACCCTAAAGGTATCTTTATAGCACTGCTGCTGTTAGCAGTATAGGATCTTATTTCTTCTGGGGCACAACTGTTGAGGAAGCACAGCTAAGACCTTCCTTGACCAAAGTCATGTACCAATTTTTTGACCGTTAGGTCCACTGTAAGATGTTTCAAATCAAGATATTCAGGCAGAAACAACTCTCACACAAGCTTCAATTTGCTGATCAGCCCTCGTAAAGAGATTGAACAAGCAATCAAATGGCTATGATCTCCAAGCCATTCCAAACTTAACGTCCAACCTGGCCCAATGACAGAGACATGAAACAAAATCGGAGAACGCTACAGTAATCTGCTGTTGGCTGTAAGCTGAGTCATCGCAACAGAGGAAGCAAAAAATAAGTATAAAAATTCCCTCCCCTGCTTTGTTAGGAGTACGAGACTATGATCTTCATGATCATATTTTACCACTGCGTGTCTTTGGGTGATGTGATCGGTATCATGCCAGGCCGCCTTTCTCTTTCTCACTGGTACCGAAAAGGTTGTGGTTTATATCATTTGTCGTTCTTGAGCTGCTCGAACTGTCTGAATTAGTGATTTTCCTTTGTTGTTACATGTCTCTGTCACTGCATCTATCCATCTTCTTCTAGGTCTTCCTCTTGGTCTTTTTCCATGCATTCTCGAGAAGAACGCCCTTGATGGTGATTGGTGAGGATTCATTCTGACCAGGTGGCCAAACCATTTAAGTTGTTGTTGTTCTATATATTCTTGGCAGGGTTTTGTTCCTACCATTTTTCTTATGGTTTCATTTGGTATTCTATCTCTTCTTGTGTTGTTTGTTACTATTCTCAAGCATCGCATCTCACATGTATTGATCTTTCTTAAATGTGAGGCCTCCTTTACTTCCCAGAAAAATCTCTGGTACCCATTTTCAGAGGCTGGGTGAACCCTGGAACCTTGTCAGTCTGAAAAAAAAATCCACTACTTCTGTGATTGAATCCAGACCGTTCTGATCAGGGAGTGAGCATGGGGGAAAACAAGACAAAATGATAAAAAAAATTGTTGAAAATGGAGAGAGATAGTCAATCTCTTAAAAACTACCCCAATTAAAAAAAAAAAAATTACAGCCATTAGATTTTAAAAGATTAACAAAAATAAAAACTCTTTGCCTGAATCGTTACATCATCACCGAGGCAAAAATGACACACAAAAAGTATTTTAATAATATATAAACAAGTAATAACTGATCACTACTAAATATATACATAGCACATAACAGAGAGGGAAAAAAGAGTATTTGTGCAAGTTGAAGGTCATACAGATGTCATTTAGAATAATCTAGGAGGAGTATTTGTGAGTCGACTTTGGCCGTATTTACACTTGAGATTAACGAGTATTAATATCAGAGGGCAAGTTCATGTAACATAGTTCAGGTCATCGATTAAAAGAAAATCTGATTGGATAATAATTTCATCGTCATATGTGTAAAATGGGTGCGTCGGGTTGGTCTCGAGGCAAGACGTCGGTCTCAAGACAGAGAGGATGTGAGTTCAAATCCCAGCTGCATCAGTTGGGATTTTCATTTGTGATTTCTCTCTGCGGCAACTACCGATGGTTTCAGCAGCGAGGCCCGGCTTGAAATGTCAATTAGTCATCGACGGAAAAAAAAAAATATGAGTTCATCCGAAGTTGGAGTTATCTGCCTGTGCGGTGAGGGGACCCCTCTGCATAAAACATTCCCAGGGAAAAATGGAAATAAACACAAATTTAAATTCCTATACTTTCATGATGTTGCCAGAGGTGATAGCTAGTTAATATATTTTTCATGACATTAAAATTACTTTTTGCCATTCCTATTCTTTTATTTATTTCAGTTGTACATTTCCCATCATTGGTTATAGCATGTTCAAGGTAGTTGTAGCTCTGAACTGTCTCCAGGTCTATTCTTTCCACTGTGACATCCACTTGTAGGTGGCTACCCATATTTTATTCTTTTAGTAAAGAAAGTAAGGGTACTTATGTCACAACATGGAGAGAAAATAAAGATCACTTGCCGATGGTATTTAGGGAATATGCTGTCTAGTGTCCTGTTATTGTTATTGGCTATGGAAGGCCTCGTCTCACAGCAAACGAATTAAAATCCATAGTTGCTCAACCGCCCGTGCCAGTGGAATCATCCGAATTACTAACTCATCTCCCAAACAAAGAAAGGTAACTGTAGTCCCCATCGTAGCAGTCTCAGCACACGCCAAAAGACATAAGGCGAAACCGCGCAGAAAGTGAACACAGCCAACTGTTCCCTGTCATACGATATCATCATTCATCGTAAACAAGCGGGATATCGAAGCAGGATCAAAATGGATGAGACACACAGCTCACGGTGTGCACAGCTAGTGTCCTGATTTGTTTATACTATCAACACACTTGTGGATATGGTGGTCTGTTTACTTCCCTTTCTTCCTATTCCTCCCATCCTTCCTTCCTTCCTATTCCTGGGGAGCAGAAGCGCCTATGGTCGCAATAGCAGGGTCGGCGCACCATCAGCTGACCAAGACCTAGCAGTTCTACCTCCTCGTGGTCTCCCCTGGTAACAGTCTGCGTCAAAACAGGCTGGATAACAGAAGCTAGGATCTCTGTGTTCCCTGTAGTGGTGGCTCTTACTGATATAGAAGACCCAGTATTGAGTCTACAACAAAACAGACTGGCTAACAGAAGCTAGGATCACTGTGTTCCCTGTAATGGTGGCTGTTGCTGATATAGAAGACCCAGTATTGAGTCTACAACAAAACAGACTGGCTAACAAGCTAGGATCGCCGTGTTCCCTGTAATGGTGGCTGTTGCTGATATAGAAGACCTAGTATTGAGTCTACAACAAAACAGACTGGCTAACAAGCTAGGATCGCCGTGTTCCCTGTAATGGTGGCTGTTGCTGATATAGAAGACCCAGTATTGAGTCTACAACAAAACAGACTGGCTAACAAGCTAGGATCGCCGTGTTCCCTGTAATGGTGGCTGTTGCTGATATAGAAGACCTAGTATTGCAGTATCTCTGGGCTGGACTAGTGGTTTCCCAGCATAGCCTGGGATAGACGAACTCTAACCTCTCCAGTAAGAGCCGGGAATGTCAAGAAAGCCATTACGACCCGTCACATCAATGAGTCAAAGGGCAACCTGCCCGCATCAACTCGTGGCAGTCCGTCAACAAGAACCTTCCTATTCCTCCCTAGTACCCAACATTGGGTAAAAGTACTAACGATTGAGCCTGGCAGTATTCCTCAGTCACCTTGTAGCGTATGAGGAATATGGTTAAACAGTGTCACAAACGTTAGTACGCTAAAGGGTAATGTAGCCAGTAACATGCCAGATCACTCTATTCATTAAAAAAATTAATTTAAAAAAAAAAAAAAAAAAAAAAACTCTGGTACTCATTTTAAAGGCAGGGTGAACCCTTAACGCTTTCCATACGTTTCGCTGCACTGTGCACCATGCTGATTCAGCAACGTACGTTTCGCTGGATAGTGCGCCATGCTCAATTAGATGGTGTGAACGCCATCAAACCATATTCTTTTAACATGTCTTATATCATCTTGGTATTAGTGAAAAATACCTTGTGCAATTATCTAAACATTATATGTTAGATAAAAATAAATATGTCGATTGATTCTTAAAAGCATGAACAATTTTTGTCTCTGAAATCTCTTCCACTGCATCTATAAAAAGCTTCCGTACGGAAAGAGTTAAGCTTTGATGATAGTTGAAAAATAAAAAACAAACCACACACATATTTGGGAATGCAACCCAGATATTCCCGGTCAACTGATTTATGCACTAACCTCACTGCTACTGCATTTCTTTCTTCTATTATTTGATTATAATTCAAGTCATTATTTGCTGTGATTTCCCATCCAACTTTCAGCCACAAATTATTCTGTTAGGTATTGTCTTTTAGGCTTTGATTCAGGCCTCTATCTTTATAAGATATCATTTATTTCGGTGATTAGCTTCATCCTATTTTAACCACAACCCAAAAATAAATAAAATATGTCCGATATGTCACTGACTGTTGTTATGGATCCAGCGGCTTGGGAGTCGATGACTTTTGGCCCCAAATCATTAACTACCACGCCATAGATAAAAAATCTGGCGTTTTATTTGTCTCCTTTAACACGCACAAAGATTCCACATTTTTAATTAATTAACCAAACTAGATACTGCAACTAAAAATAATGCTGTGACCTAAGGAAGAAGTGACGCTCAATCGGATATTTAAAAAAAATAACAGGAAGATCAAACCAACAGAAATGAATGAGACACAAATAATGGCACGCAACATCTAAAGGTCCTATACTTCAACAAAGATATCGCTGTATCATCATGTACAGACCGGTGTTTAGCTTCTATCATTTTATTAACAATAACAAGAGAACATATTGTGAGCTCTCAAGCTCAAACACAGCAGGAGGAAGCCGTTATCTGGGAATCCTGACCCACTTGAGCTTATCCCTGGCCTTTTAAGTCATTTTAAGCTAAAGGGCCATAACTCTTATATGACTGTAAAATTTTCCTTCTAATGTTCAGAATGCCTCCCCCTGCAAAGCTCTATATAAAGAATGTCTTTAATTGCACACGGAAAATATACAATAAAATCATTTCTATTATTATATACGAGTTTCTATTATTAATGTATATGGTTTTCTATACTCACAAATAAAGTATTTATTATAGTATATGAGGCGTATATAGTCACAAATAATACTTTAATAACAATGTATTATGTCTATATGGTTACAAATAAAGTAGATGTTAACAAATTACATACGAAATTGATATAATGATATAAGCAATTTATAATATAAATCATGACGTGTATATATATATCCATAAATAAAATTTATACGATATAGCACGGTTTATAAAGTCACAAATACAAATGACGTGTCTATAATCAAGTATAAAGTTTATACGTCACATATGAGAAAAAAAAATATATATGTATAAAAGCATGAAGGTCACAATGAAGTTTATAATCACAAAAAAAGTTAATACAATTATATATATGAGTTGCAAACAAGAATATAACCACCAATTATGTTCCCAGAACTCAGATGTTAGTGCAAACAAAATTTGTTTAAAATTAAATTACAGTAAAAGTCTACATTGATCAGAGAGGCAAGAGCAGTAGGAATCAGCTCCATCAATGACATAGAGTTGCTTGCACAGAACAGAGACAAATGGCGAGATTTGATAAAAGATCTTTCCATCCCTATTCTTGGACATTTTCTCTACTTCTCTCCAGTCTAGGCCACAGACAAGGTCTCTCCATCCATCCCTTTTCTTGGACATTTTCTCTACTTCTCTCCAGTCTAGGCCACAGACAAGGTCTCTCCATCCATCCCTTTTCTTGGACATTTTCTCTATCTATCTGTTGACCTTTCAAGCCGTAGCCGGCCCATAGGGCATAGACCCAGATACTCTTTCTCTTATCTACATTTTTATTCTTATAGTGACACTGTGACTTTCCAGGCATGTCATAAGAGGCGACTAAGGAGATTGAGTGATGGCTTGACAAGCTGTCCTTGTAAAAAGCATTGTTATGGAAACAGAGCCATAGATTTTAGAAGCAGTGATCTCTGCAATATGTGCCATTTTGGCGTGCAAGGTTTCTGTTTTTGAGATTGTGGTTCTGCCCTATGTGCCGTCTTCGGCTCGAAAGGACAACAGATAGATTGAGAAGTTAGAACTCCATTTAAGTTACTTTTGAAAATTGGTACCGATACTTCAATACTTGTAGCAACCTGAAGGTTGATCGTGTACAGCAAAGGGAGACGATACTAGATAACTTGGTGTCACTGACGATATACAGTGGACAGAAAATTGTGGAAGGATTTGATTGCCTACGCTAACCTGTATGGTACATTGTGATGAGGATGCCGAGGATATTAGAAAATTGTGGATCTACACTTCAGTGAGGTGGCCAGTGTTTTATCCATCCATTCATTCATTTCCTTCACAGGTCAAAGATGGCACAAAGGGCGGAAATCATAGTTCTCCACGATTGACGATTTGCTGCTACTTCTTGTAGTTCTGGGTTATTTCTTAGTCCCATGGTGGCCTTTATCTCTCTGGTTGTTATCGTCAGCCTCATGACATATACCAGTAATGGTGATACTTGTCGCAAAGATTTTTTTTTTTTTTTTTTATTCAGGATTATGGTCTACAAAAGTCATCCTGCTTCCTGGCGATATAAAAATAAAAATTAATTTGGGCAAAACATGTTTCTCAGTGGGAGCCGCGATAGCTCAGTGGTTAGTGAACTGGACTACAAAGGACAAGAGGTAAGGTTTCGATCCCAACCGATGGCTTCCGGTTCACCCAGCCTTTAATGGGTACCGGATTTTTGTGTGTGGGAAAGTAAAGCGGCACGGGTGTAATACCGACCACATGACCCCAAAAATCATGTGCTGAAGGTCTGTAAAATGTATAGTCACCAACACCATATTCCCTATACGTCACTTGGCATGACGGGGGTACTTTACTTTTTTTAATGTTTCTCAGTCTAGTATTGAATGAGTTAATGGCATGTGTGACATAGATAGATAGTAGCCTCCATCAGTCATAGTTGACTATGGTTTTTTCAGCGCCCCTAGAAATGTTATTTTTTCCTTTCTTTTCTTTCGCCGCGTATTCTCTTTCTCTATGAATCTGTCTGCTTCTTCTTTGAGGTTAACCTTTAGAGTGTGTTTCCAGAGATTTCGGTCTGCAGCTATGTCTTCCCATGCTGCAGGGTTTATGTGTGACATACAGATGTGACTAAATGAAAGCCCCGTTACTTGAGTGCACTACGGCTTGCCAAGCTAAGGTAACAAGAGTAAGTGAACTTGAAATCAAGCATTTTGTAAATTAAGAAAGGAACGGCTGAGAGGACGGAACAATTGCATGTTTAACAAATAAACAACAAGGACCGGCATGGGGCCAACACATGATGAAAGTGGTCACAGACTCATTGGTGATTGCTTTCATCAGAATTAATGAACCAAAACTGATTAAGATCCCATTGTGGTGGCCCTGGAAACAAACTAACAGGTTTGGCGGAGCAACTAAGAAGTGAAGAAGGGAGGCAATGTAACATTCAAAATGCTGCTCTGATGTTGAATGTGTTGATCGGAAAGATTCAGATATTGCAGCTTGCTCAGATATTGCAGCTTGCTCTAAGCCATGCTGCGATGAAACTCTATAAGCCAAGGTGTAATGTAAGTAAAGTAAAGTACGAGACTTGAATCGTATACAAAACGTCAGTATATTATTGTGTTCCTGTTTTGTAAAGCTGTCACCATACCTTGTAGGAGTGTACGTTACACCCCCCTACTGGCTCCTTGCTACCAGCTTTACCACGGCATTGCATTTATTTGCCCGTTCCCTACTTCAATTTAACATGTTTTGAAAAACAAAATTATAAAACTGGGAGCGGAGTGGAATAATATTTCACAGTGTTTGGACATCTGCTTTGGAATTGGGTTACCGTCACAAAAGATAATTTTAAAATGATATTAGTTATCTCCTCAACCTGTGATTGGTCACTGATCGCATGACGTAGCAGATTACCTAATATCATAAGATAAATATCTGATATGTGAATTCGATGTACCGCGCACTTTAAAACAACCATGACTATTTAAAATACAGAATATTTTACATGTAAAATTCCCGAGTACCATCTTGATAACAATTCTGAATATAACAATTCCAAAACCGGCATGTTTAAAAATAACCAAAAAAATAAAACAATTTTGTTGTAAAATTCGAAAACACTGAAAGTATAAATATTTTACATTTGATCACTTTATACGTCTATCATTAATGACCTGCGAGATGTGGGGAGGATAAAGGACTTCGACAATCATGAGTCCACGTCACTCCTTCGGATAAAAAAGATGGGAGTTAAGATGGGCACAGCCAGAAACGAGAAAATCAACCAACACAGAACTGGAGTCGTCAGCCGCTGGACACTGCGGGACTTGCTAAGGAGGGGATCTGAGCACCTATGGACATGTTCGGAGTGTAATGATGATGACACGCTCATAGCTCAATAATACGTCTATATGGACATTCTCTACACTTTAATTCCTACAGAATTCCAGTTGTCTTATCTCATAAGACACAAAGTCTTAAACATCTAAAATTCCAATTGTTTCCTCACATAAAATACAAATCACAGAAAATATAAAATTTCAACTAAAATACAACATTTTAAAATACAGAACATTGGACATGTGTAGTTCCGACTGATTTCCAGAACAATTTTTTTTAAAGTAAATTCTACGATACATGAGATACAAGCATTTTACGTGTAAAATTTCACTAAATCTTATTGGTAAATGAAAATGCTCTAAAATATTATATGTGATAAAACATCATGTCTTACATGTAACATTCTAAATAGACTTTCTACTAAATGTACATGATTGTTTAAAAAGTTTACATCAGTGTTAACATTTTAGTACAACATTCTAACAGAGACCTTGCTAACATCTGTAAATCATTCTCTGTATAAAATTTTAACAGAGACCTTGTTAACATCTGTAAATCATTCTCTGATTAAAATTCTAACAGAGACCTTGTTAAAATCTGTAAATCATTCTCTGTATAAAATTTTAACAGAGACCTTGTTAACATCTGTAAATCATTCTCTGATTAAAATTATAACAGAGACCTTGTTAACATCTGTAAATCATTCTCTGATTAAAATTCTAACAGAGACCTTGTTAACATCTGTAAATCATTCTCTGATTAAAATTATAACAGAGACCTTGTTAACATCTGTAAATCATTCTCTGATTAAAATTCTAACAGAGACCTTGTTAACATCTGTAAATCATTCTCCGTATAAAATTCTAACAGACCCCATGTTAACTAACATCTGTAAATCATTCTCTGTATAAAATTCTAAGAGACCCCTTGTTAACATCTGTAAATCATTCTCTGTATAAAATTCTAACAGACCCCTTGTTAACATCTGTAAATCATTCTCTGTATAAAATTCTAACAGAAACCTTGTTAACATCTGTAAATCATTCTCCGTATAAAATTCTAAGAGACCCCTTGTTAACATCTGTAAATCATTCTCTGTATAAAATTCTAAGAGACCCCTTGTTAACATCTGTAAATCATTCTCTGATTAAAATTCTAACAGAGACCTTGTTAACATCTGTAAATCATTCTCTGTATAAAATTCTAAGAGACCCCTTGTTAACATCTGTAAATCATTCTCTGTATAAAATTCTAACAGACCCCTTGTTAACATCTGTAAATCATTCTCTGTATAAAATTCTAACAGAAACCTTGTTAACATCTGTAAATCATTCTCTGTATAAAATTCTAAGAGACCCCTTGTTAACATCTGTAAATCATTCTCTGTATAAAATTCTAAGAGACCCCTTGTTAACATCTGTAAATCATTCTCTGTATAAAATTCTAACAGACCCCTTGTTAACATCTGTAAATCATACTCTGTATAAAATTCTAACAGACCCCTTGTTAACATCTGTAAATCATTCTCTGTATAAAATTCTAACAGAAACCTTGTTAACATCTGTAAATCATTCTCTGTATAAAATTCTAACAGACCCCTTGTTAACATCTGTAAATCATTCTCTGTATAAAATTCTAACAGAAACCTTGTTAACATCTGTAAATCATTCTCTGTATAAAATTCTAACAGAAACCTTGCTAACATCTGTAAATCATTCTCTGTATAAAATTCTAACAGAAACCTTGCTAACATCTGTAAATCATTCTCCGTATAAAATTCTAACAGAAACCTTGCTAACATCTGTAAATCATTCTCCGTATAAAATTCTAACAGAAACCTTGCTAACATCTGTAAATCATACTCTGTATAAAAAATATCAACACCTACCTTGCTAAATATGTTGTTTATTTTAAGATACTATACTTCAATATAATCCATGTTTAAAAAAAAAAAATCGACTACTTTAGACACCCTGTTGTGAACGACACCTGATATTAAGTACATAAATATTAACTTGTAAAATAACAAAAGCCTAAAAACGCAAGATTTCAAAGAGGAAATTCCAACACATATCATTATCTTTAAAAATGTAAAAATAAACAAGAAAATGTGTCTAGGAGTTAAAGTGTTCAAGAGATGGGACAAACGACGATGTTTCAGCAAAAGTTTTTATCTGGTGCACATCTACAAATACACAGAAATCAACATGATGTGATAATACTATTTGAAAATAAACAAAGAAATATAATAACAAAAGCCAAACACTGATGTGAAAAATGGAGGAAAAAAACGGTGGCCAATTTATTGTCTATTTTACATATTCTTTGCTGTTCTACTCACAGCCCTACATAGCATTTAATATTTTTATATATGTTTTATATTTGCGGTTATCTCCACCTTTTCCTAAAAAAAAAAAAAAACCCTGAATATTTCAGATACTCATTTAAAAAATAAATTTGAATAATTGAGATTTTACAACTTTCAAGAACCTACACTCTTAACTATTTCTGTGCGGAAGGTTTTTTTTTCGATGCAACAGAAGTGATTTCAGAAACAAAGTTTATCGTGGTTTTAAATATCAATGCACATGGAAATGAATAAAAGGATGGAAATGGCAGGACAAAATCACTAACATAGAATTATGGGAATGAATAAAAGAATGGAAATGGCAGGACACAATCACTAACTTAGAACTATGGGAATGAATAAAAGGATGGAAATGGCAGGACACAATCACTAACATAGAATTATGGGAAAAGTACCAGTCAATACCAGTGGATAAAGTGATACAGCAAATACGATGGCACTGGATAGGACACACACTACGGAAGTAAACTGAGAGTATTACACAACATGCACTTTTGTGGAATCCCCAAGGAAAAAGACAAAGAGGAAGACTTAAATATTCTTGGAGAAGACAGATAGAAGCAGAGATGAAGATGATGGGGAAGACATGGAATGAACTTAAAATAATGGCAAGAAACAGAACGGCTAGGAAAGTGTTTGTTGAAGACCTATGTTCCACAGGGAGCTGAAAGGTAGAAGAACAGAGCTTGGAGTACCTGTGCACATATACATGTGGTTGAGATGTCAATCTTGAATTTTGTATAGGTAAAGGTAAAGTACTACTAGAGACTTGAATCGGCGACCTAGCACGTGAGTTATTCCCCCATATGCGCTCGGCCGCCTATCCAGAAGTGTTCAGAGACTTCTGGATAGTGTCGCTTCAAGCATCAAAACTAATGATGTGAGGCGGCATTCCTCACCTTCCCAGAGTACTACCTTGGTACCCATTTCTGCTAGTGGCTGGGTCGACCACATGGATATTTTTTTTCCAACCACGAGTACAACTCACGCAGCTTCCAGCGGGAATTGAACATGGGTTGTTCAAAAGTCTGTAGCCAAGTCGGGTGGTTTTCCTAACTTGGCTACCGAGGCCCCTTAATTTTGTATACATATGTAGTTGTAGTAGCCTCCGTCAGTCATAGTTGACTATGGATTTTTCAGATCCCCTAGAAATGTTATTTTTTTCTTTTCTTTTCTTTCGTCATGTATTCCCTTTCTTTATGAATCTGTCTGCTTCTTGTTTGAGGTGAACCTTTAGAGTGTGTTTTCAGAGATTGCGGTCTGCAGCTTTGTCTTCCCATGCTTTTACACACATCTACAAATTGAAGTTTTGGCCGCTCCCTAGTTCTTTTACCATCTGCCAGTTGTCCGTAGAGTAATGTATGTATACATATGACTATGGAGTTAATTGTGTCCTCTTCTGAGGCGTATAATGATAACTTGTTCCCATCTATTCATATTATGGTAGGTGTCTTGATATGAAATTTTGTGCTGTCCTGATAGATTTGTGTATTAAATAAAAAAGTTAATATTTACTCATAATTTTTCCTAAAAGTTAAGAATATTTTTATCACAAGTATATGAGTATTTATACTTTATACAAATTATAGATCATCTAATACTCATATCTATCTATCTATTGACCTTTCGAGCCGTAACCGGCCCATAGGGCGTAGACCAAGATACACCTTCTCCTATATGGATTTTTTGTTCTAGCAGTTTTCTTTTTTTTTTGATAAAATATCTTTAAAAGAAAACTGCTAGAACAAAAAATCCATATAGGAGAAGGTGTATCTTGGTCTACGCCCTATGGGCCGGTTACGGCTCGAAAGGTCAATAGATAGATAGATATGAGTATTAGATGATCTATAATTTGTTTACATGAGAATTATTTTCATAACATGTCAGATTTATACATTTTTTTATGGTGTTGATAATACGTGATTGAGGGGTGAAATATTATAGAGAAAAAAAAAGTTATAATTCATAATAATAATACACACACACACAAAACAGCAGAAACAAAAACAATAAACAATGTTGAAGAAGATTCTCTGTTGATATTTCATAACGAACCAAAGATGATGTGTTGAAGATGAAAAGATACGTGGTTGAGATCAAATTACGTTAAAGTCCATACCGTGGACACATTGGTTTCGCTGACGAAGCTACATACGAGCATTAGCTGACACATCGGTTCTGATGGGTACATTGTAATATTTTATTTGTAAAGAGCTGATTTCATATTTACAACCACCAAATATTTGATACCTAGAAGAGGTTTTATAAGTACTTCCTGCGGATATCAAGCTTGATATTAACATCATCATCATCATCATGTGCCTTCTCCGCAACAAAGATTGGCTACCATGGATCACCATTCTACTCTGTTTCTTGCTTCGATGGTGCAGGCTGACATAGATTGACTTGTCCATCTTTTGATGTTACTCGTCCATGTTAGTCTTGGTCTGCCTCTGCCTCTTTTACCTTGTATTTTTCCTTCCAATATTATTTTTAGTAGGCTGTTGTGTCTTTTAACATGCCCCAAAAATTTCATTTGTCTTGTCTTAATTGTATTTAGTAGTTCTCTTTTTATTTTCAGTTGTTTTAAAACTTCATCGTTTGTTATCTTTTCTTTCCATCCAATTCTACCTATTCTTCTATATATCCACATTTCAAAGGCTTCAATTTTCTGTTCTGTTTTCTTGTCTAATGTCCATGTTTCTGCACCATACAGGAATATTGAGAAGACGTAACATTTTGCCATTCTTAGTTTTAGCCCTGCTGATATTTGTTTTGTTGTTAGCATTACTTTTTGCCATACCTATTCTTTTATTTATTTCAGTTGTACATTTCCCATCACTGGTTATAGTATGTCCAAGGTAGTTGTAGTTCTGAACTGTCTCCAGGTCTATTCCATCTATTTTGATATCCATTTGTGGGTTTTGAGTATTTCCTTTGTTTATGATCATAGTTTTAAAGCCTCCAGCTTTAAAAGCTGTTTAAATGCCGAGCATTATTATTTAATTATATAATTGGGGGAAAAATGTAAAAAGAAAAAGTCACATGATGAGATTTACTAACTGAAAATTAATCTGGTCCAAAGCTAAAAATAAATAAATTCCGAAAAGAATTGAAGATCAAATACTCTGTTTCCATCTTGTGTGGGTTTTCCTTAACTCTTTCTGGACTTTGAACCAACACAACGGCTCCACTTAAGAAGGCATACCTGACCAAAATCCAACACATCCGATTGGACCGAGTATGGTTTGAATATTTTATAGTAAAGTAACGGTTTTCTATAAATATTCACAAATACTTGTATTTGATTATCTAGAAGAAGCTTCATAATTACTTCCTTCGATTAGCGCATGGTGTTTTCTTGATTTTTGTAGATTAAGTGGTTGCGTTTTCGATTTAAATGTGTGTTTGTTTCTGACAAATAGTGGCCACACCATTTCTTGTGCCTAATTTCATTATCTGTGGACATAAATGCATCAAGTCAAGTGTATTTTGAAGAACTTTGGATTAGTCTGTGTATAATTGTGAGAAGAATGGACAGCAACAAGCTTCTAGTCAGGGAACAATAGAGGTACATGAAATATGATATTTTGAATTGAAACTGATCTGCCTTTGAATATTTTTATACTATTTATAATAAATAATATATTTTTTCCTTCAAATATCTCCAATATGGCTGTACAACGACATGATCACCTACGCCAGTATTTGATGATGATGATGATCTCCAATATAATGCTATTTTAATTTTCTTCAACCATTTTCCTTTCCGGTGATCTATAACATCTACCACATTTAATTATATTATTGTGTGAACTTGTAAAAAGAATAAGACACATGATGGAATTTTTCTAAATTGAAAACTAATCTGGTCCGAACCTAAAGAAAACCTAAAGTCTGCCAAACATCCGGAATGAGTTAATTTGTACAAGGTTTTTTTCCCTTAAAAATTGACTAGTGTGTCTCACAAGATAATTATCATCATAAAGTACCGGGCCTGCTGGCATAGGTGATCATGTCTCTCCACAACTTTCGATCTCGACAGTTATTTATCATTTCTGTTGTTGACCTTCTGCCAAGCCATTCTCTTAAGCTGTCTGGTATCTTTTCTCTTTGCTTCCCTCTATCTCTTCGTCCCTCAATTTTCCCAGTTGTTACAATATATTCCAGCTGTTCCCTTCTCATTACATGGCCAAAAAATGATGATTGTTTCTTCCTAATATTGGAAATTAGCTCTCTTTTTGCTTTGACCTCTTTCAGAACATTTTCATTACTCTTCTTAGCTGTCCATGGTATTCTCAACATTCTTCTGTAAAACCACATTTCTACAGACTCCAGTGATTTTCTTCTCTGTTGTACAACAAGATCATATGTAAGGGAAATCAGTCAATCATACAACTTTCTGCTATCTAAAATTAAAATAAAATCAGTCTACGCATAATAAAATGTACTCAGAATTACCAAAAATAGCTCTGCTTATTTATATAGACAAACCAATCAAATCACACCAAACCTACATTTGGAACGGACTGTAAATACAGAGGTCAACCAAACACATGGATACACTTGTGATTCTTACTTTCCTTTTTGGAAGACAGTTGTAGTCTAATATAACCTAAAAGACTTACTCTAAGGTTGAGTGGGTCTAGCCCAGCAAGAAGTAAGTGAAGCCAAGACATGGATCCACGTAACCAATCAAAATGTGCTTTCTGTTAAAATTGTTTCGGATGGCAGTTGCAATAATGAAGATTTATTATAAAGTTGAATGGTTTGTTACAAAATGTTACATCTTCTCAATATTCCTATATGGTGCAGAAACATGGACATTAGACAAGAAAACAGAACAGAAAATTGAAGCCTTTGAAAAAAATCCGGTACCCATTTAAGGCTGGGTGAACCCGGAAGCCGTCGATTGGGACCGAACCCTACCCCCTGTCCTTTGTAGTCCAGTTCACTAACCACTGAGCTATCACAGCTCCCATTTCCAGCCATGCTGAAGGTTATTTAAAGTCAACATCATCATAATGAAGCTCTTGCTGAAAGGATGTTGTTTCCTGAGAATGGTTGATTTTGTTGACAGTTAGAGCATTGTAATCTGATTGGTTAGTTCATTTATCTCATTAATTTCATTGGTCAAAGTGTATTAGCACAAAATAATGTGATTGGTTGGTTGACTAATCAATGTCAGAACATTTTCAGTGATCTGATTGGTCAATATGTTTCAGAACTAATGAGATTAGCTGATTGCACAAGTACATGACTGAGTTGGTCAATGTGTATTAATTAAAAAGTCATAAGACTGACTAATCAACTGAACTTTATAAGGTATAACTGATTATAGGGTATAACTGATTAATATGTTTAGGATAACGTAATATGATTGGCTAGCCAACTAATCTATTTATAAGTATGACTACACTGTTTTACTTGTCAATGTATAAGGTGATACGATTGGTTGATTAACTACTCTACAAGCACAGCTAAACTCCATTTAACTGGTCAATATGTTTAGAATAGAGAGATATGATTGGCTAGACAACTAATCTATTTATAAGCACTATTACACTATTTTATTATCAAAGTGTTTTAAGTAAAAGATGATGCGATTGGCTCATTAACTACTCTATAAGCACAACTTTTTTAGACCAAAAAAAAAAAAAAAAGGTTACTTTATGAAAACGGAACTTAAACAAATTTTAAATCACATTAGCGTCAAAGCTATATTATCTCCTAAGTGGCGTCCCCGCTTAGTTAGACCATTAGAAAACATTCCAGAAAGCTACTGAAATGGAATGATACTGTAATAAATCACTCCTCTTCTAAAAACAACACAAGTGACATCTGATTGGCTAACTGACATCAAAATAATCATTTTCAGTGACTTGATTGGTCAAATGACCAAACTGGTTTACACAGGATATTTCCACAAACTTCTGATTGGATGGTATTTATAAACAGATATTTCATACAACTGTCTCAATGGATGTAAGCTTGAGGTTACTCTCTGGGGTCAGATCAAACCTGGAAAAAAATTAAATTAAAAAATGTTATGACAAAATTTTTTTTGGATATGAGACATATACCATAAAGGATACATACCAAATGAACTAAAAACATCAACTTTCATTGCATTGCCTAAAAATAATGGTGCAGTTGAATGCAGTGACTTTAGAACAATAAGCCTAATGAGACATGTTACACTAATCTTGCTAAAAGTTATACAAGGAAGGATTCAGAATAAAATCAATACTGAATTAGATGAGCGATTTGATTTTGGAAAAACAGTGAGACAAAGAAGGACTTCCGGTATGTGACTGTGCTGGCAACATGATGCAATTTTGACATGAGTCAAATTTAAATTATAAGTGAATTTCAATGCCCGTAGTAAAAGAAATTCAAGCGTTCTTGTGCTACTTTGAACGGATTTAAAAGGTAGGAACAAAACCCTGCCAAGAATATATAGAACAACAGCAACTTAAATGGTTGGACCACCTGGTCAGAATGAATCCTCACCAATCACCATCAAGGGTGTTCTTCTCGAAAATGCATGGAAAAAGACCAAGAGGAAGACCCAGAAGAAGATGGATAGATGCAGTGATAGAGACATGTAACAACAAAGGAAAATCACTAATTCAGACAGTTCGAGCAGCTCAAGAACGACAAATGATATAAACCACGACACCTTTTAGGTATCAGTGAGAAAGAGAAAAGAAGAAGATGGATAGATGCAGTGATAGAGACATGTAACAACAAAGGAAAATCACTAATTCAGACAGTTCGAGCAGCTCAAGAACGACAAATGATATAAACCACGACACCTTTTAGGTATCAGTGAGAAAGAGAAAAGAAGAAGATGGATAGATGCAGTGATAGAGACATGTAACAACAAAGGAAAATCACTAATTCAGACAGTTCGAGCAGCTCAAGAACGACAAATGATATAAACCACGACACCTTTTAGGTATCAGTGAGAAAGAGAAAAGAAGAAGATGGATAGATGCAGTGACAGAGACATGTAACAACAAAGGAAAATCACTAATTCAGACAATTCGAGCAGCTCAAGAACGACAAATTATATAAACCACGACACCTTTTAGGTATCAGTGAGAAAGAGAAAAGAAGAAGATGGATAGATGCAGTGACAGAGACATGTAACAACAAAGGAAAATCACTAATTCAGACAATTCGAGCAGCTCAAGAACGACAAATTATATAAACCACGACACCTTTTAGGTATCAGTGAGAAAGAGAAAAGAAGAAGATGGATAGATGCAGTGACAGAGACATGTAACAACAAAGGAAAATCACTAATTCAGACAGTTCGAGCAGCTCAAGAACGACAAATTATATAAACCACGACACCTTTTAGGTATCAGTGAGAAAGAGAAAAGAAGAAGATGGATAGATGCAGTGACAGAGACATGTAACAACAAAGGAAAATCACTAATTCAGACAGTTCGAGCAGCTCAAGAACGACAAATGATATAAACCACGACACCTTTTAGGTATCAGTGAGAAAGAGAAAAGAAGAAGATGGATAGATGCAGTGACAGAGACATGTAACAACAAAGGAAAATCACTAATTCAGACAGTTCGAGCAGCTCAAGAACGACAAATGATATAAACCACGACACCTTTTAGGTATCAGTGAGAAAGAGAAAAGAAGAAGATGGATAGATGCAGTGACAGAGACATGTAACAACAAAGGAAAATCACTAATTCAGACAGTTCGAGCAGCTCAAGAACGACAAATGATATAAACCACGACACCTTTTAGGTATCAGTGAGAAAGAGAAAAGAAGAAGATGGATAGATGCAGTGACAGAGACATGTAACAACAAAGGAAAATCACTAATTCAGACAGTTCGAGCAGCTCAAGAACGACAAATGATATAAACCACGACACCTTTTAGGTATCAGTGAGAAAGAGAAAAGAAGAAGATGGATAGATGCAGTGACAGAGACATGTAACAACAAAGGAAAATCACTAATTCAGACAGTTCGAGCAGCTCAAGAACGACAAATGATATAAACCACGACACCTTTTAGGTATCAGTGAGAAAGAGAAAAGAAGAAGATGGATAGATGTAGTGACAGAGACATATAACAACAAAGGAAAATCACTAATTCAGACAGTTCGAGCAGCTCAAGAACGACAAATGATATAAACCACGACACCTTTTAGGTATCAGTGAAAGAGAAAAGAAGAAGATGGATAGATGTAGTGATAGAGACATGTAACAACAAAGGAAAATCACTAATTCAGACAGTTCGAGCAGCTCAAGAACGACAAATGATATAAACCACGACACCTTTTAGGTATCAGTGAGAAAGAGAAAAGAAGAAGATGGATAGATGCAGTGACAGAGACATGTAACAACAAAGGAAAATCACTAATTCAGACAGTTCGAGCAGCTCAAGAACGACAAATGATATAACAACGACACCTTTTAGGTATCAGTGAGAAAGAGAAAAGAAGAAGATGGATAGATGCAGTGACAGAGACATGTAACAACAAAGGAAAATCACTAATTCAGACAGTTCGAGCAGCTCAAGAACGACAAATGATATAAACCACGACACCTTTTAGGTATCAGTGAGAAAGAGAAAAGAAGAAGATGGATAGATGCAGTGACAGAGACATGTAACAACAAAGGAAAATCACTAATTCAGACAGTTCGAGCAGCTCAAGAACGACAAATGATATAAACCACGACACTTTTAGGTATCAGTGAGAAAGAGAAAAGAAGAAGATGGATAGATGCAGTGACAGAGACATGTAACAACAAAGGAAAATCACTAATTCAGACAGTTCGAGCAGCTCAAGAACGACAAATGATATAAACCACGACACCTTTTAGGTATCAGTGAGAAAGAGAAAAGAAAGAAGAATAAGAAGTGAGACAAAAGAAGCCATATTCTGCATGAGGACATTAAACAAAAGGTACACAGAAATAAACAAATCAATATATGCCTGCCTGCTTCAAAGACTACACCAACTCTTTTGATAGAATACACCATAACCAACTTATGCCTAAAAGATATACATCTAGATGACACAGACATACGACTAATATGTAATTTATACTTGGAGCAAACAGCAACAATAAAATATAACAAAGAGAACTCTACACCCATTGATATAAAAAGAGGAGTAAAACAGGTATGCATCCTATCACCAAGCTTGTTCAATCTATACACTGAGCAAATCTTTAAAAACATCACAGAGATGCCAAGCCTACAAATTAATGGAAAGATAATCAATAACCTAAGATATGTTGATGATACTGTACTACTAGCAGAAAATCCTAAAGATCTACAACAATTACTTAATGAAATAAACATGACAAGCAAAAAATATGGACTAGATATGAATATCAAAAAGACTAAAACTATGATCATAAACAAAGAAAATACTCAAAACCCACAAGTGGATATCAAAATTGAAGGAATAGACCTGGAGACAGTTCAGAACTACAACTACCTTGGACATACTATAACCAGTGATGGAAAATGTACAACTGAAATAAACAAAAGAATAGGTATGGCAAAAAGTAATTTTAATGTCATGAAGAACATACTAACTTCAAAATAAATAACATCAGGGCTAAAACTAAGAATAGCAAAATGTTATATCTTCTCAACATTCCTATATGGTGCAGAAACATGGCATTAGACAAGAAAACAGAACAGAGAATTGAAGCCTTTGAAATGTGGATTTATAGAAGAATAGGTGGAATTGGATGGAAGGAAAAGAAAACAAATGATGAAGTCTTAAAACAATTAAAAATGAAAAGAGAACTACTAAACACAATTAGAACAAAACAAATGTGATTTTTGGGGCATGTTAAAAGACACAACAGCCCACTAAAAGTAATCCTGGAGGGGAAAATACAAGGTAAAAGTGGCAAAGGCAGACCAAGATTAACATAGACGAGTAACATCAACGGATGGACAAGTCAGCCTATGACAACCTCCACGATCAAAGCAAGAGACAGAGTGGAATGGTGCTTGAAGGTGGCCAACCTTCGATGCGGAGACAGCACTCGATGATTGGTTGGAGAACAACACTGAACAATAAAAGAAGAGCAGACTGACCATTCAGTGATTGCCTTGGACAGGTCCAGGGTGTTGAGGTCCAAAAGAGCCTGACCCATCATAGTCTCTGAGCTGGAGAACATGCCGGTCTCGTTCTTCACGGAGATCCAAAGATGTCTCTTGGGGATTTCATGCTGGGCAACTGGGTACTCAAATCTGGGGAAGGGCAAGATGTTTTATTTGTAAGGGGGAAGAGTTTCAGTGGGGAGAGATTGAAGTAATTAAGAGATTAATAGAGGAGGATTATTGTGGGGCGGAGGGAGGGAGAGATTGAAGTAATTAAGAGATTAATAGAGGAGGATTATTGTGGGGCGGAGGGAGGGAGAGATTGAAGTAATTAAGAGATTAATAGAGGAGGATTATTGTGGGGGGGGGGGGGATTGAAGTAATTAAGAGATTAATAGAGGAGGATTATTGTGGGGGGGGGAGAGATTGAAGTAATTAAGAGATTAATAGAGGAGGATTATTGTTGGGGGGGGGGAAGAGATTGAAGTAATTAAGAGATTAATAGAGGAGGATTATTGTGGGGGGGGGAGAGATTGAAGTAATTAAGAGATTAATAGAGGAGGATTATTGTTGGGGGGGAGAGATTGAAGTAATTAAGAGATTAATAGAGGAGGATTATTGTGGGGCGGGGGGAGGGAGAGATTGAAGTAATTAAGAGATTAATAGAGGAGGATTATTGTGGGGCGGAGGGAGGGAGAGATTGAAGTAATTAAGAGATTAATAGAGGAGGATTATTGTGGGGCGGAGGGAGGGAGAGATTGAAGTAATTAAGAGATTAATAGAGGAGGATTATTGTGGGGCGGGGGGAGGGAGAGATTGAAGTAATTAAGAGATTAATAGAGGAGGATTATTGTGGGGCGGAGGGAGGGAGAGATTGAAGTAATTAAGAGATTAATAGAGGAGGATTATTGTGGGGCGGAGGGAGGGAGAGATTGAAGTAATTAAGAGATTAATAGAGGAGGATTATTGTGGGGCGGAGGGAGGGAGAGATTGAAGTAATTAAGAGATTAATAGAGGAGGATTATTGTGGGGGGGGGGGAGATTGAAGTAATTAAGAGATTAATAGAGGAGGATTATTGTGGGGGGGGGGAGAGATTGAAGTAATTAAGAGATTAATAGAGGAGGATTATTGTTGGGGGGGGGAAGAGATTGAAGTTTAAGAGATTAATAGAGGAGGATTATTGTGGGGGGGGGAGAGATTGAAGTAATTAAGAGATTAATAGAGGAGGATTATTGTTGGGGGGAGAGATTGAAGTAATTAAGAGATTAATAGAGGAGGATTATTGTGGGGGGGGGGGAGGGAGAGATTGAAGTAATTAAGAGATTAATAGAGGAGGATTATTGTGGGGGGGGGGAGAGATTGAAGTAATTAAGAGATAATAGAGGAGGATTATTGTGGGGGGGGGGAGATTGAAGTAATTAAGAGATAATAGAGGAGGATTATTGTTGGGGGGGGGGAGAGATTGAAGTAATTAAGAGATAATAGAGGAGGATTATTGTGGGGGGGGGGGGGGGAGGGGAGATTGAAGTTTGTAATAGAGGAGGATTATTGTGGGGGGGGGGGGAATTGAAGTTTGTAACAGATGATTATTGTGGGGGGGGGTTGGAGATTGAAATTTGCAACAGATGATTATTGTGGGGGGGGGGGAGATTGAAGTTTGTAATAGAGGAGGATTATTGTGGGGGGGGGGAGATTGAAGTTTGTAATAGAGGAGGATTATTGTGGGGGGGGGGGGGAGATGAAGTTTGTAATAGAGGAGGATTATTGTGGGGGGGGGGAGATTGAAGTTTGTAATAGAAGATTATTGTGGGGGGGGAGATTGAAGTTTGTAATAGAGGAGGATTATTGTGGGGGGGGGGGGGGGAGAGAAGAAGTTTGTAATAGAAGATTATTGTGGGGGGGGGGAGATTGAAGTTTGTAATAGAAGATTATTGTGGGGGGGGGGGGAGATGAAGTTTGTAATAGAGGAGGATTATTGTGGGGTGTGGTGGGGGGGGAGATTGAAGTAGTAACAGATGATTATTGGTGGGGGGGGAGAGAGAATGAAGTTTGTAATAGAGGAGGATTATTGTGGGGGAGGGGGAGAGATGAAGTTTGTAAGAGAGGAGGAGGATTGTGGGGGGAGAATGAAGTTTGTAATAGAGGAGGATTATTGTGGGGGGAGAATGAAGTTTGTAATAGAGGAGGATTATTGTGGGGGGAGAATGAAGTTTGTAATAGAGGAGGATTATTGTGGGGGGGGGAGAATGAAGTTTGTAATAGAGGAGGATTATGTGGGGGGGGGAGAATGACATTTGTAATAGAGGAGGATTATTGGGGGGGGGGGAGAATGAAGTTTGTAATAGAGGAGGATTATTGTGGGGGGGGGGAGAATGAAATTTGTAATAGAGGAGGATTATTGTGGGGGGGGAGAATGAAGTTTGTAATAGAGGAGGATTATTGTGGGGGGAGAATGAAGTTTGTAATAGAGGAGGATTATTGTGGGGGGAGAATGAAGTTTGTAATAGAGGAGGATTACTGTCGGGAGAGATTGAAGTTTGTAATAGAAGAGGATTAATGTGGGGGAGATTTAAGTTTGTAATAGAGGAGGATTATTGTGGGAGAGAGGAGGATTATTGTGGGGGGGGATTACATTTGTAATAGAGGAGGATTATTTGGGGGAGGGGATTTAAGTTTGTAATAGAGGAGGATATTGGGGGGGAGAATTAAGTTTGTAATAGGAGGATATTGTGGGGGGATTAAAGTTTGTAACAGAGGAGGATTATTGTGGGGGGAGATTAATTTTGTAATAGAGGAGGATTATTGTGGGGGGGAGAGATTTACTTTGTAATAGAGGAGGATTATTGTGGGGAGAGATTTAAGTTTGTGACAGAGAAGGATTATTGTGGGGGGAGATTTAAGTTTGTATATTTTATGCAAAGTGGTTTGAACTTGTGGCACACACACACAACGTAACATATCTTTATCTAAATGCAATATTTATTGTGATATATTTTGTAGTTAATGTTCGTAGCAGTAATGATAAAAATGGCAAACCTTAACATTTTGTGTGGGGGATGTGTGTGTGGTAACATTAAAACTTTAACCACAAAAGTTTTTAAAGTCTGTTTCCAACACAGTATGACTGAAGTCAAATTCCCAAATTTACAAAACAGCAGAGATAGACTCAAGATACAACAAAGTTTGTCAAATTATTGGACAGTTATCACCACTATTGTCCAACAAGGAAATAACTCTAGAGGCAAAACGGGCACTATACAATACAATCTTCATCCCAACGTTGTGCTACCAATGTCAGTCCTGGACCCTAGATGCAAGAACAATAAGAAAAATAACCTCTACAGAGATGAAACGTGTTAGACGAATGACAGGAAACAGTCTGAGAGATAAGATCAGAAATGAAGAACTGAGAAAAAAGCTAGGAATAACCCCCGCGATAGAATATATAAAGAAACAACAGATAAAATGGTTTGGCCATGTGACAAGGCAGAAAGATCAAAACGCAACACAACGAGCCCTCGATAAACATTGCGAGAACACCAGACCCAAAGGCCAACCCGAAAAAGCTGGATTGATGGAATATTAGAAACACTAGGAAACATAACAGCAGGAGAGGCCAACAGAAGAGGAAAAGACTGCAAATTATATCTCCCCTTGACGCTGAAAGGCAAATGAGGAAAAAAAAAAAGAAGAACTAAAGGATCGGTGATGAACACCTTTGATCTTCTTCTGCGATCACGGCTCATTCAGACTAGGATTCTGGACTCTCTTGATGAAGGCAGCTGTCTAAGTGGTTCGGTTGCCCTGTTTAGTTTCTTTTCCAGGGAGGTGGGTGTGGACCACATTGTCCTTCTCAGGTCCTGTGTACTGGAGGAAATCCTGTAGGACATGTTTTGTTGTCAGAACAACTTTGATCTGTCATGAGCCATTACTTATAAGACGTGAACGTCAGCAGTAAAGCTGGAGTAGAAGAGTTGTGCTGGGTAAAACATAAGGATGAAACATCAACACAACTTACGTCTCATCAAATACTGGGTTGAGATTATCCTTGAAGACTTTTGTTCTTCTTTTGGAAGAGCTTGACTTATCTGGCAGCAGGTACATCTTAACATAGGGGTCGGCCAGGTTTTTGCTGTCTCCGTCAGCTGGTTTCAAGTTTCTGGAAGTGAAATAGAAAAACAATTAACTAAATGACTCCCTAACATCAATAAAGTCAGTGATATAAATGATTCCCTAAAATCAATAAAGTCAGTGATATAAATGATTCCCTAACATCAATAAAGTCAGTGATATAAATGGTTCCCCAATAGGTGTCACTGTGTTTGTCCTGAACCGATTTCTCAAACCACCCCAAAATGTCCTTGTCCTTAGTAGTCCAGTCACAATTAACCACTGAGCTAATGAAGCTCTTCAATACTATACTAAAGACTATACAATAGTCCAGTCACCACTGAGCTAATGAAGCTCCTCAATACTATACTAAAGACTATACAATAGTCCAGTCACCACTGACCTAATGAAGCTCCTCAATACTATACTAAAGACTATACAATAGTCCAGTCACCACTAACCCAATGAAGCTCCTCAATACTATACTAAAGACTATACAATAGTCCAGTCACCACTAACCCAATGAAGCTCCTCAATACTATACTAAAGACTATACAATAGTCCAGTCACCACTGACCTAATGAAGCTCCTCAATACTATACTAAAGACTATACAATAGTCCAGTCACCACTGAACTAATGAAGCTCCTCAATACTATACTAAAGACTATACAATAGTCCAGTCACTAAAGACTATACAATAGTCCAGTCACCACTAACCCAATGAAGCTCCTCAATACTATACTAAAGACTATACAATAGTCCAGTCACCACTAACCCAATGAAGCTCCTCAATACTATACTAAAGACTATACAACAGTCCAGTCACCACTGAGCTAATGAAGCTCCTCAATACTATACTAAAGACTATACAATAGTCCAGTTACCACTGAGCTAATGAAGCTCCTCAATACTATATTAAAGACTATACAATAGTCCAGTCACCACTGAGCTAATGAAGCTCCTCAATACTATATTAAAGACTATACAATAGTCCAGTCACCACTGAGCTAATGAAGCTCCTCAATACTATACTAAAGACTATACAATAATCCAGTCACCACTGAGCTAATGAAGCTCCTCAATACTATACTAAAGACTATACAATAGTCCAGTCACCACTGAGCTAATGAAGCTCCTCAATACTATACATGTACTAAAGACTATACAATAGTCCAGTCACCACTGAACTAATGAAGCTCCTTAATACTATACTAAAGACTATACAATAGTTCAGTCACCATTGAACTAATGAAGCTCCTCAATACTATATTAAAGACTATACAATAGTCCAGTCACCACTGAGCTAATGAAGCTCCTCAATACTATACTAAAGACTATACAATAGTCCAGTCACCACTGAACTAATGAAGCTCCTCAATACTATACTAAAGACTATACAATAGTCCAGTCACCACTGAACTAATTAAGCTCCTCAATACTGTACTAAAGACTATACAATAGTCCAGTCACCACTGAGCTAATGAAGCTCCTCAATACTATACTAAAGACTATACAATAGTCCAGTCACCACTGAGCTAATGAAGCTCCTCAATACTATACTAAAGACTATACAATAGTCCAGTCACCACTGACCTAATGAAGCTCCTCAATACTATATTAAAGACTATACAATAGTCCGTCACCACTGACCTAATGAAGCTCCTCAATACTATACTAAAGACTATACAATAGTCCAGTCACCACTGACCTAATGAAGCTCCTCAATACTATACTAAAGACTATACAATAGTCCAGTCACCACTGAGCTAATGAAGCTCCTCAATACTATACTAAAGACTATACAATAGCCCAGTCACCACTGAACTAATGAAGCTCCTCAATACCTTCAGCACATGATTTTTGGGGTAATGTGGTTGGTATTACACCCGTGCTGCTTTACTTTCCCAGAAAAAAATCTGGTACCCATTTAAGGCTGGGTGAACCCGGAAGCCGTCGGTTGGGTTCGAACCCTACCCCTTGTCCTTTGTAGTCCAGCTCACTAACCACTGAGCTATCGCGGCTCATCAGATGGGCTTATGGGTTTCGGTACTGTTTGGGACAGTACAAGGTCACTAGTTGCCAGTTCTTTAGAGATTGCAGCGAAGTTGCTCCTCTTTAGTCTTCCTTTTGAACGTTCTTCTAAGGACAGATGGCAAAAAGAACAATTAATTCTTCTAGTAGTCATCTGGTGTGCGGACCACAACACAACGCAGACATGTCCACTTAACATCCTTTTAAAGGCAGATGACTAAGAGGTGTACTCCTTTAGTTATCGGGCGAACACAAGCAAGCACCAACATTAAGCTGGAGTCAACAGAAGAGATACCACTTCAGTCTAACCTTCCAGCAGACAGCAAAAGCATACAAGCTGATAGTTTCAGTATCTAGCTGGTTATCTACCAGCTTTTACACTGAATCAGGTGGGGCAATAACAGAAGCACTTACACGCACTTATGGATGACAAGGATAAGTCTCTCTCTCTGGGCGCTGTACCTGAAGGTCATCTGTATCCTGCCAAGACCAAATTTTCCAGCTCCATTGGAACTGAATCAAGAAACATTACAAGACAGATTAACTAAATTAATCATAACAAGAAAACATGACAGAACAGATTATCTCAATTAATCATAACAAGAAAACATGACAGAACAGATTATCTCAATTAATCATAACAAGAAAACATGACAGAACAGATTATCTAACTAAAGTAATCGTACCAAGAAAACACGACAGAACAGATTACCTCAATTAATCATAACAAGAAAACACGACAGAACAGAAATCTCAATTAATCATAACAAGAAAACATGACAGAACAGATTATCTCAATTAACCATAACAAGAAAACATGACAGAACAGATTATCTCAATTAACCATAACAAGAAAACATGACAGAACAGATTATCTAACTAAAGTAATCGTACCAAGAAAACACGACAGAACAGATTATCTCAATTAATCATAACAAGAAAACATGACAGAACACATTATCTCAATTATTCATAACAAGAAAACATGACAGAACAGATTATCTAACTAAAGTAATCGTACCAAGAAAACACGACAGAACAGATTATCTCAATTAATCATAACAAGAAAACATGACAGAACACATTATCTCAATTATTCATAACAAGAAAACATGACAGAACAGATTATCTAACTAAAGTAATCGTACCAAGAAAACACGACAGAACAGATTATCTCAATTAATCATAACAAGAAAACATGACAGAACAGATTATCTCAATTAATCATAACAAGAAAACATGACAGAACAGATTATCTAACTAAAGTAATCGTACCAAGAAAACATGACAGAACAGATTATCTCAATTAATCATAACAAGAAAACATGACAGAACAGATTATCTAACTAAAGTAATCGTACCAAGAAAACATGACAGAACAGATTATCTCAATTAATCATAACAAGAAAACATGACAGAACAGATTATCTAACTAAAGTAATCGTACCAAGAAAACACGACAGAACAGATTATCTCAATTAATCATAACAAGAAAACATGACAGAACAGATTATCTCAATTAATCATAACAAGAAAACATGACAGAACAGATTATCTCAATTAATCATAACAAGAAAACATGACAGAACAGATTATCTAACTAAAGTAATCGTACCAAGAAAACACGACAGAACAGATTACCTCAATTAATCATAACAAGAAAACACGACAGAACAGAAATCTCAATTAATCATAACAAGAAAACATGACAGAACAGATTAACCCGTTCAGATAATGGCAAAAAACAGGAGGTCATCGTGCACATTAAAGATCCTTGGTGGTTAAAGTAAACTGTTAAAGATCACTTGGTGGTTAAAATAAACCGTTAAAGATCCCTTGGTCGTTAAAATAAACCGTTAAAGATCACTTGGTCGTTAAAATAAACCGTTAAAGATCACTTGGTGGTTAAAATAAACCGTTAAAGATCACTTGGTGGTTAAAATAAACCGTAAAAGATCACTTCGTGGTTAAAATAAACCGTTAAAGATCCCTTGGTGGTTAAAATAAACCGTTAAAGATCCCTTGGTGGTTAAAATAAACAGTTAAAGATCACTTGGTGGTTAAAATAAACTGTTAAAGATCCCTTGGTGGTTAAAATAAACTGTTAAAGATCCCTTGGAGGTTAAAATAAACCGTTAAAGATCACTTGGTGGTTAAAATAAACCGTAAAAGATCACTAGGTGTTTAAAATAAACCGTTAAAGATCAATTAGTGGTAAAAAAAAAACAATTAAAGATCACTTGGTGGTTAAAATAAACCATTTAAAGATCCCTTGATGGTTAAAATAAACAGTTAAAGATCCATTGGTCGTTAAAATAAACTGTTAAAGATCCCTTGGTGGTTAAAATAAACCGTTAAAGATCACTTGGTGGTTAAAATAAACCGTAAAAGATCACTAGGTGTTTAAAATAAACCGTTAAAGATCAATTGGTGGTTAAAATAAACAGTTAAAGATCACTTGGTGGTTAAAATAAACTGTTAAAGATCCCTTGGTGGTTACAATAAACCGTTAAAGATCCCTTGGTGGTTAAAAAATAAACCGTTAAAGATCACTTGGTGGTTAAAATAAACCGTTAAAGATCCCTTGGTCGTTAAAATAAACAGTTAAAGATCACTTGGTGGTTAAAATAAACCGTTAAAGATCCCTTGGTGGTTAAAATAAACAGTTAAAGATCCCTTGGTGGTTAAAATAAACCGTTAAAGATCACTTGGTGGTTAAAATAAACAGTTAAAGATCACCGGGCAGGAGAAATCAAAAAAAAAAAAAAAAGCTATAAATGACCACTGTCCATGATAAAATGTCAGCAGAAACATACCCACACCGTTAATCTCTGGCCGTGCTACGAAGTTTGTGCACATAAAAAAAAAAAGAGTAAAGCGCCCCCATCATGCCAAGTGGCGTATAGGGAATATAGTGTTAGTGACCATAAATTTTACAGCCCTTCATCACATGATTTTTGGGGTAATGTGGTTGGTATTATGCCCGTGCCACTTTACTTTCCCAGAAAAATCCAGTATCCATTAAAGGACAGGTAAACTGGAAGCCATCAGGATCGAACCCTACCTCTTGTCCTTTGTAGTCCAGTTCACTAACCACTGAGCTATCACAGCTCCCAGTTTGTGCACATGGCTAGGATTTTTCTGTGAGGTTCTCAAGGGGGATATTGGAGCGCCTATGGGCTCATCATGTGTGCAGTAATGATGATCCGAACAACAAACATTTCATCAGAACTGGGAACTGAACCCAGATCCTTTTGACCAGCTACAAGTACACCGACCACTCAGCCACTGAAATGCACATTTGCCAAGCAATGGAGAAAAAGAGTACGTCAAACATGGGGTTGGCAATTTTCTCCGGCTTGGTATAGAACCGTTGATTAGAGGTTTAACAAGCCGCTATCATAAAAACGATTTTGTTAATGAAACGTAACCTGATACAGAGAAAAGACGATGGTCATATGTTGGACATGTGATGAGAAGAGATAATAACCAAGTAGCAAAGCAAGCCCTCATGTGGGAAACAACAGGTAAGAGGAAAAGAGGAAGACCCAGTGAGACACTTGAGAAGAACATTGATGAGAGAGGCAAGAGCAGCAGGAATCGGCTCCCTCAATGAGATAGAGCTGCTTGCACAGAACAGAGACAAATGGCGAGATTTGATAAAATATCTATAAAAGAATTGAAAACTGCTAAAACAAAAATTCAGAGAATAGAAGGAGTATCTTGTGGCCCTATGGGCCGGCTATGGCTTGAAAGGTCAATAGATAGATAGATAGAATCATTGGGTTGTCCATCTATCTATTTTTTAGATAGCTGAGTTGGCTGAGACAAATGACATTTTTGGGGCATGTTAAAAGACACAACAGTCTAATAAAAGTAATATTGAAGGGAAAATACAAGGTAAAAGAGGCAGAGGTAGACCAAGACTAACATGGATGAGTTACCTCAAAAGATGGACAAGTCAGCCTATGACAATCTGCACCATGAAAGCAAGAGACAGAGTGGAATGGCGCTCCATGGTAGCCAGAGACGGCCCTCAATGTTGATGATGATGAGTTGGCTGTGTGCTCTAGCATATAGTTTCTTGTGGCATGGCGCTGTGCCAAGGAGTATGGGTTCGATCCTGCTTCGGTAATATATGTTGTTCTTTGTTTGTTTTTGCTGGTGTTGATCTTATTTGATTTTTTTTCAGAGTGTTGTAAACATACCTCCTCCCCTGAAATGATTTGTTGATCTATCACCTCATAAGTTTTCCTCTATAATTATATTCATTTATTATTATTTGTCTTTAATCCCAAATGTTCTGCAATTTGCTCCTTTTGCCCACATATTCAAGTTTACACAAAGCATTTGACAAAGTATAGTATGTGGAAATAATAAATATGCTGGAGAAATTAAACATTGATGGCAAGGATCTGCGAATCATAAAAAACATGTATTGGCAACAAATAGCAGCTATACGAATTAGCAACTAAACAGGACAATACCAATATATAAAACAAGAGGTCAGACAAGGCTGTGTTCTGGCGCTGGATTTGTTTTCACTTTACAGCGAACATATTATGAGATCAATAGTGGATAAAAAAGGAATTGAAGTCAATGGTCACAACATAAATAATTTGAGATATGCAGATGACACAGTCTTAATAACAGTAAAAAAAAGCAACAAGAAAGGTCTCAGTCTGAATAGTAAGAAAACAGAATTAATGGTCATATCAAAGAAACAATCATCACCATCATGCAGCATAAAAATAAACAGGACAAATCTGAAACAATTGCAACGCGTCAAAAACTCGGGCACAATAATAACATCAGATGGAAGATGTACCAAAGAAGTAAAAAGCAGAATAGCTCAGGTCAAAATAGCATTTCAGAAAATGAAAAATATCTTATGCAACAAATCTATGTCAATAGAATTGAGAAAGAGAGTTCATCGGTGCTATATAGAACCAATTCTGACCTATGGAAGTGAATCATGGACAGTAGACAAACAAATGAAAAGATGATTAGATGCCACAGAGATAGGATTTCTCAGAAGAATATTGAAAGTTCCCTGGACAGCTAAAAAGACCAATGAGGAAGTTCTCAAAGAGGTCAACACAAAAAGGGAACTCCTAAAAAAAACTTCAGAAAGAAAGTATCAACATTTTTCTGGCACTGACTGAAATTATGACAGGCATGAAGAGCCGAGTGATGTGGAGAGAGATGATCGTATACGCCAGCTGGCACGGTACTTGATGAATGAATATTCTTATTTTATTCTAAGTTTGTCCTCAAGGTAACAACTTCAAAACAGCAAGGAGAAAGCATTACCTCCACAGGTATTCAAGTGCTTTGCTGACCAAAAAAAAAAAACCCAAAATTAAAAAAATGCCAACCTGGCCACCTTCCGCTGCCTCAGCTCTGACTCCTGCTCTGTAGTTTTACTGGCAGAAATATCGACTTCCTTTGCAGGTAAGCTACTATTCACAGGTGAGACTGTCCCGTTGGTTGCTTGTGGAGGGGCCTAAAAAAAAAATTAACATAAAAACAACACTTGGTTCATTTTTCATTTGGTGTTCACTTTGGTGATAGCTAACCCGCTTCATCGTGTACCATACGAGTTGGTGCTTCATGTCCTTCCACAAACTTCTATTCATAGTACATCATATCAATTCTGTTGTTGACTGTTTTCCATGCCATGACACCAAGCTATCTAGTATCTTCTCTCTTTGTCGTCTGCGGGAAAGAGAGATTGCAGACGACAAAAAGAGAAAATACTGGATAGCTTGGTGTGATGGCATGGAAAACAGTCAACAACAGAATTGATATGATGTATGGTGGATAGAAGATTGTGGAAGGACATGATCGCCTATGCCAACCGGTATGGCACATGATGATGATGATCATAATCTAGGGTTAAAAGACATAGAAGGTATGTTTCAGTCCAGCTAAACAGCAACAAATGCTAAGATAAAAAAAAACTATATGACTAACTGTTCTTTATAAACATTACAGAGATGCCAGGCCTAAACATTAATGGAAAGATAACTAATAACCAGAGATATGCTGATGATACTGTACTACTAGCAGAAAATCCTAAAGATCTACAACAATTAATTAATGAAATAAACATGACAAGCAAAAATATGGACTAGATACGAATATCAAAAAGACTAAAACTATGATCATGAACAAAGAAAATCCTCATGGCCTACAATTAAATATCAAAGTTGAAGGAATACATCTGGAGACAGTTCAGAGCTACAACTACCTGGGACATACTATAACCAATGATGGAAAATGTACAACTGAAATAAACAAAAGAATAGGTATGGCAAAAAGTAATTTTAATTCCATGAAACATATACTAACATCAAAACAAATAACATCAGGGCTAAAACTAAGAATAGCAAAATGTTACATCTTCTCAATATTCCTATATAGTGCAGAAATATGGACATTAGACCAGAAAGCAGAACAGAAAATTGAAGCCTTTGAAATGTGGATTTATAGAAGAATAGGTAGAATTGGATGGAAAGAAAAGAAAACAAACGAAGTTTTAAAACAACTAAAAATGAAAAGAGAACTACTAAACACAATTAGAACAAGACAAATGACATTTTTGGGGCATGTTAAAAGACACAACAGCCTAATAAAAGTAATCCTGGAAGGGAAAATACAAGGTAAAAGAGGCAGACCAAGACTAACATGGAGGAGTAACATCAAAAGATGGACAAGTCAACCTATGACAACCTGCACCATCAAAGTAAGAGACAGAGTGGAATGGCACTCCATGGTAGCCAACCTTCGATGCGGAGACGGCACTCAATGATGATGATTTGACTAACCCCTGCTGGAGACGGTTCAACTTTCTGAGCTGGAGAAACTTGCGAGCTTCCATCAACCGAAGAGCCAGCGTCAGGTGTATCTGCTATCAGGGCTTCGATATTCTCGTTGCCCTCCGAGTTGGCATCTCGAGTTAAAATCTGTGGAAGTCAAAAACATATATCATGATGTGGTAAGATTACATGTAACATCAGAGATGTGATTTCTACAACTGCTAAACAAATCATGGATGTTGATATGTATGTTCATTGCAAATTTCTTTCCTTCCTCATTTGTCTTTCACTGTCAACGGGAGATATAGTTTGCAGTTTTATCCTTTTTTTGTTGGCCTTTGCTGTTGTGTTTCCTAGTGTTTCTAATATTCCATCAATCCATCTTTTGTTGGCCTCTCCTGTTGTTATGTTTCCTAGTGTTTCTAATATTCCATCAATCCATCTTTTGCTCTTCTGTTGGCCTCTCCTGCTGTTATGTTTCCTAGTGTTTCTAATATTCCATCAATCCATCTTTTGCTCTTCTGTTGGCCTCTCCTGCTGTTATGTTTCCTAGTGTTTCTAATATTCCATCAATCTATCTTTTGCTCTTCTGTTGGCCTCTCCTGCTGTTATGTTTCCTAGTGTTTCTAATATTCCATCAATCTATCTTTTGCTCTTCTGTTGGCCTCTCCTGCTGTTATGTTTCCTAGTGTTTCTAATATTCCATCAATCCATCTTTTGTTGGCCTCTGCTGCTATGTTTCCTAGTGTTTCTAATATTCCATCAATCCATCTTTTATGTGGTCAGCTATTGGATCTGATGTTCTCACATCATAAATTGTGGACAATTAACCAATGGATAGGAGGGAGAGGGGGGGGGGGGGGTGTGGGAGAGAGAGAGGAGGGGTGAACAATAGAAACAATTACAAGGTATCTTAAATGTTAGGTAGAGCCAGTTTTAACATATGAATGTGAATCATGAACAATAGGACAACAGACAAGAAAATCACTGGAGGCTGTAGAAATGTGGTTTTACAGAAGAATGTTGAGAATACCATGGACAGCTAAGAAGAGTAGTGAAAACGTTTTAAAAGAGGCCAAAGCAAAAAGAGAGCTAATTTCCAATATTAGGAAGAAACAATCATCATTTTTTGGCCATGTAATGAGAAGAGAACAGCTGGAATATATTGTAACAACTGGGAAAATTGAGGGTTGAAGAGATAGAGGGAAGCAAAGAGAAAAGATACCAGACAACTTAAGAGAATGGCTTGGCAGAAGGTCAACAACAGAAATGATAAATAACTGTCGTGATCAAAAGTTGTGGAGAGACATGGTCACCTACGCCAGCAGAGTTGGTACTCAATGACGATGACTTATTAATTTTTTTTACTACACCCATTTGTTGACTAATTTACTGACATTCCCTGAAACTTTAAAAACTGATGAGTACTGTTAATCCTTCTCTAAGTTGACATTCCTCAATATGGTGAGCTTCTCCCATCACTACTCCATCTTCCTGATGCCCTGACTGGTGTGAAACCCCTCAAAACTGGGCCCCAGATCATGTATCTAAATTTTAAAAAAAGTAAAGAGCCCCGTCATGCCAAGTGGCGTATAGGGAATATGGTGTTAGTGACCATAAATTTTACAGCCCTTCGCACATGATTTTTGGGGTAATGTGGTCGGTATTATGCCCGCGCCGCTTTACTTTCCCAGAAAAAAAATCCGGTACCCATATAAGGCTGTGTGAACCCGGAAGTCGTCGGTTGAGATCGAACCCTACCCCTTGTCCTTTGTAGTCCAGTTCAGATCATGCATCTATCAGCTTAGTAATCAAATCTTCAATGTCTGTTACACAGCGCTCCTTCAACCCCCCTTTCATTATCCTTAGTAAAAATTGATGCAACGGTCAAAGTGGGGGAAAAAAAAAATAACGGTGGAACTTTCGTGGGCTGTCGGCAAGGCATCAATCAAGTCTTTGAAGCCACGGGATAGGTGACGAATATAAAAAAAAATACAAGTGGCTGACCAATAATGTTTCACAGAGGGACGGAAAGAAAAATACCACTATCCAATAGTGGGTGTATATAGAGGCCCTAGCGCTTGTAAATGATTAAAACCACATTCACGAAGCACTATGATAGTTAATGTAACAATTTGTATCAAAAATATTATTTTTACTATGATGGTTAATGTAACAATTTGTATCAAAAATATTATTTTTACTATGATGGTTAATGTAACAATTTGTATCAAAAATATTATTTTTACTATGATAGTTAATGTAACAATTTGTATCAAAAATGTTATTTTTACTATGATGGTTAATGTAACAATTTGTATCAAAAATATTATTTTTACTATGATAGTTAATGTAACAATTTGTATCAAAAATATTATTTTTACTATGATGGTTAATGTAACAATTTGTATCAAAAATGTTATTTTTACTATGATGGTTAATGTAACAATTTGTATCAAAAATGTTATTTTTACTATGATGGTTAATGTAACAATTTGTATCAAAAATGTTATTTTTACTATGATGGTTAATGTAACAATTTGTATCAAAAATGTTATTTTTACTATGATGGTTAATGTAACAATTTGTATCAAAAATATTATTTTTACTATGATGGTTCATCATCATCATCATCGAGTGCCTTCTCCGCAACGAAGGTTGGCTACCATGGATCGCCATTCTACTCTGTCTCTTGCTTAGATGGTGCAGGCTGTCATAGATTGACTTGTCCATCTTTTGATGTTACTCGTCCATGTTAGTCTTGGTCTGCCTCTTTTACCTTGTATTTTCCCTTCCAATATTACTTTTAGTAGGCTGTTGTATCTTTTATGATGGTTAATTAACAATTTGTATCAAAAATGTTATCTTTCCAAATTACAAGTGTTCTTTTTAGGTGTAAAGTTGACACATTTTGTTGAAATGTTGGTACAAACATTATTTGAAATCAAAAGTCATAATCTAGGGCTAAGAATGTGGGACTCACCCGAAGACAAAGCCTCATGTGTACACTACTGTCTGTGCTTTTGGTCTTAACTCTAAACTTCTGGTCCATGACCAGGTCTTCACAAACAAGGATGTCCTTCAACTTGATGACGGTACCTCCCAGTACCTTCTTGGTTTTGCCATCCCTCAGCTGTGGAAGACAACAACACTTAGCCTACTTGAAGACATCAACAATTTACATTTCTACTTGAAGACATCAACAATTTACATACACTTCGAGTGGAAGACATCAACAATTTACACTTCTAGTCGAAGACATCAACAATTTACACTTCTAGCGGAAGACATCAACACTTTACACTTCTAGTGGAAGACATCAACAATTTACACTTCTAGTCGAAGACATCAACAATTTACACTTCTAGTGGAAGACATTAACAATTTACACTTCTAGTGGAAGACATCAACAATTTACACTTCTAGTCGAAGACATCAACAATTTACACTTCTAGTGGAAGACATTAACAATTTACATACACTTCTAGCGGAAGACATCAACAATTTACACTTCTAGTGGAAGACATCAACAATTTACACTTCTAGTGGAAGACATCAACAATTTACACTTCTAGTGGAAGACATCAACAATTTACACTTCTAGTGGAAGACATTAACAATTTACACTTCTAGTGGAAGACATCAACAATTTACACTTCTAGCGGAAGACATCAACAATTTACACTTCTAGTGGAAGACATCAACAATTTACATACACTTCTAGTGGAAGACATCAACAATTTACATTTCTAGTGGAAGACATCAACAATTTACATACACTTCTAGTCGAAGACATCAACAATTTACACTTCTAGTGGAAGACATCAACAATTTACACTTCTAGTGGAAGACATTAACAATTTACATACACTTCTAGTCGAAGACATCAACAATTTACACTTCTAGTGGAAGACATCAACAATTTACATTTCTAGTGGAAGACATCAACAATTTACACTTCTAGTGGAAGACATTAACAATTTACATACACTTCTAGTCGAAGACATCAACAATTTACACTTCTAGTGGAAGACATCAACAATTTACACTTCTAGTCGAAGACATCAACAATTTACACTTCTAGCGGAAGACATCAACACTTTACACTTCTAGTGGAAGACATCAACAATTTACACTTCTAGTCGAAGACATCAACAATTTACACTTCTAGTGGAAGACATCAACAATTTACACTTCTAGCGGAAGACATCAACAATTTACACTTCTAGTGGAAGACATCAACAATTTACACTTCTAGTCGAAGACATCAACAATTTACACTTCTAGTCGAAGACATCAACAATTTACATACACTTCTAGTCGAAGACATCAACAATTTACACTTCTAGTGGAAGACATCAACAATTTACACTTCTAGTCGAAGACATCAACAATTTACACTTCTAGCGGAAGACATCAACAATTTACACTTCTAGTGGAAGACATCAACAATTTACACTTCTAGTCGAAGACATCAACAATTTACACTTCTAGCGGAAGACATCAACACTTTACACTTCTAGTGGAAGACATCAACACTTTACACTTCTAGTCGAAGACATCAACAATTTACACTTCTAGTGGAAGACATCAACAATTTACACTTCTAGTGGAAGACATCAACAATTTACACTTCTAGCGGAAGACATCAACAATTTACACTTCTAGTGGAAGACATCAACAATTTACACTTCTAGCGGAAGACATCAACAATTTACACTTCTAGTGGAAGACATCAACAATTTACACTTCTAGTGGAAGACATCAACAATTTACACTTCTCGTGGAAGACATCAACAATTTACACTTCTAGTCGAAGACATCAACACTTTACACTTCTAGTGGAAGACATCAACAATTTACACTTCTAGTCGAAGACATCAACAATTTACACTTCTAGTGGAAGACATCAACAATTTACACTTCTAGTGGAAGACATCAACAATTTACACTTCTAGTGGAAGACATCAACAATTTACACTTCTAGTGGAAGACATCAACAATTTACACTTCTAGTGGAAGACATCAACAATTTACACTTCTAGTGGAAGACATCAACAATTTACACTTCTAGTGGAAGACATCAACAATTTACACTTCTAGTGGAAGACATCAACAATTTACATACACTTCTAGTGGAAGACATCAACAATTTACACTTCTAGTCGAAGACATCAACAATTTACACTTCTAGTGGAAGACATCAACAATTTACACTTCTAGTCGAAGACATCAACAATTTACACTTCTAGTCGAAGACATCAACAATTTACACTTCTAGTGGAAGACATCAACAATTTACACTTCTAGTGGAAGACATCAACAATTTACACTTCTAGTCGAAGACATCAACAATTTACACTTCTAGTGGAAGACATCAACAATTTACACTTCTAGTGGAAGACATCAACAATTTACACTTCTAGTGGAAGACATCAACAATTTACACTTCTAGTGGAAGACATCAACAATTTACACTTCTAGTGGAAGACATTAACAATTTACATACACTTCTAGTCGAAGACATCAACAATTTACACTTCTAGTCGAAGACATCAACACTTTACACTTCTAGTGGAAGACATCAACAATTTACACTTCTAGTCGAAGACATCAACAATTTACACTTCTAGTGGAAGACATCAACAATTTACACTTCTAGTGGAAGACATCAACAATTTACACTTCTAGTGGAAGACATCAACAATTTACACTTCTAGTGGAAGACATCAACAATTTACACTTCTAGTGGAAGACATTAACAATTTACATACACTTCTAGTGGAAGACATCAACAATTTACACTTCTAGTGGAAGACATCAACAATTTACACTTCTAGTGGAAGACATCAACAATTTACACTTCTAGTGGAAGACATCAACAATTTACACTTCTAGTGGAAGACATCAACAATTTACACTTCTAGTGGAAGACATCAACAATTTACACTTCTAGTGGAAGACATCAACAATTTACACTTCTAGTGGAAGACATCAACAATTTACACTTCTAGTGGAAGACATCAACAATTTACATACACTTCTAGTGGAAGACATCAACAATTTACACTTCTAGTGGAAGACATCAACAATTTACACTTCTAGTGGAAGACATCAACAATTTACACTTCTAGCGGAAGACATCAACAATTTACACTTCTAGTGGAAGACATCAACAATTTACATACACTTCTAGTGGAAGACATCAACAATTTACACTTCTAGTGGAAGACATCAACAATTTACACTTCTAGTGGAAGACATCAACAATTTACATTTCTAGTGGAAGACATCAACAATTTACATACACTTCTAGTCGAAGACATCAACAATTTACACTTCTAGTGGAAGACATCAACAATTTACACTTCTAGTGGAAGACATTAACAATTTACATACACTTCTAGTCGAAGACATCAACAATTTACACTTCTAGTGGAAGACATCAACAATTTACATTTCTAGTGGAAGACATCAACAATTTACACTTCTAGTGGAAGACATTAACAATTTACATACACTTCTAGTCGAAGACATCAACAATTTACACTTCTAGTGGAAGACATCAACAATTTACACTTCTAGTCGAAGACATCAACAATTTACACTTCTAGCGGAAGACATCAACACTTTACACTTCTAGTGGAAGACATCAACAATTTACACTTCTAGTCGAAGACATCAACAATTTACACTTCTAGTGGAAGACATCAACAATTTACACTTCTAGTCGAAGACATCAACAATTTACACTTCTAGCGGAAGACATCAACAATTTACACTTCTAGTGGAAGACATCAACAATTTACACTTCTAGTCGAAGACATCAACAATTTACACTTCTAGTCGAAGACATCAACAATTTACATACACTTCTAGTCGAAGACATCAACAATTTACACTTCTAGTCGAAGACATCAACAATTTACATACACTTCTAGTCGAAGACATCAACAATTTACACTTCTAGTGGAAGACATCAACAATTTACACTTCTAGTCGAAGACATCAACAATTTACACTTCTAGTGGAAGACATCAACAATTTACACTTCTAGTGGAAGACATCAACAATTTACACTTCTAGTCGAAGACATCAACAATTTACACTTCTAGCGGAAGACATCAACACTTTACACTTCTAGTGGAAGACATCAACAATTTACACTTCTAGTCGAAGACATCAACAATTTACACTTCTAGTGGAAGACATCAACAATTTACACTTCTAGTGGAAGACATCAACAATTTACACTTCTAGCGGAAGACATCAACAATTTACACTTCTAGTGGAAGACATCAACAATTTACACTTCTAGTGGAAGACATCAACAATTTACACTTCTAGTGGAAGACATCAACAATTTACACTTCTAGTGGAAGACATCAACAATTTACACTTCTAGTGGAAGACATCAACAATTTACACTTCTAGTGGAAGACATCAACAATTTACATTTCTAGCGGAAGACATCAACAATTTACACTTCTAGTGGAAGACATCAACAATTTACACTTCTAGTGGAAGACATCAACAATTTACACTTCTTACAATGGAAGACATCAACAATTTACACTTCTAGTGGAAGACATCAACAATTTACACTTCTAGTGGAAGACATCAACAATTTACACTTCTAGTGGAAGACATCAACAATTTACACTTCTAGTGGAAGACATCAACAATTTACACTTCTAGTGGAAGACATCAACAATTTACACTTCTAGTGGAAGACATCAACAATTTACACTTCTAGTGGAAGACATCAACAATTTACACTTCTTACAATGGAAGACATCAACAATTTACACTTCTAGTGGAAGACATCAACAATTTACACTTCTTACAATGGAAGACATCAACAATTTACACTTCTTACAATGGAAGACATCAACAATTTACACTTCTTACAATGGAAGACATCAACAATTTACACTTCTTACAATGGAAGACATCAACAATTTACACTTCTTACAATGGAAGACATCAACAATTTACACTTCTTACAATGGAAGACATCAACAATTTACACTTCTAGTGGAAGACATCAACAATTTACACTTCTAGTGGAAGACATCAACAATTTACACTTCTTACAATGGAAGACATCAACAATTTACACTTCTAGTGGAAGACATCAACAATTTACACTTCTAGTGGAAGACATCAACAATTTACACTTCTTACAATGGAAGACATCAACAATTTACACTTCTTACAATGGAAGACATCAACAATTTACACTTCTTACAATGGAAGACATCAACAATTTACACTTCTTACAATGGAAGACATCAACAATTTACACTTCTTACAATGGAAGACATCAACAATTTACACTTCTTACAATGGAAGACATCAACAATTTACACTTCTTACAATGGAAGACATCAACAATTTACACTTCTTACAATGGAAGACATCAACAATTTACACTTCTTACAATGGAAGACATCAACAATTTATATTTCTTCCCACAGAATACATCAACAACCACATCCCACCAAAAATCCACCTCTAGCTCCAAATTCTGATAAGACAAAACAGCAATAAACACATCCCAGCAAAAACCCACCTCCAGCAACAACCACACTCCACAAAAACCCACATCCAGCAACAATCACATTCCACCCAAAACTCACTTACAGCAACAACCACACCCCATAAAAAAACCCACCTCCACCAACAACCGCACCCCACTAAAAACCCACCTCCAGTAACAACCACACCCCACCAAAACCCACCTCCACCAACAACCACACCCCACCAAAACCCACCCCCAGTAACAACCACACCCCACCTAAAACACACCTCCAGCAGCAACCCACCTCCAGCAACAACCACACAACACCTAAAACCCACCTCCAGCAACAACCACACCCCACCAAAAAACTCACCTCCAGCAACAACCACACCCACCTAAAAGCCATCTCCAGCAACAACCACACCCCACCTAAAACTCACATCCAGCATCACCCCACCTAAAACCCACCTCCAGCAACAACCTAAAACCCACCTCCACCAACAACCACACCCCACCAAAAACTCACCTCCAGCAACAACCACACCCCACCAAAAAACTCACCTCCAGCAACAACCTAAAACCCACAAAAAATCACCTCCAGCAACAACCTAAAACCCACAAAAACTCACCTCCAGCAACAACCTAAAACCCACAAAAACCCACCTCCAGCAACAACCACACCCCACGAAAAACCCACCTCCAGCAACAACCACACCCCACCAAAAACTCACCTCCAGCATCACCCCACCTAAAACCCACCTCCACCAACAACCACACCCCACCAAAAACTCACCTCCAGCAACAACCTAAAACCCACAAAAACTCACCTCCAGCAACAACCTAAAACCCACAAAAAATCACCTCCAGCAACAACCTAAAACCCACAAAAACCCACCTCCAGCAACAACCACAACCCACCAAAAACTCACCTCCAGCAACAACCTAAAACCCACCTCCAGCAACAACCACACCCCACCAAAAACTCACCTCCAGCAACAACCTAAAACCCACCTCCAGCAACAACCACACCCCACAAAAACTCACCTCCAGCAACCACACCCCACAAAAACTCACCTCCAGCAACAACCACACCCCACAATAACTCATCACCAGCAACAACCACACCCCACAAAAACTCACCTCCACCAACAACCACACCCCACCAAAAACCGACTTCCAGCTCAAAGTCTGATAAGATAAACCACCAACAACCACACCCCACCAAAAACCCACCTCCAGCTCCAAATTTTGATAGTTTGGATTGTGCAGCATAAACCGGAAGCTCTGCTCCCATCTCGGCTCAACAGTGTTGTACTTGATGCAGCTCTCCTCCTTCTGCTGACCCACACTTAGAATAGCTTGCGCTGACGGCTCGTTCAGAGACTTCCTTCCTCTCTGACATTAATGGAAAAAGTGGGAGAAAAACATTCGATTACGCTAATATTCATTTATAAAATAGTACATTAATACGAATAATATATGTTGGTTAGGACACACACTGTGGAAGTTAACTGAGAGTATCAAATGACGAGCCCTTTTTTTTAAATCCCAAGATGGAAGCAGAGATGAAGAGGATGGGGAAGATGTGGAGTGATCTTAAGAGAATGGCTTGGAAAGTGTTTGTTGAAGACCTATGCTCCACAGGGAGCTGAAAGGTAGAAGAAGAAGATGACGATAATATTTAATTTATAAATAACATATTTGTTTTAAACATTCAACCATCACAGAACATCGACGTAATGATAGACAAGGGAGCCAGTGGTGGGGCTTGTTCAACACTCCAAGGTATGGTGACAGTTTTACAAGGAAGGAACACAACACAATACTGACGTTTCGGCCTGTGGCCTTCATCAGAATACAGGGACAACGACAACAAACGGTGAAGCACAATTATCTATAACTACATGTTAGATGATCAAGTGGAGGGCTAGGAAAGTAGGATGTAGAAATAAGAAAGGAGGGTACATGAGGGGAGGTAGGATGAGCGTCGAGATGAATAAAATAGTAAAATGATTAGAAAAATGAGGAAGAGCTCGAGATTTTTATAGTAAAAAGTGAATAATGTATCTTAAAACGTATATGAAAATAACTTAGCTTAAGATACATTTTCCCGTGTGTTACCGGGGCCTCATTATGAGGGAAGTAAAGAATAGTGACACTGTGTCCTTCCAGGCATGTCGTAAGAGGCGACTAAGGAGGTTGATCGATGGCTTGACAAGCTGTCATTGTAAAAAGTATTGTTATGGAAACGGACCATAGATTTTAGAAGCAGTGATCTCCGCTATATGTGCCATTTTGGCACGCAAGGTTTCTGTTTTTGAGAATGTAGTTCTGCCCGATGTGCCGTCTTTGGCTCGAAAGGACAATAGATAAGATACATTATTCACTTTTTACTATAGACATCTTGAGCTCTTCCTCATTTTTCTAATCTTTCTATTTGATACATTTCGACGCTCATACTACCTCCCCTCATGTAGCCTCCTTTCTTATTTCAACATCCTACTTTCCTCTTTTCTGTCCACCTCTCCATTCACCTGATCATCTAACATGTAGTTATAGATAATTGTACTTCATTGTTTGTTGTCGTTGTCCTTGTATTCTGAAGAAGGCCTCAGGCCGAAACGTCAGTATTATGTTGTGTTCCTTCCTTGTAAAGCTGTCACCATACCTTGGAGTGTTGAACACACCCCACTACTGGCTCCTTACTCCCAGCTTTACAGCAGCATTGCAATTATTTGCCTGTTCCCCTAATGATAGACAACAGACAACTAAAACAAGTGGAGGAATTTAAATATCTATGAAGTCTGATGACAAACGATGATTCAAAAGCAGCAGACATAGACTCAAGATGCAACAAAGCTTGTCAAATCATTGGAAAGTCATTGAGTTATTTGCGGGGTCATCATTATTGCATTCCCAACATTTCCATAGGTGCTCAGATCCCCTCCTCAGCAAGTCCCGCAGTGTCCAGTGACTGACGACTCCAGTTCTGTTTTGGTTGATAAGTCTTCTTACACGCCCACTAAGTTTCTTGTTTCTGGCTTTGCCCATCTTATCCCCCGTCTCTTTCATCCGAAGGAGTGACGTGGACTCATGGTTATCAAAGTCCTGTGCCCTTCCCACATCTCGGAGAGCATTGATGATGTCCACCCGATCCATTGGTTGACCGTCCTCAACGATAGCGCAGCTAGCCAACCTGTCGGCGCTTTCATTTCCCCGTACTCCTGCATGTTCTGGGACATAGAGAAAGGTGCCCTTACGTATTGGATAGCTATCACCACTATTGTCCAACGAGGAAAAAACGCCAAAGGTAGAATAAGCATTCTACAACAGAATCTTCATCTCAAATTTGTGCTACCAATGGCAGACCTGGACTCTAGACACATAAACAACAAGAAAAATAACCATTACTGAGAAGAAATGTGTCAGCCAAATGACAGAAAACAACCTGAGAGATAAGATCAGACTCAAAGAACAAAGAAAAATACGAGGAATAATTTTTGTCATAGAATACATAAAGAAACAACAGATAAACTAAAAATGGCATGGGCAATAGATAAGACAGAGATCAGACAAAACAAGCCTTTAATAAACATTGTGAGAACACCAGACTCAAGGATCGACCATGAAAAAGATTGATATATTAGAAGCACTAGGAAATATAACAGCAGGAGAGGTCAACAGAAGAACAAAAGATGAATTGATGGAATATTAGAAACACTAGGAAACATAACAGCAGGAGAGGCCAACAGAAGAGCAAAAGATGGATTGATGGAATATTAGAAACACTAGGAAACATAACAGCAGCAGAGGCCAACAGAAGAACAAAAGATGGATTGATGGAATATTAGAAACACTAGGAAACATAACAGCAGGAGAGGCCAACAGAAGAGCAAAAGATGGATTGATGGAATATTAGAAACACTAGGAAACATAACAGCAGAAGAGGCCAACAGAAGAGCAAAAGATGGATTGATGGAATATTAGAAACACTAGGAAACATAACAGCAGGAGAGGCCAACAGAAGAGCAAAAGATGGATTGATGGAATATTAGAAACACTAGGAAACATAACAGCAGGAGAGGCCAACAGAAGAGCAAAAGATGGATTGATGGAATATTAGAAACACTAGGAAACATAACAGCAGGAGAGGCCAACAGAAGAGCAAAAGATGGATTGATGGAATATTAGAAACACTAGGAAACATAACAGCAGGAGAGGTCAACAGAAGAGCAAAAGATGGATTGATGGAATATTAGAAACACTAGGAAACATAACAGCAGGAGAGGCCAACAGAAGAGCAAAAGATGGATTGATGGAATATTAGAAACACTAGGAAACATAACAGCAGGAGAGGTCAACAGAAGAGCAAAAGATGGATTGATGGAATATTAGAAACACTAGGAAACATAACAGCAGGAGAGGCCAACAGAAGAGCAAAAGATGGATTGATGGAATATTAGAAACACTAGGAAACATAACAGCAGGAGAGGCCAACAGAAGAGCAAAAGATGGATTGATGGAATATTAGAAACACTAGGAAACATATCAGCAGCAGAGGCCAACAGAAGAGCAAAAGATGGATTGATGGAATATTAGAAACACTAGGAAATATAACAGCAGGAGAGGTCAACAGAAGAGCAAAAGATGGATTGATGGAATATTAGAAACACTAGGAAACATATCAGCAGCAGAGGCCAACAGAAGAGCAAAAGATGGATTGATGGAATATTAGAAACACTAGGAAATATAACAGCAGGAGAGGCCAACAGAAGAGCAAAAGATGGATTGATGGAATATTAGAAACACTAGGAAATATAACAGCAGGAGAGGCCAACAGAAGAGCAAAAGATGGATTGATAGAATATTAGAAACACTAGGAAACATAACAACAGGAGAGGCCAACAGAAGAGCAAAAGATGGATTGATAGAATATTAGAAACACTAGGAAACATAACAACAGGAGAGGCCAACAGAAGAACAAAAGATGGATTGATAGAATATTAGAAACACTAGGAAACATAACAACAGGAGAGGCCAACAGAAGAGCAAAAGATGGATTGATAGGATATTAGAAACACTAGGAAACATAACAGTAGGAGAGGCCAACAGAAGAGCAATAAGAAAACTGCAAACTATATCTCCCCTCGATGTTGAAAGGCAAATGAGGAAAGAAAGAAAAGACAATTCTTGAAATGTAGTGAAAAAGGAGTTTGGTGTTAAGTTTTCATATTTTCTACCATTTGAAAATTAAAAAATCTCTGTCACAGGCACGTGGCATATAGGGAATATGGTGTTAGTGACCATAATTTTTATAGACCTTCAGCACATGGTTTTTGGGGTAATGTGGTCGGTATTATGCTCATGCCGCTTTACTTTCCTAGGAGAAATATCAGGTACCTATTTAAGGCTGGGTGAACATGGAAGCCGTAGATCAGGATTAAACCCGACCTCTTGTTCTTGTAGTCCAGTTCGCTAACCACTGAGCTATCGCGGCTCCCTACAGAAGCCAATGATCAGGATTAAACCCGACCTCTTGTTCTTGTAGTCCAGTTCGCTAACCACTGAGCTATCGCGGCTCCCTACAGAAGCCGTAGATCAGGATTAAACCTGACCTCTTGTTCTTGTAGTCCAGTTCGCTAACCACTGAGCTATCGCAGCTCCCTACAGAAGCCAATGATCAGGATTAAACCCGACCTCTTTTCCTTGTAGTCCAGTTCGCTAACCACTGAGCTATCGCGGCTCCCTACAGAAGCCAATGATCAGGATTAAACCCGACCTCTTTTCCTTGTAGTCCAGTTCGCTAACCACTGAGCTATCGCGGCTCCCTACAGAAGCCAATGATCAGGATTAAACCCGACCTCTTGTTCTTGTAGAGAGAGAGAGAGAGTGAGAAAGTGGTAGAATGAAAATTATATTAAGTGAAGGAGAATGCTAGAAAGAAAAAAAAATAAAAGGATGAAAGAAAGAAATTAAATAGAGAGAGAGAGAGAGATAGAAAGGAAGAAAGAAAGAAAGATATCTGTTTGGATATATAAAATGATATTATGGTCATAGGAAATCATGACTGTAGGGCACAGTACAGATAGATGAGAGAGAGAGAAGCAGACCAAAAAGAAGGTGGTTGCAAGATGTCACAGAGCGGTGGAACTGACTCAAGTAATTATAGTCATAACATAAAGCTTTTGTACGTGCGAGTTAATTCAAGTAATTAGGGCATAGTCATAACATAAAGCTTTTGTACGTGTGAGTTAATTCAAGTAATTAGGGCATAGTCATAATATAAAGCTTTTGTACGTGTGAGTTAATTCAAGTAATTAGGGCATAGTCATAACATAAAGCTCTTGTACGCGTGAGTTAATTCAAGTAATTAGGGTACAGTCATAACATAAAGCTTTTGTATGTGTGAGTTAATTCAAGTAATTAAGGTATAGTCACTATTGAAAGCTATGGTATTAGTTAATTCAAGTAATTAGGGTATAGTCACTAATGAAAGCTACCGTATAAGTTAATTAATTCAAGCAATATGGTCACTAATGAAAGCTACCGTATAAGTTAATTAATTCAAGCAATATGGTCACTAATGAAAGCTATCATATAAGTTAATTAATTCAAGCAATATGGTCACTAATGAAAGCTACCGTAAAAGTTAATTAATTCAAGTAATATGGTCACTAATGAAAGCTACCGTAAAAGTTAATTAATTCAAGTAATATGGTCACTAATGAAAGCTATGGTCTAAGTTAATTAATTCAAGCAATATGGTCACTAATGAAAGCTACCGTAAAAGTTAATTAATTCAAGTAATATGGTCACTAATGAAAGCTACCGTATAAGTTAATTAATTCAAGCAATATGGTCACTAATGAAAGCTACCGTAAAAGTTAATTAATTCAAGTAATATGGTCACTAATGAAAGCTATCGTATAAGTTAATTAATTCAAGCAATATGGTCACTAATGAAAGCTACTGTATAAGTTAATTAATTCAAGTAATATAGTCACTAATGACAGCTACCGTATAAGTTAATTAATTCAAGCAATATGGTCACTAAAGATAGCTACAGAATGTGCGATCGTGAGTTAATTCAGGTACCTTGTTTAGTTACAAATTAACACAATCCGTGCCATGAGCCACAAAATGTGGCTCTAGTAGCTGACCCACGAAAACCTAGGAGCCACATTTGCAACTTTTAATTTATCGATGCTTCCACAACTATCTATCTATTGACCTTTCGAGCCATAGCCGGCCCATGGGGTGTAGACCAAGATACTCTTTCTCTTATCTGAATTTTTGTTCTAGCAGTTTTCAATTCTTTTAAAGATATTTTATCAAATCTCGCCATTTGTCTCTGTTCTGTGCAAGCAGCTCTATCTCATTGAGGGAGCCTATTCCTGCTGCTCTTGCTAAGATTCATGTTTTACATGTTAAATAAAACAAGCAATGTAAAAAGTAGATAAAAAAAAACATGTACAGCAAAACTGCCACAAGAAAGTAACAATAAATGTTGCAGTCTGAACAAATCCAACAATGCTGCAATAAAACAACAAAACAATGCTGCAGTCAGAAGACATCCAACAATACTGCAATCAGAAAGTAACAAACGAATGCACTTGCTGTCAAAAACAAAAAATAAAACCAACAATGCTGCAATAAAACAACAAAACAATGCAGCAGCCAGAAAACATACAACTAGACTGCAAAAACAAATAAAATAAAATAACAATTGTTATATATATTAACCTTAAAAAATATAACAAAGATGCAACAAGAGTACAGACAAAAGTAATGCAATAATTAAGAAGTAGAATGTAGAAATATTACAGCATATACAACAATGATGAAAACACTGGCATAAAAAAAAAGTAAAGTGCCCCCGTCACGCCAAGTGGCGTATAGGGAATATGGTGTTAGTGACTAAATTTTACAGACCTTCGGCACATGATTTTTGGGGTAATGTGGTCGGTATTATGCCCGTGCCGCTTTACTTTCCCAGAAAAAAATCTGGTACCCATTAAATGCTGGGTGAACCCGGAAACTGTCAGTTGGGATCGAACCCTACCTCTTGTCCAGTTCACTAACCACTGAGCTATCGCGGCTCCCAAAACACTGGCATGGTTTAAAGAAATGATTGGGGGTTGGGGTGAACTAAAAAAAACAGCAGTAGAATAGCTTTACTCTGGACTAGAGGTTTGGTTTGTATGTCTGACCAACAGGTTTCTACGTTCCTTTTCTTGATCACGTAACCTAGGCGGTCGTTGGGACACCACTTTTGTCAACATTCACCATTCCTCTCTATCTTCAGTAATTCTTAGGGACGCCCTACCTCCTGAGCTGAATAAGACATATAGGGCAGAACCACAATCTCAAAAACAGAAACCTTGCGTGCCAAAATGGCACATATTGCAGAGATCACTGCTTCTAAAATCTATTGCTCTGTTTCCATAACAATACTTTTTACAATGACAGCTTGTCAAGCCATCGATCACTCTCCTTAGTTGCCTCTTACGACATGCCTGGAAGGTCACAGTGTCACTATTCTTTACTTCCCTCATAATGAGGACCCCGGTAACACACGGGTAATTAACAAAATATTTTTAAAATAATGTTTTAATATTCTTTAAACGCCACACTTGAAACATGAAGAGGTCTTCAGATTTTTTCTTCTTCCTCTTTAAAATAAAAAAAAAATAGAAGATGAACTGATAAAAGAGGAAGAACTACACACACACAAAAAAGAGAAAGAATCAAAGAAAAAATGGGAAGAACAAAGGAAGGTAAACTAAAAATGGGAAAGAACCAAAGAAAATGAGGCAACCAAATTTAGAATGGGAACTGAAGCGAAAGATCAGAGTAGAGGCTACAACAGAAGAACTACACACACAAAAAAAAATAGAAAGAATGAAAGAAAAATGGGAAGAACAAAGGAAGGTGCGACCTAAAAATGAGAAAGAAAGAACCAAAAACAATGAGGCAACCAAATTTAAAACGGGAACTGAAGCGAAAGATCAGAGTAGAGGCTACAACAGAAACCACATAGCGGGGAACATTGCACAATAAATATGGGGACATAATTCAGAACCAAGCTCGTTCAAAAACTGGCCAGTCAGACGAATAAGAATTATTTCATGAACAGAAATACATATTTTAAAATGTTTCACACAAAAAAAAAAAATGGCTAACAAGCACAGATGATTCAATTAGAAAACCAAACTGTTTCAATATTTGCATGACAACTGAAACCTCTTTTATTATTCTATTTTAAATTCTATTACTTTTTGTAATACCAGACAGATTCTATTACTTATTGTAATACGAGACAGATTCTATTACTTATTGTAATAGCAGACAGATTCTATTACTTTTTGTAATACCATACAGATTCTATTACTTTTTGTAATACCAGACAGATTCTATTACTTTTTGTAAGGTCAGACAGATTCTATTACTTTTTGTAAGGTCAGACAGATTCTATTACTTTTTGTAAGGTCAGACAGATTCTATTACTTTTTGTAAGGTCAGACAGATTCTATTACTTTTTGTAATACCAGACAGATTCTATTAATTGTATAATATCAGACAGATTCTATTATTGTATAATATCAGACAGATTCTATTAATTGTATAATATAAGACTGATTCTATTAATTGTATAATATAGGACTGATTCTATTAATTGTATAATATCAGACAGATTCTATTAATTGTATAATATAAGACTGATTCTATTAATTGTATAATATAGGACTGATTCGATTATTTTTGTAATAGCAGACAAATTCTATTACTTTTTGTAATACCAGACAAATTCTATTACCTTTTGTAATACCAGACAGATTCTATTATTTGTATAATACCAGACAGATTCTATTAATTGTATAGTATAAGACTGATCCTATTAATTGTATAATATAAGACTGATTCTATTAATTGTATAATATCAGACAGATTCTATTAATTGTATAATATAAGACTGATTCTATTAATTGTATAATATAGGACTGATTCGATTATTTTTGTAATAGCAGACATATTCTATTATTTTTTGTAATACCAGACAAATTCTATTACCTTTTGTAATACCATGACAGATTCAATTAATTGTATAATATAAGACAGATTCTATTACTTTTGTAATAGCAGACAGATTCTATTACTTTTTGTAATACCAGACAAATTCTATTATGTTTTGTAATACCAGACAGATTATATTAATTGTATAATATAAGACTGATTCTATAAACTGTATTATATTATACTGATTCTATTATTTTGGTAATAGCAGACAGATTCTATTACTTTTTGTAATACCAGACAAATTCTATTACCTTTTGTAATACCAGACAGATTCTATTAATTGTATAATATAAAACTGATCCTATTAATTGTATAATATAAGACTGATTCAATTAATTGTATAATATAAGACAGATTCTATTATTTTTGTAATAGCAGACAGATTCTATTACTTTTTGTAATACCAGACAAATTCTATTACCTTTTGTAATACCAGACAGATTCTATTAATTGTATAATATAAGACAAATTATATTAATTTTTCAATAGCAGACAGATTCTATTAATTGTATAATATAAGACAAATTATATTAATTTTTAAATAGCAGACAGATTCTATTAATTGTATAATATAAGACAGATTATATTATTTTTGTAACAGACATATTCTATTAATTATAAAATATCAGACAGATTCTATTATTTTTGTAATACCAGACAGATTCTATTATTTTTGTAATACCAGACAGATTAGATTCTATTAATAATATAATATCAGACAGATTCTATTAATTATAAAATATCAGACAGATTCTATTATTTTTGTAACAGCAGACAGAATGTATTATTTGTGTTGTACCAGACAGATTCTATTATTTGTGTAATACAAGACAGATTTTGTTATTTCTGTAATAACAGACAATCTTATAACTTTTATAATAACAGACAATCTTATAACTTATAATAACAGACAATCTTATAACTTGTATAATAACATACAATCTTATAACTTTTATAATAACAGACAATCTTATAACTTTTATAATAACAGACAATCTTATAACTTTTATAATAACAGACAATCTTATAACTTATAATAACAGACAATCTTATTATTTTTGTAATAATAAAGAACTCTATAATTTTTATAACAAGCAATGCTTTAATTTTTCATTAAAGAAAAAACATTACTATTTTCAAAATGCGAAATAATTCTAAGAAAAATAAAAGTAACGAGGAATATATTATTTTTTTAACAAAGTTATAAGCGATTCTGTTATTTATGTTGTCTAAGAAGACATTTTTACGACGTTACATAAATAACGTTAAATTAGCTGGGGAAAAAAAAAAAAACAAGCCAGTATGTAAAGGAGACAACACGAAACAAAATAAATGTAGAATATATTCGTCGATAACAGAATTAAATGTACACAAGCCTTGCAGAAGCTTGCAGATTACCTTAAAACATGCAGACGCTGGGATTGATGTGCGGAGCCTGTAAATTTACATTAGTTTGTTATGACACAGGAAGTGTAGAAATAAGTTTGAATATAAAAAGTTGTGGTATTCGAATGATAGCGTTACTACCAACGGGGGAGTGGAGTGTTGGGTCTCCGTTTCTTTTGGGGATATATTTTTGGGGTGAGATGTGGTGGCCCAGGCGCTGGGATTGATGTGCGGAGCCTGTAAAGTTACATCAGTTTGTTATGACACAGGAAGTGTAGAAATAGGTTTGAATATACCAAGTTGTGGTATTTGAATGATAGCATTACTACCAACAGGGGAGTGGAGTGTTGGGTCTCCGTTTCTTTTGAGGATATATTTTTGGGGTGAGATGTGGTGGCACAGGGTAATTCTTTCCAAAAACCCTGCCCTCTTCCCTGATTATGCCATGTACATAGTATCCACTCTAGAAATAAGTCTCTTTCTGCTTGCTGTTCACCCGATGACTACTAAAGGAATTTGTTGACCTCTTTTACATTCACTCAATGACTACTAAAGGAATTTGTTGACCTCTTCATCATACACCCAATGACTACTAAAGGAATTTGTTGACCTCTTCATCATTCACTCAATGACTACTAAAGGAATTTGTTGACCTCTTCATCATTCACTCAATGACTACTAAAGGAATTCGTTAACCTCTTCATCATTCACCCAATGACTACTAAAGGAATTCGTTGACCTCTTCATCATTCACTCAATGACTACTAAAGGAATTCGTTAACCTCTTCATCATTCACTCAATGACTACTAAAGGAATTCGTTGACCTCTTCATCATTCACCCAATGACTACTAAAGGAATTCGTTAACTTCTTCATCATTCACCCAATGACTACTAAAGTAATTTGCTGACCTCTTCATCATTCACTCAATGACTACTAAAGGAATTCGTTAACCTCTTCATCATTCACTCAATGACTACTACTAAAGGAATTCGTTAACCTCTTCATCATTCACCCAATGACTACTAAAGGAATTCGTTAACCTCTTCATCATTCACCCAATGACTACTAAAGGAATTCGTTTACCTCTTCATCATTCACTCAATGACTACTAAAGGAATTCGTTAACCTCTTCATCATTCACCCAATGACTACTAAAGGAATTCGTTGACCTCTTCATCATTCACCCAATGACTACTAAAGGAATTCGTTAACCTCTTCATCATTCACCCAATGACTACTAAAGGAATTCGTTAACCTCTTCATCATTCACTCAATGACTATTAAAGGAATTCGTTAACCTCTTCATCATTCACCCAATGACTACTAAAGGAATTCGTTAACCTCTTCATCATTCACCCAATGACTACTAAAGGAATTCGTTGACCTCTTCATCGTTCACCCTTAAAAGGACGTTAAGCAGGTGTAGGTGGGTTGTCTTAAGGCTTGTAGTGGAACTGTTATATTCGTGCCATTAAGCCCAGCACATCCGACTTCATCGTGACATTTTTTAGTACCGGCTTGCCTTCCCTCTCCGATCCCTACTTGAATGGTCAGGCTAGACTAGTTAGTCTGTCTCCAGAGGCACAGCAAAGAGGTGGAGTAGATAGAGTCTGAGTGGTTCTGGTTCACTGATCCTGGCTTAATCGATCAGCTATGAGCCACTGACAGCTGTTGTACCTAGAAATAAGTTTACAAATAAAGTATCTGATTGTATTACTGCCAACGGTGAAGTAGAGAGTATGAGGGCCTCCATTTCTCTCTGGTAAATATTTGAGAGGAGGAAATTGGCCACGACCCTGGTTTGACTTAGGGTGGGAGTAAGATGTCTAAAGATGAATGAGGAAAATGGAATGATTTGTCTATGGATGAATGGGGAAAATGGAATAAAATGTCTTTGGTTGAATGGGGAAAATGGAATAAAATGTCTAAAGATGAAGGGGAAAATGGAATAAAATGTCTAAAGATGAAAGGGGAAAATGGAATAAAATGTCTAAAGATGAAAGGGGAAAATGGAATAAAATGTCTAAAGATGAAAGGGGAAAAAGGAATAAAATGTCTAAAGATGAAAGGGGAAAATGGAATAAAATGTCTAAAGATGAAAGGGGAAAATGGAATAAAATGTCTTTGGATGAAAGGGGAAAATGGAATAAAATGTCTTTGGATGAATGGGGAAAATGGAATAAAATGTCTTTGGATGAAAGGGGAAAAGAAATGGTTGAACTGAGAGTTGGTGTAAAGTGTAAAAAAATTAATGGGAAAAATAAATGGTAGAATTGTGGATAAGAACAAAGTTTCAAAAGATGAATGTTCCCCTAACATAGAATAATGAAACATTTAACCAAAAGATGAATGTTCCCCTAACATAGAATAATGAAACATTTAACCAAAAGATGAATGTTCCCCTAACATAGAATAATGAAACATTTAACCAAAAGATGAATGTTCAGCTTACTTAGAATAATGAAACGTTTAACCAAAAGATGAATGTTCCCCTAACATATAATAATGAAACATTTAACCAAAAGATGAATGTTCGCCTAACATAGAATAATGAAACATTTAACAAAAAGATGAATGTTCCGCTAACATATAATAATGAAACATTTAACAAAAAGATGAATGTTCAGCTAACATAGAATAATGAAACATTTAACAAAAAGATGAATGTTCAGCTAACATAGAATAATGAAACGTTTAACAAAAAGATGAATGTTCAGCTAACATAGAATAATGAAATGTTTAACAAAAAGATGAATGTTCCACTAACATAGAATAATGAAACGTTTAACAAAAAGATGAATGTTCAGCTAACATAGAATAATGAAACGTTTAACAAAAAGATGAATGTTCAGCTAACATAGAATAATGAAACGTTTAACAAAAAGATGAATGTTCCACTAACATAGAATAATGAAACGTTTAACAAAAAGATGAATGCTCCGCTAACATAGAATAATGAAACGATTAACCAAAAGATGAATGTTCCACTAACATAGAATAATGAAACGATTAACCAAAAGATGAATGTTCCACTAACATAGAATAATGAAACGTTTAACAAAAGATGAATGTTCCACTAACATAGAATAATTTTCCCTTCCAAGATTACTTTTAGTAGGCTGTTGTGTCTTTTAACATGACCCAAAAATTTCATTTGTCTTGTTTGAATTGTGTTTAGTAGTTCTCTTTTCATTTTTAGTTGTTTTAAAACTTCATTGTTTGTTTTCTTTTCCTTCCATCCAATTCTACCTATTCTTCTATATATCCACATTTCAAATGCTTCAATTTTCTGTTCTGTTTTCTTGTCTAATGTCCATGTTTCTGCACTATACAGGAATATTGAGAAGATGTAACATTTTGCTATTCTTAGTTTAAGCCCTGGTGTTATTTGTTTTGATGTTAATATGTTTGTTCTTCATGCCATTAAAATTACTTTTTACCATTCCTATTCTTTTGTTTATTTCACTTGTACATTTCCCATCACTGGTTATGATTAATGTATTCAAACATCAAAATATAACAATTAATGATTAATCAATCGTCAAAGATGATTACTTGGCGTATTCAAACAAAGATAATTACTTGGCATATTCAAACAAAGATAATTACTTGGCATACTAAAACAAAGATGATTACTTGGCGTACTAAAACAAAGATGATTACTTGGCGTACTAAAACAAAGATGATTACTTGGCGTACTAAAACAAAGATGATTACTTGGCATATTCAAGCAAAGATGATTACTTGGCGTACTAAAACAAAGATGATTACTTGGCGTACTAAAACAAAGATGATTACTTGGCATATTCAAACAAAGATGATTACTTGGCATATTCAAACAAAGATGATTGCTTGGCATATTCAAACAAAGATGATTATTTGGTGTATTCAGACAAAGATGATTACTTGGCGTATTCAAACAAAGATTAATACTTGGTGTATTCAAATAAAGATGATTACATGGTGTATTCAAACAAAGATAATTACTTGGTGTATTCAAACAAAGATGATTATTTGGTGTATTCAAAAAAGATGATTACTTGGTGTATTCAAACAAAGATGATTATTTGGTGTATTCACACAAGGATTATTACTCTGTTCAACCACTGAAATAGATATACAAAGTGTCTCACTTGCTACAGAACCCAGCTTTTTCTAAATCATTCTAACATAAATGAAGATATTGCAGCAAAATTTAAACAATAGTACACTTATTGTGAGACGCATAAAATGAAATGTGTTTGTAATGTGTGTGTGTGTGTGAGGTGTCTAACTGTTGTGACTCTAAGTAGTAGTGTAGCCTGCCTGACGCGCCTCCCTACAGATCTCTAGTAATTTTGGCGCAGGGAGCCTACACAATTCAAAACAAACGAGGAAATTAGAGAAATCGCCAATCAACCACTAATATCTTCAGTAATAAAGAAAAGACGATGGTCATATGTTGGACATGTGATGAGAAGAGATAATTACCGAATAACAAAGCAAGCCCTCATGTGGTAAACAACAGGTAGGAGGAAAAGAGGACGACCCAAAAGACACTGAGAAGAACATTATTGATCAGAGAGGCAAAGACAGCAGGAATCGGCTCTCTCAATGGGATCGAGATTTGCACAGAACAGAGACAAATGGCGAGATTTGATAAAAAGATATTTGCAAGGATTGAGACTGCTAGAAAGAAAATTTAGAAACAGGGAAATAGTACCTGAGTCTATGCCCTATGGCCTGACTATGGCTCGAAAGGTCAATAGAAAGATATATAGCCTACACAATACGGTTGTTATTCGTGAGTGTACGTGAACATTACGTGTGAATTCATACAGGATAGCATGTGTTGCTTTACCCTGGAGGAGCAATTATTTTGTGGCAAAACCATAAATGTTGGGTTCGGTAGCGAATGAGACCGTGTTTAACTACCAAAGCTTTAATTAACATGTTTAGTCATCAAAACTGGTTAATACATCCAACCACCAAAACCAGTTAAAATATTCATCCATGAAAATATATATTTAACCACTAACACAGTGGTTCCCAAAGCATGCCCGACAGTTCCCAGGGGTGCCACCAAACCTTAACAAGGGCGCTGCGGTGAGAATATTCTTGTGTGCCTACTCCGTGGTTAGAAATCGTAAAATGACTACATCCACGTAGGCTTAACTCTTTCCATACGTTTTGACACCCTGTGTGCTATGCCGATTTCGGTCACGTACATTTCACTGCATAGTGTGTCACTCTCAATTTGATTAGTGTGAACCGTCATCAAACCATATTCTTTTTACATGTCTAGTATCATCTTGGTATTGGTGAAATCTAATTCCTTGTTTAATGATCTAAAAATTCATATATAATATGTTATATAAATATAAATATGTAGATTGATTCTTAAAACCCTGAACAGATAAATATAAATATGTAGATTGATTCTTAAAACCCTGAACAGATAAATATAAATATGTAGATTGATTATTAAAACCCTGAACAGATAAATATAAATATGTAGATTGATTCTTAAAACCCTGAACAGATAAATATAAATATGTAGATTGATTCTTAAAACCCTGAACAGATAAATATAAATATGTAGATTGATTCTTAAAACCCTGAACAGATAAATATAAATATGTAGATTGATTATTAAAACCCTGAACAGATAAATATAAATATGTAGATTGATTATTAAAACCCTGAACAGATAAATATAAATATGTAGATTGATTCTTAAAACCCCAGAACAGATAAATATAAATATGTAGATTGATTCTTAAAACCCTGAACAGATAAATATAAATATGTAGATTGATTCTTAAAACCCTGAACAGATAAATATAAATATGTAGATTGATTCTTAAAACCATGAACAGATAAATATAAATATGTAGATTGATTCTTAAAACCCCAGAACAGATAAATATAAATATGTAGATTGATTCTTAAAATCCCAGAACAGATAAATATAAATATGTAGATTGATTCTTAAAACCATGAACAGATAAATATAAATAAGTAGATTGACTCTGAAAACCCTGAAAAATACTGTCTCTGAAATCTCTTCAACTGCATTGATAAAAGGCTTCCGTACGGAAAGAGTTAATATTTATTAGTACATAAATGAGTTTCTACAGGATAGTGTTAATCTTGTCATCATTTATCATCTAATTTATCATATGACGGATACAGAATTTACCAGATATATGATCGTAACTGCCATGACAGCACTATCAGATATGATCAGCAGGGAACGGGAACTGCGGGTGTCAAACATTTTGGGAACCACTGCACTAAAAATAAATAATAAAAATCAAGCAAACTGTAAATCCAGCTACTTTTATATGACGGTGTATTAGTACAAGCACGTACTACCACATACTACCACTAGCTTAGTACGCCGTGCTCAGTCAAATCACAACAGTCAGACTCAAGCAATACCAACCCACAACAGTTGAGAACAATCCAGAAATAAAACAGGGGGACTTACTGGCAGGTTTCTGGCAGAGTCAAGGAATACTAGAAGAATGGCAGCATTGGCAACCTCGTCTGATTTATTCTCTTCAAGCACCTGTTGTATGACCTGGAATAAAACAACCCACAGAGCAGGTGAGAGGGCCTCATTGGTAGTCGGCTGATTGTGAAAGAGTGATAGTCATAAATGGCAAGGAAAAAAAATAAAAAGGATAGAGACAGAGAGAATGATAAGATCATTTATAAAAGAGAAAAAAGTTACAAGAAAAGGATAGAGACAGAGAGAATGATAAGATCATTTATAAAAGAGAAAAAAGTTACAAGAAAAGGAGAGAGACAGAGAGAATGATAAGATCATTTATAAAAGAGAAAAAAGTTACAAGAAAAGGAGAGAGACAGAGAGAATGATAAGATCATTTATAAAAGAGAAAAAAGTTAGAAGAAAAGGAGAGAGACAGAGAGAATGATAAGATCATTTATAAAAGAGAAAAAAGTTACAAGAAAAGGATAGAGACAGAGAGAATGATAAGATCATTTATAAAAGAGAAAAAAGTTACAAGAAAAGGAGAGAGACAGAGAGAATGATAAGATCATTTATAAAAGAGAAAAAAGTTACAAGAAAAGGAGAGATACAGAGAGAATGATAAGATCATTTATAAAAGAGAAAAAAGTTACAAGAAAAGGAGAGAGAGAGAGAGAGAGAGAATGATAAGATCATTTATAAAAGAGAAAAAAGTTACAAGAAAAGGAGAGAGAGAGAGAGAGAATGATAAGATCATTTATAAAAGAGAAAAAAGTTACAAGAAAAGGAGAGAGACAGAGATAATGATAAGATCATTTATAAAAGAGAAAAAAGTTACAAGAAAAGGAGAGAGAGAGAGAGAGAGAGAGAATGATAAGATCATTTATAAAAGAGAAAAAAGTTACAAGAAAAGGAGAGAGACAGAGAGAATGATAAGATCATTTATAAAAGAGAAACAAGTTACAAGAAAAGGAGAGAGACAGAGAGAATGATAAGATCATTTATAAAAGAGAAACAAGTTACAAGAAAAGGAGAGAGACAGAGAGAATGATAAGATCATTTATAAAAGAGAAAAAAAAGTTAGAAGAAAAGGAGAGAGACAGAGAGAATGATAAGATCATTTATAAAAGAGAAAAAAAGTTACAAGAAAAGGAGAGAGAGAGAGAGAGAGAATGATAAGATCATTTATAAAAGAGAAAAAAAGTTAGAAGAAAAGGAGAGAGACAGAGAGAATGATAAGATCATTTATAAAAGAGAAAAAAGTTACAAGAAAAGGATAGAGACAGAGAGAATGATAAGATCATTTATAAAAGAGAAAAAAGTTACAAGAAAAGGAGAGAGACAGAGAGAATGATAAGATCATTTATAAAAGAGAAAAAAAGTTACAAGAAAAGGAGAGAGAGAGAGAGAATGATAAGATCATTTATGAAAGAGAAAAAAAGTTAGAAGAAAAGGAGAGAGACAGAGAGAATGATAAGATCATTTATAAAAGAGAAAAAAGTTAGAAGAAAAGGAGAGAGACAGAGAGAATGATAAGATCATTTATAAAAGAGAAAAAAAGTTAGAAGAAAAGGATAGAGACAGAGAGAATGATAAGATCATTTATAAAAGAGAAAAAAAGTTAGAAGAAAAGGATAGAGACAGAGAGAATGATAAGATCATTTATAAAAGAGAAAAAAGTTACAAGAAAAGGAGAGAAACAGAGAGAATGATAAGATCATTTATAAAAGAGAAAAAAGTTAGAAGAAAAGGAGAGAGACAGAGAGAATGATAAGATCATTTATAAAAGAGAAAAAAGTTACAAGAAAAGGAGAGAGACAGAGAGAATGATAAGATCATTTATAAAAGAGAAAAAAAGTTAGAAGGAGAGAGACAGAGAGAATGATAAGATCATTTATAAAAGAGAAAAAAGTTACAAGAAAAGGAGAGAGACAGAGAGAATGATAAGATCATTTATAAAAGAGAAAAAAGTTAGAAGAAAAGGAGAGAGACAGAGAGAATGATAAGATCATTTATAAAAGAGAAAAAAAGTTAGAAGAAAAGGAGAGAGACAGAGAGAAAGGTCATTTAAAAGAGAGAGAGAAGATAAAGTGAAAAGAGAAGATAGGGGTGGGAGAGAAAGAGGGAGAGATACACCATCTGTAAGAGGAGAGAGAGAAAAAAAGTGAAAAGAAAAGAGAGACAGAGCTATTTATATGGGAGAAGATAAAGTGAAAAGAGAAGAGTGAGAAAGTTAAAAGAGGAGAGTGAGAGAAAGGGAGTGAGATAGAAAAGTCACTTATATGAGAGAGAGAGAGAGAGAGAGAGAGAGAGAGAGAAAGAGAGAGAGAGCTAGAAAAGCCACTTATATATGAGAGAGAGAGAGAGAAAGAGAGCTAGAAAAGCCACTTATATGAGAGAGAGAGAGAGAGAGAGAGAGAAAGGGAGTGAGATAGAAAAGCCACTTATATGAGAGAGAGAGAGAGAGAAAGAGTAAGAGAGAGAGAAGCCACATATATGAGAGAGAGAGAGAGAGAGAGAAAGGGAGTGAGATAGAAAAGCCACTTATATGAGAGAGAGAGAGAGAGAGAAAGGGAGTGAGAGAGAAAAGCCACTTATACGAGACAGAGAGAGAAAGAAAAGTCAAAAGAGGAAAGAGAGAGGGGGAAGAACAAGTGAAAAGAGGAGAGAACGAGAGAAAAGAGGAGGAGAGTGAGAGTGAAAGAGAGAGAAGAGTAGTAAGAGAAAGAGAAAGGCCATTTATACGAGAGGGAGAGAAGTGAAAAGAGGAGATATAGAGTGAGAGTGAGAAAAAGAATGAGAGAGAGAATGAGAGAAAAGGCAATTTATGAGAGAAAGTGAAATGGGAAGGAGAGACGGAATTCATAAAGCATTAAAGAAAATGGAAAAAAAAGAAGGGACAAGAGTGATGACGAGAAAGATTTATGGATGAATAAGTAGCCGTACAAAGGTAGTTCCACAGCAATTGCCGCTATGTAATGTTATTTGTTGTTTGCGTTGTTCGCCAGCATTATATCTCTAGCGAAGTCCCTGAGGAACTGAATTTTGCATAAAAATAACTTTTTTTTTTCAATTATTTTTCATGCTGGCAGCTATGTGTTCAGATTTCCCCTGTCATCATCATCAAGTACTGGGCCTACTGGTGTAGGCGATCATGTCTCTCCACAACTTTCTATCTCGACAGTTATTTATCATTTATGTTGTTGACTTTCTGCCAAGCCATTCTCTTAAGCTGTCTGGTATTTTTTCTCTTTGCTTCTCTCTATCTCTTCGTCCCTCAATTTTCCCAGTTGTTACAATATATTACAGCTGTTCTCTTCTCATTACATGGCCAAAAAATGAGGATTGTTTCTTCCTAATATTGGAAATTAGCTCTCTTTTTGCTTTGGCCTCTTTCAGAACGTTTTCATTACTCTTCTTAGCTGTCCATGGTATTCTCAACATTCTTCTGTAAAAACACATTTCTACAGACTCCAGTGATTTTCTTGTCTGTTGTCCTATTGTCCATGATTCACATCCATATGTTAAGACTGGCCCCACATAACATTTAAGAACTCCTTTTCTTGTTTCTATTGTCAAAAATGGATTGCATAGTATCTTCCTCATTTTTTGGAAAGCTGCTTTTGCCTGAGCCATTCTGCTTCTCACTTCTTTTGTACATCTTCCGTCTGAGGTTAACAAAGTTCCCAAATATTTAAATTCATTTACCTGTTTTAATATTGTTCCACTTGTCTTTATTGTGTACTTAGGTGGTACCTTTTTCTTTGCTGTTACCACTACCTCTGTCTTTTTGCTATTAAGGCTGAGTCCTTTATTTTTGCTATCTTTCACTATAATGTCCAACATTTCTTGTAACTCAATTTCACTCTTAGCGATTAAGACTGAATATATATCAGCATACCTTAGATTATTTATATTATGACTTCCAATTGTTATTCCAGGCATGCCCCTTATTCTCGAGAAGAATGCCCTTGATGGTGATTGGTGAGGATTCGTTCTGACCAGGTGACCAAACCATTTAAGTTGTTGTTGTTCTATATATTCTTGGCAGGGTTTTGTTCCTACCATTTTTCTTAATATATATTAATATATTTCTTATAAAAGGAAATTCAAGTGTTCTCGTGTGTATATTTTTAATACAAGAAAATTATTTCTATAAATAGGAAATCAAGAAAAGACATATCTCCAAATTAGGGAACTCTTATCTTTATACATAATTGGAGCTCTTATCTTTATACATAATGGGAACTGTTATCTTTATACATAATGGGAACTCTTATCTTTCTACATAATGGGAACTCTTATCTTTATACATAATTGGAGATCTTATCTTTATACATAATGGGAACTCTTATCTTTATACATAATTGGAGCTCTTATCTTTATACATAATGGGAACTCTTATCTTTATACATAATGGGAAACATATCTTTATACATAATTGGAGCTCTTATCTTTATACATAATGGGAGCGCTTATTTTTATACATAATGGGAGCTCTTATTTTTATACTTAATTGGAGCTCTTATCTTTATACATAATGGGAGCGCTTATTTTTATACATAATGGGAGCTCTTATTTTTATACATAATTGGAGCTCTTATCGTTATACAAAATTGGAACTCTTATCTTTATACATAATGGGAACTCTTATCTTTATATATAATTGGAACTCTTATCTTTATACATAATTGGAGCTCTTATCTTTATACATAATTGGAGCTCTTATCTTTATACATAATTTGAACTCTTATTTTTATACATAATTGGAGCTCTTATCTTTATACATAATTGGAGCTCTTATCTTTATACATAATTGGAACTCTTATCTTTATACATAATTGGAGCTCTTATCTTTATACATAATTGGAGCTCTTATCTTTATACAGAATTGGAGCTCTTATTTTTATACATAATAGGAACTCTTATCTTTATACATAATGGGAACTCTTATGTTGATACATAATGGGAACTTTTATCTTTATACATAATGGGAACTCTTATGTTTATACATAATTGAAAGTAGTAATAAATCATATATTTATAATCATGCATAATATGAATAATTCTTTGTGAAATGTGAGTTAAAAAATACCACTGATTTATTATAAAGTAAAATTTCAGTGTAGGCTCGTATTTATGATTGGCAGAGATAATATAAAATTATCTTTATAAGTGGAATCAGCATAACAACATCTTTGTGCACTGCAAAGATAAAATAATTTGCCTCGTTTGTGAGAAATCTTATCTTTAAGTGACAAACAAAAAATATAAACCTTATCTTTATGCAATAAACCTTATCGATGTGTGAGAAACTAAACAAAACCATATCACCAATAAGAGAAAAGAGAAGAATTTATCATGATAAGTATAACTTAATAGATATTATTTATATAAATTATACATAAATGCAACCTTATTTTTGTGCATGAAACTGATTTAAGCTTATCTTTATGAAGATAAGGCAATAAAGTTTATTTGTTGATAATTTAAGGAAAAGGCAATAAAGTTTATTTGTTGATAACATAATATGAAAATGCAATAAAGTTTATTTGTTGATAACATAACATGAAATGGTACTAAAGTTTATTTGTTGATAACATAAGAAAAAGGCAATAAAGTTTATTTGCTAATAACATGAGAAAAAGGCAATAAAATTAATTTAACATAATAACATGATAAGAAAAAGACAATAAAGTTTATCATTTGGTAACATAAGAAAAAGGCTACAAAGTTTATTTGCTGATTTCATAATGACTGAGTTAGAAAACAACATAAGCAAGACAGAAGTAATGACAATATCCACAGAAACACAAGACGCCAACATAACGATAAGTGGCGATATCCTAAAAGAAGTGAAGGAATTCAAATATGTAGGCAGCACCCTGACATATAACAACATACAAGCAACAGAAATAGACTCAAGATGTAACAAAACTTGTCAAGTTGTTGGACAGATCTCACCGCTACTGTCTAACAAAGAAGTAACGCTAGAAGCGAAGCGATCTATTTATAAGACTATCTCAACATTGTGCTACCCAATGCCAAACATGGATATTAGACTCCAAGATGTAACAAAACTTGTCAAGTTGTTGGACAGATCTCACCGCTACTGTCTAACAAAGAAGTAACGCTAGAAGCGAAGCGATCTATTTATAAGACTATCTCAACATTGTGCTACCCAATGCCAAACATGGATATTAGACTCCAAGATGTAACAAAACTTGTCAAGTTGTTGGACAGATCTCACCGCTACTGTCTAACAAAGAAGTAACGCTAGAAGCGAGCTATTTATAAGACTATCTCAACATTGTGCTACCCAGTGCCAGACATGGATATTAGACTCCAAGATGTAACAAAACTTGTCAAGTTGTTGGACAGATCTCACCGCTACTGTCTAACAAAGAAGTAACGCTAGAAGCGAAGCGATCTATTTATAAGACTATCTCAACATTGTGCTACCCAATGCCAAACATGGATATTAGACTCCAAGATGTAACAAAACTTGTCAAGTTGTTGGACAGATCTCACCGCTACTGTCTAACAAAGAAGTAACGCTAGAAGCGAAGCGATCTATTTATAAGACTATCTTTATCTCAACATTGTGCTACCCAGTGCCAGACATGGATATTAGACTCCAAGATGTAACAAAACTTGTCAAGTTGTTGGACAGATCTCACCACTACTGTCTAACAAAGAAGTAACGCTAGAAGTGAAGCGAGCTATTTATAAGACTATCTCAACATTGTGCTACCCAGTGCCAGACATGGATATTAGACTCCAAGATGTAACAAAACTTGTCAAGTTGTTGGACAGATCTCACCGCTACTGTCTAACAAAGAAGTAACGCTAGAAGTGAAGCGATCTATTTATAAGACTATCTCAACATTGTGCTACCCAATGCCAAACATGGACATTAGACTCCAAGATGTAACAAAACTTGTCAAGTTGTTGGACAGATCTCACTGCTACTGTCTAACAAAGAAGTAACGCTAGAAGCGAAGCGATCTATTTATAAGACTATCTTTATCCCAACGTTGTGCTACCCAGTGCCAGACATGGACATTAGACTCAAGAACTATTAGAATATTAACCACCAAAGAAATGAAGTGTGTCAGCCGCATGACAGGAAACAGTCTGAGAAATATGATCAGAAATGCAGTTATGAAAATGACTAGGAACAGAACCAGCTATTGAACACATCAAGTGACAACAGATCAAGGGGTTCAGGGATGTGATAAGACATCAAGAGCTAAATCTAACACAACAAGTTACCAACAAGCAAACGAGAACACCAGACCAAGAGGTCGACCAAGAAAAAGGTGGATAAACGGAATACTAGAAACACTCGGAGGTAGAACAACAGAAGAGTCCAACAGTATAGAAAGAAACCGGGAACCATATCTCCCCTCCGTGTTGGAAGGCAAATGAGGAAGGAGAGAAAGAAAGAAATAACAGGAAAAAGGACATAAAGTTTACTTGAGTATCATCATCATCAAGTACCATGCCTGCTGGCGTAGGTGATCAGGTCTCTCCACAACTTTTGATCTCAACAGTTTTTATCATTTCTGTTATTGACCTTCTGCCAAGCCATTCTCTTAAGCTGTCTGGTATATTTTCTCTTTGCTTCCCTCTATCTCTTCGTCCCTCAATTTTCCCAGTTGTTACAATATATTCCAGTTGTTCTCTTCTCATTACGTGGCCAAAAAAATGATGATTGTTTCTTCCTAATATTGGAAATTAGCTATCTTTTTTCTTTGACCTCTTTCAGAATGTTTTCATTACTCTTCTTAGCTGTCCAAGGTATTCTCAAAAATAATCGGTAAAACCACATTTCTACAGCCCCTCCAGTGATTTTCTTATTTGTTGTCCTATTGTCCATGAATAACACCCATATGTTAAGATTGGCCCTACATAACACAGCATGCTGCAGTTCTTGCTAGAGAATGTGTTAATGAAAGCCAATCTATGTGGCTGGGTCATGTACGAAGAATGGCAAACATTTGTATTCCCTAACAAATATTCTATGGTGAACTTGAGGATAAAAGGAGACCATAGGTTAGACCAGTGCTGAGATATAAGGATGTTTGCAGGGCTTCCTTGAGGGAATTCTCTATCAGTGAAAGAAACTGGGAAAATCTGGCTGTAGATCGTAGCACATGGAGAACAAAAATAAAAAAATGGCTCAACAAATTTCGAGGCAGTGCTGATATAAAATTTAGAAGACTAAAGGCGCAGGGGAAAGCAGATGATGTCAGGTACCATGAAAACATCTTGTTTGTTCTGTGGCAGGATCTGTCTATCCAATATTGACAGATTCAGCCACAATAAAAGCTGTTCAGCAAAACAGCATCCAGCATAAGATACTAATATTTTTACTAAACCACAAACTTTACATGATTGCTTGCTACCAACCGTCTGTCCAAGGCATCAAAGGCCATCTTTGTGACTGTTATTATAGTTGTTCTCCATGTTTCACAGTCATATCCATCTATCTATCTATTGACCTTTCCAGCCGTGGTCGGCAAATAGGATACGGGCCCAGATACTCTTTCTCTTTTTCTAAATTTGCTCTCTAGCAGTCTCAATCCTTGCAAAAAACATTTATCAAATCTCGCCATTTGTCTCTGTTCTGTGAAAGCATCTCAATCTTATATAGGGAGCTGATTCTTGCTCATTTTGCTTCTCTGATCAATGTTCTTTTCAGTGTCTCTCTGGATCAGCCCCTTTTCCTACAACTTTACAGTTTCCCAACATTTGGGCTTGCCTTGTTATTCGGTTATTATTTCATCTCATCACGGTCGTATAATAGGACTTATTTGCTTGCTTGCGTTCGCCCAATCACTAAAGGAATATTCCTCTTCATCATCCGCCCTTAAAAGGACGTTAAGTGGGAGTGTCTACGTTGTGTTGTGGTTTGCAGTATAACTGTTATATTTGCGCCTTTCGGCCCAACACATCCGACTTCAGCACGACATTTTTAAGTACCAGGTTGTCTTCCCTCTTCGATCCCTACTCGCTTGGCCAGACTAGACGGGTTAGTCTGTTACTAGAGGCACCACGGAGAGGTGGAGCAGGGTCTGGATGGTCCTGGTTCACCGATCCTGGCGCAAGCCATGAGCTGTGGGTCACTGACAACTTTCAGCTCTGGTGCTATGAGGCGCGCCTTCGCCTCCATAGGACTGATTTAATAATGGAGGTGACAATTTAAATTTTTGTATTTTAGAATTACAAGGTAAAAGAGGTAGAGGCAGACCAAGACTAACATGGACGAGTAACATCAAAAGATGGTCAAGTCAATCTATGACAGCCTGCACCATCAAAGCAAGAAACAGAGTAGAATGGCGATCCATGGTAGCCAACCTTCGTTGCGGAGAAGGCACACGATGATGATGATGATTTTAGAATTGACCAATAAGTGAAGCTGAAAGTTGACAGATTGTTTCAATAAACAACTGGGGGGCACCGGTTGGTCTCGAGGCAAGACACCGGCCTTGAGACAGAGAGGTCGTGGATTCAAATCCCGCTTCGGATTTTTATTTATGATTTCTCTCTGCGGCAACCACCCCTGGTCTCAGCAGCGAGGTCCGGCTTGAAACGTCAATTACTCATCGATGGAAAAAATATGAGTACCTCAGAGTAAGTCAGAGTTATCTGCATTTACAGCGAGGGACCCCTGTACTGTGCACTATGCTGCCAGGGAAAAATTGATTAACACGCAAAATTCAGTTCCTATACAGGAACTTCGTTAGAGGTCAAAGCTGGCGAACAAAAAAACAAACAAACAAAAAAAAGTAAAACATTAACAACTGCCAGATAAATGCTAAAAAATGAAGCTCAAACTACAGGTCAAAATTTAAAAAAATAAAAAAGCACTTTAAAACACACAAGTACAACTGGTAAGAAATCTACACAAGGTGTTAAACAAGGCAGAAGGTATAACAAAAATAAGAGAAGGTATATTATCTAGATAATGAATAGCTTGGCAGATTTAAAATGTTCTCTATTGTTAAATGAGTTACCTATTGCAAAATGGATTTAACAATTATTATTGTGGCATAACAGTGTCCAGCATGAGAATGAAGATAGAATAGATATGGTGGTTAGTTGCGTTCGCCCGATGACTAAAGTATTCTAGAGTATCGTGCTAGACTAGAATATTCCTCTTCATTATCCGCCCTTACGAGGACGTTAAGCGGGCATGTCTGCGTTGTGTTGTGGTTTGCAGTATAACTGTTATATCTGCGTCTTTCGGCCCAACATATCCGATTTCAGCACAACATTTTTGAGTACCGGGTTGTCTTCCCTCTTCGATCCCTGCACGCTTGGCCAGACTAGACAGGTTATTCTGTTACTGGGGGCACCACGGAGAGGTGGAGCAGGGTCCAGATGGTTTTGGTTCACTGATCCTGGCGCAAGCCATCAGCTGAGGGTCGCTGACAACTTCCAGCTCTGGTGCTGGGAGGCGCGCCTTCGCCTCCAGAATGGATATGATGCTGCAGTCCCCATCATAACAGCTACAGTACACGCCAAGACATAAGGCCAAGCGGTGCTGAAAGTAAACGCAGCTGAACTGTTCTTCATCATATGATATCATCATTTTTCGTAAGCAATCGAAATATCGAAACACGATCCACATGAAAAACACAGCTCATGGTGTGCACAGAGCACTAAACTCAGTAGCTCCGGCAGCAAGCCTGATAACATGGTTGGTTAAACAGAATGTGAATCATGCAGTCTTGGTGACTGACTGGCAATGTAAGCTACAAAAGATACACTGTGGCAGGAGTGGATGCAGCTCTTGGATGGCTCTACAGTGAGCACGTTAACATGGGTGTACTGTTCAGGGCTTGCTGGTGTACACGAAAATGAAATAGCCGATAGGCTCGCTGGCAGCTCTTGGATGGCTCTACAGTGAGCGAGTTAACATGGGTGTACATGGCAATGAAATAGCTGATAAGCACGCTGGCACCTTTTGGATGGCTCTACAGTAAGCGCATTAACCTGGGTGTACTGTCCAGGGCATGCTGGTGTACATGGCAATTAAATAGCTGATAAGCTCCCTGGCAGCTCTTGGATGGCTACACAGTGAGCGAGTTAACCCCTGGGTGTACTGTCCAGGGCATGCTGGTGTACACGGCAATGAAATAGCCGATAAGCTCACTGGCAGCTCTGGTACTGAGTGTGGCCTTACTCTGGACAAGGAGGACATCGCCAAGTTTGTTCTCCATTCCTTAAGAGAAGAGGTGGAGAATAGGTAGGACAATGATGTATATATTGAGAGACTGAGAAGTCTAAAGGTGAAAAAGGGGTCTGGTTGATCCAGAGATCTTAGTGGGGAAAACCAGATGTTATCTATAATCAACACCTGACAGGAACAATCAGCTTGTATATGCTTAGAATAGAATAGAATAGAATAGAATAGAATAGAATAGAATAGAATAGAATAGAATAGAATAGAATAGAATAGAATAGAAATGTTTTATATTTCTAATGAGTTAATAAAAACTACAACAAACATGGACATTAGACAAGAAAACAGAATAGAAAATTAAAGCATTTGAAATGTGGATTTATAGAAGAATGGGTAGAATTGGATGGAAGGAAAAGAAAACAAACAATGAAGTTGAGATTAAAACAACTAAAAATGAAAAGAGAACTACTTAACACAAACAAGAGAAATGAGATTTTTGGGCCATGTTAAAAGACATAACAGCCTACTAAAAGTATTCTTGGAGGGGAAAATACAAGATAAAAGAGGCAGACAAAGACTAACATGGACGAGTAACATCAAAAGATGGACAAGTCAGCCTATGACAATCTGCACCATCAAAGCAAGAGACGGGCAGACCAAGACTAACATGGACAAGTTACATCAAAAGATGGACAAGTCAGCATATGACAACCAGCACTATAAAAGCAAGAGGCAGACCAAGACTAACATGGACGAGTAACATCAAAAGATGGACACGTCAACCTATGACAACCTGCACCATCAAGGCAAAGATAGAGGCAGACCAAGACTAACATGGACGAGTAACAGCAAGAGATGGACAAGTCTGCCTATGACAACATGCACTATAAAAGCAAGAGATAGAGTGGAATGGTGTTCCATGGTAGCCAACCTTCGACGCAGAGACAGCACTCAATTAATGAATTATGAAAAAAAAAATGTAATTAAATTATTCTTTGTAGGAATATCATTAGTGTTATTCACTATCTATTGACCTTTTGAGTCGTGGCCGGCCCATAGGGCTTAGACCCAGATACTCTTTCTCTTTTTCTACATTTTCGGACATCGGATAGAGCATTTGTTAGTTAGTAATTATGCTTCTAATCAAATGCTGAGAACTTTGTTTAAATCACTCGCACACAGGAAAAATCTGCACAAATTTGATGCAAGGAATGATAAAATATCTAATAAACCAGGAAAAAGGGGTAAATAAAATGTAAAAAAAAAAAAAAAAAAAAAAAAAAAAAAGGTAAAATCGAAACTAAAAAAATACTCAATCCCATAAAATTCTCAAAATCAAAATGTGTAAGAACTGGGAGATTATTTCTGGGGTAAGTTCTTTGAGTAAACGTTTTGTGGATTAAATTAATCTATTCAAGTTAAAGTGAAAATTTAATCAAGTCTGAACTAATCTTTATTACAGAACTTACGATGTCTGAATTAATCTTTATTACAGAACTTACAATGTCTGAATTAATCTTTATTACAGTACTTACAATGTCTGAATTAATCTTTATTACATAACTTACAATGACTGAATTAATCTTTATTACAGAACTTACAATGTCTGAATTAATCTTTATTACAGAACTTACAATGTCTGAATTAATCTTTATTACAGAACTTACAATGTCTGAATTAATCTTTATTACAGAACTTACAATGTCTGAATTAATCTTTATTACAGAACTTACAATGTCTGAATTAATCTTTATTACAGAACTTACAATGTCTGAATTAATCTTTATTACAGAACTTACAATGTCTGAATTAATCTTTATTACAGAACTTACAATGTCTGAATTAATCTTTATTACATAACTTACAATGACTGAATTAATCTTTATTACAGAACTTACAATGTCTGAATTAATCTTTATTACAGAACTTACAATGTCTGAATTAATCTTTATTACAGAACTTACAATGACTGAATTAATCTTTATTACAGAACTTACAATGTCTGAATTAATCTTTATCACATAACTTACAATGACTGAATTAATCTTTATTACAGTACTTACAATGTCTGAATTAATCTTTATTACAGAACTTACAATGTCTGAATTAATCTTTATTACAGAACTTACAATGTCTGAATTAATCTTTATTACAGAACTTACAATGTCTGAATTAATCTTTATTACAGAACTTACAATGTCTGAATTAATCTTTATTACAGAACTTACAATGTCTGAATTAATCTTTATTACAGAACTTACAATGTCTGAATTAATCTTTATTACAGAACTTACAATGTCTGAATTAATCTTTATTACAGAACTTACAATGTCTGAATTAATCTTTATTACAGAACTTACAATGTCTGAATTAATCTTTATTACAGAACTTACAATGTCTGAATTAATCTTTATTACATAACTTACAATGACTGAATTAATCTTTATTACAGAACTTACAATGTCTGAATTAATCTTTATTACAGAACTTACAATGTCTGAATTAATCTTTATTACAGAACTTACAATGACTGAATTAATCTTTATTACAGAACTTACAATGTCTGAATTAATCTTTATCACATAACTTACAATGACTGAATTAATCTTTATTACAGAACTTACAATGTCTGAATTAATCTTTATTACAGAACTTACAATGTCTGAATTAATCTTTATTACAGAACTTACAATGTCTGAATTAATCTTTATTACAGAACTTACAATGTCTGAATTAATCTTTATTACAGAACTTACAATGTCTGAATTAATCTTTATTACAGAACTTACAATGTCTGAATTAATCTTTATTACAGAACTTACAATGTCTGAATTAATCTTTATTACAGAACTTACAATGTCTGAATTAATCTTTATTACAGAACTTACAATGTCTGAATTAATCTTTATTACAGAACTTACAATGTCTGAATTAATCTTTATTACAGAACTTACAATATCTGAATTAATCTTTATTACAGAACTTACAATGTCTGAATTAATCTTTATTACAGAACTTACGATGTCTGAATTAATCTTTATTACAGAACTTACAATGTCTGAATTAATCTTTATCACAGAACTTACAATGTCTGAATTAATCTTTATCACAGAACTTACAATATCTGAATTAATCTTTATTACAGAACTTACAATGTCTGAATTAATCTTTATTACAGAACTTACGATGTCTGAATTAATCTTTATTACAGAACTTACAATATCTGAATTAATCTTTATCACAGAACTTACAATATCTGAATTAATCTTTATTACAGAACTTACAATATCTGAATTAATCTTTATCACAGAACTTACAATATCTGAATTAATCTTTATTACAGAACTTACGATGTCTGAATTAATCTTTATTACAGAACTTACGATGTCTGAATTAATCTTTATTACAGAACTTACAATGTCTGAATTAATCTTATTTACAGAACTTAAGATGTCTGAATTAATCTTTATCACAGAACTTACGATGTCTGAATTAATCTTATTTCATACAGTACTTATTATTTCTGAATTAATCTTTATTACTTACAGAACTTACAATGACTGAATTAATCTTTATTTCTTACAGTACTTATTATTTCTGAATTAATCTTTATTTCTTACAGTACTTATTATTTCTGAATTAATCTTAATTACTTACAGAAATGACGATGTCTGAATGAATGATTATCACAGAAAAGTCCAGCTCTTATAGCAGATGCTGAAATGGTTATTATATCTAATATGAAGCAATTGATTTTTAAAAAATAAATAGATGGAATATTATGTTTGACGATTTATGATTTAATGTAAAGTAAAGGTTCTCTCTAAAGAATAGTGACACTGTGACCTTCCAGGCATGTCGTAAGAGGCGACTAAGGAGGTTGATTGATGGCTTGACAAGTTGTCATTGTAAAAATGTATTGTTATGGAAACAGAGCCATAAATTTTAGAAGCAGCGATCTCTGCAATATGTGCCATTTTGGCACGCAAGGTTTCTGAGATTGTGGTTCTGCCATATGTGCCGTCTTCGGCTCGAAAGGACAAAAGATAGGTAGAATGGTTCTCTCCCTTTCCTCTCGGGGCGTACCTTATCTCTTATCTTTACATGACCAACAGCACATTCCTGGGTGATGTGGTCGATGTCATGTCAAGCTCAATTTATCTCCCAGATGAGACTGTGGCATTCATTTTTAGAGGCTGGGTGAACCCAGGAGCCTTGCCAGTTTGAATAAAAATCCACCACTTCTTGGATTAAAAACCACACATTAATGATCAGGAAGTGAGCGAACTTACCACTCAGTCATGATTAATTGAATTATTAATGATTAAATTTCTCCCGCCCCAAGAGAAAGGGGAGAGAACCTTTACTTTTACAATAAACCATAAATCGTCAAACATAATATTCCATCTATTTATTTTTAAAATATAAATTGTTTCATATTAGACATAATAACCATTTCACAATATAGGTACTGTTTCATATTAAAAATAAATACTATCTCAAATTGGAAAGCCTAGTTGTTTGATAACAAACTGATGATGATAAGTTGTAGAGCATTACGGTCTTTGTTTATTACAAATACTAACCGTTTCATTTTAAAACTTTCAACTATTTTAAAATTACAAATACTAACCGTTTCATTTTAAAACTTTCAACTATTTTAAAATTACAAATACTAACCGTTTCATTTTAAAACTTTCAACTATTTTAAAATTACAAATACTAACCGTTTCATTTTAAAACTTTCAACTATTTTAAAATTACAAATACTAACCGTTTCATTTTAAAACTTTCAACTATTTTAAAATTACAAATACTAACCGTTTCATTTTAAAACTTTCAACTATTTTAAAATTACAAATACTAACCGTTTCATTTTAAAACTTTCAACTATTTTAAAATTACAAATACTAACCGTTTCATTTTAAAACTTTCAACTATTTTAAAATTACAAATACTAACCGTTTCATTTTAAAACTTTCAACTATTTTAAAATTACAAATACTAACCGTTTCATTTTAAAACTTTCAACTATTTTAAAATTACAAATACTAACCGTTTCATTTTAAAACTTTCAACTATTTTAAAATTACAAATACTAACCGTTCCATTTTAAAACTTTCAACTATTTTTAAAATTACAAATACTAACCGTTTCATTTTAAAACTTTCAACTATTTTAAAATTACAAATACTAACCGTTTGATTTTAAAACTTTCAACTATTTTAAAATTACAAATACTAACCGTTTCATTTTAAAACTTTCAACTATTTTAAAATTACAAATACTAACCGTTTCATTTTAAAACTTCCAACTATTTTAAAATTACAAATACTAACCGTTTCATTTTAAAACTGCCAACAATTTTAAAATTACAAATACTAACTGTTTCATTTTAAAACTTCCAACAATGTTAAAATTACAAATACTAACCGTTTCATTTTAAAACTTCCAACAATTTTAAAATTACAAATACTAACCGTTTCATTTTAAAACTTCCAACAATTTTAAAATTACAAATACTAACCGTTTCATTTTAAAACTTCCAACAATTTTAAAATTACAAATACTAACCGTTTAATTTTAAAACTTCCAAGTATTTTAAAACTAAAATTACTAACCACATAATGTTAAATCTTTCCGTACATTTTGCCGCACTGTGCGCCAAGTTGATTTCGGCAGCGTATGCTTTGCCACATAGTGCGCCACTCTCAATTTGATTAGTGTGAACCGTCATCAAACTATATTCTTTTTACATGTCTTGTATCATCTTGGTATTGGTGAAATCTAATACCTTATTCAATTATCTAAACATTCATATATAATATGTTATATGTTAGATAAATATCAATATGTAGATTGATTCTTAAAACCATGAACAATTTTGTCTCTGAAATCTCTTCCATTGCTTTGATAAAAAACTTAAGTACGGAAAGAGTTAAAAAAAGATATTATTTTGTATTTAAATGCTAGCTGTTTTGAATGAAGTTACATATCCTTTTTCCTAATAAAGATACTAAGAAATTCACATTAAAAACCGATTATATATTTAATTATTTTGCAGTTGACATTAAGTTCGATATATTCATAATATAATACGTCAACGGCCAGAGTTCTTACACATTTCAGTATAGAGATTATATTGTTCAGAAGACAAAAAAATGGCAATTAAACAGCAGAAACTGGCAACCACTTCAAACTGGTTATTCTAGCAGAAACTTACCACAAATATTTCAAACATGGAGCAGATATTTCAAGGTATATTTCATGCCGTTTCACAGAGAAAATAAATAAAGAAACAAATCATAATAATGAACAGGATTATGGGGAGAAAATAAAGAATAATAAATATATTAAGTTTTAAAAAAAAACCTGGAATAATTTGCGATTAAATGAACATATGACAAAGAATGATAATAACTGTATAAGTCTCTTCTTCGTTCACTTATTAGCAGATTCTCATTCTAATTATTTCTTTAAAATGCATAAAAAGAAGAAAGAGCCCTGGCAGAATATCACTCTTCTTTTTACCATCATCTTCTACCTTTCAGCTCCCTGTGGAGCATAGGTCTTCAACAAACACTTTCAGCTCCCTGTGGAGCATAGGTCTTCTACAAACACTTTCAGCTCCCTGTGGAGCATAGGTCTTCAACAAACACTTTCAGCTCCCTGTGGAGCATAGGTCTTCAACAAACACTTTCAGCTCCCTGTGAAGCATAGATCTTCAACAAACACTTTCAGTTCCCTGTGGAGTATAGATCTTCAACAAACACTTTCAGTTCCCTGTGGAGTATAGGTCTTCAACAAACACTTTCAGCTCCCTGTGGAGCATAGGTCTTCAACAAACACTTTCAGCTCCCTGTGGAGCATAGATCTTCAACAAACACTTTCAGTTCCCTGTGGAGTATAGGTCTTCAACAAACACTTTCAGCTCCCTGTGGAGCATAGGTCTTCAACAAACACTTTCAGCTCCCTGTGGAGAATAGATCTTCAACAAACACTTTCAGTTCCCTGTGGAGCATAGGTCTTCAACAAACACTTTCAGCTCCCTGAGGAGTATAGGTCTTCAACAAACAGTTTCAGCTCCCTGTCGAGCATAGGTCTTCAACAAACACTATCAACTCCCTGTGGAGCATAGGTCTTCAACAAACACTTTCCGAGCTGTTCTGTTTCTTGTCATTCTTTAAAGATCAATCCATATCATCCCATCATCTTCATCTCTGCTTCTGTCTTCTCCAAGAATATTTTGGTGTTCCTCTTTGTCTTTTCCCCTGGGGATTCCAAGAACGGGCCTGTCATGTAATACTCTCAGTAGGCTTCCGCTGTGTGTGTCCTATTCAGCGCCATTTTCTTCATTGCATTTCTTTGTTCATTGGTATTTGACTGGTACTTTTCCATAATTCTATGTTAGTAATTTTTACCAGCCATTTCCATCCTTTTATTCTGCCCAAACATCCATTAATGAAGGTCTGTATCTTTGTCAAATTAATTTTTAATATAGCGTTAATGCCTCCAATTTTTACAGACTTTCCGCACATTTTTTTTTTTTTAAGCAATATGGTCAATATCATGCCAGTATCGTCCTTCTTTCCCAGAAAAATCTGGTACTCATTAAGGCTGGGTGAATCTGAAAGCCGTTGATGAGAATTGAACCCAATCTCTTGTCCCAAATTGTCCAGTTTACTAACCACTGGGCTATGGATACGCCCTGTGAAGCATTGGTCTTCAGTACTTTCCTAGCCATCTTGTTTGGTGCTATTCTCTTAGGGACCATTCCATGTCTTCCCCAACTTTTTCAGAATCATCATCAAGTGCCATGCCTGCTGGTGTAGGTTTTCATGTTTCTCCACAACTTTTGATCACGACAGTTATTTATCATTTCTGTTGTTGACCTTCTGCCAAGCCATTATCTTAAGCTGTCTGGTATCTTTTCTTTTTGCTTCCCTCAATCTCTTCGTCTCTCAATTTTCCCAGTTGTTACAATAAATTCCAGTTGCTCTCTTCTCTTACATGGCCAAAAAATTATGATTGTTTCTTCCTAATATTGGAAATTAGCTCTCTTTTAGCTTTGGCCTCTTTCAGAACATTTCCATTACTCTTCTTAGCTGTCCATGGTATTCTCAACATTCTTCTGTAAAACCACATTTCTACAGACTATAGTGATTTTCTTGTCTGTTGTCCTATTGTCCATGATTCACATCCATATGTTAAGACTGGCTCTTCAGAATATGGGATTCATTCATTCATTTTCCTCTTGGGCCAAAGACAACACATAGGGTGGAAGTCATAGTTCTGTACAAGTGACTATTTGCTGCTAGTTCTTGTAGCTCTCAGTTGATGTCCCATGGTGAGTCTTGTAAAGCCATTGTATAACACAGCGATTCTCCAGGTTTGCCGCGAATGAAAACATGACACCAGTGCCTATACTTTTAAAAAAAAACAAATCACACATTTTATGGGTGATCTGGTCGGCAGCTTGCCATACTGACCTACTTTCCTTTAAAAATCAGGTACCAATTTAGGGCTAGGAGAACCTAAGATACGTTTTGGAAGTAGTGATCTTTGCAATATGTGCCATTTTGGCACGCAAGGTTTCTGTTTTTTGAGATTGTGGTTCTGCCCTATGTGCCATCTTCGGCTTGAAAGGACAATAGATAGATAGAACCTAAGAGCTGTCAATCATGACAAATGTGACCTCTTGTCTTTAGTAGCCCAGTTATAACTGAGTCAGCTCAGCTCTCGTTATCATCATCATCAAGTACCGGGCCTGCTGGCGTAGGTGATCATGTCTCTCCACAACTTTTGATCTCGACAGCTATTTATCATTTCTGTTGTTGACCTTCTGCCAAGCCATTCTCTTAAGCTATTTCTATTGTTGTGGCGATTCATGATTGTACAAAGAAGTTACGATGGTGATTTTCTGTTGCCTTCCGTCGGTTTGTTTACAGTTGGCTCCGCTAGCCTTTGACTAAAAAGTCTCACCCACAAGGCAGTGGGGTTGTTTTACTTAGGGGTACCCTCCCTTAGCCTTTTACTCTCCCAAGCTTACCTGCAAGGCAGCAGGGCAGCCACAGGTTGTACTGTTTACTGCATACAGTAGCAGGTAAAATTACCTGACCTGACCACACTGCTCTCGTTATACATAAAGTAATTACTGATTATATTTTGACTCATGTTCTGAGAATAAGGACCTCATGTCTCCTCGACCCTTTTTTGATTTGTGAGGGGGCCAGTGCATTTTGGGCAGAACACTATCTTCATATATCTTCTTTGAGTCAAGAAGGGGCCAGTGCATTTTGAGCAGAACACTATCTTCATATTTCTTCTTTGAGTCGAGTAGGGGCCAGTGCATTTTGGGCAGAACACTATCTTTATATTTCTTCTTTGAGTCGAGTAGGGGCCAGTGCATTTTGAGCAGAACACTATCTTCATATTTCTTCTTTGAGTCGAGTAGAGGCTAGTGCATTTTGAGCAGAACACTATCTTTATATTTCTTCTTTGAGTCAAGAAGGGGCCAGTGCATTTTGAGCAGAACACTATCTTCATATTTCTTCTTTGAGTCGAGTAGGGGCCAGTGCATTTTGAGCAGAACACTATCTTCATATTTCTTCTTTGAGTCAAGAAGGGGCCAGTGCATTTTGAGCAGAACACTATCTTCATATTATATGCCCAGGTATAGTAAGCAAACAGAAATACTAGTTCTAAACTGACAAATTTTGATTTCTTGCTACCAACCATCTACCAAGACACATAAAGGCCATATTATATTATTATATTATTATTTCCTGTGTGTTACCGGGGCCACATTATGATGGAAGTAAAGAATAGTGACACTGTGACCTTCCAGGCATGTCGTAAGAGGCGACTAAGGAGGTTGATCGATGACTTGACAAGCTGTCATTGTAAAAAGTATTGTTATGGAAACAGGGCCATATATTTTAGAGCAGTCATTTCTGCAATATGTGCCATTTTGGCACGCAAGGTTTCTGTTTTTGAGATTGTGGTTCTGCCCTATGCGCCGTCTTCGGCTCGAAAGGACAATAGATAGATAGATATTATTAATAGTGATTATATGTAATATTTCCAACTAATTAATAATGTTTTTTCTGTGACGAATAAAAAGTAGTTAGTCGTATGAAACTGTGGATTAATTTAAATGATTTCTAATAAATCTGTCACCTTTTTCTGTGATGAATAAATACAGAGAACACAAAAAAGGGACTAAATAAATCAACATATTATTTAATTTATAGCGACGAACATCATGTTTGCAAAGCAATGAGAAACAATTTCTAGAATTCTCTTATAAAACTTTTTTCCCTGCAGTAGTTGTATTGTGTGCAAACTAACGATTATACAGCAAATACAGATCTAGTGAATGAGTTATCTAGTGATAACAATATGATGTGCAAGGTAATATTCAAGATTTACTGATCTCATCAATAAAATTAAGCAATATATTAATAACAGATGTAACATGTGCAAAGTAATGGGTGAGTAATTGGCAAGATTTTATTAGAAAATTAACGACTGACTAATCTGTTGATATGGTCAAACGTTGAAATTTTATAATGATTAATTAATTTAATATAAAAAGAGTTCTAAAAAATGTTATGTAGAGTCAGTCTTAACATATGGATGTGAATCATGGATAATAGGACAACAGACAAGAAAATCATTGGAGGCTGTAGAAATGTGGTTTTACAGAAGAATGTTGAGAATACAATGGACGGCTAAGAAGAGTAATGAAGAGGTTCTGAAAGAGGCTAAAGCAAAAAGAGAGCTAATTTCCAATATTAGGAAGAAACAATCATCATTTTTTGGCCATGTAATGAGAAGAGAACAACTGGAATATATTGTAACAACTTGGAAAACTGAGAGACGAAGAGATAGAGGGAAGCAAAGAGAAAATATACCAGACAGATTAAGAGAATGGCTTAGCAGAAGGTAAATAACAGTCAAATTCAAAAGTTGTGGAGAGGCATGATCACCTAAGCCAGCAGGCATGGTACTTGATGATGATGATGTTTCGTATATATAAAAGTTTAACTAGGATTTTTATTACCCGGGATTTCCCATTTCCATTCATTCTGGATAAATCAAGTCTACAAAGTGTATATGTTAGTGTCCCTATTTTGGGTGCATTTATTAAGCTTCTCAACAGGAAAGAACCCACTAGAACCCATTTTAAGAGACTGAATTATGCCAAAAGCATGCCAGTCCAGTAACTTAGCGAAGGTTTACAAATAAAATTGAATGTTCTGCAGATTATAAATCTAAATATGTTCAAATAAAATTGAATGTTCTGCCGATTATAAATCTAAAAATGTTCAAATAAAATTGAATGTTCTGCCGATTATAAATCTAAAAATGTTCAAATAAAATTGAATGTTCTGCCGATTATAAATCTAAAAATGTTCAAATAAAATTGATTGTTCTGCCGATTATAAATCTAAAAATATTCAAATAAAATTGAATGTTCTGCCGATTATAAATCTAAAAATGTTCAAATAAAATTGAATGTTCTGTCTACTATGATTCTAAATTTCAAATATTTCGGCCAGAAGAGTAAAAATAATTTAGCTCTTTTTTTTAAATAAGGTACCTTGTGGACTGGGTGGTCCATCTCCTGGCCAAGAAGGTAGTGGGTTCGAATCCAATAACAGTCAGTGGTAGAATTGTTTTCTTTTTAGTTTATAGTTTGTTCATGGCATTACCAGTGCCTGGTCTCTGGGTAGAGAGATTCGACGTCTAACTCTCAGTATAACAGTAAAAACAGCAGGAAGCCGTGTGTGCATTCACGCAAATTTTAAAACCACCGGCAGTTAAAAAGTAGAAGAAAAAAACAGGAAAAAATGGGTGTTGCCCCAGGTAAAACTGTTAAGCAAATCTAACCAAAGCCAAAGATGGATGTTATTGAGTTATTAGCAGGTCATCATCATTGCACTCTGAACATGTCCATAGGTGCTCAGATCCCCTCCTCAGCAAGTCTCGAAGTGTCCAGCGACTGACGACTCCAGTTCTGTGTTGGTTGATAAGTCTTCTTACACGCCCACTAAGTTTCTCGTTTCTGGCTGTGCCCATCTTAACTCCCATCTCTTTCATCCGAACGAGTGACGTGGACTCATGGTTGTCGAAGTCCTGTGCCCTTCCCACATCTTGAAGGGCATTGATGACGTCCGCCCAATCCACTAACTGACGGATGTTATTGAGTTATTAGCAGGTCATCATCATTGACTCCGAACATGTCCATAGGTGCTCAGATCACCTCCTCAGCAAGTCCCGCAGTGTCCAGCGACTGACGACTCCAGTTCTATGTTGGTTGACAAGTCTTTTTACACGCCCACTAACTTTCTCGTTTTTGGCTGTGCCCGTCTTAACTCCCATCTCTTTCATCCGAAGGAGTAACGTGGACTCATGGTTGTCGAAGTCCTGTGCTCCCACATTTTGGAGGGCACTGATGATGTCTGCCCGATCCATTAGTTGACCATCTTGGTTGACGGATGTGTTAGGCTGAAAGGCACAGCAAAATCGCAGTTTTGGCACAAACTAGCGACACAACACGCCCATGGAATGGCTACCGTGAGACTTGGGGAGGGTAAAGCCACTAAGAGACTGCGGATTCAAATTGAAAAATTGTGGTCGGATTCAAACACAAGATCTTCCGTTTCAGAGGCAAATGTCTTACCTCTGGACCACCCAGTCCCGACTGTTAAGGTGTTAAAATAGGGAACTAGATGTGACACTCACAACCTGTAACCTTCAAACCATAACCCTAGATACAACAACAACCACTACAAATAAAATAAAGAGGAACACAACTACTGGGAAAACCATTACCAATGTCTACAAATTATATATCAAATTACTAATAATGTGGGTTAAAGGGGATATTTCAAATCAGAGAAGACTTTTTAATTTGATTTCTCATTTTTTAGTTAGACATTTTTTTTTTTAGTATTTATTACTTTTTTGTTTTAAATACATATCTATGTTTGTGTTGTATGCTTGTTCCTGCTGAAGGCCTGTTAAGCTGAAACATCGTTCTAATTTGTGTCGTCCACTTATTATGTAAAGCTTTAACATTTTTTTATATATATATTTTTTTTTTTAAATTTCTCCATATTTCAAATCACCAATTTTGACAAAAAGTAAAAAGGTTATAATTATTTATAAAAAAGTAATGTTTCCCGCATATTGTAAAGCGGCATACGCATAAATAAAATACTACATTAAATATTTTTTTTTAAATAATGTAAAAATGTCAGAAGTAAACCTTTACTGACATTTACAGCTCATCAACAAAGTGTCATTTCTGATGACATGTGCGACTTGTTAACAAGAAGTAATAATTCCCAACTAATTTATATTAAAAATATTTGTTGCTAGTCAGTGAAATGAAGGAAGAAGTAATCTTTCTCTACTAATCTAAGACACTCTTGTCAAAAGTAATCTTTCTCTACTAATCTAAGATACTCTTGTCAAAAGTAATCTTTCTCCACTAATCTAAGACACTCTTGTTAAAAGTAATCTTTCTCCACTAATCTAAGACACTCTTGTTAAAAGTAATCTTTCTCCACTAATCTAAGACACTCTTGTCAAAAGTAATCTTTCTCCACTAATCTAAGACACTCTTGTCAAAAGTAATCTTTCTCCACTAATCTAAGAGACTTGTCAAAAGTAACCTTTCTCCACTAATCTAAGACACTCTTGTCAAAAGTAATCTTTCTCCACTAATCTAAGACACTCTTGTCAAAAGTAATCTTTCTCCACTAATCTAAGACACTTGCCAAAAGTCATCTTTCTCCACTAATCTAAGAGACTTGTCAAAAGTCATCTTTCTTCACTAATCTAAGAGACTTGTCAAAAGTAATCTTTCTCCACTAATCTAAGAGACTTGTCAAAAGTCATCTTCCTCCACTAATCTAAGACACTCTTAACAAAAGTCATCTTTTTCTACTAATCTAAGACACTCTTGTCAAAAGTAATCTTTCTCCATTAATCTAAGAGACTTGTCAAAAGTAATCTTTCTCCACTAATCTAAGAGACTTGCCAAAAGTCATCTTTCTCAATTAATCTAAGACACTCTTGTCAAAAGTAATCTTTCTCCATTAATCTAAGAGACTTGTCAAAAGTAATCTTTCTCCACTAATCTAAGAGACTTGCCAAAAGTCATCTTTCTCAATTAATCTAAGACACTCTTAACAAAAGTCATCTTTCTCCACTAATCTAAGAGACTTGTCAAAAGTAATATTTCTCCTTAAAACCTTAACATAACAAAAATACCAAAATATAACATGGAGAATTTGTGTAAAATAAAATCTTTGGAAAGATGTATTCTCAATTAACTTCTGAGGAACTAAATGTAATCTTTCTCTTTTAGCTTTAACATGATATAAATGTAATTATTAAGTCAAAATTTAACATCTTTCTACTTTAATTTTAATATGCTGAAGAAAAAGATAATTTTGACCAAAAATGTAATAATTGGGACGAAAAGTAAATATTTTTTGTTTAACTTGATACTTTTGATATATTGTTACAATATTTTCTGCCTTGTCTTATATTACTTTCGCAACTGGGCATATTCTTTCTTTTAACAGGCATGGTGTGTCAAGGTACAAAAAGATAAAGACAAAAAGTAAAAAGAAGTAAAATTTCTTTCTTTCACTTTAAATATATTGACAAGAAGTAATAAATCTATGTCAACTTTCATGTTATCGGCAAAATGTAACCTCTCTCGTTTTTTTTTATTTTTTTTTTTTTTTTTTTAACTTTGAACAAATTGGCACAATAAAAAGTCATCACTTTCAAATTACGTCAAATACGTTAGGGGAAAAAAAAAAATAATAATAATAATTAAATTAAGCAATTTAATAAGGAGGCAAAATTACGACTCAAGTGAAAACTGTTCATCAGTTTAGAAATGAGGCCATTTCGTTTAATTGAGCTGTAAATCTTCCTGACATAATAATTAAATGCAGATAAATACGTCGAAGACACGTTGAGTACGAACCTTATCGAGCTCAATGGCACAGTTGTTCAGCCACAGCCAGGTCAGTTGTATGTGGATCATGCCGTGTTTAACACTCTCTAAGGGAAGCCACTGTAACAGAAAAATCACGTATAAGTTAGTTTCTTTCTTTCAGGCGCTCCCCAAAACGACTAAAAAAACTGATTGACCTCCTCATCATCCACTCCCCCATCCCCTGCATTACCTTCCTAACCAGTGATACTCGGTAGCCTATTTGGGAAAACCCCCCCCGACTAGGCTACAGACGTTCGGAAATATATAACACCAAAATTATGAGAATTAATGCAGTTGGTAATAACCAAAGAAAAATAAGAGAAATACCTCTACTAGACGTACAATCTTACAAATATCTAGGCAGTAATATAGACTGTGTGTTACCAGGGCCTCATTATGAGGGAGGTGAAGAATAGTGACACTGCGACCTTTCAGGCATGTCATAAGAGGCGACTAACGAGATTGATCGATGGCTTGACAAGCTGTCATTGTAAAAAGTATTATTATGGAAACGGCGCCATATATTTTAGAGCAGTGATCTCTGCAATATGTGCCATTTTGGCACGCAAGGTTTCTATTTTTGAGATTATGGTTCTGCCCTATGTGCCGTCTTCGGCTCGAAAGGACTATAAATAGATAGAATATAGACTGATATTAATAAATATAATACAGAGGGAGGAACAGAAAATGATACCAAAATAAGGATATCAAAAGCAAGAGGAGCATTTGTTGCACTGGGAAACATATGGAAGTCCAAAGAAATTAGGTTAAATACAAAAATAAAAATGTTCAACTCCAATGTTAAGTCGGTCCTATTATATTGCTGTGAAACATGGAGAACAACAACATTGACATTCATGAAGATACAGACTTTCATTGATGGATGTTTACGCAGGATAAAAGGATGGAAATGGCAGGACAAAATCACTAACACAGAATTATGGAAATGTACCAGTCAAATACCAGTGGATACAGTGAAGATGATGGCGTTGGATAGGACACACACTGCGCAAGCCAACTGAGAGTATTACACAACAGGCCCTTTTTTGGAATCCCCAGGGGAAGAGACAAAGAGGAAGACCAAGGAATTCTTGGAGAAGACAGATAGAAGCAGAGATGAAGATGATGGGAAAGACATGGAATGATCTTAAAAGAATGGCAACAAACAGAGCGACTTGGAAAGTGTTTTTTGAAGACCTATGTTCCACAGAGAGCTAAAAAGGTAGAAGAAGAAGAAGAAGAAAGTAATGTCTTTTCACAATTTCTTTTACTGAACACTAACCTCATCCACAGAGCCAACATCTTTCAGCTTGGACAAATCAAAGCTGACCCTGCAACAAAAAAAACAAACAAACAAATCAATTAAATAACTTGAGATTAAGTGTGGCTTGGAAGATATGGGGGCTTCATCATCATCAAGTTCCATGCTTATTGGCGTAGGTTATCATGTCTCTACACAACTTTCGATCTCGACAGTTATTTATCATTTCTGTTGTTGACCTTCTGCCAAGCCATTCTCTTAAGCTGTCTGGTATCTTTTCTCTTTGTTTCCCTTTATCTCAGTGTCCCTCAATTTTCCCAGTTGTTACAATATATTCCAGTTGTTCTCTTCTCATTACTTGGCCAAACAATTATGATTGTTTCTTCCTAATATTGGAAATTAGCTCTCTTTTTGCTTTAGCCTCTTTCAGAACGTTTTCATTACTCTTCTTAGCTGTCCATGGTATTCTCAACATTCTTCTGTAAAACCACATTTCTACAGCATTCAGTTATTTTCTTGCGTGTTGTCCTATTGTCCATGATTCACATCCATATGTTAAGACTGGCTCTACATAACATTTAAGAACTGTTATTCCTGTTTCTATTGTCAAAAATGGATTGCACAGTATCGTCCTCATTCTTTGGAAAGCTGCTTTTGCTTGAGCCATTCTGCCATTCTATGGGGTCTTGATAAAAAAAAATTAAAGTAAAGTACCCCCGTCACGCCAAGTGGCGTATAGGGAATATGATGTTAGTGACCATAAATTTTACAGACCTTCGGCACATGATTTTTGGGGTAATGTGGTCGGTATTATGCCCATACTGCTTTACTTTCCCAGAAAAAAATCTGGTACCATTAAAGGCTGGGTGAACCGGAAGCCGCCGGTTGGGATTGAATCCTACCTCTTGTCCTTTGTAGTCCAGTTCACTAACCACTGAGCTATCGTGGCTCCCTATGGGGTCTCACCCCACACAAATTCTATTTTAAAATTCTATTCTCGTTCTGGTGATCACATGATGACTGCTAAACTGAATGGATAGTTCTGTTCATCCTTAACCCCAGATTACGAGACTGTCGTCAAAATTATCACCTCAAAATACAAAATCCGGAAATTTGACAGTTTACCACGATCAAACATCCTCTCCCTTTGAAGCTTTAGAGTGTTTTTCTAAAGATCGCTTTCTCCAGCTGTCTTCCTGTTATTTGTGTTGATATTCGGGAGGCATGTGCCTGTGATGACCTCCATGTTTGTCACTTTATCATTCCAGGTGATACGAAGAATACGGTGCAGACAGCATATGGAACGTATTTAGCCTTTTCTTCTGCTTTGCATAAGTTGTCCAAGATTCGCTGCCATACATGAGGATACTAATGATGCCGGCATTGTAAACCTAACATAATCTAACATAACACAACACATAACATAACAGATAACATAACACAACACGTAACATAACACAACACGTAACATAACACACAACATGTAACATAACACACAACATAACACGTAACATAACACATAACATGAGCCCCTACCTGCCCAAGTCATCATCCTTGTTGCCAGGATCTTCATCGTAAACTTCCAGGAAAAGATACTGCCCATCAGCTGAGTCAACGATCATCTCAAAAGTCTGGTTCCATACAGGAGCAAGACTGTTGTTAATTACCTTGGTTTTGGCCTGATTGGCTCCCACTTATCACAAGACATAGAGTTTGAATCGCGTCAGTAATTGTAACATGTAATGGTGTGTATCACATCAGAATTTTCAACTAGTTAACATATTTTGTACCATGGGCATAATTATTGTAGGCAATATAAGAAGGTAGTTTGCCTTTCCTTCTTAGCAGTGACTGTACTAGTCGGAGATCGCAGCCATTGTCTCTATACGTGAGATCCTCTGCCTGCCATCGCGGTGTGGGGACCATAACCGGCACTACTAGTCAGCTGCTCTAACAACACCATCCACCACTTGCTCCAATGGCTTTACATAACCCTGATAGGGGGGCTAAACAGGAGCTCCAACTTGCCCAAGGGTGTTCCGAAGACTAGCAGAGGAAAGGAGATGTCTTACTCCTCCTTTCTTCTTCTTCTACATTTTAGGTCCTTGTGGAACATAGGACTTAAAAAAACACTTTCCAAGTCGTTCTGTTTGTTGCCATTCTTTTAAGATCATTCCATGTCTTCCCCATCATCTTCATCTCTGCTTCTATCTGTCTTCTCCAAGAATTCCTTGGTCTTCCTCGTGTTTTCCCGTGGGGATTCCAAAAAAGGGCCTATTGTGTAATACTCTCAGTTGGGTTCCGCAGTGTGTGTCCTATCCAGCACCATCGTTTTACTCCTCCTTTGGTAGAGCAGAACTCTACCCTGCTAACCAAGAGATGGGATTTCTCAGAAGAATGTTGAAAGTTAAACACAAAAATTGAGAGCCAGAACTTCGATGCTATCGGTGGCCATCTTGACCGGAAAAGGGAAAAAAATTAATATATATATATTTCAAAGGGACATGCATGATGACAGAAGCTGTGAAGGAAGCTATCACATGGCAGGTGAAAAGGCTGATGACATATGTCATCTTGACTGGAAAAAAAAAGATAAGATGATAAAGATAAAGTAAAGGGTAAGATACAAGACTTGAATCGACGTCTTAGCATGGGAGTTTTCACCCATATGTGCTTTGCTGCATATCCAGAAGTGTTTGGAGACTTTTGGATTGTGTCGCTTCAAGCATCGAAACTTGCGATTCGAGGTGGCGTTCCTCACCTTCTCAACTGTTACCGTGGGTACCGATTTCTGACTACGACTGGGTCGACAACAGGGGTATTTTTTCCCAACCACGAGTACAACTCACACTGCTTCTAGCAAGAATCGAACACATGTTGTCTGAACATCGGTAGCCCAGTCGGGTGGTTTTCCCAGCAACGCTACTGAGACTCCCAGTGACAAGATGATGTTGCTATCAATTAGGATGGGTCTGTGTTGTAACCAAAGGTACCTTTTATGTCTCCCACTCAGGAAATCAGCCTCTGAATGTATAACCTGGATGTACCATAAATAGTATTTAAAAAAATAAATAAAAAAATAAATAAAAATAAAAATAAGAGAGAGTAAAGAGCCCCCGTCACGCCAAGTGGCGTATAGGGAATATGGTGTTAGTGACCATTAAATTTTACAGACCTTCAGCACATGATTTTGGGGTAATGTGGTCGGTATTACGTCCGTGCCACTTTACTTTCCCAGAAAAAATCCGGTACCCATTTAAAGCTGGGTGAACCTGGAAGGCATCGGTTGGGATCGACCCCTACCTCTTGTCCTTTGTAGTCCAGTTCACTAACCACTGAGTTATCACGACATGTACCATAAATGTTTATACAATAAAAACTGAACTAAAATACTGATGCCACACTGCTGTGAACTTACCTCTTACTTTGCAATACGGATCTGACTTGCCTTTTCCGGTGATTCCGATGTCTGCCTTAATGAGTTCTTTGGCCTCAATCACTCTGATTCTGATCACACCCTGAAAGTAGGACATTAAAGGCTGGTTTTAGTGGCATTTTAGTCATAATTAACATGTTGCAAGGGCAACAACTTGTCTCTTTCTTTTTCTGCCCAATCTCGTGCCCTGGAGAGGACACTCCAGAATCGTCATTTTGGTGTCAACAGGTTACCATCCACACAAATGAAACCAACAAACTTCGATTTGTAGATGTGTGTAAACGCGACATGAAGACTCTGAACATAAACCCTGCAGCATGGGAAGACATAGCTGCAGATCACAATCTCTGGAAACACACTCTAAAGCTGCAACTCAAACAAGAAGCAGACAGATTCATAGAGAAAGAGAATACACGACGAAAGAACAGAAAATAAAAATAATATTTCTAGGGGAGCTGAAAAATCCATAGTCAACTATGACTGACGGAGGCTGCTATAGTCAACTATGACTGACGGAGGCTGCTATAGTCAACTATGACTGACGGAGGCTACTATAGTCAATTATGACTGACGGAGGCTACTATAGTCAACTATGACTGACGGAGGCTACTATAGTCAACTATGACTGACGGAGGCTACTATAGTCAACTATGACTGACGGAGGCTACTAAGTCATAATCACTGACATTTTACAGCACAACCAAAGAATCTATGACATTTATCTTACAATTGTTTAGTTTAGTTGACAAATCATCATACAATTGTTTAGTTTAGTTGACAAATCATCTTTAATTGTTTAGTTAAGTCCATGTTATGACACCAAGCTATCTAATCTTCTCTCTTTGTCGTCCGCAATATGTCTTACCTACTATTTTGTCAGTTGTAATCAAATATTCAAATTTTCCTGGTCTCACGATGTGCCAGAAAAATGTTGATTGTTTCTTTCTGATGCTTTTTTAGGAGCTCCGTTTTGTGTTGGACTCTTTGAGAATTTCCTTGTTGGTCTTTATAGCTGTCCTGGAAATTTTCGACATTCTTGTGAGAAATCCCATCTCTGTGAGAAATCTTGGATGCACCACTTATTTGGACTTTTATTTATGATTTCTCTCGGTGGCAAAAACCACCCCTGGTCTCAGCAGCGAGGCCCGGCTTGAAACGTCAATTACTCATTCACAGGAAAAAAAATATGAGTACCTCCAAAGATGGAGTTATCTGCCTGTGCCGCGAGGGATCCATGTGCACACGGCTGCCAGGGAAAAACAGATTAAAGCAAAAAATTTAGTTCCTAGTCTCTAGGAAAATGAACTGAACGAGGAAATAAGAGAAAATGGCAATCAACCACTAATATCTTCAGTAATCAAGAAAAGACGATGGTCATATGTTGGACATGTAGGAGAGATAATAACCGAATAACAAAGTAAGCCCTCGTGTGGGAAACAACAGGTAAGAGGAAAAGAGGCCGACCCAAATAGACACTGAGAAGAACATTGATCAGAGAGGCAAGAGCTGCAGGAATCGGCTCCCTCAATAAGATAGAGTGGCTTGCACAGAACAGAGACAAATGGCAAGATTTGATAAGAGATCTACGGCTCGAAAGGTCAACAAAATAATCTCTAGGGACTCTGCCAGAAGTGAAAGCTGGCGAACACACACACAAAAATACAGAAACAACAGATACACTGATGATTTCTTACCACACAAAGCATCTATTTAAAGAAGGGAGAAGAACAAGAGGCAGACCCAGAGTAAGATGGACAGATAACATCGAAGAAACACTACAATAACTTCTCCTTCTTCTTTCCTTCCTCATTTGCCTTTCAGCGTTGAGGGGAGATATAACTTGCGGTCTTTTGCTCTTCTGTTCACCTCTGCTGCTGTTATGTTTCCTAGTGCTTCTAATATTCCATTGAACCATCTTTTTCATGGTCGACCCTTGGGTCTGGTGTTCTCACGTTTGTTGAAGGCTCGTTGTGTTCTATTTTGATCTTTCTGTCTTGTCGCGTGCCCAAACCATTGTATCTGTTGTTTCCTTATATATTCTATGGCGGAGGCAATTCCTAGCTTTTTTCTCAGTTCTTCATTTCTGATCTTATCTCTCAGACTGTTTCCTGTCATTCGTCTAACACATTTCATCTCTGTAGAGGTTATTTTTCTTATAATAACAACTACAATAACATCAACTGGAAATGATTGAAGCCAACAAAAAGGCAAGAATCAGAACTTTGTATCTACCTCGACACCCGAATAAGTACAAGAGGAAGTGAAAAAAGAAAGAAAGAAAGTCAGTACTCATACATAAGAGAGGTCCTTCTACTGTACTCCTCAAAAGCAGTAATGTTGTTGGCTATACTTAGGAGTCGTAGACTAAGGTGGCTGGGTCATGTAAGAAGAATGACAAACAATCGTATTCCCAAACAAATATTGTATGGCGAACTTAAGGACAGAAAGAGACCAAAGGACAGACCAGTGCTGAGATATAAGGATGTTTGCAGGGCTTCCTTGAGGGAATTCTCTATCAGTGAAAGAAAGTGGGAAAATCTGGCTGTAGATCGCAAAACATGGAGAACTTAAGGACGGAAAGAGGCCAAAGGACAGACCAGTGCTGAGATATAAGGATGTTTGCAGGGCTTCCTTGAGGGAATTCTCTATCAGTGAAAGAAAGTAGGAAAATCTGGCTGTAGACCATAGCACATGGGGATAAAGATTTAAAAATGGCACAGCAACTTTCGAGGCAGAGGTGATATCAAATTCAGAAGACAAAAGTCGCAGGAGAAAGGAGATGAGGTCAGGCACCATGAATACATCTTGTTCGTTCTGCGGTTGAATCTGTCTATCCAATATTGGCAAATTCAGCCACAAGAGAAGCTGTTCAGTAAAACAACATCCAACATAAGACACTAATATTTTTACCAAACTACTGACTTATCTGAGAAAGAGAGTTCATCGGTGTTATATAGAACCAATTCTGATTTATGGAAGTGAATCATGGACAGTAGACAAACAAATGAAAAGACAATTAGTTACAGAGATGGGATTTCTCAGAAGAATGTTGAAAGTTCCCTGGACAGCTAAAAAGACCAATGAGGAAATTCTCAAAGAGGCCAACACAAAAAGAGAGCTCCTAAAAAACATCAGAAAGAAACAATTGGCATTTTTTGGGCACATCATGAGAAGAGGAAAGTTGGAATACTTGGTTACAACTGGCAAAATAAAAGGAACGAGAGATCGCGAACAACAAAGAGAAAATACTGGATAGCTTGGTGTCATGGCATGGAAAACAGTCAACAACAGAATTTATACGATGCACTGTAGATAGAAGATTGTGGAAGGACAAGATCGCCTATGCATGAAAGAATTAATTAAAGAATTAAATTAAGAAAGAAAGAAAAAAAGAAAGAAAGAGAGAAGAGAATTAAATGAAAGAAAGAAACAATGAATGAATGAAAGAAAGAATAAAATTAAGAATGGAATGGCATATGATGATGATGACTGACTTATAATGACTGCTCGGTACCAACCGTCTGTCAAGACGACAAAGGTCATATTATGCTTGTGTACTACATCACTATGATGGTTTTGGGGGTCGGGTGATCTTCTGCCTCTGGACAGGAAATTCCCGGGCTCAATCACACCAGTGGGAATATTTTTCAAAAATAAATTAAATTGAATTTCTGGTTTCCTCGAGAATTTCTCCTACCCCCAGTCTCTGAATAGTAGTGAGATCTGATGTCTAGCCCCCTCGGTCAACAGCGAAAAAAAAAAAAAAAACTGGAGGTTCAGTATGGACTTGCGCAAGTTAAAGAACCCTTGACAGTTAAAAATAGAAAAGATTAGACCCATAAAAAAATGGCAGCTGACTGGGTACAATTCTCGGCGAAAATCTACCCACAATGAAAGAACACAGGCCGTGCTTCGGAGTTTGTGCACATGGTTAAGTGTTGTTCTAGGAGATTCTCAATATTTCTAAGGGAAAATCAGGGCACCTATGGGTTAGTCCAGGCTGCGGTAAACCTAACATAACATAATTATGATGATTTGGTTATCAAATAGTGCCATAAATAATTATATAGTCTCCCTTTATTGCACTTTTACGTGTGTGCAATATTAAAGCAATTGATAAATGCAATTACTCAACAGCAGGTGTACGCTAAGCTATGAAAGTAAGCGGCTCTTTTATGACACGTATGAGTCATACAAAAAATTGTGTTTTGTACATATTTATTTTAAAAATGTACATTAAACAACAAGGTAGATAAAAACAGCCACAGCGGCAAGTGGCAAAATTATATCATAAAGAAACAATCAAAACTGAAGGACCAGTTTGTTTGTTGTTAAGATCATCACAACTGCACACCAGACAGACCCATAGGTGCTCTGATATCCCCCTCGAGAATATCAGAGGAGAATCCTGGCGCATGTGTATGGACTCTGGCGCATGTGTATGAACTCCGTCGCATGGCCTCAGAATACTATTAGTATGCACTAAACTCAGTAGTTTTCCGTGTGTTACCAGGGCCCCATTATGAGGAAAGTAGAGAATAGTGACACTGTGACCTTCCAGGCATGCCGTAAGAGGCGACTAAGGAGATTGATCGATGGCTGTCATTTTTAAAAGTATTGTTATGGAAACAGAGCCATAGATATTAGAGGCAGTGATCTCTGCAATATGTGCCATTTTGGCACGCAAGGTTTCTGTTTTTGAGATTGTGGTTCTGCCCTATGTGCCGTCTTCGGCTCGAAAGGACAATAGATAGATAGATAGATAGGTAGGTAGGTAGGTAGGTAGGTAGGTAGGTGGTAGGTAGGTAGGTAGGTAGGTAGGTAGGTAGGTAGGTAGGTAGGTAGGTAGGTAGGTAGGTAGGTAGGTAGGTAGGTAGATAGATAGATAGATAGATAGATAGATAGATAGATAGATAGATAGATAGAAACTCAGTAGCTTTGGCAGCAAGCCGGACTTGGAATATGAGGAAACTGCAACAAGGAACAGTTCTCAGACAGAGCCAAAATGGTTCCTGTCGCCTATCCGTCATATGGACCGGAACTCAAACTGAGAGGCTCTTTTTTGGAATCCCCAGGGGAGGCGATAAAGATGGAGACTAAAATATTCTTGGAGAAGACAGGTGGAAGCAGAGATGAAGATGATGGGGAAGACACGGAGTGATCTTAAATGAATGGCAAGAGTGAAGACCTGTGCACCACAGGGAGCTGAAAGTGTTTGTTAAAGACCTATGCTCCACAGGGAGCTGAAAGTGCTTGTTGAAGTCCTATGCTCCACAGGAAGCTGAAAGTGTTTGTTGAAGCCCTATGCTCCACAGGGAGCTGAAAGTGTTTGTTGAAGACCTATGCTCCACAGGGAGCTGAAAGTGTTTGTTGAAGACCTATGCTCCACAGGGAGCTGAAACTGTTTGTTGAAGACCTATGCTCCACAGGGAGCTGAAAGTGCTTGTTGAAGACCTATGCTCCACAGGGAGCTGAAAGTGTTTGTTGAAGCCCTATGCTCCACAGGGAGCTGAAAGTGCTTGTTGAAGACCTATGCTCCACAGGGAGCTGAAAGTGTTTGTTGAAGCCCTATGCTCCACAGGGAGCTGAAAGTGTTTGTTGAAGACCTATGCTCCACAGGGAGCTGAAAAGTATAAAAGAAGGCGGTCTGAAGTTAAATTGATTGTGCCTGACCAAAAAGTTGGCAAAACCTGCAATAAAACAACAAGTGAAAGATTGTACCCACAACTATGAGGTTGAGAACCTCCCTCATCAATCATGAGAGATGATTTGTCAAGACTTTCCTAACAATAAAGATCATGTGACATCTTTCGACAGATTGAGGTAGATCTACACAACAATCTATTCAATAATTTATTAATAACAGCTACTGGTTACAAGTCATATCTGATAGAATATCGATTGATGTGTTCTATAATAGGCCACAACTGGCAGGTGTGTTTAGGCTCAATATAAGTGATGGTATAATTAAAAGAGAACTACTAAACACAATTAGAGCACGACAAATGAAATTTTTGGGTCATGTTAAAAGACACAACAGCCTAATAAAAGTAATACTGGAAGGGAAAATACAAGGTAAAAGAGGCAGACCAAGACTAACATGGACGAGTAACATCAAAAGATGGACAAGTCAGATTATGACAATCTGCACCATCAAAGCAAGAGACAGAGTGGAATGGCGCTCTGTGGTAGCCAACCTTCGATGCGGAGACGGCACTCGATGATGATGATAGGTAAAGGTCAAGATAAAGTACGAGTCGGCGTCTTAGCATGTGAGTTTTCACCAATATGTGCTTGGCTGCCTATTCAGAAGTGTTTGGAGACTTCTGGATAGTGCCGCTTCAAAGCATTGAAACTCACAATGCTAGGTGGCATTCCTCACCTTCCCAGAGTGCTACCCTGGTACCCAGTGACTGGGTCGACCATGGGGTATTTTTTTTTTCCAACCACAAGTACAATTCACACTGCTTTCAGCGGGAATCGAACACGGGTTGTCCGAATGTCGGTAGCCCAGTCTGGTGATTTTCCCAACTAGGCTACCGAGGCCACTTCATTATAAGTATTAACATAAAGAAATGTATAGGCCGACTTCCGTTTCAAAATGGTGGAATGTTTCACATTCTCTCGATCGCTGCAGAAAATGCATCTGGGGTTTGATTAATTTCGGTTCTCTGATGCAATTTTCTGTGTTGAAATCAAAATGATGTTCTACTTAGCAAATCTGCGCCGCCGAGTACACACAGCAATGTTCCTTTTTGACAAGTCAAGTATTGTAAAAGCGACCTTCACCGTCTAGTGTTGACATGCGGTTTATGCCACATTGAGTGCTGTTCAATGGCCGATGTTGGAATTGTTTGATGCAAGTTATTTACATGCTGAAACGCATTAATGTGGACTGCTCCGTCAAATCAACTGAAGGTTTTCCTCTTTGGGGAATTTGGCCCGTGTTTTGTTCGTTGTACGCTAACCGTAGGGTCTGTTGTTTGATGTGTTACGGGGATAATTCGACGACTATCTGTGTGTTTATATGTTCGGTTGGAGTCAAGAACAATGTCCTAACACCATCAAGCGCTATACATTTTTTGTTCTCAATATGACAATCATCATTTTTGGGAGGACGTGAACTTCCGGTATATGGTGGATAGGCGGCAGGAACCATTGACGGCTATGTCTGAAAGTGTACCTTGTTGCAATTTCCTCATATTCCAAGTCTGGCTTGTTGCAGGAGCTACTGAGTTAAGTGCTCTGTGCACACCGTGAGCTGTGTGTCTCATCCGTTTTTATCATGTTTCGATATTCCAATTGTTTATGATGAATGATGATATCGTATGACAGGGAACAGTTGGCTGTTTTCACTTTCAGCACTGTTTCGCCTTATGTCTTTTGGCGTGTGCTGAGAATGCTACAATGGGGACTACAGTTACCTTTCTTTGTTTGGGAGATGAGTTAGTAATTTGGATGATTCCACGGGCGGTTGAGCGATTATGGATTTTAATTCGTTTGCAGTGATACCGAGGCCTTCCATAACCAATAGAACCAATAACAAATGTATAGGCCACATCTGCTTACAGAAGACACTAAACATAGCTATAGAACATCATGTTATAAAACAAGTAAGGTCAACTGTGAAGCTGCAGTAAAGCTAATTGTAAATCATCATCATCAAGTACCACACCTGCTGGCGTAGGTGATCATGTCTCTTCACAACTTTCGATCTCGACAGTTATTTATCATTTCTGTTGTTGACCTTCTGCCAAGCCATTCTCTTAAGCTGTCTGGTATTTTTTCTCTTTGCTTCCCTCTATCTCTTCGTCCCTCAATTTTTCCCAGTTGTCACAATATATTCCAGTTGTTCTCTTCACATTACATGGCCAAAAAATTGTGATTGTTTCTTCCTAATATTGGAAATTAGCTCTCTTTTTGCTTAGGCCTCTTTTAGAACGTTTTCATTACTCTTCTTAGCTGTCCATGGTATTCTCAACATTCTTCTGTAAAACCACATTTCTACAGACTCCAGTGATTTTCTTGTCTGTTGTCCTATTGTCCATGATTCACATCCATATGTTAAGACTGGCTCTACATAACATTTAAGAACTCTTTTTCTTGTTTCTATTGTCAAAAATGGATTGCATCGCATCTTTATCAAATTCATGATTTTAATATAATTTTAATCTTCTTCTTTCTTCTTCTTTTCTCTTTTCACTGATACCTAAAAGGTGTCGTGGTTTATATCATTTGTCATTCTTGAGCTGCTCGAACTGTCTGAAGTAGTAATTTTTTTTTGTTATTACACGTCTCTGTCACTGCATCTATCCATCTTCTTCTGGGTCTTCCTCTTGGTCTTTTTCCATGCATTCTCGAGAAGAACGCCCTTGATGGTGACTGGTACGGGTTCATTCTGACCAGGTGGCCAAACCATTTAAGTTGTTTTAATAATAATTGTAAATAGAAATGGAAAAAAAAAATAAATAGAAAAAAAAAACAGTATGGTTAAAGCTTTACTAAGTAAGTAAAAGTAAAGTGCCCCCGTCACACCAAGTGACGTATAGGGAATATGGTGTTAGTGATAATAAATTTTACAAACCTTCGGCACTTGATTTTTTCGGTAGTGTGATCAGTATTACGCCCGTGCCGCTTTACTTTCCCAGAAAAAATCTGGTACCAAAGGCTGGGTGAACCCGGAAGCTGTCAATCAGGATCGAACCCGACCTCTTGTCCTTTGTAGTCCAGTTCACTAACCACTGAGCTATTGTGGCTGACTTACATAATAAGTGGACGACACAAATTAGAACAACATTTTGGCTCAATAGGCCGTCAGCAGGAACAAACATACAACACACACACACAGATGTGTATTGAAAATAAATAATAATAATAATTTCTAATTAATTTCTAATTCCAACAACTAATAATAATAATTTTAAACTAATTTCTAATTCCAACAACTAATAATAATAATTTTAAACTCATTTCTAATTCCAACAACTAATAATAATAATTTTAAACTAATTTCTAATTCCAACAACTAATAATAATAATTTCAAACTAATTTCTAATTCCAACAACTAATAATAATAATAATTTCAAACTAATTTCTAATTCCAACAACTAATAATAATAATTTCAAACTAATTTCTAATTCCAACAACTAATAATAATAATTTCAAACTAATTTCTAATTCCAACAACTAATAATAATAATTTTAAATAATTTAAACAATTATTTTTTTTTATTTATTGATTTTTTTATCTGTGTGTGTGTTGTTTCTGCTGAAGACCTATTGAGCTGAAACATTGTTCTGATTTGTCTCATCCACTTATTACGTAAAACTTTAACCATACCGGGAGCCGCAATAGCTCAGTGGTTAGTGAACTGGACAACAAAGGACAAGAGGTAGGGTTCGATCCCAACCGACGGCTTCCGGGTTCACCCAACCTTTATTGGGTACCGGATTTTTTTTCTGGGAACGTAAAGAGGCACGGGCGTAATACCGACCACATTGCCCCAAAAATCATGTGCCGAAGGTCTGTAAAATTTATGGTCACTAACACCATAATCCTATACGCCACTTGGCGTGACGGGGATACTTTACTTTTTTTTTTTTTTACAACAGATGACACCTTGGACAGACAGGCTATAGTTGTGTGAAACAACATGGTGGCAGCTAAGGTTGATATGTCTGCATGGGACAGTGAAGAACTGCAGCTACATGCAGTTAGGGCGCAGGCCCCAGTTCCTTTCGTCGTTGTATTTGTGTATGCCTGTAATGGGAAGGTGGACACACAACAATGGCAGAATCTCTTCTCATTTGAGAAGGAGAACGTCATTTTCTGCGGAGACTTTAATGCTAGAGGCAACCTGTGGGGTAACGTCATAACCAAGAAGCAGAGAGAAGACCTAGAGAATGCTCTGGTGTCGGCCGATTTAATGAGCTTGAATGATGGAAGGGCAACCAGAGCTGGGTATTCCAGCTGTTCCTTTCTCATTACATGGCCAAAAAATGATGTTTTTGATTGTATTCTCAGCATTCTTCTGTAAAACCACATTTCTACAGCATCCAGAGTTTTCTTGTCTGTTGTCCTATTGTCCATGCTTCACATCCATATGCTAAGACTGGCTCTACATAACATTTAAAAACTCTTTTTCTTATAAAAAAGTAAAGAGCCCCGTTACGCCAAGTGGCATAGAGGGAATATGGTCTTAATGGCCATAATTTTTACAGACCTTTGGCACATGATTTTTGGTGTAATGTGGTCGGTATTACTCCAATGCCGCTTTACTTTCCCAGAAAAAATCCGGTACCCATTTAAGGCTGGGTGAACCCGGAAGCCGTCGATGAGGATCGAAATAATCATAGTTTAAATTGTATGCGCAATGATATTACAGTCAGCCTGGACTACTTTTAGAGGACTCTTCTTAGTACACAAATTTAAAGTACAAACGAACAAGTCTAATTATGAACAAACAATGGTTACCTCAGGAAGCGGGTAGCGAAGTTTGTTGAGGTCAAGGCCATCGACCAGCTTGATTGGGAAACGGTTGGGCAGCACCATAAAGTTAGCAATCTGCTCCTGAATGCTGGAGTGTAGCATGTCGCTGGAACAAAAAAAATTATTCTTTTTATTGCTTTGGTGGTTGGGTAGTCTAGACGTACGACATCAGCCTTAGGACAGGAAGGAACGAGGTTCAAAGCCCACCAGAAGCGGTGGCGATGTTTAAAAAAAATCGGAAAAATTAATCTGCTGTTTCTTTATGTTACCCTCCCCTGATCTCTTAGCCCTTTTTTCTTTACTTCTCTTTTTTTTTTTTTTAGAAGGTTTTGAGCCAATGTAAAGAGTCTGCCGGCGACTCACAAATATAACCAGCGGTGAGAGAGATCGGAACTTAATATCTAGTTCGCTTCATAGAAGAGACTAGGCTAATTTTGTCCACTCTATCTCAATTGAGACTAAGATGGCTGGGGCATGTCCAGCAAATGGAAGAAAAGCGCATCCCCAGGCAGATACTATATGGTGAACTAATACATGGAAAAAGACAAATCGGCAGACCTAAACTACGATATAAAGATATCTGTAAATAATCTCTGAATGACTTCTCATCAGTGAATATGACTGGGAACATCTGGCAAGTGATCGCACATCATGGAGAGCATGTATAAGGAACAGTATAACATCATTTGAGACTGTGCTAAGGCAAAACTTAGAATGCAAAAGAATCCCTGTGGATCAGTGGGCCTGACTTGTTCATTCTGTGGCCGTGTGTGTTTGTCAAGCATTGGTAGAATTAGCCACGAGAGACGCTGTTCGACAAAAACAAAACCTCAAAAAAATACACAATAGCCTCCACTAGACCATCTGACAAGACGAAAAGGGCCATATAATCTCGATTCCCTACACGTTCTACGAAGATTACCATCATATGGTAGTGAGATCCGATGTCTAGCCCTCTTGGATAACAACAATAGACACGTCCCGTATGCACTTGCGTATGTTACAGAACCATTGGTGGTTAAAATAAAATAAGAGTAGGCCATATATGTGGCTGAGCTGCGATAGCTCAGTGGTTAGTGAACTAGACTACAAAGGACAAGAGGTAGGGTTCGATCCCAACCGACGGCTTCCGAGTTCACCCAGCCTTAAATGGGTACCAGATTTTTTCTGGGAAAGTAAAGCGGCACGGGCGTAATACCGACCACATTACCCCAAAAATCATGTGTCGAAGGTCTGTAAAATTTATGGTCACTAACACCATATTCCCTATACGCCACTTGGCGGGATGGGCTCTTTACTTTACTTTTTTTTTTACTTTCTTTCAATCATTCTTTCTTTCTTTGGTTTCATTCTCTTCTTTCTTTCTTTCATTCATTCTTTTTTAATGTCATTCTTTTTTTTAATTGAAACATTCTTAATTTCTTTCTTTCGCTTCATTCTTTTTTCTGTCTTCATTCTTTCTTTCTTAATTTTATTCTTTCATTTTTCATTTATTCTTTCTATCTTTTGCTTCATTCTCTTCTCTCTTTCTTTCTTAATTGTATTCTTTCATTTATTAATTCTTTCTTTCATTCATTTTTTGTTCTTTTTTTTTTGTTCCATTTCATTCTCGTCACTCTTTCTCTCTCTTACTTATATATGTGGCTAACCTTATGAGGCATTAATGTATCACTCTCTTAGTTTCCCTGTATCTGTTCCTTCCCTATTGCATATTCTCTGTTGCTTATGTTTGAGCATATTATTATATACACACATGGGGCCTTGTTAGCCAAGTTGGGAAAACCACCCGACTGGACTACCAATGTTCGGACAACCCGTGTTCGATTCCCGCTGGGAGCAGTGTGAATTGTACTCGTGGTTCTTCTTCTTCTTCTATCCTTCCTCTGCTGCCGTTGGCGTCAAGGGGAGAAACAATCTGCGATTCTTTGCTCTTCTGATGTTATTCCTCCTAGTGACTCTAGCATTCCCTTTATCCATCTCTTTCTCGGTCTTCCTCATAATCTGGCGTTTTCGTTGCATTTATTTAAGGCTCTTTGAGTCATTGTTAGTTCTTTTTGTCTTGTTATGTGGCCGAACCAATTTATCTGTTGTTTCTTTATGTATTCGATGGCTGGTTCAATTTCGAGTTTCTTCCTCAGGTCAGTGTTTCTTACTCTGTCTTAAGCTGTTTCCTGTCATTCTTCTGACACATTTCATTTCGGTGGTCGTTATCTTTCTTATTGTTCTAGAGTCCAGTGTCCAATTCTGGCACTGATAGCACAGAGTTGGTAGAAAAATTGATTTGTATATTGCCCTTTTTGCTTCCGTAGTTATTGCTTTGTTTTTCAATAGTGTTGATACTTGGCCTATAACTTGGCATGCTTTGTTACACCTTATATCTATCTCTGTCTCTTGGTTATTGTCTTGTGTTAACGTGCTACCCAGATACTCAAGTTTCCACCCATATGTGCTCAGCCGCCTATCCAGAAATGTTCAGAGATTTCTGTAGTGTCGCCTCAAGCATTGAAACTCAGATGCGAGGCAACATTCCTCACCTTCCCAGGGTAGTGCCCTGGTACCCATTTCTGCCAATGGCTGGGTCGACCATGGGGGTATTTTTTTTTCCAACCACGAGTACAATTCACGCTGCTCCCAGCAGGAATCGAACACAAGATTCTCCTTGAATTTTTCTCAAGATTCTTGAGTGGACACCGGAGCGCCTACGGATTCGTTTGCTGTTCAGTGATGATGATCCTAGCAACAAACAATTACTGGATTGCAGGAGTCTCCTGAGTTCTTATGTTTGTTTGTGTTTGACAGTTTCATATCCTTAGTGAAGTTAGTTGGAAGGATATTAATAACAAGACAGGCAAAGATTGCAGGCATCAACTCCTTTACAGAGATTAAGAAGCTCACCCAGAATATGAACTATAGTGAGATACGTTAAGAGCTCTGCATAATACCTGATAACTCTGGAAGGATGTAAATATTAAGAGAGACAAAAATAACAGGTGTCAACTCCTATACAGAGATTAAGAAGCTCACCCAGAATATGAACTATAGTGAGATACGTTAAGAGCTCTGCATAATGCCTGATAACTCTGGAAGGATGTAAATATTAAGAGAGACAAAAGTAACAGGTGTCAACTCCTATACAGAGATTAAGAAGCTCAACCAGAATATGAACTATAGTGAGATACGTTAAGAGCTCTGCATAATGCCTGATAACTCTGGAAGGATGTAAATATTAAGAGAGACAAAAATAACAGGTGTCAACTCCTTTACAGAGATTAAGAAGCTCAACCAGAATATGAACTATAGTGAGATACGTTAAGAGCTCTGCATGACGCCTGATAACTCTGGAAGGATGTAAATATTAAGAGAGACAAAAATAACAGGCGTCAACTCCTTTACAGAGATTAAGAAGCTCACCCAGATTATGAACTTTGGTGAGCGAGGTATATTTACTCTTTCCATATGGAAGTTATTTATCGATGCAACGGAAGAGATTTCAGAGATAACATTTTCTATGGTTTTAAGAATGAATCTATATATTTATATTCATCTAACATATTGTATATGAATTTTTAGATAAATGAACAAGGTATTCGATTTCACCAATCATCATCATCATCAAGTAACGGGCCTGCTGGCGTAGGTGATCTTGTCTCTTCACAACTTTTCATCTCGACAGTTATTTATCATTTCTGTTGTTGACCTTCTGTCAAGCCATTCTCGTAAGCTGTCTGGTATTTTCTCTCTTTGCTTCCCTCTATCTCTTCGTCCCTCAATTTTCCCTGTTGTTACAATATATTCCAGTTGTTCTCTTCTCATTACATGGCCAAAAAATGACGATTGTTTCTTCCTAATATTGGAAATTAGCTCTCTTTTTGCTTTGGCCTCTTTCAGAACGTTTTCATTACTCTTCATAGCTGTCCATGGTATTCTCAACATTCTTCTGTAAAACCACATTTCTACAGACACCAGTGATTTTCTTGTCTGTTGTCCTATTGTCCATGATTCACATCCATATGTTAAGACTGGCTCTGCATAACATTTAAGAACTCTTTATCTTGTTTCTATTGTCAAAAATGGATTGCATAGTATCTTTCTCATTTTTTGGAAAGCTGCTTTTGCCGAGCCATTCTGCATCTCCCCTCTATTGTACATCTACCAACTGAGGTTAACAAAGTTCTCAAATATTTAAATTCATTTACCTGTTTTAATATTGTTCCACTTGTCTTTATTTTACACTGAGGTGATGTCTTTTTCTTTGTTATTACCATTACTTCTGTCTTTTTGCTATTAAGGCTGAGTCCTTTATTTTTGCTTTCCTTCACTATAATGTCCAACATTTCTTTGTTGTTACCATTACCTCTGTCTTTTTGCTATTAAGTCTGAGGCCCTTATTTTTGCTTTCCTTCACTATAATGTCTAACATTTCTTGTAACTCATTTTCACTCTTAGCTATTAAGACTAACGAATTCAAAACAAACGAGGAAATTAGAGAAATCGCCAATCAACCACTAATATCTTCAGTAATAAGAAAAGACGATGGTCATATGTTGGACATGTGATGAGGAGAGATAATAACCGAATAGCAAAGCAAGCCCTCATATGGGAAACAACAGGTAAGAGGAAAAGAGGAAGACCCAGAGAGACACTGAGAAGAACATTGATGAGAGAGGCAAGAGCAACAGGAATCGGCTCCCTCAATGAGATAGAACTGCTTGCACAGAACAGAGACAGATGGCGAGATTTGATAAAATATCTTTAAAAGACAAATTGCTAGAACAAAAAAATTCTTATAGGAGAAGGTGTATCTTGGTCTACGCCCTATGGGCCGGTTACGGCTCGAAAGGTCAATAGATAGATAGATAGATTAAGACTGGGTCATCAGCGTACCTTCGATTTCACCAACACCAAGATGACAAAGGACATGTAAAAGGAATATGGTTTGATGACGGGTCACACTAATCAATTGAGAGTGACGCACTATGCGACGAAACGTACGCAGCCAAAACCAGCATGACGTACAGTGCGGCGAAACGGACGGAAAAAGTTAAGAAATCTGTGTTATGTCTGATGGAACTAAAAAGATGTAAGATGTTAACGACCTCTGGACTAAACAAATACAGGTACGTAAAGGGCATTCTTACCTGAGTCCAGGTAAATCAAAAGCATTAGCCAGGCTGGTGAGATCAAAGTCCAGTTCCTGAAAGGTGAGATTAGACACGTGTGTTTAACATTTCCTACGAAAAATTAAAGTAAAATTAATAACACATAAAATGATTAATAGAAAGATAATCAATAACCTAAGATATGCTGATGATACTGTTCTACTAGCAGAAAATCCTAAAGACCTACAATTGCTTAATGTGATAAACATGACAAGCAAGAAATATGGACTAGAAATGAATATCAAAAAGACTAAAACTATGATCATAAACAAAGAAAATTCTCAAGACCTACAATTAAATATCACAGTTGAGGGAATACATCTGGAGACAGTGCAGAGCTACAACTACCTGGGACATACTATAACCAATGATGGAAAATGCAAAACTGAAATAAACAAAAGAATAGGAATGGCAAAAAGTCATTTTAATGCCATGAAAAATATACTAACAACAAAACAAATATCAGCAGGGCTAAAACTAAGAATGGCAAAATGTTACATCTTCTCGATATTCCTGTATGGTGCAGAAACATGGACATTAGACAAGAAAACAGAACAGAGAATTGAAGCCTTTGAAATGTGGATTTATAGAAGAATAGGTAGAATTGGATGGAAAGAAAAGATAACAAACGATGAAGTTTTAAAACAACTGAAAATAAAAAGAGAACTACTAAATACAAGGGTGTCCGGTTAGCGCAATCGATAGGCGGTTGGCTTACCACGGCAACAGCCGGGGTTCGTACCCTGGCGAGGACACCTGGGTTTTACTAATTCCCTAAAAATTAGTGGGAGCCGCGATAGCTCAGTGGTTAGTGAACTGGACTACTACGGACAAGGGGTAGGGTTCGATCCCAACCGACGGCTCCGGGTTCACCCAGCCTTAAATGGGTACTGGATTTTTTCTGGGAAAGTAAAGCAGCATGGGCGTAATACCGAGCACATTACCCCAAAAATCATGTGCTGAAGGTCTGTAAAATATAGGGTCACTAACACCATATTTCCCTATACGCCACTTGGCGTGACCGGGGTACTTTACTTTTACTTTTACTAAATACAATTAAGACAAGACAAATGAAATTTTTGGGGCATGTTAAAAGACACAACAGCCTACTAAAAGTAATATTGGAAGGAAAAATACAAGGTAGAAGAGGCAGAGGCAGACCAAGACTAACATGGACGAATAACATCGAAAGATGGACAAGTCAATCTATGTCAGCCTGCACCATCAAAGCAAGAAACAGAGTAGAATGGCGATCCATGGTAGCCAACCTTCGTTGCGGAGAAGGCATACGATGATGATGATGATGATGAACACATAAAAAGAAAAAATATATCAGAACATCAACAAACCGTCTTCTTCCCTTCCTCTTGTACTCGTTCGAGTGTGAGGTGAGGTACAAAATTCTGTTCTCACCCTTTTGACGGCTTCAATCATTGTCCGTTGATGATGTAGCGTTTCTTTGATGTTGTCTGTCCATCTTACTCTGGGCCTGTCTCCTGCTCTTTTCCCTTCTCTTCTTTAACCTTAGATTACTTCATCATCATCAAGTACCGGGCCAGTAATCATCAAGTACCGGGCCGTGGGCGTAGGTGATCATGTCTCTCCACAATTTTCGATCTCGACAGTTATTTATCATTTATGTTGTTGACCTTCTGCTAAGCCACTCTCTTAAGCTGTCTAGTATCTTTTCTCTTTGCTCCCCTCTATCTCGTCGTCCCTCAATTTTCCCAGTTGTTACATTATATTCCAGTTGTTCCCTTCTCATTACATGGCCAAAAAATGATGATTGTTTCTTCCTAATATTGGAAATTAGCTCTATTTTTGCTTTGGCCTCATTCAGGAACTGTTGTAAAATTTACTACTAAAAAAACCCTAAATAACTTGGGCAAAAATACAGTTCTTGAACACTATTTTTTACCAAATTTTCGAAGAGATAACTCTTTGGAAGAACTACAATTTTAAAAATAAATGTAACAATTAAGGAGTACAGCCAAGACAAATGTGAAGTGACGGAGCCATCTCATGCTAACAATAAGGAGAAGAGCCAGAACAAACATGAAGTGACGGAGCCATCTCATGCTAACAATAAGGAGAAGAGCCAGAACAAACATGAAGTGACGGAGCCTTCTCATGCTAACAATAAGGAGAAGAGCCAGAACAAACATGAAATGACGGAGCCATCTCATGCTAACAATAAGGAGAAGAGCCAGAACAAACATGAAGTGATGGAGCCATCTCATGCTAACAATAAGGAGAAGAGCCAGAACAAACATGAAGTGACGGAGCCTTCTCATGCTAACAATAAGGAGAAGAGCCAGAACAAACATGAAGTGATGGAGCCATCTCATGCTAACAATAAGGAGAAGAGCCAGAACAAACATGAAGTGACGGAGCCATCTCATGCTAACAATAAGGAGAAGAGCCAGAACAAACATGAAGTGATGGAGCCATCTCATGCTAACAATAAGGAGAAGAGCCAGAACAAACATGAAGTGACGGAGCCATCTCATGCTAACAATAAGGAGAAGAGCCAGAACAAACATGAAGTGACGGAGCCATCTCATGCTAACAATAAGGAGAAGAGCCAGAACAAACATGAAGTGACGGAGCCATCTCATGCTAACAATAAGGAGAAGAGCCAGAACAAACATGAAGTGATGGAGCCATCTCATGCTAACAATAAGGAGAAGAGCCAGAACAAACATGAAGTGACGGAGCCATCACATGCTAAAAATTTTAATAATAAAAATTGTTATCGATTACTATTTTTTTTTTTTTTTTTTTTTTTTTTTTGGGTGTCCGGTTAGCGCAATCGATAGGCGGTTGGCTTACCACGGCAACAGCCGGGGTTCGTACCCTGGCGAGGACACCTGGGTTTTACTAATTCCCTAAAAATTAGTACCTCTGAAGTCGGAGTAAATCTGCCTGCATGGCGAGGGGCATCCTGTAATGGATAAAACAGACTTTACACGCAAAAATTCAGTCCCACAAAATTGAGTGGGTGGGACTTCGTCAGAGGTCAAAGCTGACGAAAGCGAACGAACGAACTACTTTTTTTTATGACAACCCCAACTGTATTTTAAAAAAAATAAAACATGTAAGGTCACAATGACATATCATTTTTTTCTTCTACCTTTCAGCTCCCTAGGAGGTCTTCAACAAACACTTTCAGCTACCTGTGGAGCATAGGTCTTCAACAAACACTTTCAGCTCCCTGTGGAGCATAGGTCTTCAACAAACACTTTCAGCTCCCTGTGGAGCATAGGTCTTCAACAAACACTTTCAGCTTCCTGTGGAGCATAGGTCTTCAACAAACACTTTCAGCTCCCTGTGGAGCATAGGTCTTCAACAAACACTTTCAGCTCCCTGTGGAGCATAGGTCTTCAACAAACACTTTCAGCTCCCTGTGGAGCATAGGTCTTCAACAAACACTTTCAGCTCCCTGTGGAGCATAGGTCTTCAACAAACACGTTCAGCTCCCTGTGGAGCATAGGTCTTCAACAAACACTTTCAGCTCCCTGTGGAGCATAGGTCTTCAACAAACACTTTCAGCTCCCTGTGGAGCATAGGTCTTCAACAAACACGTTCAGCTCCCTGTGGAGAATAGGTCTTTAACAAACACGTTCAGCTCCCTGTGGAGCATAGGTCTTCAACAAACACTTTCAGCTCTCTGTGGAGCATAGGTCTTCAACAAACACGTTCAGCTCCCTGTGGAGCATAGGTCTTCAACAAACACTTTCAGCTCCCTGTGGAGCATAGGTCTTCAACAAACACGTTCAGCTCCCTGTGGGGCATAGTTCTTCAAACAAACACGTTCAGCTCCCTGTGGAGCATAGGCCTTCAACAAACATGTTCAGCTCCCTGTGGAGCATAGGTCTTCAACAAACACTTTCAGCTCCCTGTGGAGCATAGGTCTTCAACAAACACTTTCAGCTCCCTAGGAGGTCTTCAACAAACATGTTCAGCTCCCTGTGGAGCATAGGTCTTCAACAAACACTTTCAGCTCCCTGTGGAGCATAGGTCTTCAACAAACACTTTCAGCTCCCTGTGGAGCATAGGTCTTCAACAAACATGTTTAGCTCCCTAGGAGGTCTTCAACAAACACTTTCAGCTCCCTGTGGAGCATAGGTCTTCAACAAACACTTTCAGCTCCCTGTGGAGCATAGGTCTTCAACAAACACTTTCAGCTCCCTGTGGAGCATAGGTCTTCTACAAACACTTTCAGCTCCCTGTGGAGCATGGGTCTTCAACAAACACTTTCAGCTCCCTGTGGAGCATAGGTCTTCAACAAACACTTTCAGCTCCCTGTGGAGTATAGGTCTTCAACAAACACTTTCAGCTCCCTGTGGAGCATAGGTCTTCAACAAACACTTTCAGCTCCCTGTGGAGCATAGGTCTTCAACAAACACTTTCAGCTCCCTGTGGAGCATAGGTCTTCAACAAACACTTTCAGCTCCCTGTGGAGCATAGGTCTTCAACAAACACTTTCAGCTTCCTGTGGAGCATAGGTCTTCAACAAACACTTTCAGCTCCCTGTGGAGCATAGGTCTTCAACAAACACTTTCAGCTCCCTGTGGAGCATAGGTCTTCAACAAACACTTTCAGCTTCCTGTGGAGCATAGGTCTTCAACAAACACTTTCAGCTCCCTGTGGAGCATAGGTCTTCAACAAACACTTTCAGCTCCCTGTGGAGCATAGGTCTTCAACAAACACTTTCAGCTCCCTGTGGAGCATAGGTCTTCAACAAACACTTTCAGCTCCCTGTGGAGCATAGGTCTTCAACAAACACGTTCAGCTCCCTGTGGAGCATAGGTCTTCAACAAACACTTTCAGCTCCCTGTGGAGCATAGGTCTTCAACAAACACTTTCAGCTCCCTGTGGAGCATAGGTCTTCAACAAACACGTTCAGCTCCCTGTGGAGAATAGGTCTTTAACAAACACGTTCAGCTCCCTGTGGAGCATAGGTCTTCAACAAACACTTTCAGCTCTCTGTGGAGCATAGGTCTTCAACAAACACGTTCAGCTCCCTGTGGAGCATAGGTCTTCAACAAACACTTTCAGCTCCCTGTGGAGCATAGGTCTTCAACAAACACGTTCAGCTCCCTGTGGGGCATAGTTCTTCAAACAAACACGTTCAGCTCCCTGTGGAGCATAGGCCTTCAACAAACATGTTCAGCTCCCTGTGGAGCATAGGTCTTCAACAAACACTTTCAGCTCCCTGTGGAGCATAGGTCTTCAACAAACACTTTCAGCTCCCTAGGAGGTCTTCAACAAACATGTTCAGCTCCCTGTGGAGCATAGGTCTTCAACAAACACTTTCAGCTCCCTGTGGAGCATAGGTCTTCAGCAAACACTTTCAGCTCCCTGTGGAGCATAGGTCTTCAACAAACATGTTCAGCTCCCTAGGAGGTCTTCAACAAACACTTTAAGCTCCCTGTGGAGCATAGGTCTTCAACAAACACTTTAAGCTCCCTGTGGAGCATAGGTCTTCAACAAACACTTTCAGCTCCCTGTGGAGCATAGGTCTTCAACAAACACTTTCATCTCCCTGTGGAGAATAGGTCTTCAACAAACACTTTCAGCTCCCTGTGGAGCATAGGTATTCAACAAACACTTTAAGCTCCCTGTGGAGCATAGGTCTTCAACAAACACTTTCAGCTCCCCGTGGAGCATAGGTCTTCAACAATCACTTTCAGCTCCCTGTGGAGCATAGGTCTTCAACAAACACTTTCAGCTCCCTGTGGAGCATAGGTCTTCAACAAACACTTTCAGCTCCCTGTGGAGCATAGGTCTTCAACAAACACTTTCAGCTCCCTGTGGAGCATAGGTCTTCAACAAACACTTTCAGCTCCCTGTGGAGCATAGGTCTTCAACAAACACTTTCAGCTCCCTAGGAGGTCTTCAACAATCACTTTCAGCTCCCTGTGGAGCATAGGTCTTCAACAAACACTTTCAGCTCCCTGTGGAGCATAGGTCTTCAACAAACACTTTCAGCTCCCTGTGGAGCATAGGTCTTCAACAAACACTTTCATCTCCCTGTGGAGAATAGGTCTTCAACAAACACTTTCAGCTCCCTGTGGAGCATAGGTCTTCAACAAACACTTTAAGCTCCCTGTGGAGCATAGGTCTTCAACAAACACTTTCAGCTCCCTGTGGAGCATAGGTCTTCAACAAACACTTTCAACTCCCTGTGGAGCATAGGTCTTCAACAAATACTTTAAGCTCCCTGTGGAGCATAGGTCTTCAACAAACACTTTCAGCTTCCCTGTGGAGCATAGGTCTTCAACAAACACTTTCAGCTCCCTGTGGAGCATAGGTCTTCAACAAACACTTTCAGCTCCATGTGGAGCATAGGTCTTCAACAAACACTTTCAGCTCCCTGTGGAGCATAGGTCTTCAACAAACACTTTCAGCTCCCTGTGGAGCATAGGTCTTCAACAAACACTTTCAACTCCCTGTGGAGCATAGGTCTTCAACAAACACTTTCAACTCCCTGTGGAGCATAGGTCTTCAACAAACACTTTCAGCTCCCTGTGGATCACAGGTCTTCAACAAACACTTTCCAAGCCGTTCTATTTCTTGCCATTCTTTTATTAAAGTGTAAGGGGAGAGAAAAATAAAAACTAAGAAGCAGCACAACTTACTGGATTGTTGAGGAAGAACACTAGGATTCCCCCCACAAGTGGTATCTTGTTGATTAAAGGTTTAAAGACAACTCGAAGAGTGCCATGGATCTGAAAGTGAAATTAATTAGAAAATCAAGATACAACAAACTTATATTATTCTTATTGTTAACACATTCTGGGTAGGTGTCTGTGGCTTAGAGGTAGTGAACTCAGTTTTACGCGTGCTGAAGTCGGATGTGTTGGGCCGAAAGGCGCAAATATAACAGTTATACTGCAAACCACAACACCACGCAGACACGTCCACTACTTGTCCTTGTAAGGGCGGATGATGAAGAGGAATATTCTAGTCTACTACCACGATACTCTAGAATACTTTAGTCATCGGGCGAACGCAACCAACCACAACCTCGAGGTTCAAGGAATAGGTCCCCTACACAGCACAGATTTTCTTTTTTAAAATCACGACTCGTACAATTACCGTTCACAGGTAATGGCAAACTACTAATGTATAATGCCTAGAAAATAACACAGCCACGACGTTCTGTAAGTGATATACTTCTTACTTTCCGGACCAATATCCGACACATTGGTTTGCTGATAAAGTAAAATTTTGGACCATTAACCGCATCATTAAAAGTATCTTTTCTCTTTCCTTCCCTCTATCTCTTCGTCCCGCAATTTTCCCAGTTGTTATAATATATTCCAGCTGTTCCTTTATTACATGGCCAAAATATTAAGATTGTTTCTTCCTAATATTGGATATTAGCTCTCATTTTGCTTTGGCCTATTTCAGAACATTTTTATTAGTTCTTTTAGCTGTCCATGGTATTCTCGGGAGCCACGATAACTCAGTGGTTAGTGAACTGGACTACAATTGACAAGAGGTCGGGTTCGATCCCAACCGACGGATTCCGGTTCACTCAGCCTTTTATGGGTACCAGATTTTTTTCTGGGAAAGTAAAGCGGCAAGGGTGTAATACCAACCACATTACCCCAAAAATCTTGTGCCGAAGGTCTGTAAAATTTATGGTCACTAACACCATATTCCCTATACGCCACTTGGCGTGACAGGGGTACTTTTACTTTTTTTTCCGGTATTCTCAACATTCTTCTGTAAAACGACATTTCTACAGCCTCCAGTGTTATTTATTATTTTCACTTAAACCTTTTAATTTTCTTAAACCTCTCTTCCAACTTTCAAATCAAACAAATTGTCTTAACAAACTGTGTGATTAAGATCAATTTTGTCGCTGTTATTTACATTTTTTTAAAAATTCAAATAAACAGCCTGGCCACAGCATGTTATGCCCATCGCTAGCAAATAGGCCAGGATTTTTTTGTAAATTTCAAATGTGATTGTATGTAACGGCTACAGAATTACCTTACCCTTAAGTCCTTGATACCAGCAGCTACACCTTTAATGGAGACCTCAATGTTGGAGTCACTGCTATAACTGTGAATGAAACAAATCCAGATCTCAAATTTGTGGTCACAGATTTCAGAAAAAACTGGCAATAAAATGAGCTCATTTTAATTATTTTAACATATTTATCAACAACAAACTACCTTAGTTCATTAGTTCACAAGGTACAGAAATATTTATCAACAACAAACTACCTTAGTTCATTAGTTCCACAAGGTACAGAAATATTTATCAACAACAAACTACCTTAGTTCATTAGTTCACAAGACACAGAAATATTTATCAACAACAAACTATCTTAGTTCATTAGTTCACAAGATACAGAAATATTTATCACCAAAGTTGTCTTAGTTCATTAGTTCACAAGATACAGAAATATTTATCACCAGGTTGTCTTAGTTCTTTAGTTCACAAGACACAGAAATATTTATCAACAACAAACTATCTTAGTTCATTAGTTCACAAGGTACATAAATATTTATCAACAGGTTGCCTTAGTTCATTAGTTCACAAGACACAGCAATATTTATCAACAGGTTGTCTTAGTTCTTTAGTTTACAAGGCAGAAATATTTATCAACAGGTTGTCTTAGTTCTTTAGTTCACAAGACACATAAATATTTATCACCAGGTTGTCTTAGTTCATTAGTTCACAAGATACAGAAATATTTATCACCATGGTGTCTTAGTTCATTAGTTTACAAGACACATACATATTTATCCCCATGTTGTCTTAGTTCTTTAGTTCACAAGACACATAAATATTTATCACCAGGTTGTCTTAGTTCATTAGTTCACAAGACACAGCAATATTTATCACCAAGTTGTCTTAGTTCATTAGTACACAAGACATATTTATCAACAGGTTGTCTTAGTTCATTAGTTCACAAGACAGAAATATTTATCACCAAGGTGTCTTAGTTCTTTAGTTCATACAGATAAGAGAAATATGTATCAACAACAAGCTATCTTAAACAAAAATCAAAGTGGTTACAAGAGAGGAAAAGTGTGAGACTGGTTATGAAAGTTTAAATAGAAATCAAAGCGGTTACAGAAGAAGAAAAGTATGAGACCGGTTATGAAAGTTTAAATAGAAATCAAAGTGGTTACAGAAGAAGAAAAGTATGAGACCGGTTATGAAAATTTAAATAGAAATCAAAGTGGTTACAGGAGGAGAAAAGTATGAGACCGGTTATGAAATTTTAAATAGAAATCAAAGTGGTTACAGGAGGAGAAAAGTATGAGACAGGTTATGAAAGTTTAAATAGAAATAAAAGTGGTTACAGAAGAAGAAAAGTATGAGACCGGTTATGAAAGTTTAAATACAAATCAAAGTGGTTACAGAAGAGGAAAAGTATGAGACCGGTTATGAAAGTTTAAATAGAAATCAAAGTGGTTACAGAAGAAGAAAAGTAAGAGACCGGTTATGAAAGTTTAAATACAAATCAAAGTGGTTACAGAAGAAGAAAAGTATGAGACCGGTTATGAAAGTTTAAATAGAAATAAAAGTGGTTACAGAAGAAGAAAAGTATGAGACCGGTTATGAAAGTTTAAATAGAAATCAAAGTGGTTACAGGAGGAGAAAAGTATGAGACCGGTTATGAAAGTTTAAACAAAAATCAAAGTGGATACAGGAGAAAAACATTAGAAAGACCACAAAAGTTTACAAACTAAATTAGGTTATTGTGTTACAAATCTATAATAGACCATCAATCAAAATGAATGCATGAAATATCAGTAGCTAATATAGTGCCAATGTTATCATTATATGCCTCAGAACAGGACACAATCGACTCCACAGTCACATGTATACATAATTCAAGATTTGCACCTCAACTACTTGTACATGTGGACAGGCGCCCCAGACTGCTGAACACATACTTCAAGACTGTACTGAATATAGTAGACTGAGGAAAAACCATTGGCCCATAGATACAACACTACAGGCGCCCCAGACTGCTGAACACATACTTCAAGACTGTACTGAATATAGTAGACTGAGGAAAATCTATTGGTCCATAGATACAACACTACAGGCGCCCCAGACTGCTGAACACATACTTCAAGACTGTACTGAATATAGTAGACTGAGGAAAATCCATTGGCCCATAGATACAACACTACAGGTGTCCCAGACTGCTGAACACATACTTCAAGACTATACTGAATATAGTAGACTGAGGAAAACCCATTGGTCCAAAGATACAACACTACAGGCGCCCCAGACTGCTGAACACATACTTCAAGACTGTACTGAATATAGTAGACTGAGGAAAATCTATTGGTCCATAGATACAACACTACAGGCGCCCCAGACTGCTGAACACATACTTCAAGACTGTACTGAATATAGTAGACTGAGGAAAATCCATTGGCCCATAGATACAACACTACAGGCGCCCCAGACTGCTGAACACATACTTCAAGACTGTACTGAATATAGTAGACTGAGGAAAAACCATTGGCCCATAGATACAACACTACAGGCGCCCCAGACATCTGAACACATACTTCAAGACTGTACTGAATATAGTAGACTGAGGAAAATCCATTGGCCCATAGATACAACACTACAGGCGTCCCAGACTGCTGAACACATACTTCAAGACTGCACTGAATATAGTAGACTGAGGAAAATCTATTGGTCCATAGATACAACACTACAGGCGTCCCAGACTGCTGAACACATACTTCAAGACTGTACTGAATATAGTAGACTGAGGAAAATCTATTGGTCCATAGATACAACACTACAGGCGCCCCAGACTGCTGAACACATACTTCAAGACTGTACTGAATATAGTAGACTGAGGAAAATCCATTGGTCCATAGATACAACACTACAGACGCCCCAGACTGCTGAACACATACTTCAAGACTGTACTGAATATAGTAGACTGAGGAAAATCCATTGGCCCATAGATACAACACTACAGACAAAACCATATGGGCCACTTTAAGAGTTACAAAAGACAGTAAATTTTATACAGGAAACGACATTGCAGATATAGACAATACTTCAGGTGAACAAAACATGACAGATAGTGCCAATAATTGACATCCGAATCGACACTATTTTAATGATCCTTACTTGACTTCCAGGTCCATATAGATCTCATCCCGCCTCAGCTTGTTGTAGACCTTAACTCCGCCAACACGAGGGGGCTGTGACAGACAAGATAGTTCGTTGTTACAACTGGATGTTAATTCAAACTTAGAAAAAATGTTACATTGTAACAAATATACAGAAAAAGTCAAATCCAGATACATTTTTTTTATCTTGATCCTTACATATACAACAAATTTATGTCAATAAAAGTGAGACAGAGAGTTCATCAGTCTTATATAGAGCCAATTCTGTCCTATGGAAGCGAATCATGGACAGTTAAAAAAATTAAAAAATTAATTACTCCCGTCATGCCAAGTGGAGTATAGGGAATATGGTGTTAGTGACCATAAATTTTACAGACCTTCGGCACATGACTTTTGGGGTATTGTGGTCGGTATTATTCCCATGCCACTTCACTTTCCCAGAAAAAAATCTGGTACCCATTAGAGGCTGGGTGAACTGGAAGCCGTTGGTTGGGATCGAACCCTACCTCTTGCCCTTTGTAGTCCAGTTCACTAACCACTGAGCTATTGCGGCTCCCAAATCATGTACAGTAGACAAATGAAAAGATGATTAGAGCCCACAGAGATGGGATTTCTCAGAAGAATGTTGAAAGTTCCCTGGACAGCTAAAAAGATCGACGACATTCTCAAAGAGGCCAACACAAAAAGGGAACTCCTAAAGACACCAGAAAGAAACAATCAACATTTTTCGGGCACATCATGAGAAGAGGAAAGTTAGAATACTTGGTTACAACTAGCAGAATACAAGTAAAGAGAGATTGCGGATGACAAAGAGAGAAAATACTGGATAGCTTGGTGTCATGGCATGGAAAACAGTCAACAACAGAACTGATATGATGTACTGTGGATATAAGATTGTGGAAGGACATGATCGCCTACGCCAACTGATATGGCACAAGATGATGATGACACAACTGTGTATGTGTTGTTTATTATTGCTGCTGAAGGTCTAATGAGCCGGACCATCACTCGATTTTGTGTTGTCCTTTCCTCAAGTAAAGCTGTAACCATACCGATTTTTCTCATTTAAAAAAAAATATTTCTCCTTTACTATCAGCTTTACATTTTTATGCATTTATTTGTGTTTCTATGTCTTGACCCAGATATGGGACACAAGTCTGAACTAATACTGAAGAAACAAGTTGTGAAGAGATGTGATCAGTCGATGCCAGCAGTTACAGTAAAAAAAAGTAAAGTACCCCCATCACGTCAAGTGGCGTAAGAGCCCCCGTCACTTCAAGTGGCGTATAGGGAATATGGTGTTAGTGACCATAAATTTTACAGACCTCCAGCACATGATTTTTGGGGTAATGTGGTCGGTATTACGCTGTGCCAGTTTACTTTCCCAGAAAAAATCCGGTGCCCGTTAAAGGCTGGGTGAACCCGAAGCTGTAAGTTGGGATCGAACCCTACCTCTTGTCCTTTGTAGTCCAGTTCACTAACCACTGAGCTATCGCAGCTCCCCAGCAGTCACAGTACTTGTAGATAACAATGATGATGATGAAATGAAATTTTTTTAATGTAAAAATCAATTCATATTTTGCTTACAATATCTCCGAGGTCAATTTTGCTGAACTTGAACGACTGTAGAGAAGCTGGGAGACTTGCTCTCACTGACGGCTCCACACTTTCTCTGAGAATCTTCTCCACATACTCCCCTATGTAAGACCACATGTGATTGAGGATCTGCGAAGGATTGGAAACTTCATAAATAAAAATATTACGTTAAAGGTAAAGTATGGGACTTGAATTGGTGTCTTAGCACGGAGAGTTTTCACCCATATGTGCTCAGCCACCTATCCAGAAGTTTTCGGAGACTCCTGGATTTTCCCAGTTGTCACAATATACCAGCTGTTCTCTTCTCATTACATGGCCAAAAAATTATGATTGTTTCTTCCAAATATTGGAAATTAGCTCTCTTTTTGCTTTGGCCTCTTTCAGAACGTTTTCATTACTCTTCTTAGCTGTCCATGGTATTCTCAACATTCTTCTGTAAAACCACATTTCTACAGCCTCCAGTGATTTTCTCGTCTGTTGTCCCATTGTCCATGATTCACATCCATATGTAGCGTATGTGAAAATGGTGCTAGTGCCAATATTTTTATATATTCTCTGCACATTATTTTTGAGGTAATGAAACCAGTATTACGCCCGTGCCGTTTTTCTTCACCATAAAATAAATCCAGCACCCGTTTAAGACTGGGTGAACCTGGAAGGCCATTGATCAGGATCGAACCCAAACTTTTGTCCTGAGAAGTCCAGTTCACTAACTACAGAGCTACCACAGCTCTCGTTCTGTCGCTCCAGGTCAAATAACAAAATTAAGTGTCACATTTGGAAAAAGAAACCCCCCAAGCCCACCTGAACAATGAACTAATTACACCACTTCCATTGCCTTGTAACCTGTAACCCATTGTAAGGAAAACCCTTTTTGTAAAGGAAAAGCTAAAACAAAACAAAAACAAAAAAGAATGTGGTGGATAGACTTACCCTATTAACCCACTCTGCTCTCTCAACATCAGGAAAGTTGACCTGTGGATTGGTTATTTTGTGAAAATATTATATTTATTTATTATATTATATTATACTGTATTGTATGTTATGTTATATTATATTGTATTGTATTGTATTGTATTGTATTGTATTGTATTGTATTGTATTGTATTATATTATATTATATTATATTACATTATATTATATTATATTACATTACATTATATTCTATCTATCTATCTATTGACCTTTCGAGCCGTAACCGGCCCATAGGGCGTAGACCAAGATACACCTTCTCCTATCTGGATTTTTGTTCTAGCAGTTTTCTTTTAAAGATATTTTATCAAATCTCGTCATTTGTCTCTGTTCTGTGCAAGCAGCTCTATCTCATTGAGGGAGCCGAATCCTGCTGCCCTTGTCTCTCGCATCAATGTTCTTCTCAGTGTCTCCCTGAGTCTTCCTCTTTTTCTCTTACCTGTTGTTTCCCATATGAGGGCTTGCTTTGCTATTCGGTTATACATTATATTACATTACATTATATTATATATATACAGATGACACAGTCTTAATAGCAGAGACAGAGAATGAACTACAAGAAATGATATAATAGTACAAGAAAGCAACAAAAAGGGTCTCAGTCTGAATAGTAAGAAAACAGAAGTAATAGTCATATCGAAGAAACAATCATCACCATCATGAGGCATAAAAATAAACAGGACAAATTTGAAACAAGTGGAGAGCGTCAAATACTTGGGCACAATAATAACATCAGATGGAAGATGTACCACAGAAATAAAAAGTAGAATAGCTCAGGCCAAAATAGCATTTCAGAAAATGAAAAATATCTTATGTAACAAATCTATGTCAATTGAAATGAGAAAGAGAGTTCATCGGTGTTATATAGAACCAATTCCGACCTATGGAAGCAAATCATGGACAGCAGACAAACAAATGAAAAGATGATTAGAGGCCACAGAGATGAGATTTCTCAGAAGAATGTTGAAAGTTCCCTGGACAGTTAAAAAGACCAATGAGGAAATTCAAAAAGAGGCCAACACAAAAAGGGAGCTCCTAAAAAACATCAGAAAAAAACAATTGGCATTTTATTGGGTACATTATAAGAAGAGGAAAGTTGGAATACTTGGTTACAACTGGCAAAATAAAAGGAAAGATAGATCACGTACGACAAAGAGAGAAAATACTGGATAGCTTAGTGTCATGGCATGGAAAACAGTCAACAACAGAACTGATACGATGTACTGTGGATAGAAGATTGTGAAAGGACATGATCGCCTATCCCAACCGGTATGGCACATGATGATGATGATGATGTATATTTATGTGTATATATTTATATATACATATGGTATAATAGAAGTGAAAACAGATCTATACCTATGTTTCATAGATTACACCAAAGCACTTGACAAAGTAAAGCACCAAGAAATAATCAACATTTTAGAAAGCATAAACGTAGACAGCAAAGATCTAAGAATAATAAAGAACATGTACTGGCAACAAACAGCGGCCATAAGAACTGGAAACCAATGGGAATGTTTCAACAAATAAAACAGGGTGTTAGACAAGGTTGTGTGCTGTCACAAGATTTGTTTAATATTTATAGTGAGATTATTTTAAGATCCATAAAGGGCATGCCTGGAATAACAATTGGAGGTCATAATATAAATAATCTAAGGTATGCTGATAATAGTCTTAATCGTTAAGAGTGTAAAATGAGTTACAAGAAATGTTAGACATAATAGTGAAAGAAAGCAAAAATAAAGGGCGCAGTCTTAATAGCAAAAAGACAGAAGTAATGGTAACAACAAAGAAAAAGACATCACTGTGATGCAAAATAAAGACAAGTGGAACAATATTAAAACAGGTAAATGAATTTAAATATTTGGGAACTTTGTTAACCTCAGACGGAAGATGTACAAAAGAGGTGAGATGCAGAATAGCTCAGGCAAAAGCAGTTTTCCAAAAAATGAGAAAGATAATGTGCAATCCATTTTTGACAATCATCATCATCAAGTATCATACCTGCTGGTATAGGTGATCATGTTCCTTTTGCCTGAGCCATTCTGCATCTCATCTCTGTTGTACATCTACCATCTCACCCCTGTTGTATATCTACCATCTCACCTCTGTTGTACATCTACCATCTCACCTTTGTTGTACATCTACCATCTCACCTCTGTTGTACATCTACAATCTCACCTCTGTTGTACATCTACCATCTCACCTCTGTTGTACATCTACCATCTCACCTCTGTTGTACATCTACCATCTCACCTCTGTTGTACATCTACCATCTCACCTCTGTTGTACATCTACCATCTCATCTCTGTTATACATCTACCATCTCACCTCTGATGTACATCTACCATCTCACCTCTGTTGTACATCTACCATCTAACCTGTTGTACATCTACCATCTCACCTCTGTTATACATCTACCATCTCACCTCTGTTATACATCTACCATCTCACCTCTGTTGTACATCTACCATCTCACCTCTGTTGTACATCTATCATTTCATCTGTTGTACATCTACCATCTCACCTCTGTTGTACATCTATCATCTCACCTCTGTTGTACATCTACCATCACAACTATGTTGTACATCTACCATCTCACCTGTTGTACATCTACCATCTCACCTCTGTTGTACATCTACCATCTCACCTGTTGTACATCTATCATCTCACATCTGTTGTACATCTACCATCTCACCTGTTGTACATCTATCATCTCACCTCTGTTGTACATCTACCATCTCACCTCTGTTGTACATCTACCATCTGAGGTTATCTCATTACCATAATGACTTAAAGAAGATAATTATGGAGGTCATGGTTCAATGGAATTTTTTTTCTTTTTGCGTTCACCTCTGACGAAGTCCCTAGAGACTAGGAACTGAATTTTGCATGTTAATCCATTTTCCCTGGCAGCCGTGTACACAGGGGTCCCTCACCACACAGGCAGATAACTCCGCCTTCAGAGGTACTCACATTTTTTCCGTCCATGACGTTTCAAGCCAGGCCTCGCTGCTGAGACCAGGGGCAGTTGCCGCAGACAGAGCTACTGAGTTAAGTGCTCTGTGCACATGGTGAGCTGTGTGTTCAATCCGAATTGTGATTCGATATTCCGATTGCTTACAATGAATGATGATATCGTATGACGGAGAATAGGTGGCTGTGTTCACTTTCTGTGCAGTTTCATCTTATGTCTTTTGGTGTGTGCTGAGACTGCTATGATGGGGACTGCAGCTGTGTGACTCAGCCATGAAGGATAATGGGAAGAGTAGAAGAAGAATATGACGATCTTCAGAGGAAGAATAGTGGAATGGTACGACGATGATAAGAGGTACAATGGTTGTAGGCGGCATAGAATGAAAATGAAGACTTAAGGATTAGCAAGGAGACGTTAGTCCACCGTACCCAGACGCTGTGGCGTAACCAACTATAAGACTGTAAGAAAGTATGAACAGGTGTTCAACCTGAACGTGGAAATCCAGACAGTTGTCTACGCTTGCCGACAAAGTTACATAATGCAATGAAGCGGCCGATGGACTCTGACACCTGCTGATATGAGATAGCTAGTCCAGCCCTGAAACATTCTGAGGTAAGCCGCCAAGGGACGTAATCAAGAGACTCACCGACGCCGGGACATCTTTTATGTTCAGTGGTGGGAAACGCTTTGAGTTCTCTCTGACTTGGAGATCAAAGAATCACCGCGCATGGTCGAAGATCAACGTAAGCTTTAGATTGACAGGTGTCAACAGGACTCCTAAAGCAATAAGACTATGGACATAATTAAAAGGCAGAGTTAAAGAAATAGTGACTGGAGGCGGACAAAGGATAAGCTGTGTATAGATTAGATTCCCATGATCCTTAGCCAGGTGGGAGTGGCTAAGATGGACACAAAAAGACCCTGAGAAGACTTAACGGGAGGGAGACTCTAGACTCTGCACTTGGAGGAAGATACACTTGGCACCCATGAAGCGGAAGGGTAAACATCAGTGAGGATGTAGTAGAAGAGACTAGATATCTGCCTCGAGGCAGATGATAGGATTAGGAGTTAGAAAACTTAGATTTTAGCTTAACTTACACTTAGACTTAGACTTGAGACTCAGCACTTACAGATGGTTAACCTTTTGCGCCCACAAAGCCAGAGGAGGGCAGATACTAGACAGAAATAGTAGACAAGAGCAAAGGAGATTAGATACCAGCCTCAAGGCAGAGGATAGAATTAAGAGTCAGGCAGATTAAAACGGTCGTCTTTTTGCTTCTCCTCCCACCCAGGGAGCTCGCGGGTGGAAACAGGTCAGATGAGCAGGAGAAAGTAGTGAACCTGCCTGAAGTTAGAGTGAGGAAATCAGGAGTTTGACTAATAGAGTTTGTACATAGATTTTTGTGGTTTAGAAGTACGACCTCAAGGTCTATAAGATCGAGAGTTAACTTGTATACGATCACGAGCGTTACTTGTCAATATACATCGCTGATAGGCTCGAAACAGTAACAATAAAGGAACATTTATATTATAAGAGGACAGTATAGTTTGTTCATTGTACGGAACCAGTTAAAGTTTTAAAGTGTATGTCAACAATAAAGACTATATTATATTTGTTCAAAAACTATGAAGACGAGTTGTGTGTCTCTATAGATATATATGAAATGTGAAAGTAGCAAGATTTGAAAGAACAAATAGCAAGATAGAAAGTCACAGAAGATAGATCAACAAGTTAACAAGATAACCAAACATCAGAAGCCTGCAACACAGCTACCTTTCTTTGGGAGATGAGATATTAATTCTGATGATTCCACTGGCACTGGTGGTTGAGCAATTATGGATTTTAATTCATTTACAGTGATACCAAGGCCTTCCATAACCATGGGATATATAGTGTTAGTCATTTTTCTATGACCACAGCACATTATTTGGGGTGATGTGGTCAGTATCACGCCAGGCCCCCTTTACTTCCCAGAAAAATCTCTGGTACCCATTTTTAGAGGCTCGGTGAATCCCGGAGCCTTGTCAGTACGAAAAAAAATCTGCAAATGCTGGGGATTGATTGAACCCGAACTCTTCTGGTCAGGAGGCGAGCACGCTAACCACTCAGTCACAGAGGCTCCCACTTTTTTATGCAGATGGGAAGAAACCATTTACTTAATGAACCCTCTTAGGCCTCACAGCATGGAGTAGTAGGTGTAACCCTGTGTCTCCATAACCCAGGCCAGAACCTGCTGCAACAGATCATGTAGTTTGTGCTCTTTCGTAAACAGACTCACAACAGTCTGGTTCCTGTATAGCCCTTTATAGTTATAGTTAGTTCACATTTCTGTTGTTGACCTTTTGTCAAGCCATTCTCTTCAGCTGTCTGCTATCTTTTCTCTTTCTCTTTGCTTCCCTCTATCTCTTCTTCTTCTTCTACTTCTTCTATCCTTCCTCTGTTGCTGTTGGTGTCGAGGGGAGAAACAATCTGCGATTCTTTGCTCTTCTGTTGGCCTCTTCTGGTGTTATCCCTCCTAGTGACTCTAGTATTCCCTTTATCCATCTCTTTCTCGGTCTTCCTCTTAATCTGACGATTTCGTAGCGTTTGTTTATGGCTCTTTGATTCATTGTTAGTTCTTTCTGTCTTGTTATGTGGCCGAACCAATTTATCTGTTGTTTCTTTATGTATTCGATGGCTGGTTCAATTTCGAGTTTCTTTCTCAGGTCAGTGTTTCTTACTCTGTCCCTTAAGCTGTTTCCTGTCATTCTTCTGACACATTTCATTTCGGTGGTTGTTATCTTTCTTATTGTTCTAGAGTCCAGCGTCCAATTCTGGCACTGATAGCACAGAGTTGGTAGAAAAATTGATTTGTATATTGCCCTTTTTGCTTCCGTAGTTACATCTATCTCTTCATCCCTCAATTTTCCCAGTTGTTACAATATATTCCAGCTGTTCCCTTCTCATTACATGGCCAAAAAATGATGATTGTTTCTTCCTAATATTGGAAATTAGCTCTCTTTTTGCTTTGGCCTCTTTCACAACGTTTTCATTACTCTTCTTAGCTGTCCATGGTATTCTCAACATTCTTCTGCATAACCTCATGGCTCATATTCTACAATAATGTTATTTAGTCTAATCAACAATGATAACATATTGTAACGTAGACGGAGATGGATCTTCCTTTAGCACGTTAATATTGAGTATATTAGTAAATCTAATCCGCACTGAGAGCCGTGATGGCTCAGTGGTTAGTGAACTGGATTACAAAGGACAAGAGGTTGGGTTCGATCCCAGCCAACGGCTTCTGGGTTCACCCAGCCTTTAATGGGTACCGGATTTTTTTTCTGGAAAGTAAAGCGGCACGGGCGTAATACCATATTTCCCTATACGGCACTTGGCGTGACGGGGGTACTTTACTTTTTACTTTTTTTAATCCGTACTGGTGTAGTGTAGAGTAATGATCGGTGAGTCAGCCAGTTACGTAAATCTGAATCAAAATACTGGCCCATAAAACGGTCAAAACGAAAACACACAAAAACGGTGGGGACAAAATACACAAGCACAAGCAGACAGGATTCTTGCCTTACCCAAGATGGTAAATCCTCAACTCTTGCCAGGATAACATCCTTCTCATTCCTTGCAATTGCTTGAGAAATAGAAATCTTATGCCGTGTTGCACTATTATGCTTCTCTTTCCACACGAACACAACAAGAAGCAACCACAACCAACTGACGGAGAACTTGAAATACCCAACCAACCACACAACGGACACAAACCCAGCCAACTTGAAGTATCTTTGCACAACTTTCATCAACAAAGTATCCTCAACTACCGTCTTTCGAACACTTTTTGGAGTCGTATTCTTCGGCGCTTTCATCGACATTTTGTATTTTAATTCTAAGACGACAGTGATTTGTGGATAAACACGGGAAAAGTGAGTTTAAAATCGATCTGTCCACAAAGACGAGTCCTTGTTGTCGGCTGCAGACGGATCAAGGTTGCCAGGAAAATGGCGAGAAGTTCGGTTTGTGGATAAAATGGAGGGTCGAAGCAAAGAAAAGCGTTTAAATGCATTAAAAGGAGAAGCTGGGGAAAGATAATTGTAAGGAGAAATGGAAAAAAAAATAAAGAAAAAATATATAAAACGGTATGGTTAAAGATTTACTTAATAAGTGGATGACACAAATTAGAACGACGTTTCGGCTCAATAAGCCTTCAGCATGTACAAATATATTACACACACGTACAGATATGTATTTAATTGTTTAAAAAAATATATATTAATAATAATTAATTTTTTTTTTAAATAATCATTTCGAACTAGAGAAAAAAAACAGGGCAGACATTTTATTTTTTATTTCTTATTCTCGGTCGAAAAGATTATATCTATCTATCTATCTTTCGTTCGCCTGAAGCATTGTCTATATCTGCAATGTCGTTTCCTGTATAAATGTTACTGTCTTTTGTAATTCTTGCAGTGGCCCATATAGTTTTGTCTGTAGTGTTGTATCTATGGGCCAATGGATTGTCCTCAGTCTACTATATTCAGTGCAGTCTTGAAGTATGTGTTCAGCAGTCTGGGGCGCCTGTCCACATGTACAAGTAGTTGAGGTGCCGATCTTGAATTTTGTATACATGTGACTATGGAGTCGATTGTGTCCTGTTCTGAGACGTATAATGATAACTTGTTCATATCTATTCATATTATAAAAGGCATCCTGATTTGGGGCTTGTGGTCCTCTGATTGATTTGATTATCTGTTTCTTATGATGGTATGTAACAGGTGTATCTAGTTGTGTGCCTGTTGAACCTTCCTTTGCCAACTGATCTGCTTTCTCATTTCCTGGTATTCCACAGTGAGATGGGATCCACTGCAGGGCAACCCTGTGGTGCTTGCAGAGTTCAGTCAATAAGGTCTGCAGATGTGGTAATTTTCTGGATTGTAGTGCCTGGAGTACTGATCTTGCATCTGTCAAAAACACTACAGGCTGCGGGCTAAGATTAATGTTCAGCAGTTTTTCTATTGCTAACTTTATTGCTTGTATTTCTGCATCATAATTGTGACAATATTTCCCTGTTGCTATTTTATTCATATCCCTAGTGTTATTTGGGTATTCTATATATGCACCTGCTCCCCCATTTTTTACTGCATTCTGTGCTGATCCATCTGTATACACACGAATCCATAGGTCTTGTGGGTATTCTTCATCCAGGAAACTGAGAGTTATTGTTTTTCGCTGTAGACTATTCTGTTCCTCTTTATCAACTATTCCTTTCACTTCTGTCCGTATTTGAACTGATAATCCAGATTCCTCTGTCCAGGGAGTCTGTTCTGGTATGGGCAGTAGGGGGTTAACAGCTCTTGGCATGTCTGGTGTTTGTCTACTAATACGCTTGGCTTGGTGGATAAAACTGCTTCTCTTAAGTCGTCCCAATGCAAGATTTTGGAATCGGTCCTTCATTGGATGTCTCGGCATGCAAGCAAATTTTTCTGCCTGTATCAGCACCTTTGTGTCCCTCCGTTCTCTCAGTGCTGGTATCCTCCACAATTTCTCCATCTCTAATATTGGTGTTGATTTCATTGCTCCTGTGATGACCCTAAGTGCCTGGTTTTGTACTTTATCCAGTTCTTGAAGTGTGGTGTTTGATGCTGAACACCATGCAGATGATCCATATTCTAAATGTGGGCGTATACTCTGTTGGTAAACTTTACTGAGTATTTTCCCACTCGCACCCCACGTAGTTCCACACAGCTTTCTTAGAATAGCCAATTTTCTCCTTGCTTTTTGGGTTGCCTTATTTATCTGCTGTTTCCAAGATAGTTTGTTATCAAATGTAACTCCGAGATACGTAGCCTGTATGTCTTCTTTCACAGGCTCATTGTTTATATAGATGGCTCCTGCTTTTTGTTTTGGGGAAAGAGTGAAAAGTGTAGTACTGCATTTGTCTGTATTGATGCTGATACACCATCTATTTGTCCATGAATTCAGTGCATTCATAGCTCTTTGTAACAATTTGGAGGCCACTGTTGCATACTCCTCTGTGCACCACATTACCAAGTCATCTGCATACATTGCCACTTTGATACCATGTGGTAGTTCAGTAACTAGGTCATTGATGTAGATCAGAAAAAGTGTTGGAGATAGTACCCTCCCTGTGGAACGCCCTGGCGCAGTAAGACCTTCTTACTCTTAAGACCATCCAGTTGCACTCTGGCTCTCCTGTTATGCAGGTATGCTTTGACCCATTTGTACATCCTGCCATTTACTCCATAATTTCTCAGTTTCTTCAAAAGCCCTTCCTTCCATACCTTATCAAATGCTTTCTTTAGGTCTATCCATGCTGCTAGTACCAGTTTCTTTTCTTGAAACGCATCCTCAATTTCCTGGGAAAGATAGGTTGCCTGATCTTCGGTAGAGTAACACTGTCTAAAGCCTGCTTGTTGTGGGACAAGGAGATTTTCACTTTCCAGGTACCACTGCAGTCTGAGATTGATTATACGTTCCATTGTTTTACACAAACAGCTTGTAAGGCTGATTGGTCTATAGCTGGATGTCATTGAACCATCTTTTCCTGGCTTTAGTAATGGTATCATAATTGCTTCTCTCCATGCCTGTGGCACTTTACCTGTGATCCAGCAAATGTTGTAGATCTGCAGTAGTTTTGCTTTAGCTGCAGTTCCCAAGTTCTTAATCATTTCATTAGACACTCCATCACTACCTGGTGACTTTTTCATTTTTAATTTGGATATTGCCAGCTCTAGCTCTCTTTGTGTAATGGGTATTTCCATGACTTCATGTGCAGTCTCTTCTTGTCTTGCATTTTGTTGTTTTAGACGGGTCTCTTGACGTTTCTCTAGGCTAATTTCAATATTGTTGTCATTTGCAAAGGAGTCTGCAAAGTGATTTGCTGCATGTTTACCTGTTAGAATGTTTCCATCCTTCTTCAGTGTAATTTTTGTGTTCCCTTCTGTACCCTCATCATTCAGCTGTTTTACAAGCTTCCACACTTTTCTTGTGTCTCGTTCTAGATTCATGTACTCTGTTTTCTCTTTCCAACTTCTCCGTCTGGCTTGTAGTTTAGCCCATTGAAATTTGGCTTTAGCATGCTGATAGTTATTGTGGTGTTCCTGGCAGGGGTTATTTTCTGCTTGTTTTCGAGATGTTTCCATGTCATTGTGCAGTTGCTCTAGTTCACTATTCCAGTATGGTTTGTAGTGTTTCCGTGCCCCTCTGGGTATTGTTTCACTGGCAGCTTGTATTATTAGTCTACTGAATTCATCAACTATTTTGTTGATGTCTCTGTCTGTATTTAGATCTTTAGTCAGTACACTGGTGTAATGTTGATACATTTTCCAGTCTGCCTTTTTGTAATTCCATCTGGAGAGAGTGCTGCTCTCCCTGACGGCCTCATTTTGCACCACTAAAAAGACAGGTCGGTGGTCGCTGCCTCCAAGTTGTTTCCCAACAATACGTGTGATATTCCAATCCAGGTCTGGTGAATGGAAAGCAAGGTCTGGTGTAGATGTGGTATGCCATGATCTGGAATAGAATGTTGGTGGATCTGTTGCCTGGTTTAATAGTATAAGCCCATTGTCATCCTGCCAATTTTCAAGTTCTTCACCTCTCTTGTCCATATCTTCATAGCCCCAGCTCTGTGAATGGCTGTTAAAGTCTCCACATACAATTATTCTTTCTTTTAATGTAATTGTGTCTAGTGCTAGTGGGCGGTCACTCGGACAGTAATAGTTAAGTAGATGGAAGTCTGTATTTCCTGTCCTGAGGTGCAGTATTTGATATTCCGCCCCATCCATATACACTTCAATCTGACATGCATTAATGTTGTTCCTTACAAGAGTCAGTATTCCGCCCTTTTGTCTGTTTTTCCTGTCAGATCGGTAGCACTGGTATCCCCTAATCTTCAAGGCTATGTCGTTGTTTAGATGGGTTTCCTGCAAACAGCATATGCTTACTTGTTCTTCATGCAGGATATTTTCTAATTCTATCTTTTTACTGTACCCATCTCTTTTGCTGTTGATGCCTTCAGCATTCCAGTGCATTATTTTGAGTGGTCTTATTTTGGGTTGGCCAGTAACTCTATTCTCTCGCCCCCTGACTCCACAGAGCGATTGAGAAGGACATCCAGTAATATAGGTTGGGCCCTTTCGAGGCTGAGGGCCCGGCGCTGCACCTGCCTGAGTGTCCATCACAGGGCGAGTGCCATATCGATTTGCAGTTATAGGCATGCTTCCCATTGGCGTGAGTGCGTGGCATCCTGATTTTTGTAGTGCGCCTTTTGGCTGGTTGCCTCCGACTTCAGCACTTAAAATTGCTAGAGCAGACTGTGGTCTTGCACGGGTGTAGGAAGGCCTGGCCAGTCTTGGTTTTCAGTCCCTGGTGACTGTTAAGCCCCATCCCCACGACAAGGAGCTGGCCTTGATGGGGGAAAAGATTATATATTTATTTTCTTTTTTTTTTTAATTTTAAATAAATATATATATGTGTGTGTGTGTTGTGTGGTTGTTACTGCTGAAGGCCTATTGAGCCGAAACGTCGTTCAAATCGGTGTCGTCCACTTATTACGTAAATCTTTAATCATAACGTTTTTTTCTAATTTTTTTTTCCTGTGGATAATGAATGTGGATGAAGCTTTCTGAACTTACTTGTATTTGCTTTGTCTTTCTCCTGGTTTATTTATTTATTATATTTGTGTAAAATGCAAGTAGAACAATATTAAAACAGGTAAATGAATTTAAATATTTAGGAAAAATTTCGGCTCAATAGGCCTTCAAAATGAAGCCATGCGCATTATCCTGGGATGTACGAGGGACACTCCCTGTGTGGCAATGAGGTATCTTCTTGACTTTCCAACCATGGATGACAGAATCAAGATCTGGAGAGCACGAGCATACCTGAAGATTAGTACAGATACAGAGCATCCATTGCACCACGTGCTCAACACAGAGAAAGGTACCAGGCTAAAAAGAGGCAAATCATGGGTGGGCCGAGCAGAAGATGTCATCAAACAGGTCTGTGGGATTACCAATATCAGCGTTGGTGAGGAGTGGATACCGGTGCCTACGTCATTCAAGGGGACTTTCTCATGTATTGTCACACTCGACAGGAAAGTAGGGAACAGAACCCAGTCGTGGTTAATGCTGAGGTCAACGGTCTCATCTGCGATAACACCGATGAGAAAGATGCAGTCATCTATACAGACGGATCTGTAAGACGACACGAAAAAAGTGCATGGGCATTTACAGCACGTTCGGCAGGCAGAATAGCCAAGGAAGACAGTGGTGCATACGCCATGACCACGAGTAGCATGACAATGGAGGTGATGGCAGTGACCAAGGCATTCAAATGGTTAGAGTCACAAGACTACATCCACGCATGTATACTGAGTGATTCGATGAGCATGATAAAAAAAGTGGAGGCGGGCTTTGTACGCATGCAATGGGTAGAGTCGTTGCAGAAATCCAAAATACGTAAGGTCACCTTTGTCTATGTCCCTGGACATGCGGGAGTACGGGGAAATGAGAGAGCGGACAGGTTGGCTAGCTGCGCTGTCGTTGAGGACGGGCAACCGATGGATCGGGCGGACGTCATCAATGCACTCCGAGATGTGGGAAGAGCACAGGACTTCGACAAACACAGATCAACGTCGCTTCTTCGGATGATGGAAATGGGAGTTAAGATGGGCACAGCCAGAAATGAGAAACTTGGTGGCCGTGTAAGAAGACTTATCAACCAACATAGAACTGGAGTCGTCAGTCGCTGGACACTGAGGGAATTGCTGAGGAGGGGATCTGAGCACCTATGGACATGTTCGGAGTGCAATGATGATGACCCGCAAATAACTCAATAACAATAAATATTTAGGAACTTTGTTAACCTCAGACGGAAGATGTACAAAAGAGGTGAGATGCAGAATGGGTCAGGCAAAAGCAGCTTTCCAAAAAAAAAGAGGAAGATACTATGCAATCCATTTTTGACAATAGAAACAAGAAAAAGAGTTCTTAAATGTCATGTACTGTCAGTCTTAACATATGGATGTGAATCATGGACAAAACAGACGAGAAAACCACTGGAGTCTGTAGAAATGTGGTTTTACAGAAGAATGTTGAGAATACCAGGGACAGCTAAGACGAGTAATGAAAACGTTCTGAATCATTTTCTGAAAGGCTATTTTGGCGTGAGCTATTCTACTTTTTATTTGTGTGATGCATATTATATCTGATATTATTATTGTGCCAAAGTATTTGAAATATTGCACTTGTTTCAGATTTGTCCTGTTTATTTTTATGCTCCATGATGGTGATGATTATTTCTTCGATATGACCACTAGTTCTGTTTTCTTACTATTCAGGCTGAGCCTTTCTTGTCGCTGAATGGAAAAAAAAATACAGAAAAAAAATATATATATATAACGACGCGGTTAAAGACTTGTGTAATAAGTGACGACACAAATGAAGAAACATGACATGGCATAACACGATGACCGCCTTTTCCTAACATTGGAAACCAGCTTCTCTCTCTGTTCCAGTCTCTTTCACCGCTCCTCCTAGCTGTCCATGATATTCTAAACATTCTTCTGTAAAATCACATTTCTACAGACTCCAGTGACCCTCTTGTCCGTTGTCCCACCGTCCATGATTCGCATCCATATGTTAAGACTGGCTCTACATAACATTTAAGAACTCTTTTTCTTGTTTCTATTGTCAAAAATGGATTACATAGTATTTTCCTCATTTTTTTTTAAAGCTGCTTTTACCTGAGCCATTCTGCATCTCACCTCTTTTGTACATCTTCCGTCTGAGGTTAACAAAGTTCCCAAATATTTAAATTCATTTACCTGTTTTAATATTGTTCCACTTGTCTTTATTTTGCACTGAGGTGATGTCTTTTTCTTTCTTGTTACCATTACTTCTGACTTTTTGCTATTAAGGCTGAGTTCTTTATTTTTGCTTTCCTTCACTATAATGTCTAATTTTTCTTGTAACTCATTTTCACTCTTAGCGATTAAGACTGTATCATCAGCATGCCTTAGATTATTTATATTATGACCTCCAATTGTTATTCTAGGCATGCCCCTTATGGATCTTAAAATAATCTCAATACACATATTAAACAAATTTGGTGACAGTACACAATCTTGCCTAACACCCTGTTTTATTTGTTGAAACACATTCCCAATTGGTTTCCAGTTCTTATGGCCGCTGTTTGTTGCCAGCACATGTTCTTTATTATTCTTAGATCTTTGCTGTCTACGTTTATGCTTTCTAAAATTGTGTTTATTTCTTGGTGCTTTACTTTGTCAAATGCCTTGGTGTAATCTATGAAACATAGGTATAGAATAAATAGATCTGTTTTCACCTCTATGGCTCTTTCTACTAAAGATCTTATGATGTATATGTCATTGCTCGTTCCTTTACCTCCAACAAAGCCACACTGTTCATCGCTAATTTCTGGACTGATTTTGTTTCGCACTCTTCGCATGATGATTCTTAGTAATATCTCAGTCATATGACTCATAAGGCTTATTGTGCGATGATCATCGCATTCAATCGCACCCGATTTCTTTGGTAGGGCTATGAATATTGATTTGAGCATGTCGTCTGGTATATATCCGCTGTTGTAGATGTCATTCAATATTTTTGTTATTATTCCTATTCCAAAATCACCCATGGCTTCAATCTCTTCTTTAGTTATATTATCTGGTCCAGGAGCTTTTCCTGCTTTCATATTGCGCAAGGCGTATTCCTGTCGTATATACTGTCATACAAGAGAAATTTAATTTAAAAAATAAGTATTAGCCCCCATCAGGGGTAGTAAACTATAGATTTGGCAACTACCCTAATAAATGTTATTTTTTTTTCTTTACTTTCGCCGTGTATTCTCTTTTTCTATGAATCTGTCTGCTTCTTGTTTGAGTTGGAGCTTTAGAATGTGTCTCCAAAGATTGCGGTTTGCAGCTATGTCTTCCCAGGCTGCAGGGTTTATGTTCAGAGAGGAGACAAATAATAATAAATTAATATTATTATAGAGGGAAACTTCCGAGGCGATAATTCAGGGAATCATAGGGGAAGAGTTCCTTTATGTTCAGAGTCTTCATGTCGCGTTTACACACATCTATAAATCGGAGTTTTGGGCGTCCCCTAGTTAACTTAAGTAAAGTACCCCCGTCACGCCAAGTGGCGAATAGGGAAATATGGTGTTAGTGACCCTATATTTTACATACCTGCAGCACATGATTTTTGGGGTAATGTGGTCAGTATTACGCCTGTGCTGCTTTTACTTTCCCAGAAAAAAATCCGGTACCCATTTAAGGCTGGGTGAACCCGAAAGCCGTCGGTTGGGATCGAACCCTACCCCTTGTCCGTGGTAGTCCAGTTCACTAACCACTGAGCTATCGCGGCTCCCCCTAGTTAACTTACCATCTGCTAATTGTCCATAAAGTACATCTTTTAGTATGCGGCCATCTTCCATACAGTATTGGTGACCGAGCCAGCGTAACCTACGGCAAGATTATCATGAGCATGTAAAAAGGGGCTGCGGGTGTCACACGTTTGGTAACCATTGTTAATCGGTTTCCAACGACGCCACTGGGAAGTGGAGTATGATCTAAATCAGCTTTGTTATTGGTCAAACACGATACAAACAGGCAGCTGTGACTTGCAGACAGCTTTGGTCTTATCGCCCCTCCCTTCATACACGGATGAATTAACGTCCGCATTTGGATTACAAAAACGTCTGTATTCAAGTCTTTTGATCGTGCATAATGAATGGGCTGACATGTTGCCAGGATGGATTTAGATCTTCTTCTCCTTTCCTTCCTCATCTGCCTTTCAGCGTCGAGGGGAGATATAATTTGCGGTCTTTGCTCTTCTGTTCGCCTCTGCTGCTGTTATGTTTCCTAGTGCTTCTAATATTCCATCGACCCATCTTTTACGTGGTCGACCCTTGTGTCTGGTGTTCTCACAACGTTTGTTGAAGGCTCGTTATGTTGTGTTTTGTTCTTTCTGCCTTGTCACGTGGCCAAACCCTTTTATCTGCTGTTTCCTTATATATTCTATGGCGGGAGCTATTCCTAGCTTTTTTCTCAGTTCTTCATTTCTGATCTTATCTCTCAGACTGCTTTAGTTTTTAATTAATGGATTTAGATGGGCACAGCAATATGACAAGAAGAGCCAGTCGCATGATCACCATTCGTACTTCATCAGCATGTACCATACGGGTTGGAGTAGGCGATCATGTCATTCCACAATCTTCTATCAACAGTACATCGTATCAATTATGTTGCTGACCGTTTACCGTGCCACGACACCAAGCTATCCAGTATGTAGCACACCTCTTATCCCTCTGTAGGGAAAGCAAACCCGAATAAAATGCTGGCTGAAATAGGATGCACTGGGCCACTGGCGCAGAACACAGTGCAACGTATTAACGGGTGTTCAGTCAGAGTGGATCTGACAGACTCTAATTGTGATGTTCTGTCTGTGAGGGCGATCAACACACTTAGCCTGACAGCTGACTTCATTTGAGAGTCTGGAATCCTACTCTGATTGAGTTCTGATCGCAGAGAGAGAGATTTCTCCTTGACTTACCCGTACCGATCATCATAGATGTAGTAGCATTTATCTGTATTTCTTTGTTTGTTAATGTTGTTCTCGTTTTCTAAAGAAGGCCGCATATAGGCCGAAACCTCAGTATTTTGCTGTGTTCTTTTTTTTTTTTGTAAAGTTGTCACCATACCTTGTTGTCACCAAACTAAGATATGCTGACGATACTGTACTACTAGCAGAAAATCCTAAAGATCTACAACAATTACTTAATGAAATAAACATGACAAGCAAAAAATATGGACTAGATATGAATATCAAAAAGACTAAAACTATGATCATAAACAAAGAAAATACTCAAAATCCACAAGTGGATATAAAAATTGAAGGAATAGACCTGGAGACAGTTCAGAGCTACAACTACCTGGGACATACTATAACCGGTGATGGAAAATGTACAACTGAAATAAACAAAAGAATAGGAATGGCAACAAGTAATTTTAATGTCATGAAAAATATATTAACATCAAAACAAATAACACCAGGGCTAAAACTAAGAATAGCAAAATATTAAATCTTCTCAATATTCCTATATGGTGCAGAAACACGGGCATTAGACAAGAAAATAGAACAGAAAATTAAAACCTTTGAAATGTGGATTTATAAAGAATATGTAGAATTGGATGGAAGGAAAAGAAAACAAATGATGAAGTCTTAAAACAACTAAAAATGAAAAGACAACTACTAAGCACAATTCAAACAAGACAAATGCGATTTTGGGCCATGTTAAAAGACACAACAGCCTACTAAAAGTAATATTGGAGAGGAAAATACAAGGTAAAAGAGGCAGACCAAGACTAACATGGACGAGTAACATCAAAAGATGGACAAATCAGCCTATGACAACCTGTATCATCAAAGCAAGAGACAGAACAGAATGGAGCTCCATGGTAGCCAACCTTCGTTGCAGAGACGGCACTCGATGATGATGATACCTGATGGAATGTACGTTACAACCCGCTACTGGCTCATATCTAGTATCTTCTCTCTTTGTCGTCCACGATCTCTCTTTCCTTTTATTTTGCCAGTTGTAACCAAGTATTCCAACTTTTCTCTTCTCATGATGTGCCCGAAGAATGTTGATTGTTTCTTTCTGATGTTTTTTTAGGAGCTCCCTTTTTGTGTTGGCCTCTTTGAGAACTTCCTCATTGGTCTTTTTAGCTGTCCAGGGAACTTTCAACATTCTTCTGAGAAATCCCATCTCTGTGGCCTCTAATTGTCTTTTAATTTGTTTGTCCACTGTCCATGATTCGCTTCCATTTGTGAGAACTGACTCTATATAGCACTGATGAGCTCTATCGGGCGGGCAACCGTTTATATACTAAGGGCGAGATGTAAATAACACGAAGACTCCAACCGAGAGCCGGTATCGCCACATCTTGTTAAGCCCTTATATAAATTACACATGCTGTGGAAATGTTAAATTAATTTTATTGATTGAAAGTGGAAGAGATGGCGGAGAGTGAAACGAAGTAAATAAATAATGAATAACAATCAACATTGTTCGGGCACGTCATGAGAAGAGGAAAGTTGGAATACTTGGTTCTTCTTTTACTTCTTCTTCTTTCCTTCCTCATCTGCCTTTCAGCGTCGAGGGGAGATATAATTTGCGGTCTTTTGCTCTTCTGTTCGCCTCTGCTGCTGTTATGTTTCCTAGTGCTTCTAATATTCCATCGATCCATCTTTTTCGTGGTCGACCCTTGGGTCTGGTGTTCTCACGTTTGTTGACGACTCGTTGTGTTGTGTTTTGTTCTTTCTGTCTTGTCACGTGGCCAAACCATTTTATCTGTTGTTTCTTTATATATTCTATGGCGGGGGCTATTCCTAGCTTTTTTCTCAGTTCTTCATTTCTGATCTTATCTCTCAGACTGTTTCCTGTCATTCGTCTAACACATTTAATCTCTGTAGAGGTTATTTTTCTTATTGTTCTTGCATCTAGGGTCCAGGTCTGGCATTGGTAGCACAACGTTGGGATGAAGATTGTATTGTAGAGTGCCCGTTTTGCCTCTATTATTTCCTTGTTGAACAATAGTGGTGATAGCTGTCCAATGATTTGACAAGCTTTGTTGCATCTTGAGTCTAGGGTCCAGGTCTGGCATTGGTAGCACAACGTTGGGATGAAGATTGTATTGTAGAGTGCCCGTTTTGTCTCCAGAGTTATTTCCTTGTTGGACAATAGTGGTGATAACTGTCCGATGATTTGACAAGCTTTGTTGCATCTTGATTCTATCTCTGCCATTTGAGAAGTATCGTTTGTCATTAGACTTCCTAGTTACTTGAATTCCTCTACTTGTTTTAGTTGTCTGCCTTCTATAGTTATGTTGATGTTCTGTTTATTTTTGGCGACGTTCATGATTTCTGTATGAATACTTGGTTACAACTGGCAAAATACAGGGAAAGAGAGATCGCGGACAACGAGGAGAGAAGATACTAGATAGCTTGGTGTCATGACATAGAAAACAGGCAACAGCAGATTTGATACGATGCACTGTGGATAGAAGATTGTGGAAGGACATGATCGCCTACGCCAATCGGTATGGCACGTGATGATGATGATGAAAGAATGAATTAAATAATTAAATTAAGAAAGAAAGAAAAAAAGAAAGAAAGAGAGAAGAGAATGAAACGAAAGAAAGAAACAAAGAATAAATGAGAGAAATAATAACATTAAAAACGTATGAATGAAGACAGAAAAAATAGAATGAAACGAAAAAAAGAAAGAATGAATGAATTAAAGAAATCATGAATAAATGAAAGAATAAAATTAAGAAAGTATTAATAAAGACAGAAAAAAAGAAAGAAACAAAAGAAATAATGAATGTTTGAATGAAAAAAAAATAAAATGACACGAAGAAAGAATGAATGAAACGAAATAAAGAAACAAATAATAAATGAAAGAAAGAATGAATATTAATGTATATTTTACCGATTCTTGATTGCCTTGCGTTCGCCAGCTTTATACCTCCAGCAAAATCCAAAGGAACTGAATTTTGCATGAATATAACTTTTTTTTCTATTTTCCCCACCGCCTGCCATGTGCTCAGATATTCGCCGACTTCAGAGGCAATTTCCAATATTAGGAAGAAACAATCATCATTTTCTTGCCATGTAATGAGAAGAGAACAGCTGGAATATATTGTAACAACTGGGAAAATTGAGGGACGAAGAGATAGAGGGAAGCAAAGAGAAAAGATACCAGACAGCTTAAGAGAATGGCTTGCCAGAAGGTCAACAACAGAAATGATAAATAACTGTCGAGATCGAAAGTTGTGGAGAGACATGATCACCTACGCCAGCAGGCATGGTACTTGATGATGATGATGATGTATGTGAAAACAAATCCTGCGACAGAACACAGCCTTGTCTGATTCGATTATGTATATATATATATATATATGTTTGTTTCCTGCCTGTGATGGGAATGTGTCAGGAGGCTATTATTTGTATCAGGAGTTGGATATTTGTCTCACTGGGCACGTTATCAGGAGTGTTCGACATAACAGTACGACGCTTCGTGGTGTTATTTCGTCACGGGCAACTGGGGAATCACTCGTGAATCAGCTGTTATGTCCTCTGGCCGTGCAATATGACAGGCGACACACTTGCCCGTTGGCCCTGACCTCCTGGATCTCGATCAAGCACGAGATTTTCTCACTTGGGAAACCCCACCACGTTATATATCGTGTCCAGTGTAGAGTATAGTAGTTTGTACTTCGACTTGTGTTGTGTCCGCGACTTTTTGTTTCTTTCCTTTAACGTTCCCAAGTCTTTCTTCGCCAGGCGTGATCTGTTAACTGTTGGACACGCCAAATTAGAACACTTTTATGCAGACAGACTTTATTTCACAGCCCAATTCATGGGCGATGTGTTTAACATGTTTACATTACATTACATGACCAATGTTGGTAATAAGGTCATTCACACGCTGCCCAGTAGCAATATTACTCGCCACTGGGCCCTAGGCTTCTGCACACTTCTCTACTCCTATGTAAGCGGAAAACCGTTCCCCTTGTGAACGGCCCCCATCAGGTCTAAGTCTAATATACTTATCCTCTCCGTCTCGTGGATTTTAATTCTCTGGAAACTCCTAACCTAATCCTCGAGGGTTCATCTATAAGTATTCATAACTCTTTACATCTAACGGTTCTTAGTTTACACTTAGTTCATCACTGCTTATTACGTTGGCTATGGTTAGCCCCTGTAGCGGACCACAGTAGTGGCCGCGTTCTCTACAACTACGCGTGTGTCATCTCTGATGTTCTCCTAGAAAATCCTTCCGTTTCTTTGTGTTTCCTCCTTAAATATTTGTCGGCTCCTCCAATCAAATCGATCCACGTGTTTAGTTTCTCGACTAATACATCCCCGCAAATCTCGAGGTAGTCTGTTTTCCTATCTTTTTTTCTTTTCTAGTTTCTTGTCGTCTATTTCTGAACTCACGTTAATACACCCCCCCCCCCCCCCCCCGCAAATCTCGTGGACCATTATCGTTTCCGGGGAGCCGCGATAGCTCAGTGGTTAGTGAACTGGACTACAAAGGACACGGGGTAGGGTTCCATCCCAACCGACGGCTTCCGGGTTCACCCAACCTTTAATGGGTACCGGATTTTTTTCTGGGAAAGTGAAGCGGCACGGGCGTAATACCGACCATATTACCCCAAAAATCATGTGCCGAAGGTCTGTAAAATGTATGGTCACTAACACTATATTGCCTATATCCCACTTAGCGTGACGGGGGCACTTTACTTTTTTTAAATTATTGTTTCTGATTGCTTGTCCTTCATTTCGGACAATTTCTCTTTCTCCCTTCCTCTCGTTTCTCGTGATATTGCCCCCCCCCCTCCCCAAACGTCTACAGGAATTAAACCTGGTGCCTTCTTGTCCGGAGGCTTACGTGTTAGCTCTAGACCACCAAGGTCCCCGCTGAGCAGTAATATTGGTGGTCCACAGACTGTGGTGTCTAGATGCAAGAACAGCAGTCCATGCATTCTTCTTCTACCTTTTAGCTCCCAGTGGAGCATAGGTCTTCAACAAACACTTTCCAAGTCGTTTTGTTTTTTGCCATTCTTTTAAGATCATTCCATGTCTTCCCCATCATCTTCATCTCTGCTTCCGTCTGTCTTCTCCAATAATTCCTTGGTCTTTGTCTTTTTCTCTGGGGATTCCAAAAAATGGTCTGTTGTGTAATACTCTCAGTTGGCTTCCATAGTGTGTGTCCTATCCAGCGCTACCGTCTTCACTGTATCTCTTTATCTGCTAGTATTTGACTAGTAAAAAGTAAAAAGTACCCCCCGTCACGCCAAGTGGCGTATAGGGAAATATGGTGTTAGTGACCCTATATTTTACAGACCTTCAGCACATGATTTTTGGGGTAATGTGGTCGGTATTACGCCCGTGCTGCTTTACTTTCCCAGAAAAAAAAAATCCGGTACCCATTTAAGGCTGGGTGAACATGGAAGCCGTCGGTTAGGATCGAACCCTACCCCTTGTAGTCTAGTTCACTAACCACTGAGTTATCGGGGCTCCACCAAGGTCCATGCTGAGGAGTAATCTTGGTGTCCACAGGCTGTGGTGTCTAGATGCAAGATCAGCAGTCCATCAATCTACATAATTATGTCTGCAGAATGTATTGAGTGAACTCTGCAAGTATTACAAGGTTACTGACTAAGTGACCAGCCCACCTTGTGTCATGATGGAGACAAATAATAAATGAATATTATTATAGAGGGAAACTTCCGAGGCGATAATCAGTGAATCAATTCAGGGGAAGAGGTATGTTTACACCACTCGGGTTCGATCCTGCCTCGGTCCATATTTTTTTCTGTTGTTGATTATTTGTCATTTTTTCCGAGTGCTGTAAACATACTTCTTTTATATGTTTGTCTGTCAATTTTTCCGAGTGCTAACACATACTTCTTTGTTCTATTATTCCCTGCTGTAAACATACCTCTTCCCCTGAATTGATTCACTTGTGTCATGATGTTGTTCCTACCCCTCCATATACAAGTACTGACCATGTGACCAGCTCATCTTGTGTCATGATGTTGTTCCTACCCCTCCATATACAAGTACCGACCATGCGACCATCTTGTGTCATGATGTTGTTCCTACCCCTCCATATACAAGTACCGACCATGCGACCATCTTGTGTCATGATGTTGTTCCTACCCCTCCATATACAAGTACCGACCATGCGACCAGCTCATCTTGTGTCATGATGTTGTCCCTACCCCTCCATATACAAGTACCGACCATGCGACCATCTTGTGTCATGATGTTGTTCCTACCCCTCCATATACAAGTACCGACCATGCGACCATCTTGTGTCATGATGTTGTTCCTACCCCTCCATATACAAGTACTGACCATGCGACCAGCTCATCTTGTGTCATGATGTTGTTCCTACCCCTCCATATACAAGTACTGACCATGTGACCAGCTCATCTTGTGTCATGATGTTGTTCCTACCCCTCCATATACAAGTACCGACCATGCGACCAGCTCATCTAGTGTCAAGATGTTGTTCCTACCCCTCCATATACAAGTACCGCCCATGTGACCAGCTCATCTTGTGTCATGATGTTGTTCCTACCCCTCCATATACAAGTACTGACCATATGACCAGCTCATCTTGTGTCATGATGTTGTTCCTACCCCTCCATATACAAGTACTGACCATATGACCAGCTCATCTTGTGTCATGATGTTGTTCCTACCCCTCCATATACAAGTACTGACCATATGACCAGCTCATCTTGTGTCATGATGTTGTTCCTACCCCTCCATATACAAGTACTGACCATATGACCAGCTCATCTTGTGTCATGATGTTGTCCCTACCCCTCCATATACAAGTACCGACCATGTGACCAGCTCATCTTGTGTCATGATGTTGTCCCTACCCCTCCATATATGAGTACCAACCATAAGACCAGCTCATCGTGTATCATGAAGCCATTCCTACCCCTCCATATATGAGTACCAACCATAAGACCAGCTCATCGTGTATCATGAAGCCATTCCTACCCCTCCATATATGAGTACCAACCATACGACCAGCTCATCGTGTATCATGAAGCCATTCCTACCCCTCCATATATGAGTACCAAACATATGACCAGCTCATCATGTGTCATGATCTTGTTCCCACCACTCCATCATAAGACAAGACAAAAATTCAAGTTTGCATGATCACATGATTTGATGAATCACATGATTTAACGAATCACATGATTTAACGAATCACATGATTTTACGAATCACATGATTTGACGAACCACATGATTTGACGAACCACATGATTTTACGAATCACATGATTTGACGAATCACATGATTTGACGAATCACATGATTTAACCACTGAAGAAGAAGATAAATTCAGGCAAATGAAAGAAATAGATTTCTGAACAAACAACGACAAAATGAAAAAAAAAAAAAAAAAAAAAAAACCTTGCTCTCAAGTGAAAAGTGAGAATATATTTTTTAAAAAATAATGATAAACATTACATATTACTTACAAAAGCATCAATGGAAACATAAAAACCCGAATCAAATTGTCCACAATTCTGATAAATGTTGAACTTGGTCATTCCCGTGCTGCCGGACATTGTATACGGCTCGTAATGTTTTTCGCCACCCATCTCTATTCTTGGTGAGATGTTTGATCTTATCTAATGAGTCTATGCCTGCTAACTTTGCTTCTCTTATAAACATTGTTTTTAGTATCTCTTAGGTATTCCTCTTTCTCTGTATCCTGTTTCCCATAGAAGAGCCTGTTTTGGAATTCTTTTGTTGTCTCTTGTTAGCACATGTCCGGCATATGTCCCTCTTTCCTTAATTGTAGATGAGATCTTTGGTTGCATGACCAATTCTTTTATCTCTATATTAGTCTATATCTCTATATTATTTTATCTTTATATTATCTCTATTTTTTTTTCATTTCAACTGAGTAAAGAGCCCCATTATGCCAAGTGGTACATAGAGAATATAGTGTTAGTAGCCATAATTTTAAACATTATAATGTAATAAACAGACCTTCGGCGCATGCTTTTTGGGGTAATGTAGTCGATTATTACACCCGCGCCGATTTACTTTCCCAGAAATAAATCCGGTAACCATTTAAGGCTGGATGAACCCGGAAGCCGTCGATCAAGATTGAACCTGACTCTAGTAATTTTAGTCCAGCTCATTAACAACTGAGCTATCGTGGCTCCCAAAGATTCATATGTGACTGTATCATCATCATCATTGAGTGCCGTCTCCGCAACGAAGGTTGGCTACCATGGAGCGCCATTTTGCTCTATCTCTTGCTTTGATGGTGCAGGTTGTCATCGGTTGATTTGTCCATCTTTTGATGTTACTCGTCCATGTTAATCTTGGTCTGCCTCTGCCTCTTTTACCTTGTATTTTCCCCAACTGTGATTGTATATGTGATTGTGACTGTATATATATATATATATATATATATATATATATATATATATATATCAAGACAAGTGAACCAAACCTAATCGAGAGCCTATTTAAATGTGCAAATGCCATATTTGCTCTGGAAACAAAAACCAGTCTGGCTCAACAAGTGGGATCAAAATGGGAAGGCAAACCAGCACCAAAAAATATTGTGCCGAAATTGGATATTTTAGGTTAAGAGGCATAGCTATTGCAGTTTTCTGTAAATCATCAATCCTATTCTATCTTATCTGTCTGTCTATCTAACTATCTTTCGAGCCATAGACTTATTTTAGACTTTAGGGCATAGACTTAGATACTTTTTCCCTGTTTCTAAATTTTCTTTCTAGCAGTCTCAATCCTTTTCAATAAAGATCTTTTATCAAATCTCGCCATTTGTCTCTTTTCTGTGAAGCATCTCAATCTTATGGAGGGAGCCCATTCCTGCTGCCTTTGCCTCTCTGATCAAAGTTCGTCTCAGTGTTTCTCTGTGTTGGGTCTCTTTTCCTCCTACGTGTTTTTCCCACATGAGGGCTTGCTTTGTCATTCGGTTATTATCTCTTCTCATAACATGTCCGACATATGTCAATCGTCTTTTCTCTATTCTACCTATCTATTGACCTTTCGAGCCGTAACTGGCCCATAGGGCGTTGACCTAGATACTCTCTCTCTTATCTGACTTTTTCTTCTAGCAGTTTTCAATTCTTTTAAAGATATTTTATTAAATCTCGCAATTTGTCTCTGTTCTGTGCAAGCAGCTCTATCTCATTGAGGGAGCCGATTCCTACTGCTCTTGCCTCTCTTATCAATGTTCTTCTCATTGTCTCTCTGGGTCCACATCTTTTCCTCTTACCTGTTGTTTCCCACATGAGGGCTTGCTTTGCTATTCGGTTTTCTTGATTACTGATGATATTAGTGGTTGATTGGCGATTGTAAACAATAACATAATGTCTTTATGTCCGCTTAACCATATCAGCCCCAATGGGACCTAAAAGTCCAACTTCATATTTGCTACATTATCTCAGTTAACAAGCATTTCCTGGTGAGACTTGTGGTTCCAGCAGACTATATCACTGGGAATCACCAACAGATGGCGGTGGCAGTGCGACCTCTTGGAAGGGGGTCGGTTACTTTCGTTTTTAAATTGTCAAGCTGGCTTGTTTTCCGTCTCTATACATTTAATATATAATAACTAGGACCTCTCGGAAATTCTGAGCTTCACCTCATTAAAAAAAAAAAAAAAAGTACTGATATTTTTATAGCAGATTATGCTTGTTGTACCTTCATTAATGGATGCTTACGCAGAATAAAAAGATGGAAATGGCAGGACAAAATCACTAACATAGAATTATGGAAATGTACCAGTCAAATACCTGTGGATAAAGAGATACAGCGAAGACAATGGCGCTGGACAGGACGCACACTGTGGAAGCCAACTGAGAATATTACACAACAGGCCATTTTTTGGAATCCCCAGGGGAAAAAAAAAAGAGGGAGACCAAATTATTTTTGGAGACGATGGAAGCAGAAATGAAGATGATGGGGAAAACAAGGATTGATTTTAAAAGAATGGCTTGGAAAGTCGATGATGAATGTTGTACCTTCATTAATGGATGAAAAAAAATCTGACACTTCTGGGAATTGAGACCGGACACTTCTGGGAATTGAGACCGGACACTTCTGGGAATTGAGACCGGACACTTCTGGGAATTGAGACCGGACACTTCTGATCAGGATGCATGCACATTTATCTTCATTTTTAGACCAGACACATCTATCTGTAGCATGGGTAGGTTTGTTGTAAAAATTTTTTCCCTGGGGAAAAAACCATTTTTGGCCAACTCTTTTAGACTTAACTGGCAAGAGTTCTTTAATATGCCTGATTGCACACTGGACCTGTTTTTCATCGTCTTCAGAGTGAGGTAGACATTGCATCTTCTTACCCAGAGACCACTCTTAAGGGTAAAGCCACGAAGAAACCATAGCTTTGAAGTGAAAAAATTCAGACCACGTCGGGACTTAACCCAATACCTTCAGGTTCAGAGGACATTGTCTTACCCGCTAGACCACCCAGTCCCCTCAATTTTGATTACAAAGTAACGATTATAATTATTTTGACCACTTTATTCATTGTAACTAACTTCTCTTGCTGGAGAGTTCCATCTTGATAAATAAACTGTCAGAGGTTCTACTGATGAACTACAGTTCAACGACGACAAAAAGTAAATATGGGTGAAAACTTGCGTGCTAAGACGCCGATTCAAGTCTCGTACTTTACCTTTAATGACAAAAAAAATAACCACTTTAAAAGTAAGGCCATATGGAAGACATTTAACAATATGTAACATGCAAACTGGCACATCTGATAATAAATCTCTGCATGTCCCAAATATCACAAAGCGAACAAGATACCGTCTAGCGGAAAATTAACCTCAAGCTATGCAGCTGAAAATGAGGTCATATCTAGTTGTCACTAAGCAGTTATCCTTTCAGATGAACTAAATGGCTCATGTGTGGTAAGTTCCAACAACTGAGAAATGATCTAGACAAACTTGTTGTCTACAAAAATATAAACTTCTACAATTTAGAGAAATGATATAAACAAATTTATCAAAATACATCAATTTAGAGAAACGAAGTAAACAAACTCTCAAAATACATAAACTTAGAGAAATGATCTAAACAAACTTGTCAAAATGCATCAATTTAGAGAAATGATCTAAACAAACTTGTCAAAATGCATCAATTTAGAGAAATGATCTAAACAAACTTGTCAAAATGCATCAACCTCTGAGAAATGATCTAAACAAACTTGTCAAAATGCATCAACCTCTGAGAAATGATCTAAACAAACTTGCCAAAATGCATCAATTTAGAGAAATGATCTAAACAAACTTGTCAAAATGCATCAACCTCTGAGAAATGATCTAAACAAACTTGCCAAAATGCATCAATTTAGAGAAATGATCTAAACAAACTTGTCAAAATGCATCAATTTAGAGAAATGATCTAAACAAACTTGTCAAAATGCATCAATTTAGAGAAATGATCTAAACAAACTTGTCAAAATGCATCAACCTCTGAGAAATGATCTAAACAAACTTGTCAAAATGCATCAACCTCTGAGAAATGATCTAAACAAACTTGTCTATGAAAACATAAACTTCCACAACTGAGAAATGATCTATACAAACTTTTGAAATAAAAATTCATTTGTTGTTGGCGGGAAAGATGGCACAAGAAGAAACAAAAACACTAGACCACACACACACAACAGATCGATCGAGGACTCCTACAAAACACCGCTCCCCACTGCTGAATCTTTGTCTGCTATCTTCTGAAGCGTCTCCTTGACATTTCTCTTGAGGTCGCTAAGGAAAACAAAAAGTCTGCCGTTAATTCAACATCAACTCATTAATGATCATCCAACAAGGGTGATTTATGAGTTTAGCATCTGTAATTTTGTTCTGTTCAGAGTAACATCCCCTTGCACTTTATTTGATTCTCCTATAATCTATCATTGGAAGACCCATGTGTTAGGAATAGCCTAAACTTAATCCTAGACTTAGTTGAAAAAATAAAATTAGATGCACAAAAACTGGAAGCAGTTTATACATTCACATATGTGTGGTCAGTCAAGGGACATCACCCGTTTAGCAGAAATAATTATTTATGACATCACTCATTTAGAAGAAATAATTTATGACATCACGTGTTTAGCAGAAATAATTTATGATGCTAAACTCATAATCATCCCAAGTTTCTACAACAGTTTCTTCTTCATCCCATCAACCTGAAGCTCGCTGGGGCACCACCTACAGACTTCATTAGCCTGCTCTATCACTATTTTCAGTCATTCTTTGAAGCTCTACTCAGACTCAAAACACACAACTCAAACTTCTTTGAGAAATTTGCAAGACAACCCGATAGTTTGTATTCTTTTGTGAAGTTCTTTATTTGCGATAGATAAGTACCTCAGAAGATGGAGTTATCTGCCTGTGCGGGGAGGGACCCCTGTGCACACGGCTGCCAGGAAAAACAGATTACCATGCAAAATTCAGTTCCTAAGTCTCTGGAGACTTCGTCAGAGCTGGCGAACGCAAAAAAAAAAAAAAATTGCGATATGATCTAAATAGTAAGAGATGCTAAGAAAGTGCTTTTATTATTTTTGTTGTTGTTGTTGTTCACACAATCTTGTACTGCTTTCAAAATCTAAACTGGCTGTAACATTAAGTCTTCTCTCACATGGGGGACAGGTTGGTCTCAAGGCAAGACGCTGGCCTCGAGACAGAGAGGCTGTGGGTTTTATTTATAGTTTCTCTCTGCGGCAACCACCCCTGGTCTCAGAAGCGAAGCAAGGCTTGAAACATCAATTACTCATGGACGGAAAAAATATGAGTACCTCAGAAGACGGAGTTATCTGTCTGTGCGGCGTGGGACCCCTATGCACACGGCTGCCAGGGAAAAACAGATTAACACGCAAAATTTACTTCCTAGTTTTTGCTTTTCAATGTGTTCCTCCAATATAAGTAGTAGAGTAAAAATGTGGTCAAGGCAGCTTCTCCCTTTTCTAAACCCAGCCTGTTCTTCACGCATTACTTTATCTATTGAATCCTTTTTTAGGGCCGAAAAAACTATCACTACTATCTACTGCTAATTTACACATTCTGTATCAGGGCTACGTTTCATTAACAAAATCGTTTTTACGATAGCGGCTTGTTAAACCTCTGATCAACGGTTCTATACCAAGCCGGAGAAAAATAATTCCTCCATTTTGGATACAATCAGAAAGATGATGAACGCAATACTGTACCACTTTCAAAATACAAACTTACTGTAATATTTGGTCATTCACACCACTGATGGATTCTCTGTCCAAAACTGCACAGATGGACTGGTATAGGACAACTGAGTCTATATTCAGAAAAAAAGAAAAACCATTTTTTTTGTGTGCAAAAATATATCCATTTTTTAAAATGTGGATTTATAGAAGAATATTTGGATGGAAAGAAACAGATAACAAACGATAAAGTTTTTAAAAAAACTAAAATAAAAATAGATCTCAAATAAATAAATCAAGTGCCATGCCTGCTGGCATAGGTGATCATGTCTCTCCACAACTTTCGATCTCGACAGCTATTTATCATTTCTGTTGTTGACCTTCTGCCAAGTCATTCTCTTAAACTGTCTGGTGGTATCTTTTCTCTTTGCTTCCCTCTATCTCTTTGTCCCTCAATTTTCCCAGTTGTTACAATATATTCCAGCTGTTCCCTTCTCATTACATGGTCAAAAAATGATGATTGTTTCTTCCTAATATTGGAAATTAGCTCTCTTTTTGCTTTGGCCTCTTTCAGAACATTTTCATTACTCTTCTTAGCTGTCCATGGTAAGTACCCCCCCGTCACGCCAAGTGGCGTATAGGGAAATATGGTGTTAGTGACCCTATATTTTACAGACCTTCAGCACATGATTTTTGGGGTAATGTGGTCGGTATTACGCCCGTGCTGCTTTACTTTCCCAGAAAAAATCCGGTACCCATTTAAGGCTGGGTGAACCCAGAGCCGTCGGTTGGGATCGAACCCTACCCCTTGTCCGTAGTAGTCCAGTAGCTGTCCATGGTATTCTCACCATTCTTCTGTAAAACCACATTTCTACAGACTCCAGTGATTTTCTTGTCTGTTGTCCTATTGTCCATGATTCTCATTCATATGTTAAGACTGGCTCTACATACCATGTAAGAACTGTTTTTCTTATTCCTATTCTAAAAAATGGATTGCATAGTATCTTCCTCATTTTTTGGAAAGCTGCTTTTGCCTGTACTATTCTTCATCTCACCTCTTTTGTACATCTACCATCTGAGGTTAACATTGTTCCCAGATTTTTAAATTCATTTACCTGTTTTAATATTGTTCCACTTGTCTTTATTTTGTGCCTTGCGGCGATGTACTTTATTAAAGAAATAAAGCTGGTGCACAAAAGCAAAACAAAATAAACTTACAAAAAGACACACAAAAAAATAAAATAAACAAACAAAAAAATTAAACATAAAAAAAATAAAATAAACATATATCTATCTATTGTCCATACGAGCCGAAGACACATAAGGCAGAACCACAATCTCAAAAATAGAAACCTTGTGTGCCAAAATGGCACATATTGTAGAGATCACTACGCCTAAAATCTATGACTCTGTTTCCATAACAATACTTTTTACAATGACAGCTTGTCAAGCCATCGATCAACCACCTTAGTCACCTCTTACGAAGGTCACAGTGTCACTATTCTTTACTTCCCTCATAATGAGGCTCCGGTAACACACAGGATAACATTCAAACAAAAAATAAAATAAACATAGAAACAAAACAAAATAGATAATTGTTCAAACCATTTGATTTGGGGTGCAGGTTGGTCTCGAGGCAAGACACCGGCCTTGAGACAGAGAGGTTGTGGGTTCAAATCGCGGTAAGTTGGAATTTTTATTTATGATTTCTCTCTGCAGCAACTACCCCTGGTCTCAGAAGCAAGTCCCAGCTTGAAACGTCAATTACTCATGGACGAAAAAAACATGAGTACTTCCGAAGACTGAGTTATCTGCCCATGTGGCAAGGGACCACTGTGCACACGGCTGCCAGGGAAAAATGGATTAACACGCAAAATTCAGTTCCTAGTCTCTAGGGACTTCGTCAGAGGCCAAAGCTGGCGAACGAAAAAAAAAAAAACTATTTGATTCATTATGACCTGGAGATCTCCATAGGGGTCTTCCCGGCTCTGTTTTAGGCTTCTTCATTTATAGCTCAGACGCACGCTCACTTATGACTTTATTTTAATTTACAAACAAATTCAATCACCTGGTTTTAACACGTCCAGAATACCCAGAATCCTATGAACCTGGCCGATATTGTTTACATCACCGGAATCTAGAACATTCTGCAGCTTTTCAAAAAGATTCTGGAAAAAATGTAAAACAAAAAAAAAGAAATGAAAAATTACATTCGGTTTTTTTTTCCGTGTTCAAGCCTTTTGGGATGGGAACGTTCAACTTTCCAACCAAAGAAGGAAAGACAACCCTGAAACAAGCGGGGGAAAACAAAATGGAGAGAGTTACAGAACAGAATGGAGAGTGTTACAGAACAGAATGGAGAGAGTTACATAACAGAATAGAGAGAGAGAGAGTTACATAACAGAATGGAGAGAGTTACATAACAGAATGGAGAGAGTTACATAACAGAATGGAGAGAGTTACATAACAGAATGGAGAGAGTTACATAACAGAATGGAGAGTGTTACATAACAGAATGGAGAGTGTTACAGAACAGAATGGAGAGTGTTACATAACAGAATGGAGAGTTACATAACAGAATGGAGAGAGTTACAGAACAGAATGGAGAGTGTTACATAACAGAATGGAGAGACTTACATAACAGAATGGAGATAGTTACATAACAGAATGGAGAGTGTTACATAACAGAATGGAGAGAGTTACAGAACAGAATGGAGATAGTTACATAAGAGAATGGAGAGAGTTACATAACAGAATGGAGAGAATTAATAGAAAATATAAGCCAGAACACTGTCCCACAAGGAAATAACACTTCATCCCGACGTTGTGCTAACAATGCCAGACCTGGACTCTAGTTGGATGCAACAAAGCTTGTCAAATCATTGGACAGTTATCACCACTATTGTCCAACAAGGAAATAACTCTAGAGGCAAAACGGGCACTCTACAATACAATCTTCATCCCAATGTTGTGCTACCAATGTCAGCCCTGGACCCTAGATGCAAGAACAATAAGAAAAGTACCCACCACTGAGATGAAATGTGTTAGACGAATGACATAAAACAGTCTGAGAGATAAAATCAGAAATGAAGAACTGAGAAAAAAAGGTAGGAATAGCCCCCGCCATAGAATATATAAAGAAACAACAGATAAAATGGTTTGGCCACGTGACAAGGCAGAAAAATCACAACCCAAAACAACAAGCCTTCAATAAACGTTGCGAGAATACCATACCCAATGGTCGACCATGAAAAAGATGGATCGATGGAATATTAGAAGCACTAGGAAACATAACAACAGCAGAGGCGAACAGAAGAGCAAAAGACCGCAAATTATATCTCCCCTCGACGCTGAAAGGCAAATGAGGAAGGAAAGAAGAAGAAGAAGAAGAGGAAGAAACATAACAGCAGGAGAGGCCAATAGAAGAGTAAAAGACAGCAAATTATATCTTCCCTCGATGCTGTAAGACAAATAAAGAAGGAAAGAAGAAGAAGAAGAAGAAGAAGAAACATAACAGCAGGAGAGGCCAATAGAAGAGTAAAAGACAGCAAATTATATCTCCCCTCGATGCTGTAAGACAAATAAAGAAGGAAAGAAGAAGAAGAAGAAGAGGAAGAAACATAACAGCAGGAGAGGCCAATAGAAGAGTAAAAGACAGCAAATTATATCTCTCCTAGATGCTGTAAGACAAATAAAGAAGGAAAGAAGAAGAAACATAACAGCAGGAGAGGCCGACAGAAGAGTAAAAGACAGCAAATTATATCTCTCCTAGATGCTGTAAGACAAATAAAGAAGGAAAGAAGAAGAAACAAAACAGCAGGAGAGGCCAATAGAAGAGTAAAAGACAGCAAATTATATCTCTCCTCGATGCTGTAAGAAAAATAAAGAAGGAAGAAAGAAGAATAACAACAATAAACACAAACCATAAACTCACCTTTTCAAGCTCTCTCGTTTCTGGAAGATGACCATGAGAGATCCTGTGAGAGGGGGTAGACAACTCTTTCCTGTTGCGGCATCTGAACAAGTTCCAGATCTGGTTTCGTTCAGTACAAATTGTAATACTGGCGTAACTAAGGCAGCTTGTGTTGGAGATATTTCCGGAAATGTTAGCTCCAAGATAATCTCGACAACTTCCGAAACAACGAGTGAGAAGATCTGAGACCGAGTTTTCATCTTTAGGGAATCCACATTCTCATCACCGATGTCATCTTCATCGCTATTCTCAACATCATCCTGTTCATTGCCGATAGTGACTTGACTTAAAGAAATTTTAAAATGCAGTCCACACTAAAATAGCCAACATCGTCTAGAATAGCTGCCTTGTCTTTGTCCAGAAGGAGTTTGTCGTATCGGATTACCTGTGTTATTTGGTAAATGCCTCGTAGCACACATGATTTTAAATTAATAGAGTCACTAGGGTCCTGTAAGACTGCTTTGAAGACCTCAATCACTGGTTTTAAGAAGGCGATGTCAGACAACCCGATCATCATTAAATTTACGCAGATCTTTATGACCGTCTCAAGGAGGGTTGCCGCTAAATCTCTGTGACCGACGTCCTTGTCACTTAAATGTGGCATAACATTTGTGCAGCACCATGGTAATGTGTTGATAAAAGTCTGGAGAATGTGGTCACGGGTACTACTTTCTTCTTTCTCACCACTTCCTTCTTCATTGTCGACGCACAAGAAAGCTGTGAGGCGTAGAAATATAGAATATATCTCAAAATACAATTTCAAGTCAGGCTTTGAAACAGATTTATCTACTCCGGTAAAATGATCATCAAGCCGGGTCATGACAACTTTCAGGGAATCAACAAGAGCTAGAAGGCTGCCTCTGTGATTGGTCAATAAGATAAGCCGGCACTCTGCAGCACCAATCATATTCTTGATTATCGTGCAAGATAATTCTGGGCTTATTTTTGTTTCGTCTGCAACAAACATCACTGCTTTCTTTTTAGGTTTGGACTTCCTTGCAACATTAGTGTTTTCATCAAGAATTGTTATGTTCTCATTTCTGTTCAGCAAATTCTCCAAGGAATCCTTCGCCAACTGGATTACAGACTCCGCTTTGCCCCACAACACCAAAGATTTGATGATCAATTTCAAGTTGCTGGTCTCAGTAAGGCAAGCCTCCGATTTGAGCCTCTTGAACAGATTCTGGGCAATATGAGGCAGGGCTCTAGTAGGGATGTGTCCTGCAAGAGCTATTAAGGCTTCGTCTAGTTTTGGGTCCTTCGGAATAAAGAAAATAAAAAGTTACAAATTAGAACAATAAAAGAACAGAAGTGAAAAAGAGAGTTCATCGGTGCTATATAGAGCCAATTCTGACCTATGGAAGCAAATCATGAGACGGTAAAGAAAAAAAATGAAAAGACGATTAGATGCAACAGAGAAGGGATTTCTCAGAAGAATGTAATAAAGTTTTCCTGGACAGCTAAAAAGACCCATGAAGACATACTCAAAGAGGCCAACACAAAAAGGGAGCTCCTAAGAAACATCAGAAAGAAACAATCAACATTTTTCAGGCACATCAAGAGAAAAGTTTGAATACTTGGTTCATCATCATCATCATGTACCGGGCCTGCTGGCGTAGGTGATCATGTCTCTCCACAATTTTCGATCTCGACAGTTATTTATCATTTCTGTTGTTGACCTTCTGCCAAGACATTCTTTTAAGCTGTCTGTTATCTTTTCTCTTTGCTTCCCCCTATCTCTTCGTCCCTCAATTTTCCCAGTTGTTACAATATATTCCAGTTGTTCTCTTCTCATTACATGGCCAAAAAATGATGATTGTTTCTTTCTAATATTGGAAATTAGCTCTCTTTTTGCTTTCGTCTGAGGTTAACAAAGTTCCCAAATATTTAAATTCATTTACCTGTTTTAATATTGTTCCACTTGTCTTTATTTTGCACTGAGGTGATGTCTTTTTCTTTGTTGTTACCATTACCTCTGTCTTTTTGCTATTAAGGCTGAGTCCTTTATTTTTGCTTTCTTTCACTATAATGTCCAACATTTCTTGTAACTCATTTTCACTCTTTGCAATTAAGACTGCATCATCAGCATACCTTTGATTATTTATACTATGACCTCCGACTGTTATTCCAGGCATGCTACTTATGGATCTTAAAATAATCTATACATATTAAACAGCCGCGATATCTCAGTGGTTAGTGAACTGGACTACAAATGACAAGAGGGAGGGTTCGATCCCAGCCGACGGCTTCTGGTTCACCCAGCCTTTATCTATCTATCTATTGACCTTTTGAGCCGTTGCCGGCCCATAGGGCGTAGACCAAGATACACCTTCTCATATCTGAATTTTTGTTCTAGCAGTTTTCTTTTAAAGATATTTTATCCAGCCTTTAACGGGCACCTAAATTAAAAGGGTTAAATAAAAAAAATGTAACAAACCTTTGAGACTGCCATCAACTCTCTGACCATAACACTCAGCTTCTTGGCTAGACTCTCTTTGCTTTCTTTCTTGTCCAGCTCGTTAAGTATGACGGAGTGCATGAGATAGATGGCTTCAACTAATCCACGGAACACAACCATATCAACCAGAGACTCATCCCCGACTCTACCAACACTCTCGTTGTCGCTGTCTTGTTCATTGGCTGGTAAAATAATGTTTTTATTTGTCTTCCGAAATTTCTTGCTTGGTTTTGATGACGATTTTGAACCAGTCACGCTGTCTTTTAAACCAGAGCTGCCGGTGCTTGTGTCATTTCCGTTGGAAGATGTGTCATCTTGATTTTTACCATTTAGTTTTCGAGCATTCTCTATAAGCATTCGGCACAACATGATGATGAATTTAACGGTGTCGTCGAGGGTAATGTAATGAGGGAGATGAAGGAAGAACTGCCGGGCTGCGGGCATGTTCATCTCGATCAAGGTGATACACCTGCTGACCTGCTCTGCTGGCGGCTCATGAAGCGAAATGAACGATGGTTGAATCAGTTTCATAATTCTTCGAACAACAGGAGCAGAATCTGACTGGAGGCGAGATAAAATATGTTCCACTGGGACCAAATTCCAAAACTTGATTGCTCGCAGGCTTTTCACCTTCAATAGGAGATCAAACATTGCGACCCTGACCTTCTCCGACGTGTCATGAACAAAGTTTCGCAGCTGTGGAAGGATGTTTTGAAGCATTGGGATGCATAGATGGTTGTCACACAGCTGACACATCACCTGAGGATGTAAGAATAATGGTTTACACAAAGCTGTAAATAATGGTTCTTTCCATGGCTACAAATAATGGTTTTTTCCCTACAGCTACAAATAATAGTCCTTACCATGGCTACAAATAATGGGTCTTATCATGGCTACAAATAATGGTTCTTTCCATGGCTTCAAATAATGGTTTGGTTGGGATTTTTTATTTATGATTTCTCTTTGCGGCAACCACCCCTGGTCTCAGCAGCGAGGCCCGGCTTGAAACGTCAACTACTTATCGATGGAAAAAAAATATGATTACCTCCGAAGTCGGAGTTATCTGCCTGTCCTGTGAGGGACCCCTGTGCACACGGCTGCCAGGGAAAAATGGATAAACATGCAAAATTCAGATCCTAGTCTCTAGGGACTTCGTCAGAGGTAAAAGCTGGCGAATGAAAAAAAAAAAAAAAAAAAAATAATGACCCCCCCCCCCATACAAATAATGGGTCTTTCTATAGCTACAGATAATGGTTTTTCAAACAACAAATAATTTAGCCAAATCTTCAACTTCGGCAATCAGCTACTGCTAGACCAGCAAGGATCACCAACAAGAGAGGTGTTTGAGGTCATCACTGGTTTCCCATAGTTTGTCCAGCTGGGTTGTTTCAGTGGGCCATATTTGTATTCTTAGGGTGTAGAGAGTGTTACAGTCCTGTAGGATATGCATCAACATTGGGATGAAGATTGTATTGTAGAGTGCCCGTTTTGCCTCCAGAGTTATTTCCTTGTTGGACAATAGTGGTGATAGCTGTCCAATGATTTGACAAGCTTTGTTGTATCTTGAGTCTATCTCTGCTGTTTATAAATTACCGTTTGTCCTAGACTTCCCAAGTAATAAAATTTCTCTATGGAATAAAAACCAATGGGTTTTGGCAGCCACAAATAATGGTTTTTCTGAATCCCAAATAAAAATGGGTTTTTGGTCATGAATAATGGTTTTTCAAACTATACTCGTCTGTAAAAACCAGCTTATGATGAATACCATGGAGCTACAAGTAGCGATGTGAATGCCAATCAACATTTGTATAATTACCATTGGTGGATACACAGTAAGCGGAAAAGAAGGGAGGGAACTCCAAATAAATTACCTTTAAAACAGCCTCTCGTACAGTTGGTGAAGATATGTCGTAAGCTAGATCATCTACCAGCTTGGTGACAAAACACTTGATAACCTGAAAGTGATAAGGATAGTTATGGTTAGTCGAAGACCCCGGTATCATCGTCATCAAGTACCGGGCCTGCTGGCGTAGGTGATCATGTATTTCCACAACTTCCGATCTCGACAGTTATTTATCATTTCTGTTGTTGACCTTCTGCCAAGCCATTCTCTTAAGCTGTCTAGTATCTTTTCTCTTTGCTTCTCTGTATCGCTTTGTCCCTCAATTTTTCCAGTTGTTACAATATATTCCAGTTGTTCTCTTCTCATTACATGACCAAAAAATAATGACCGTTTCTTCTTAATATTGGATATCAGCTCTCTTTTTGGCTTCTTTCAGAACGTTTTCATTACTCTTCTGAGCTGTCCATGGTATTCTCAACATTCTTCTGTAAAACCACATTTCTACAGACCTCAGTGATTTTCTTGTATGTTTTTCAATTGTCCATGATTCACATCCATATGTTAAGACTGACTCTACATAACATTTAAGAACTCTTTTTCTTGTTTCTGTTGTCAAAAATGGATTGCATAGTATCTTCCTCATTTTTTGGAAAGCTGCTTTTGCCTGAGCCATTCTGCATCTCACCTCTGTTGTATATCTTCCGTCTGAGGTTAACAATGTTCCCAGATATTTAAATTCATTTACTTGTTTTTTTTTTTTAAATTTACCTGTTTTAATATTGTTCTACTTGTCTTTATTGTGCATTGCGGTGATGTCTTTTTCTTCGTTGTTACCATTACTGCCCAGGTATCACTGCAAGCAAATTAAAATCCATTATTGCCCAACCGCCCGTGCCAGTGGAATCATCCCAATTAAAACTCATCTCATGGAAGGATCCAAACAAACAAAGGCAGCTGCAGTCCCCATCATAGCAGCTACAGCACATGCCAAAAGACATAAGGCCAAGCGGCATCGAAAGCGAACGCAGCTGAACTGTCCTTCGCCATACGATATCATCATTTATCGTAAACAATCGGAATATAGAAACACCGTCAAGATGAAAAACACATCGTACGGTGTGCACAGAGCACTAAACTAAGTAGCTCCGATAGCAAGCCAGACTTGGAATATGAGGAAACTGCAACAAGAAACACTTATCAGACTGAGCGTCAATGGTTCCTGCCGCCTATCTGCTATATTGACCGGAAGGATAGTTGTCATAACTAAATGCAATAGTGTCAAGGTGTCAGTGACAGTAAAACACGATTGATTATATACAAAGGAGATTGGTTATGAAGTTCAAACAAACTTGGTCATTGGGACAATTCTTTGTTGACCACATGCCTAACACAACATGATTAAATTCACAACACAGAAACCGCAACTCCAAATATTCTGAACAACACTTGTATTCGACACTTCATAGGATGACACAATACGCCACCAAGATCTTGTTCAAAATTGTATACACACATTTCTTTGGCTACACTTCATAAAAAATATGGATAAATATCTTGGACTGGAGAGAAGTATAGAAAATGTCCAAGAATAGGGATGGATGGAGAGACCTTGCCTGTGGTCTAGACTGGAGAGAAGTAGAGAAACTGTCCAAGAATAGGGATGGATGGAGAGACCTTGTCTGTGGTCTAGACTGGAGAGAAGTAGAGAAAATGTCCAAGAATAGGGATGGATGGAGAGACCTTGCCTGTGGTCTAGACTGGAGAGAAGTAGAGAAACTGTCCAAGAATAGGGATGGATGGAGACCTTATCTGTGGCCTAGACTGGAGAGAAGTAGAGAAAATGTACAAGAATAGGGATGGATGGAGACCTTATCTGTGGCCTAGACTGGAGAGAAGTAGAGAAAATGTCCAAGAATAGGGGTGGATGGAGAGACCTTGCCTGTGGTCTAGACTGGAGAGAAGTAAAGAAAATGTCCAAGAATAGGGATGGATGGAGACCTTATCTGTGGCCTAGACTGGAGAGAAGTAGAGAAAATGTCCAAGAATAGGGGTGGATGGTGAGACCTTGTCTGTGGTCTAGACTGGAGAGAAGTAGAGAAAATGTCCAAGAATAGGGGTGGATGGAGAGACTTTGTCTGTGGTCTAGACTGGAAAGAAGTAGAGAAAATGTCCAAGAATAGGGGTGGATGGAGAGACCTTGTCTGTGGTCTAGACTGGAGAGAAGTAGAGAAAATGTCCAAGAATAGGGATGGATGGAGAGACCTTGTCTGTGGTCTAGACTAGAGAGAAGTAGAGAAAATGTCCAAGAATAGGGGTGGATGGAGAGACCTTGTCTGTGGTCTAGACTGGAGAGAAGTAGAGAAAATGTCCAAGAATAGGGATGGATGGAGACAAGTAGAGAAAATGTCCAAGAATAGGGGTGGATGGTGAGACCTTGTCTGTGGTCTAGACTGGAGAGAAGTAGAGAAAATGTCCAAGAATAGGGGTGGATGGAGAGACCTTGTCTGTGGTCTAGACTGGAAAGAAGTAGAGAAAATGTCCAAGAATAGGGGTGGATGGAGAGACCTTGTCTGTGGTCTAGACTGGAGAGAAGTAGAGAAAATGTCCAAGAATAGGGATGGATGGAGAGACCGTGTTTGTGGCCTAGACTGGAGAGAAGTAGAGAAAATGTCCAAGAATAGGGATGGATGGAGAGACCTTGTCTGTGGTCTAGACTGGAGAGAAGTAGAGAAAATGTCCAAGAATAGGGATGGATGGAGAGACCTTGCATGGGGTCTATGTTACAAAAGTGTCTAAAGGAAACTGATTGTGACCATAACGTTACCAGAAAAACATATCAGTAAACAAATTCAGTAAAAACAATCGACACATATAAAATGTTCCTATTTGAGAACCGTCTTGTATCCTTACAAAAGAAGCTTTTTTTTATAAAAAAAATAAAATAAAATAAACTGCAGAAGTGTTGCCCCCACCAAAACAAAACTGTAAAGAAGGACTTACATCTGCAGGGATCAACTCCCAGTAAATATTCAGCACCCGCCCAACTCCGTTGACAGCGATCAGCCGAACCTCCGGAACAGGATCTGTGAGAAGTCTCTAAAACACACACACAAGCAATGAAGAAATAGGTCATGTCAAATTCTATTACAGGTTGCGTAGTATTCAACAGTGTTAGGGTAGATCAGCATCAAGAAGCTAATCAATCACTGCCACACAGATCTCTGTGGGGGAGAATGAATCGTGGGACAAGGTCTTCTACACATTTATATTCTTAGGACATCTCACACACATTTATATTCTTGGGACATCTTCCACATATTAATATTCTGAGGACAAGATCTTCCACCCAGGCCCCCCCCACCCCCCCCCAAAAAAAAATCAACACTCAACCCCCCCCCCCCCAAAAAAACACTCAATCACCTTCACCTCAACCAACATTAAATTATCAGCAACACTCAATCGCCCCCCCCCCCAATTCTCATCAACCCACCATCAACACTCAATTGCGCCCCCCTCCCCAATTCTCATCAACCCACCATCTACACTCAAACCCCCCCCCCCAGATTCTTATCAACCCACCATCAACACTAAATCGGCGCCCCCCCCATCAACACCCAATTCTCATCAATCCACCATCAACACTCAATTGTTGTCCCCCCCCCCCCCAAATCAACACTCAATCGTTCCTCCCTCTCATCAACACCCAATTCTCATCAACCCACCATCAACACTCAATCGTACCTCCCTCTCATCAACACCCAATTCTCATCAACCCACCATGAACACTCAATTGTCGCCCCCCCCCCCCCCCAATCAACCGTTCCTCCCTCTCATCAACACCCAATTCTCATCAACCCACCATCAACACTCAATCGTTCCTCCCTCTCATCAACACCCAATTCTCATCAACCCACCATCAACACTCAATCGTTCCTCCCTCTCATCAACACCCAATTCTCATCAACCCACCATCAACACTCAATTGTCGTTTCCCCCCACCATCAACACTCAATCGTTCTTCCCTCTCATCAACACCCAATTCTCATCAATCCACCATTAACACTCAATTGTCGTCCCCCCCCCCATCAACACTCAATCGTTCCTCCCTCTCATCAACACCCAATTCTCATCAACCCACCATCAACACTCAATCGTTCCTCCCTCTCATCAACACCCAATTCTCATCAACCCACCATCAACACTCAATTGTCGTTTCCCCCCACCATCAACACTCAATCGTTCTTCCCTCTCATCAACACCCAATTCTCATCAATCCACCATTAACACTCAACTGTCGTCCCCCCCCCCCCCCCCATCAACACTCAATCGTTCCTCCCTCTCATCAACACCCAATTCTCATCAACACTCAATCCCCTGCCAACCTATTTCTCACTGCCAGACTCTCCCCAACTTACATGCATGATGTCAAACTGTTTCTGTAACGCTGCGTCCAACTGCTCGCGATTTAAATCAGCGTCTTGCAGAGGAAAAACATCAAACATCAAAGCTGCAGCATTAACCCGGATGTCGCTGTTTGCCACCTGCGTGGAAGATTGCAGAATCAAAGGTCACAAGTTATTACGAATCCCCCCCCCTTTTCTTCGATTTTTAATAAACTTCTTTAGTTTGTTCTAGGGAGCCGCGATAGCTCAGTGGTTAGTGAACTGGACTACAAAGGACAAGTGGTAGGGTTTGATTCCAACCGACAGCTTCCGAGTTGACCCAGCCTTTAATGGCTACCAAATTTTATTCCGGGAAAGTAAAGCGGCACGGGTGTAATACAGATCACATTACCCCAAAAATCATGTGCCGAAGGTCTGTAAAATTTATGGTCACTAACACCATATTCCCTATACGCCACTTGGCGTGACAGGGGTACTTTACTTTACTTTTTTACTCTTTGGTTTGTTCAACACAGCATAGCTGTTAGTTTTCATCTCAGAAGAGCATTTTCATTTTAATTTTGAAAATTTTTAAGCATTTATTGGTGTAGTCATCAGTCTAGAACATTCCACTCATTTTTAAAATGATCTTTTATAGGGGTGGTTGTAATTTGTAACACCACACACACAATTTCTAGCTAAAGTAAATACATAATGTATGAATGATATTTCAGTAGTCAATCAATCAATCTTATCTTACCTACCTATCTATCTAACCATCCATCTGTCTATCTATCTAGCCATTCACCCATCCATCCATCTATCAATCTAACCATTCACCCATCCATCTATCTAACCATCCATTCATCCATCCATCAATCTAACCATTCACACATCCATCTATCTACCTAACGATTCACACATCCATCTATCAATCTAACCATTCACCCATCCATCTATCTACCTAACCATTCACACATCCATCTATCAATCTAACCATTCACACATCCATCTATCAATCTAACCATTCACACATCCATCTATCAATCTAACCATTCACCCATCCATCTATCAATCTAACCATTCACCCATCCATCTAACCATTCACACATCCATCTATCAATCTAACCATTCACACATCCATCTATCTATCTATCTAACCATTCACACATCCATCTATCAATCTAATCATTCACACATCCATCTATCAATCTAACCATTCACACATCCATCTATCAATCTAACCATTCACCCATCCATCTATCTAACCATCCGTCTATCAATCTAACCATTCATCCATCTATCTATCAACCTTTTGAGCTGTATTCAGCCCATAGTGCATAGAATCAGATACTCTTTCCCAGTTTCGAAATTCTCTTTCTAGCAGTCCCAGTCCTTGTAAAGATTTTTTTATCAAATATCACAATTTGTCTCTGTTCTGTGCAGGCATCTTGATCTCACCGAGGGAGCCGATTCCTGCTGCCTTTGCCTCTCTGATCAATATTCTTCTCAGTGTTTCTCTGGGTCGGCCTATTTTCCTTTTACCTGTTGTTTCCAACTTGAGGGCTTGCTTTGTTATTCAGTTATTATCTTTCTCATCACATGTCCTACATATGTGCATTGTCTTTTCTTGATTACTGAAGATATTAGTGGTTGATTGGTGACTTCTTTAATTTCTTCATTTGTTTTTCAATTGTTCTATGCTATACCAAATATTTTCCTTAGACATTTATTTATTTACTTCTACTACTCCCTCAAATCAAATGTACTGAAACAGAGTGTAACAGCAACAAACTTGAAACAGAGTGTAGCAGCGACAAACTTGAAACAGAGTATAGCAGCGACAAACTTGAAACAGAGTGTAGCAGCGACAAACTTGAAACAGAGTGTAGCAGTGATAAACTTGAAACAGAGTGTAGCAGTGACAAACTTGAAACAGAGTATAGCAGCGACAAACTTGAAACAGAGTGTAGCAGTGATAAACTTGAAACAGAGTGTAGCAGTGACAAACTTGAAACAGAGTGTAGCAGTGACAAACTTGAAACAGAGTGTAGCAGTGACAAACTTGAAACAGAGTATAGCAGCGACAAACTTGAAACAGAGTATAGCAGCGACAAGTTTGAAACAGAGTGTAGCAGTGACAAACTTGAAACAGAGTATAGCAGCGACAAACTTGAAACAGAGTATAGCAGTGACAAACTTGAAACAGAGTATAGCAGTGACAAACTTGAAACAGAGTATAGCAGCGACAAACTTGAAACAGAGTATAGCAGCGACAAACTTGAAACAGAGTATAGCAGTGACAAACTTGAAACAGAGTATAGCAGCGACAAACTTGAAAAAGAGTATAGCAGCGAAAAGATTGAAACAGAGTATAGCAGTGACAAGTTTGAAACAGAGTATAGCAGTGAAAAGATTGAAAAAGAGTATAGCAGTGAAAAGATTGAAAAAGAGTATAGCAGTGAAAAGATTGAAAAAGAGTATAGCAGTGAAAAGATTGAAAAAGAGTATCGCCTCGATGAGTTAAGTGCGGGCTAAATAGTAAACAAAGAGGGAGATAATTAGGGCTGTATGATAGGTGTTCAGGTGTGCGTGAAACAGGTGAACGGCCCAAGGAGCACAAGAAAACGGGAGAAGCGGGGTCTCAAAGCTACTCCTGAGAGAGGAAAAAAAAAAAAAACCCCAGCAAAAATACCTGTACTGTTTAATTCTTTCTTTCTTCCCTTTTTTTTTTTTTTACAAAATTATTCATGTGTCTATATCACGCAAATCTAATTGTTTGTTATAAAAAAAAAAAGTAAAGTACCCCCGTCACGCCAAGTGGCGTATAGGGAAATATGGTATTAGTGACCCTATATTTTACACTCGAAATTCGAAAATAAATGTCTAAGGAAAATACTTGGTATAGAATGGAACGAATTCAAAACAAACGAGGAAATTAGAGAAATCGCCAATCAACCACTAATATCTTCAGTAATAAAGAAAAGACGATGGTCATACGTTGGACATGTGATGAGAAGAGATAATAATCGAATAGCAAAGCAAGCCCTCATATGGGAAACAACAGGTAAAAGAAAAAGAGGAAGACCCAGGGAGACACTGAGAAGAACATTGATGAGAGAGGCAAGAGCAGCAGGAATCGGCTCCCTCAATGAGATAGAACTGCTTGCACAGAACAGAGACAGATGGCGAGATTTGATAAAATATCTTTAAAAGAAAACTGCTAGAACAAAAATTCATATAGGAGAAGGTGTATCTTGGTCTACGCCCTATGGGCCGGTTACGGCTCGAAAGGCCAATAGATAGATTTTACAGACCTTCAGCAAATGATTTTTGGGGTAATGTGGTCGGTATTACGCCCGTGCTGCCTTACTTTCCCAGAAAAAAAATCCGGTACCCATTTAAGGCTGGGTGAACCTGGAAGCCGTCGGCTGGGATCGAACCCTACCCCTTGTCCTTTGTAGTCCAGTTCACTAACCACTGAGCTATCGCGGTTCAAATGTTTGTTATGGGTAGATAACATCATGCTGTAGATGAAAGTTGACCTACCATCACAGATCTCCACAGGATTGGCTCATACAACTTTGTCAGCATAGAATCAACTCCCTTTTGTGTCTTTTTCTTATGGAAAAAATTCAGGACCTAAATGTAAAGAAATATATTACATTCTACACAAGGGAATATGTTACATTCTACACAAGGGAATATGTTACATTCTACACAAGGAAATATGTTACATTCTACACAAGGAAATATGTTACATTCTACACAAGGGAATATGTTACATTCTACACAAGGAAATATGTTACATTCTACACAAGGAAATATGTTACATTCTTCTTCTTCTTCTTCTTCTTTGACCTTTCGAGCCGTAACCGGCCCATAGGGCGTAGACCAAGATACACCTTCTCCTATATGAATTTTTGTTCTAACAGTTTTCTTTTAAAGATATTTTATCAAATCTCGCCATCTGTCTCTGTTCTGTGCAAGCAGTTCTATCTCATTGAGGGAGCCGATTCCTGCTGCTCTTGCCTCTCTCATCAATGTTCTTCTCAGTGTCTCCCTGGGTCTTCCTCTTTTTCTTTTACCTGTTGTTTCCCATATGAGGGCTTGCTTTGCTATTCGATTATTATCTCTTCTCATCACATGTCCAACGTATGACCATCGTCTTTTCTTTATTACTGAAGATATTAGTGGTTGATTGGCGATTTCTCTAATTTCCTCGTTTGTTTTGAATTCGTTCCATTCTATACCAAGTATTTTCCTTAGACATTTATTTTCGAATGCGTTCAACTTTGTTTCTATATCTCTTGTTGTTTTCCAGCTTTCACACGCATACGTAAGGGTTGATAGTACATTTGATTTGAATAGCCTAAGTTTTGTGTTTGTGCTAATGAGTTTTGATTTCCACAACTTTTCAAGGCTTCTGAAAGACATTGCTGCTTTAGCCAGTCTGATTCTAATTTCTTTGCTCGTATCCCCTTCTCGATCAATGTGACTTCCAAGATAGATGAAGTGATCGATCTCTTCTACTGGTTTGTTTTCCATGTATATTTTGTCACTTGTTGGAATTAAACTTTTCATGACTTTAGACTTTTCATGATTGACCTCAAGCCCAATTTTGCTGGCTATTGATGATAGTTCATTTGTGTTTTCCTGCATCGTTTTTATCTGATTGCTGATGAGAACTATGTCATCAGCAAAGTCCAGGTCCTCCAAATGGTCTCCTTGTATCCATTCGATGCCTTTATTACCAGTGCAGCATTTCTTCATTATGAAGTCCATAACAATTCCAAATAACAAGGGCGATAAAATACATCCTTGTTTAACCCCAGTTTCTATTGGGAAACATTCGCTCAGTCCTTCCTCTGTTCGAACTGCACATGTGTAACCATCATACATGTCTTTGATAATATTTATGATTTTTGATGGTAAGCCATATTGCTTCAGAATTTTCCACAAAGAATCTCTATGAATACTATCAAATGCTTTTTTGAAGTCGATGAAGTTAAGTACAAAAGGTTTTTGCTTTTCAATGTGTTCCTCCAATATAAGTCGTAGAGTGAAAATGTGGTCAAGACAGCTTCTCCCTTTTCTAAACCCAGCCTGTTCTTCACGCATTACTGTATCTATTGAATCCTTTATTCTATTTAGGATGATTTTACAGAATAATTTTGAGGCAACTGACAAAAGTGTCACGCCTCTCCAATTGTTACAATCTCTAAGATTGCCCTTTTTTGGGATCTTAACAATGATTCCTTTTTTCCATTTATGAGGTGTCTTCTCTGTTTTCCAAATGATGTTGAACATTTTTTGGAGATGTATTAAATTATGGCTATCAATTGCCTTGAGGATCTCAGCTGTTAACTTATCCTCTCCAGCAGCCTTGTTATTGGTCATTAGCTTTAAGGTGGTTTCTATTTCACTCAAGGTGAAGTCATCTAAATTTACATCTAATTCTGCTGCTGGTGTTTCAGCTTCAAAATCTATTAAACTGTGAGGTAGTGGACGGTTAAGAATTTCTTTGAAGTGTTCCGCCCAACGGGCTTTTATGTCTGCGCTTGTTGTTAGCATTAATCCAGATTTGTCTAGAATTGGTGTTCCACTGGATGTATAGGTGTTTGTCAGCATCTTTTGTACAGTATAAAGAGTTCTGCTGTCTCCTGTAATTGCAGCTGTCTCTGCTTTCTCTGCCAAGTTGTCTATATAAGCTCTTGTATCTCTTCTTGCCGAACTTTTCACTTTGTTGTCTAATTCTTTGTATGTTGCTTTTGCCAGAACCTTTCCAAGATCTGTCTTTACATTAGTCATGGCTCTCTTCGCTTCTCTTCTTTCTTTGATGTATTTCCATGTGGTGTCTGAGATCCAAGCTCGTTTTTCCATTTTCTTCAGTCCAGCACTTGCTTCTGCTGCTGTCATTAGTATTTTGCTCTGTGAGTCCCACATTTCATTGATATCTAAGTCTATTTCACCAAGTGCTGAATAACAATTACTTAGCTCTATGTTAAACTTTTCCTTTATTGCTTCATCTTTCAGTTTATGACTATCAATTTTATGTGTAATTGACCTCTTCTGTTGGTTTCTAAATTTTAATCTTATTTTCCCAATGCACAGGTTGTGGTCACTATTAACATCAGCACCTCTGTATGCTCTTACATCTATTAATGATGATCTGAATTGTTGTTTAATACATAGGTGGTCAATTTGATTTGATGTTCTATCATCAGGAGATATCCATGTTGTTTTGTGGATATTTTTATGTGGAAATAATGTCCCACCTATAACTAAATTTTCTATTAAACATAATTCTATTAATCTTTCTCCATTCTGACTTGTTGTATTACAGCCTTCTCTCCCCATCACATGTTCCACTCCTGCGTTATCTTGTCCTACTTTGGCGTTGAAGTCTCCCATTACAATTAAAAGATCGTGTTTTGGTATTTTGTTTATAAGTTGTTGCAGTTGGTTATAAAAATCATCCTTAACTTCATCATCAGCTTCGTTAGTAGGCGCATAACATTGAATAATTGAAAGTCTTCCATGTTTTGTTTTGTATCGTGTTCGTATCAGACGGCTATTTACCGGTTCCCATTCTAATAAACTTCTTGCAGCTTTGTCTGTCATCATTATGCCTACTCCTTCACGGTGTTTTCCATCTTCCCTTCCAGAAAAAACTACTATTTTATTATCAATAGATCTCCTACCTGTTCCAGGCCAGCGCATTTCGCTTAATCCTAAAATATCTAGATCGTATCTGTCCATCTCGCTCGCGACCTGTGCATGTTTCGTCGGAGCGGCCATTGTTCGCACATTCCAGAATCCTATTTTTGTTGTTGTTTTAGGGCCGAAAAAACTATCACTACTATCTACTGCTAATTTACACATTCTGTATCAGGTCTACGTTTCATTAACAACATCGTTTTTACGATAGCGGCTTGTTAAACCTCTGATCAACGGTTCTATACCAAGCCGGAGAAAAATAATTCCTCCATTTTGGAAACAACCGGAAACTTCCTGTTACATTCTACACAAGGAAATATATTACATACTAGACAAGGAAATATATTACATTCTACACAAGGAAATATATTACAGTCTACACAAGGAAATATATTACAGTCTACACAAGGAAATATGTTACATTCTACACAAGGAAATATATTACATACTAGAAAAGGAAATATATTACATTTTACACAAGGGAATATGTTACATTCTACACAAGGAAATATATTACATACTAGACAAGGAAATATATTACATTCTACACAAGGAAATATATTACATTTTACACAAGGAAATATGTTACTTTCTACACAAGGAAATATATTACATTCTACACAAGGAAATATATTACATTTTACACAAGGGAATATGTTACATTCTAGACAAGGAAATATATTACATTCTAGACAAGGCAAAATATTACATTCTAGACAAGGAAATATATTACATTCTAGACAAGGCAAAATATTACATTCTAGACAAGGAAATATATTACATTCTGGACAAGGAAATATATTACATTCCACACAAGGCAAAATATCTGCCATTCCATTGTGAAGTTATCAACAATTTATGAACACACCATTTTCCTATTGAAAAACGATGAGGTCACGCTTAAGTCACGGTGATTGATTCTTAGCATCGATCATTGATTTTTTAATTAATTGTCAATAAAAACGGCTAGTACGATTAAAATAACAATTATATTTAGATTCAGTATCCATTTCAACTTAAACTGGTTAAATTTTAAAGTGATTTGTAATTGGGTTATGAAGTTATCCATAGTTAATTGACCAAACCAGTTTTCTTCTTGACCAAATGTTAATTAACAGTCATTATTTTCTGACCAAAATGCATAACCTTAGGGTCACAATGGTGACCTAGATTATTATTTTAGCACTTAAACTGGTAGATTTGGCCTGCTGAAGTAACCTGAGTTAAAAGTATTCTTAGAGGAGTTAATGGTATTCTTAGGAGTTAAAAGTATTCTTAGAGTTAAAAGTGTTCTCTGAGGAGTTAAAAGTATTCTAGAGGAATTACAAGTATTCTTAGAGGAGTTAAAAGTATTCTAGAGGAATTACAAGTATTCTTAGAGGAGTTAAAAGTATTCTTAGAGTTAAAAGTGTTCTTAGAGGAGTTAAAAGTATTCTAGAGGAATTACAAGTATTCTTAGAGGAGTTAAAAGTATTCTTAGAGGAGTTAAAAGTATTCTAGAGGAATTACAAGTATTCTTAGAGGAGTTAAAAGTATTCTAGAGGAGCTATTCTTATAGTTGATAATCACCCACAGAAACCGCCAAAAAAAAATCAAAACACATAAACATAAAAAAAAGGCAGCTATAACATACCCTAAAAAGTATTCTTGCCAAAGAGGTCTGGCCTCCCTTTCGTTGAGCATGTACGGCTCTGTACATGAAGTCCTGAATGCAGTCGAGCTCAAGTACCTGAAAGCAGATCAAAGACATTACCTCGCAGCGCAAAACATGAACTGAAATCTTCTCCTTCGATCATCTGGTGATTTCTGCTCTTCAAAAACATCTTCTTATTGTTCTGAACTCCGATCGGAGCATAGGACACTCTCAAGAGATCTCCACCCAATCTGGTCTGGAGCAAGCATGGAGAACTCTCGCCAGCCTATTTCCATTTGGTTTTCATCTCTGTCCGTCATTTTTGCCTGAATCCCCACTTATGTCTGCCTAAGTCCCCACTCATTTCTGCCCGAGTCCCCACTCATTTCTGCCCGAGTCCCCACTCATTTCTGCCAGAGTCCCCACTCATTTCTGCCAGAGTCCCCACTCATTTCTGCCTGAATCCCCACTCATTTCTGCCTGAGTCCCCACTCATTTCTGCCTGAATCCCCACTCATTTCTGCCTGAATCCCCACTCATTTCTGTCTGAGTCCCCACTCATTTCTGCCTGAATCCCCACTCATTTCTGCCTGAATCCCCACTCATTTCTGTCTGAGACCCACTCATTTCTGCCTGAATCCCCACTCATTTCTGCCAGAGTCCCCACTTATTTCTGCCTGAGTCCCCACTCATTTCTGCCAGAGTCCCCACTCATTTCTGCCAGAGTCCCCACTCATTTCTGTCTGAGTCCCCAATCATTTCTGCCTGAGTCCCCACTCATTTCTGCCTGAGTCCCCAATCATTTCTGCCAGAGTCCCCACTCATTTCTGCCTGAGTCCCCACTCATTTCTGCCTGAGTCCCCACTCATTTCTGTCTGAGTCCCCACTCATTTCTGCCTGAGTCCCCACTCATTTCTGCCTGAATCCCCACTCATTTCTGTCTGAGTCCCCACTTATTTCAACCTGAGTCCCCACTCATTTCTGTCTGAGTCCCCACTTATTTCTGCCTGAGTCCCCACTCATTTCTGTCTGAGTCCCCACTCATTTCTGCCAGAGTCCCCACTCATTTCTGCCTGAGTCCCCACTCATTTCTGCCAGAGTCCCCACTCATTTCTGTCTGAGTCCCCACTCATTTCTGCCTGAGTCCCCACTCATTTCAACCTGAGTCCCCACTTATTTCTGCCTGAGTCCCCACTCATTTCAACCTGAGTCCCCACTCATTTCTACCTGAGTCTCCGTCATTTCTGCCTGAGTCCCTGCTCATTCTTCCAAGACTTGATAGGTAGGTTCCCTTGTTTGTGTTTCTGCTGCATTTTAAAAATGTTTCTACGATTGGGTCACTGGACCAATGCTAAAACCCTCAACCTAAAAGACCAGTGTGTCTTCTTTGTCTGCCCTCTCCCCTTTGACCTGTCTGGCTTGAGAAACCCGGCTGGTTGCTATGGTAGTATTGACATAATTCTCGAGATCATCAGGGCACTCAAACCTGGCACTTGATAAGGTGGAGACACCTCAATCATGATGTGTCATATCGATTGGTGTGTCCATTCACAATTCTGTCCACAGTACATTGTATCAATTGTGATGTTGACTGTTTTCCGCACCATGACACCAAGAAATTTAGTAATTTTCTCTCTTTGTCGTCCGCGATCTCTCTTTCCTTTTATTTTGCAAGTTGTAACCAAGTATTCCAACTTTCCTCTTCTCATGATGTGCCTGAAAAATGTTGATTGTTTCTTTCTGGTGTTTTTCAGGAGCTTTCTTTTTGTTTTGGCCTCTTTGAGAACTTCTTCATTGGTCTTTTTAACTGTCCAGAGAACTTTCAACATTCTTCTGAGAAATCCCATCTCTGTGGCTACTAATCATATTTTCATTTGTTTGCTTACTCTCCATGACTCACCTCTATAGGTCAGAATTGGCTCCACATAATACCAATTAACTCTTTCTCATTTCTATTGAAATAGACTTGCTGCACAAAACATTTTTTTCATTTTTGAAATGCTATTATGGCATGTACTATTCATTGTCTATCTTTAATCCTATATTATGATACCGTAGCAAAATCAACCGCATCAAAGCACAAATTCCTCAAAATGTGACATGTTTGTGCCCCCCCCCCCACCCCAGTCGCAATTGTATCTTTCTAATTACTACTTCTGGTGACCCCTGAGTGTCTAATTTGTTCCCGTTGCTGTTGGAATTTTTCAGTTTTATGCTTTTTTTTTTTTTTTTTTGCTGTGACTAGGGAAATATCCTGGTCATAGGCAGACATCAAACACTCCTTTGTGACTCGGGAAACACAGCGAATAATCTTATGCGGTCGCGGAACATTTTGACGGTTCAAGTCGGGCCTCGCAGCTTGAGACCAGGGGTGGTTGCCGCAGAGAGAAACCACAAATAAAAATCTCAACTGGTGCAGCCGGGATCTGAACTCACAACCTCTCTGTCTCCCGGCAGATGTTCCTGAGATAGTTGATGTAGAAAATAAAACATTTTAGTCTTATTAAACCGGTCTACATTGATGGCCTACAGAAGATCATGGTAGTACAAGGTGGATTTAACAAGAAGGTGGATTTAACATCCAGCCTCTGAACTAGAGGTTCATGGGTTTGAATCCCACCACAGGCGGTGGACATTCCCACTTCTTGATCCTTTGGTTGACCATCTTCAACGACAGCACAGCTAGCCAACCTGTCCGATCTTTCATTTCACAATACTCTAGCATGTCTATGGGGAGCCGCGATAGCTCAGTGGTTAGAGAAATGGACTACAAAGGACAAGAGGTTCCTGGGTTTGAATCCCACCACAGGCGGTGGACATTTTTTAAAGACCTGTGTCCTTCCCATATCTCAGAGGGTATTGATGACGACCGCTCGATCCTTTGGTTGACCATCCTCAACGACAGCAAAGCTAGCCAACCTGTCCGCTCTTTCATTTCACAATACTCCAGCATGCCCAGGGGGAGCAGCGATTTCTCAGTGGTTAGTGAACTGGATTACAAAGGACAAGAGGCAGGGTTCGATCCCAATCGATGGCTTCCGGGTTCGTCCAGCCTTTTATGGGTACCACATTTATTTCTGGGAAAGTAAAGCGGCATAGATGTAATATCGACCACATTACCCCAAAAATCATGTGCCGAAGGTCTTAAAAAATTAAGGTCACTAACACCATATTCTCTATACGCCACTTGGCGTGACAGGGGCTCTTTACTTTTACTTACATAAGTGGGAGCCATGATAGCTCAATGGTTAGTGAATTGGACTACAAAGGACAAGAGGTCGGGTTTGATCCTGACCGACAGCTCCCGAGTTCACCAAGCCTTAAATGGGACACTAACACCATATTCCCTATACGCCACTTGGCGTGACGGGGGTACTTTACCAGCATGTCCATGGACAAACATGACTCTTGTGGAAATTAAGATAAGGTAACCCTCACATAAACTTCAGACCCTTAGGACTTTGCTAAAAATATAAAGCTGGCATTCACAAACAAACAAAAACAACAGAATAAAGAATATAAAAGAATGAATGAATAGAAAAGTTGAAGAATGAACGAATAGAGAAGTTGAAGAATGAACGAATAGAGAAGATGAAGAATGAACAAATAGAGAAGATGAAGAATGAACAAATAGAGAAGTTGAAGAATGAACGAATAGAGAAGTTGAAGAATGAACGAATAGAGAAGATGAAGAATGAACAAATAGAGAAGTTGAAGAATGAACGAATAGAGAAGATGAAGAATGAACAAATAGAGAAGTTGAAGAATGAACAAATAGAGAAGTTGAAGAATGAACGAATAGAGAAGATGAAGAATGAACAAATAGAGAAGATGAAGAATGAACAAATAGAGAAGTTGAAGAATGAACGAATAGAGAAGTTGAAGAATGAACGAATAGAGAAGCTGAAGAATGAACGAATAGAGAAGTTGAAGAATGAACAAATAGAGAAGTTGAAGAATGAACAAATAGAGAAGATGAAGAATGAACGAATAGAGAAGTTGAAGAATGAACAAATAGAGAAGTTGAAGAATGAACGAATAGAGAAGCTGAAGAATGAACAAATAGAGAAGTTGAAGAATGAACAAATAGAGAAGTTGAAGAATGAACAAATAGAGAAGTTGAAGAATGAACGAATAGAGAAGATGAAGAATGAACGAATAGAGAAGATGAAGAATGAACAAATAGAGAAGTTGAAGAATGAACGAATAGAGAAGTTGAAGAATGAACAAATAGAGAAGTTGAAGAATGAACAAATAGAGAAGTTGAAGAATGAATGAATAGAGAAGATGAAGAATGAACAAATAGAGAAGATGAAGAATGAACAAATAGAGAAGTTGAAGAATGAACGAATAGAGAAGTTGAAGAATGAACAAATAGAGAAGTTGAAGAATGAACGAATAGAGAAGTTGAAGAATGAACGAATAGAGAAGTTGAAGAATGAACAAATAGAGAAGTTGAAGAATGAACAAATAGAGAAGTTGAAGAATGAACAAATAGAGAAGTTGAAGAATGAACAAATAGAGAAGTTGAAGAATGAACAAATAGAGAAGTTGAAGAATGAACAAATAGAGAAGTTGAAGAATGAACAAATAGAGAAGTTGAAGAATGAACAAATAGAGAAGTTGAAGAATGAACAAATAGAGAAGATGAAGAATGAACAAATAGAGAAGTTGAAGAATGAACAAATAGAGAAGATGAAGAATGAACGAATAGAGAAGTTGAAGAATGAACAAATAGAGAAGTTGAAGAATGAACAAATAGAAAAGATGAAGAATGAACAAATAGAGAAGATGAAGAATGAACAAATAGAGAAGATGAAGAATGAACAAATAGAGAAGTTGAAGAATGAACAAATAGAGAAGTTGAAGAACGAACAAATAGAGAAGTTGAAGAATGAATGAATAGAGAAGTTGAAGAATGAACAAATAGAGAAGTTGAAGAATGAACGAATAGAGAAGTTGAAGAATGAACGAATAGAGAAGTTGAAGAATGAACAAATAGAGAAGTTGAAGAATGAACAAATAGAGAAGTTGAAGAATGAACAAATAGAGAAGTTGAAGAATGAATGAATAGAGAAGATGAAGAATGAACAAATAGAGAAGATGAAGAATGAACAAATAGAGAAGTTGAAGAATGAACGAATAGAGAAGTTGAAGAATGAACAAATAGAGAAGTTGAAGAATGAACAAATAGAGAAGTTGAAGAATGAACAAATAGAGAAGATGAAGAATGAACGAATAGAGAAGTTGAAGAATGAACGAATAGAGAAGTTGAAGAATGAACAAATAGAGAAGTTGAAGAATGAACAAATAGAGAAGTTGAAGAATGAACAAATAGAGAAGTTGAAGAATGAACAAATAGAGAAGTTGAAGAATGAACAAATAGAGAAGTTGAAGAATGAACAAATAGAGAAGTTGAAGAATGAACAAATAGAGAAGTTGAAGAATGAACAAATAGAGAAGATGAAGAATGAACAAATAGAGAAGTTGAAGAATGAACAAATAGAGAAGATGAAGAATGAACGAATAGAGAAGTTGAAGAATGAACAAATAGAGAAGTTGAAGAATGAACAAATAGAAAAGATGAAGAATGAACAAATAGAGAAGATGAAGAATGAACAAATAGAGAAGATGAAGAATGAACAAATAGAGAAGTTGAAGAATGAACAAATAGAGAAGTTGAAGAACGAACAAATAGAGAAGTTGAAGAATGAATGAATAGAGAAGTTGAAGAATGAACAAATAGAGAAGTTGAAGAATGAACGAATAGAGAAGTTGAAGAATGAACGAATAGAGAAGTTGAAGAATGAACGAATAGAGAAGATGAAGAATGAACAAATAGAGAAGTTGAAGAATGAACAAATAGAGAAGTTGAAGAATGAACAAATAGAGAAGTTGAAGAATGAACAAATAGAGAAGTTGAAGAATGAACAAATAGAGAAGATGAAGAATGAACAAATAGAGAAGTTGAAGAACGAAGGAATAGAGAAGTTGAAGAATGAACAAATAGAGAAGTTGAAGAACGAATGAATAGAAAAGTTGAAGAATGAACGAATAGAGAAGTTGATTCGTACTTCTTTCATGGTTGGAGTTTTGACTTCCTGCCAGGCCCGAAAGTAAATTTCACTAAACTTGGTATGCCTTGACCTATGAACGAGAGAAGAAAAGAGTTCAATCATTTGATTGGATGAAAAAATAATCAAAATATTGACTTGACCTAACCTATTTCTTGACAGCCCAAACTTCATGCCTTCTGCATCTCTTCTTGGGTATACATACAGCTGTGTAGCAAAAGTTGAAAGAAAATACGATTTTCCAAACTACAAATATAACAATTAACTATTTCCATATGTTTTGCCGCACCGATTTCAGCAGCATAGTGTGCCACTCTCAATTTGATTAGTGTGAACGCCATCAAACCATATTCTTTTTACATGTCTTGTATCATCTGGATATTGGTGAAATCTAATACCTTGTTCAATTATCTAAACATTCATACATAATATGTTATATGTTAGATAAACATAAATATGTAGAGTGATTCTTAAAACCATGACAAATTTTGTCTCAGAAATCTCTTCTGTTGCATTGATAAAAAGCTTCCGCACGGAAACAGTTAAGTGTTTGTAATTTTGACGAACATGTCATAAAAGCTTGACCCACGGATAGGCGTCTGTGTTAGAGTAGGAATACAGGAACTTACGCTGGAGTAGGAATATAGGAGTAGACGCTGGAGTAGGAATACAGGAGCTTATGTTGGGGTAGGAATATAGGAGCTTATGTTGGGGTAGGAATACAGGAGCTTACGCTGGAACAGGAATACAGGAGCTTATGTTGGAGTAGATGCTGGAGTAGGAATACAGGAGCTTATGTTGGAGTAGGAATATAGGAGTAGATGCTGGAGTAGGAATACAGGAGCTTATGTTGGAGTAGGAATATAGGAGTAGATGTTGGGGTAGGAATACAGGAACTTACGCTGGAACAGGAATACAGGAGCTTATGCTGGAGTAGGAATACAGGAACTTATGTTGGAGTAGGAATACAGGAACTTACGCTGGAGTAGGAATACAGGAACTTACGCTGGAGTAGGAATACAGGAACTTATGTTGGGGTAGGAATACAGGAACTTATGCTGGGGTAGGAATACAGGCACTTACACCGGAGTAGGAATACAGGAGCTTATGTTGGGGTAGGAATACAGGAACTTAAACTGGATCAGGAATACAGGAGCTTATGTTGGGGTAGGAATACAGGAACTTACACTGGAGCAGGAATACAGGAGCTTATGTTGGGGTAGGAATACAGGAACTTAAACTGGAGCAGGAATACAGGAGCTTATGTTGGGGTAGGAATACAGGAACTTAAACTGGAGCAGGAATACAGGAGCTTATGTTGGGGTAGGAATACAGGAACTTAAACTGGAGCAGGAATACAGGAGCTTATGTTGGGGTAGGAATACAGGAACTTAAACTGGAGCAGGAATACAGGAGCTTATGTTGGGGTAGGAATACAGGAACTTAAACTGGAGCAGGAATACAGGAGCTTATGTTGGGGTAGGAATACAGGAGCTTATGTTGGAGTAGGAATACAGGAACTTATGTTGGGTTAGGAATACAGGAACTTAAACTGGAGCAGGAATACAGGAGCTTATGTTGGAGTAGGAATACAGGAGCTTATGTTGGGTTAGGAATACAGGAACTTATGTTGGGTTAGGAATACAGGAACTTAAACTGGAGCAGGAATACAGGAGCTTATGTTGGAGTAGGAATACAGGAGCTTATGTTGGGTTAGGAATACAGGAACTTATGTTGGGTTAGGAATACAGGAACTTAAACTGGAGCAGGAATACAGGAACTTATGTTGGGTTAGGAATACAGGAGCTTATGTTGGAGTAGGAATACAGGAACTTATGTTGGAGTAGGAATACAGGAACTTATGTTGGGTTAGGAATACAGGAACTTAAACTGGAGCAGGAATACAGGAGCTTATGTTGGAGTAGGAATACAGGAGCTTATGTTGGGTCAGGAATACAGGAACTTATGTTGGGTTAGGAATACAGGAACTTAAACTGGAGCAGGAATACAGGAGCTTATGTTGGAGTAGGAATACAGGAACTTATGTTGGAGTAGGAATACAGGAACTTATGTTGGGTTAGGAATACAGGAACTTATGTTGGAGTAGGAATACAGGAACTTATGTTGGAGTAGGAATACAGGAACTTATGTTGGAGTAGGAATACAGGAGCTTATGTTGGAGTAGGAATACAGGAACTTATGTTGGAGTAGGAATACAGGAACTTATGTTGGAGTAGGAATACAGGAACTTATGTTGGGTTAGGAATACAGGAACTTAAACTGGAGCAGGAATACAGGAACTTATGTTGGGTTAGGAATACAGGAACTTATGTTGGGTTAGGAATACAGGAACTTATGTTGGAGTAGGAATACAGGAGCTTATGTTGGGTTAGGAATACAGGAACTTATGTTGGGTTAGGAATACAGGAACTTATGTTGGGTTAAGAATACAGGAACTTATGTTGGGTCAGGAATACAGGAACTTATGTTGGGTCAGGAATACAGGAACTTATGTTGGGTCAGGAATACAGGAACTTATGTTGGGTTAGGAATACAGGAACTTATGTTGGGTTAGGAATACAGGAACTTATGTTGGGTCAGGAATACAGGAACTTATGTTGGGTTAGGAATACAGGAACTTATGTTGGGTCAGGAATACAGGAACTTATGTTGGGGTAGGAATACAGGAACTTACGTTGGGTCAGGAATACAGGAACTTATGTTGGGGTAGGAATACAGGAGCTTATGTTGGGTTAGGAATACAGGAGCTTATGTTGGGTTAGGAATACAGGAACTTATGTTGGAGTAGGAATACAGGAACTTATGTTGGGGTAGGAATACAGGAACTTATGTTGGAGTAGGAATACAGGAACTTATGTTGGGGTAGGAATACAGGAACTTATGTTGGGTCAGGAATACAGGAACTTATGTTGGGTCAGGAATACAGGAACTTATGTTGGGTCAGGAATACAGGAACTTATGTTGGAGTAGGAATACAGGAACTTATGTTGGAGTAGGAATACAGGAACTTATGTTGGGTCAGGAATACAGGAACTTATGTTGGAGTAGGAATACAGGAACTTATGTTGGAGTAGGAATACAGGAACTTATGTTGGGTCAGGAATACAGGAACTTATGTTGGAGTAGGAATACAGGAACTTATGTTGGGTCAGGAATACAGGAACTTATGTTGGAGTAGGAATACAGGAACTTATGTTGGGTCAGGAATACAGGAACTTATGTTGGGTCAGGAATACAGGAACTTATGTTGGGTCAGGAATACAGGAACTTATGTTGGGTCAGGAATACAGGAACTTATGTTGGGTTAGGAATACAGGAACTTATGTTGGGGTAGGAATACAGGAACTTATGTTGGGTCAGGAATACAGGAACTTATGTTGGGTTAGGAATACAGGAACTTATGTTGGGGTAGGAATACAGGAACTTATGTTGGGGTAGGAATACAGGAACTTACGCTGGAGTAGGAATACAGGAACTTATGTTGGGTCAGGAATACAGGAACTTATGTTGGGGTAGGAATACAGGAACTTATGTTGGGTCAGGAATACAGGAACTTATGTTGGAGTAGGAATACAGGAACTTACGCTGGAGTAGGAATACAGGAACTTATGTTGGGTCAGGAATACAGGAACTTATGTTGGGGTAGGAATACAGGAACTTATGTTGGGTCAGGAATACAGGAACTTATGTTGGGTCAGGAATACAGGAACTTATGTTGGGTCAGGAATACAGGAACTTATGTTGGGTCAGGAATACAGGAACTTATGTTGGGTCAGGAATACAGGAACTTATGTTGGGTCAGGAATACAGGAACTTATGTTGGGTCAGGAATACAGGAACTTATGTTGGGTTAGGAATACAGGAACTTATGTTGGGGTAGGAATACAGGAACTTATGTTGGGTCAGGAATACAGGAACTTATGTTGGGTTAGGAATACAGGAACTTATGTTGGGGTAGGAATACAGGAACTTATGTTGGGGTAGGAATACAGGAACTTACGCTGGAGTAGGAATACAGGAACTTATGTTGGGTCAGGAATACAGGAACTTATGTTGGGGTAGGAATACAGGAACTTATGTTGGGTCAGGAATACAGGAACTTATGTTGGAGTAGGAATACAGGAACTTACGCTGGAGTAGGAATACAGGAACTTACGCTGGAGTAGGAATACAGGAACTTATGTTGGGTCAGGAATACAGGAACTTATGTTGGGTCAGGAATACAGGAACTTATGTTGGGTCAGGAATACAGGAACTTATGTTGGGTCAGGAATACAGGAACTTATGTTGGGTCAGGAATACAGGAACTTATGTTGGGTCAGGAATACAGGAACTTATGTTGGGTCAGGAATACAGGAACTTATGTTGGGTCAGGAATACAGGAACTTATGTTGGGTTAGGAATACAGGAACTTATGTTGGGGTAGGAATACAGGAACTTATGTTGGGTCAGGAATACAGGAACTTATGTTGGGTCAGGAATACAGGAACTTATGTTGGGTCAGGAATACAGGAACTTATGTTGGGTTAGGAATACAGGAACTTATGTTGGGTCAGGAATACAGGAACTTATGTTGGGTCAGGAATACAGGAACTTATGTTGGGTTAGGAATACAGGAACTTATGTTGGGTTAGGAATACAGGAACTTATGTTGGAGTAGGAATACAGGAACTTATGTTGGGTCAGGAATACAGGAACTTATGTTGGGTCAGGAATACAGGAACTTATGTTGGGTTAGGAATACAGGAACTTATGTTGGGTTAGGAATACAGGAACTTATGTTGGGTTAGGAATACAGGAACTTATGTTGGGTTAGGAATACAGGAACTTATGTTGGAGTAGGAATACAGGAACTTATGTTGGGTTAGGAATACAGGAACTTATGTTGGGTCAGGAATACAGGAACTTATGTTGGGTTAGGAATACAGGAACTTATGTTGGGTCAGGAATACAGGAACTTATGTTGGGTCAGGAATACAGGAACTTATGTTGGGTCAGGAATACAGGAACTTATGTTGGGTCAGGAATACAGGAACTTATGTTGGGTCAGGAATACAGGAACTTATGTTGGGTCAGGAATACAGGAACTTATGTTGGGTCAGGAATACAGGAACTTATGTTGGGTCAGGAATACAGGAACTTATGTTGGGTTAGGAATACAGGAACTTATGTTGGGTTAGGAATACAGGAACTTATGTTGGGTTAGGAATACAGGAACTTATGTTGGGTTAGGAATACAGGAACTTATGTTGGGTTAGGAATACAGGAACTTATGTTGGGTTAGGAATACAGGAACTTATGTTGGGTTAGGAATACAGGAACTTATGTTGGGTCAGGAATACAGGAACTTATGTTGGGTTAGGAATACAGGAACTTATGTTGGGTTAGGAATACAGGAACTTATGTTGGGTTAGGAATACAGGAACTTATGTTGGGTTAGGAATACAGGAACTTATGTTGGGTTAGGAATACAGGAACTTATGTTGGGTCAGGAATACAGGAACTTATGTTGGGTTAGGAATACAGGAACTTATGTTGGGTTAGGAATACAGGAACTTATGTTGGGTCAGGAATACAGGAACTTATGTTGGGTCAGGAATACAGGAACTTATGTTGGGTCAGGAATACAGGAACTTATGTTGGGTTAGGAATACAGGAACTTATGTTGGGTCAGGAATACAGGAACTTATGTTGGGTCAGGAATACAGGAACTTATGTTGGGTCAGGAATACAGGAACTTATGTTGGGTCAGGAATACAGGAACTTATGTTGGGTCAGGAATACAGGAACTTATGTTGGGTCAGGAATACAGGAACTTACGCTGGAGCAGCAGGTAGATGGTTCTTCACCGTTCGATGAAGCTTTCTGGTTAGCTCTGGTTGGAGGGTGAACACATGTGCCAGAAACTTGACGCCCTGCGGAAAAATAAATGTCAACAATCGATTGTACTCAAGTTGAAGACTGCATCCTGGTCTTGATTCTTCTAGTGTCGCTAGACGTCATGTAGGGATTGTTTTTCGCCACTCATCTCTATTCCTGGTGAGATGTTCAATCTCATGAGTCTGCCAACTTTGCGTCTCTTATTATTAAGTTACACTTAGTGTCTCTCTAGGTCTTCCTATTTTTCTGTACCCTGATGTTTCCCATAGAAGAGCCTGTTTTGGAATTCTTTTGTTGTCTCTTGTCAGCACATGCCTGACATATGTCCATCTTCCCTTCTTAATTGTAGATGAGATCGTTGGTTCCATGGCCATTTCTCTTATCTCTATATTAGCCTTGAATTCATTCTATTGTAGATGAGATCATTGATTGCATGACCATTTCTCTTATCTCTATATTAGTCTTGAATTCATTCCATTGTAGATGAGATCGTTGGTTGCATGACCATTTCTCTTATCTCTATATTAGTCTTGAATTCATTCCATTGTAGATGATATCGTTGGTTGCATGACCATTTCTCTTATCTCTATATTAGTCTTGAATTCATTCCATTGTAGATGAGATCATTGATTGCATGACCATTTCTCTTATCTCTATATTAGTCTTGAATTCATTCCATTGTAGATGAGATCATTGATTGCATGACCATTTCTCTTATCTCTATATTAGCCTTGAATTCATTCTATTGTAGATGAGATCATTGATTGCATGACCATTTCTCTTATCTCTATATTAGTCTTGAATTAATTCCATTGTAGATGATATCGTTGGTTGCATGACCATTTCTCTTATCTCTATATTAGTCTTGAATTCATTCCATTGTAGATGATATCGTTGGTTGCATGACCATTTCTCTTATCTCTATATTAGTCTTGAATTCATTCTATTGTAGATGAGATCGTTGGTTGCATGACCATTTCTCTTATCTCTATACTAGTCTTGAATTCATTCTATTGTAGATGAGATCGTTGGTTGCATGACCATTTCTCTTATCTCTATATTAGTCTTGAATTCATTCCATTGTAGATGAGATTGTTGGTTGCATGACCATTTCTCTTATCTCTATATTAGTCTTGAATTCATACCATTGTAGATGAGATCATTGGTTGCATGACCATTTCTCTTATCTCTATATTAGTCTTGAATTCATTCCATTGTAGATGAGATCATTGGTTGCATGACCATTTCTCTTATCTCTATATTAGTCTTGAATTCATACCATTGTAGATGAGATCATTGGTTGCATGACCATTTCTCTTATCTCTATATTAGTCTTGAATTCATTCCATAGTAGATGAGATCGTTGGTTGCATGACCATTTCTCTTATCTCTATATTAGTCTTGAATTCATTCCATTGTACACAGATTGTTCTTCTTAGGCATTTGTCCTCAAAAGCATTTTGGTTTCTCTCTTTTTTGTTTGTTGTTTTCCAGCTGTCACATGCGTAGGTAAGGGTTGATATAATACGTTTGAGTTGAATATTCTCAGTTTAGTTTTCTTAGTCCATTGTTCGAACATTCCAGAAGCGTATTCACGTTGGAATGGTGAATACGCTTCTGGCCAACATATGACCACCTTCTTCTCTTATTGTCTCTTCTCATCACATGGCCAACATATGACCACCTTCTTCTCTTATTGTCTCTTCTTATCACATAACGAACATATGACCACCTTCTTCTCTTATTGTCTCTTCTCATCACATGACCAACATATGACCACCTTCTTCTCTTATTGTCTCTTCTCATCACATGGCCAACATATGACCACCTTCTTCTCTTGTTGTCTCTTCTCATCATATGGCCAACATATGTCCACCTACTTCTCTTGTTGTCTTTTCTCATCACATGACCAACATATGACCACCTTCTTCTCTTATTGTCTCTTCTCATCACATGACCAACATATGACCACCTTCTTCTCTTGTTTTGTCTTCTCATCACATGACCAACATATGTCCACCTTCTTCTCTTGTTGTCTCTTCTCATCACATGACCAACATATGTCCACCTTCTTCTCTTCTTGTCTCTTCTCAACACATGGCCAACATATGTCCACCTTCTCTTGCTTATATATATTTTTGGATGCTCTGTCCTTTCTCTTATTTCTGAACTAGTTCGATCCCACCCCATGGCATTCTAAAACATTTCTTTTTGAACAAAATAAAACAATAAATCAGGAATAAGGAGGAGTAACACAATAGTCCGGAGCTACACCCAGAGATAAACAAAAAAAAATCAAATGTTCGGGCAAGGTTAAAGATTGATCATCATCATCATGTCATATTGGTTGGCGTAGGTGTTCATGTCCTTCCATAATTCTCTATTCACAGTTCATCGTATCAATTTTGTTGTTAACTATTTACCATGCCATGACGCCAAGATATCTAGTATCTTCTCTCTTTATCGTCCGTGACCTCTCTTTCCCTGTATTTTGCCAGTTGTAACCAAGTATCCCAACTTTCCTTTTCTCATGATGTTCCCAAAAAATGTTGATGCTTCTTTCTGATGTTTTTTTTAAGAGCTACATTTTTGTGTTGGCCTCATTGAGAATTTCCTCAATGGTTTTTTTTAAGCTTCCATAGGTCAGAATTGGTTCTACAGAGCACAGATGAACTCTCTCACATCTATTGACATAGACTTGTTGCTTGAGATGTTTCTTAATTTTCTGAAATGCTGCTTTTGGCTTGAGCTATTCTGCCTTTTATTGGCAACTGTCAATGATTTGCTTCTATATCTTTGGATGTAATTTTAGTATTTAGTAATTTTAGTATTTAGTAATTTTAATGCCATGAAAAATATACTAACAACAAAACAAATATCAGCAGGGCTGAAACTAAGAATGGCAAAATGTTACATCTTCTCAATATTCCTGTATGGTGCAGAAACATAGACATTAGACAAGAAAACAGAACAGAGAATTAAAGCCTTTGAAATGTGGATTTATAGAAGAATAGGTAGAATTGGATGGAAAGAAAAGAAAAGAAACGATGAAGTTTTAAAATAACTGAAAATAAAAAGAGAACTACTAAATACAATTAAGACAAGACAAATGAAATTTTTGGGGCATGTTAAAAGACACAACAGCCTACTAAAAGTAATATTGGAAGGGAAAATAAAAGGTAAAAGAGGCAGAGGCAGACCAAGACTAACATGGACAAGTAACATCAAAAGACAGACAAGTCAACCTATGACAGCCTGCATCTTCAAAGCAAGAAACAGAGTAGAATGGCGATCCATGGTAGCCAACCTTCGTTGCGGAGAAAGCACTCGATAATGATCTTTGGATAAGAGTGGCTGTTAGCACAAATTTAAGTCTTAAAACTTTAAAACCACAACATAACGCAGACACGTCTGCTTAACGTCCTTTTAAGGGCGGATGATGACGAGGTACACTCCTTAGGTCATCGGGCGAACGCAAGCAAGTAAGTCTTACAACGAGAGGGCAGACATATTAATCAGCATCACACTAACCTGAGCAGAATCCAGAAACTGCGGCTGCACGCAGCAGCGCAACAGGAGGTCAACTAGCAAGGACGTATTGTCGTGGTCAAGGTTGATGGAGTCCAGCACGTGACGCAGTGCATACAGACGGGCAGCATCTGCTTTCTGGAAATCAAAACGTCAATAAGTGATATGTATACAGGAGTTATAATATATATATAGTGAAAGAAAGCAAAAATAAAGGACTCAGCCTTAATAGCAAAAAGACAGAAGCAATGGTAAAAACAAATAAAAAGACATCACCTCAGTGCAAAATAAAAACAAGTGGAACAATATTAAAACAAGTAAATGAATTTAAATATTTGGGAACTTTGTTAACCTCAGACGGAAGATGTACAAAAGAGGTGAGATGCAGAATGGCTCATACAAAAGCAGCTTTCTAAAAAATGAGGAAGATACTATGCAATCCATTTTTGATAATAGAAACAAGAAAAAGAGTTCTTAAATGTTATATAGAGCCAGTCTTAACATATGGATGTGAATCATGGACAATAGGACAACAGACAAGAAAATCACTGGAGTCTGTAGAAATGTGGTTTTACAGAAGAATGTTGAGAAACCCATGGACAGCTAAGAAGAGTAACGAAAACGTTCTGAAAGAGGTCAAAGCACAAAGAGAGCTAATTTCCAATATTAGGAAGAAACAATCATCATTTTTCGGCCATGTAATGAGAAGAGAACAGCTGGAATATAATGTAACAACTGGGAAAAGTGAGGGATGAAGAGATAGAGGGAAGCAAAGAGAAAAGATACCAGATGCTTAAGAGAATGGCTTGGCAGAAGGTCAACAACAGAAATGTTAAATAAATGATCACGATCATGATCAAAAGTTGTGGAGAGACATGATCACCTACGCCAGAGGTCTGGTACTTGATGATGATACAGAAGTTATGTCTGTCTTCCAAAAATCAAAATGACAGATAGTATTGGGTATGCAATTCTAGAAAACATGACATACACAGTTAGTACGGGGTGTACAGAAATAAAGTCTCTCAAATGAGAAACGGCATACAGTTAATGCTGAGTGTAGAGAAGTCTGTCTGCTAAAGAACATGACACACACAGTGATGAGTGTATAGAAGCCTGTCTGCTAAAGAACATGACACACAGTGATGGGTGTATAGAAGCCTGTCTGCTAAAGAACATGACACACAGTGCTGGGTGTATAGAAGTCTTTCTGCTAAAGAACATGACACACACAGTGATGAGTGTATAGAAGCCTGTCTGCTAAAGAACATGACACACAGTGATGAGTGTAGAGAAGTCTGTCTGCTAAAGAACATGACACACAGTGATGAGTGTAGAGAAGTCTGTCTGCTAAAGTACATGACACACACAGTGCTGGGTGTATAGAAGTCTGTCTGCTAAAGAACATGACACACACAGTGATGAGTGTAGAGAAGTCTGTCTGCTAAAGAACATGACACACACATTGATGAGTGTAGAGAAGTCTGTCTGCTAAAGAACATGACACACACATTGATGAGTGTATAGAAGTCTGTCTGCTAAAGAACATGACACACACAGCACTGAGTGTATAGTAGTCTGCCTGCTAAAGAACATGACACACACAGCACTGAGTGTATAGTAGTCTGCCTGCTAAAGAACATGACACACAGTGCTGAGTGTATATAAGTATAGTCTGCTTTCTGAAATAAAATACACGAGCAAGTACTTAAGTGTATAGAGATAATGTCTGCCTTTTGACAACAAACCCAACATACAGGGGTCATCCGAAGTAATAATGTGTAAGGTGTAGGAAGTAATGAAATCTTTGCCCATGACAAGCTATCGATTCTTTCTTTGTTTGTAAAAGTAAACTAAAGTGCCCCCGTCACGCCAAGTGGCGTATAGGGAAATATGGTGCTAGTGACCATATATTTTACAGACCTTCAGCACATGATTTTTGGGGTAATGTGGTCGGTATTACGCCCGTGCTGCTTTACTTTCCCAGAAAAAAATCCGGTACCCATTTAAGTCTGGGTGAACCCGGAAGCCGTCGGTTGGGATCGAACCCTACCCCTTGTCCGTGGTAGTCCAGTTCACTAACCACTGAGCTATCGCAGCTCCCTCTTTGTTTGTTTGGGAGATGAGATATTAATTCGGACAACTACACTGGCATGGGCGGTTGAGCAATTATGGATTTGAATACGTTTGCAGTGATACCGGGGCCTTCCATAACCAAAGAACCAAACTATCAAATTCAAAACAATTCTATTTTGAGGTTGTCATTTTTACCATGCGTATGCCAAACAACAAATGATAAATAGCATTTTCATACCAACTTTGTGCTATGAAAGTCAAACATGGACCCTTTCTAAATCACATTTAAGAAAGATCAATACATGTGAGATGCGTTGCTTGAGAAAAGTAACAAACAACGGTAATTTCCTAGTTTGATCAGATATATTATTTCAGTTTGGAAGAGTGATGTCCCCTAAAATATGTCTGCCAAAATACAGTGGTTCTACGCATTCTTGGCATTGGGGTCATTACGCTGGCATGTGTTACTCACACTGGCGTTTGGGTCAGCGTCTGCGTCCAAATCGAGATGTTAATTAATAATTGGCTGAACCCCTATCCTTTCTTATGCTTCTTCTTACTAATTATCCGCCTATATATATAGGCTAGTTTGTCTAATATTTAAAAACCAGCTAAGCAGTTCTGAGTTCACTTACTTGAATCAACCGCACAATTCCCTTCGATCAGAAGATCATAATTAGTCCGAGTGGCGTCGTTTTTGTCACGCGTTATAATATATTTATAAATATTTAACACTAAAGCTAAACCTAACCCCTGGACCCAACGCCCAATCAACAGATACTCCGAAATGATTACATGCCAGCGTAATGACCCCAACGCCAAGAATGCGTAGAACCACTGTATTTTGGCAGACATATTTTAGGGGACATCACTCTTCCAAACTGAAATAATATATCTGATCAAACTAGGAATTACCCAAACAACATAAGAAGAGATAGAATACCAAATGAAACCATAAGAAAAATGGTAGGAACAAAACCCTGCCAAGAATATATAGAACAACAACAACTTAAATGGTTGGGCCACCTGGTCAGAATGAATTCTTATCAATCACCATCAAGGGTGTTCTCGAGAATGCATGGAAAAAGACCAAGAGGAAGACCCAGAAGAAGATGGATGGATGCAGTGACAGAGACATGTAACAATAAAGGAAAATCACTAATTCAGACAGATCGAGCAGCTCAAGAATGACAAATGATATAATCACAACACTTTTTCGGTATCAGTGAAAAAGAGAGAGAGAGGAGAAAAAAAAAATCATACAGGGTCAAGTTTGTTACCAGACCCACTAAAAACGGTGGTAAAGTCTTGGTCAGTTTTGATTCACCAAGCCAGATGCAAACCGTAAGTTGCTGATTGCTTTCAGGCTAGCTGGCAATTTTCACCTCTTTAATAGTCTGTGTTCATTTCATCTTGGCCGAATCCTGTTGAACAGATCCTAGATGTTGAGTCCGTGTGGCCAAAACATCCCCTTCTCAATTAGTCCAATCAAAATGACCCCAATGTTTCAATATCATGAAGAAAAATAAATCAAGCCATCATCATCATCAAGTGCAGAGCCTGCTGGTGTAGGTGATCATGTCTCTCCACAGTTATTTACCATTTCTGTTGTTGACCTTCTGCCAAGCCATTCTCTTAAGCTGTCTGGTATCTTTTCTCTTTGCTTCCCTCTATCTCTTCATCCCTCAATTTTCCCCAGTTGTTACAATATATTCCAGTTGATCTCTTCTCATTACATGGCCAAAAAATGATGATTGTTTCTTCCTAATATTAGAAATTAGATATCTTTTTGCTTTGGCCTCTTTCAGAACGTTTTCATTACTCTTCTTAGCTGTCCATGGTATTCTCAACATTCTTCTGTAAAGCCTCATTTCTACAGCCTACAGTGATTTTCTTGTTTGTTGTCATATTGTCCATGATTCACATCCATATGTTAAGACTGGCTCTACATAACATTTATAAACTATTTTTCTTGTTTCTATTGTCAAAAATGGATTACATAGTATCTTTCTCATTTTTTAGAAAGCTGCTTTTGCCTGAGCCATTCTGCATCTCACCTCTGTTGTACATCTACCATCTGAGGTTAACATTGTTCTCCGATATTTAAATTCATTTACCTGTTTTAATATTGTTCCACTTATCTCTACTGTGCATTGCGGTGATGTCTTTTCTTTGTTGCTACCATTACGTCTGTCTTTTTGCTATTAAGGCCGCATCCTTTATTTTTTACTTTCCTTAACTATAATGTCTAACATTTTTTGTAACTCATTTCCACTCTTAGCGATTAAGACTGTATCACCAGCATACCTCAGATTATTTATATTATGACCTTCTACACCATATAGACAGACTTTATCAACTGACTAGCGGCTGTTAAAAAAAAAAAAAAAAGGATGAAGGGAGGTGTATGCAGCTATAATGTTGCCCCTAAATGATATCGGAGGTTGTGGAAAGATTAGTCCATTATTTTTTGCTTCCGTTCCCTTTTAACTAATTCTAACATTTCTTGTAACACATTTACTCTCTTAGAGGTTAATGACTGCATTATCAGCATACCTTAGATTTTTTTATATAATGGAAGGTGCTGGTACCACAGCAAACAAATTAAAATCCATAATTGCTCAACCGCCAGTGCCAGTGGAATCATCCGAATTAAAACTCATCTTCCAAACAAAGAAAGGTAGCAGCATACCCCATCATAACAGCCTCAGCACACGCCAAAAGACATAAGGTGAAACCGCACAGAAAGTGAACGCAGCTATCTAATCCCGTCATACGATATCATCATTCATCGTAAACAATCGGAATATCAAAACATGATCAAAACAGATGAATCCCATAGCTCACAGTGTGCACAGAGCACTCAACTTAGTAGCTCCGGCAGCAAGCTGGACTTGGAATATGAGGAAACTGCAACAAGGAACATTTTTCAGACACAGCGTTTAACGGCCCCTGCCACCCATCTGCCACATTGACTGGAAGCTTCATTTATTTATATTAATATCAAACAAAATATACAAACCGTTGCCTTTGGTCCTGTGCTACGTGCTAGAAGATACATGAGAGTGTTCCCCATTAGTTCTTCTCTTCCGTGACCTCCGACAACCCACCAGCATTCAAATAATCGAGAGATGTCATCTTTCAGAGCATTATGCTCAGATGTGAGGCTGGGTAAAATACCTGATATAGTAGGAGAGGAAACAAATTAATCCTTAAATTCATACATGATTTAGTCTTCTTTTGACTATTAGAATGGATGATCTATCCATCCATCCATCTACTAACCAAGTGCTATGAGTATCCATCCATCCACCTACTAAGTGCTATGAGCATCCATCCAACCATCTACTAACCAAGTGCTGTGAGTATCCATACACCTACTAACCAAGTACTTTGAGTATCCATCCATCCACCTACTAACCAAGTGCTTTGAGTATCCATCCATCCGTCTACTAACCAAGTACTTTTAGTATCCATCCATCCATCTACTAACCAAGTACTTTGAGTATCCATCCATCCACCTACTAACCAAGTACTATGAGTATCCATCCATCCACCTACTAACCAAGTGCAGTGAGTATCCATACATCCATCTACTAACCAAGTGCTGTGATTATCCATCCATCCATCTACTAACCAAGTACTTTGAGTATCCATCCATCCACCTACTAACCAAGTACTTTGAGTATCCATCCATCCACCTACTAACCAAGTGCTTTGAGTATCCATCCATCCATCTACTAACCAAGTGCTTTGAATATCCATCCATCTACTAACCAAGTGCTTTGAGTATCCATCCATCCACCTACTAACCAAGTGCTGTGAGTATCCATCCATCCACATAGTAACCAAGTGCTGTGAGTATCCATCCATCCACATAGTAACCAAGTGCTTTGAGTATCCATCCATCTATCTACTAACCAAGTGCTTTGAGTATCCATCCATCTACTAACCAAGTGCTGTGAGTATCCATCCATCCATGTACTAACCAAGTGCTTTGAGTATCCATCCATCCACTAACCAAGTGCTTTGAGTATCCATCCATCCACCTACTAACCAAGTGCTGTGAGTATCCATCCATCCACGTACTAACCAAGTGCTTTGAGTATCCATCCATCCATGTACTAACCAAGTGCTTTGAGTATCCATCCATCCACTAACCAAGTGCTGTGAGTATCCATCCATCCATGTACTAACCAAGTGCTGTGAGTATCCATCCATCCATGTACTAACCAAGTGCTGTGAGTATCCATCCATGTACTAACCAAGTGCTTTGAGCATCCATCCATCCATTTACCAACCACATGCTTTGAGTTTCTATTCTATACTATGGAATCAGTTTCATTGCAGTTAGGGTATTCCTATATCCGCTCCACTGCCTGTCCCAGTATTTCTCTAAGCATATACAGACTTAATGTTCTTATGTGTTGATTGTAGATATATCTGCTTTCCCCATTAAGCACTCCAGATCGACCAGATCCCTTTTCCAGCTTTAGACCTATCAGTCTCTCAATATCATTGTCCCACCCATTCTCGTTCTCTTCTTTTAATGAAGAACAAACATGTGATGTCCTTATTGTCCAGTATAAGGCCATACTCAGTGCCAGAAAGATTATCGACAAATTCATTGCCGTGTACACCTGCACGTCCTGGACAGTACACTCAGATTAACGCGCTCACTGTAGAGCCATCCAAGAGCTGCCAGCGAGCTCATCGGCTATTTCCTTGCCGTGTACACCAGCATGCCCTGGACAGTACACCCAGGTTAACGCGCTCACTGTAGAGCCATCCAAGAGCCGCCAGTGAGCTTATCGGCTATTTCATTGCAATGTACACCAGCACGTCCTGGACAGTACAGCCAGGTTAACGCGCTCACTGTAGAGCCATCAAAGAGCTGCCAGTGAGCTTATCGGCTATTTCATTGCTATGTACACCAAGGTTAACGCGCTCACTGTAGAGCAATCAAAGAGCTGCCAGTGAGCTTATCGGCTATTTCATTGCAATGTATACCAGCACGTCCTGGACAGTACACCCAGGTTAACGTGCTCACTGTAGAGCCATCAAAGAGCTGCCAGCAAATTTTTCGGCTATTTCAATGCTGTTTACACCAGCATGCCCTGGACAGTACACCCGGATTAACGCACTCACTGTAGAGCCATCCAAGAGCTGCCAGCGAGCTTATCGGCTATTTCATAGTAAGTGTATATACACCAGCATGCCCTTGACAGCACACCCAGGTTAACGCGCTCCCTGTAGAGCCATCCAAGAGCTGCATCCACTCCTGCCGCAGTGACTGTCTGTCAATCTTCTGTAGCATACTTTGTGAGTCAATTACCAAGACTGAACCATGTTCTGTACAACCAGCCATGTTATCGCTACCGTTGCTGCTTCTATCTCCATTCTCATGCTGGATACCATAATGCTACACTTGCCAGATTCCCCAGCCACTTCTCTGCCATGTTATCGCTACCGTTGCTGCTTCTATCTCCATTCTCATGCTGGATACCATAATGCTACACTTGCCAGATTCCCCAGCCACTTCTCTGCCATGTTATCGCTACCTACGCTGCCTCTATCTCCATTCTCATGCTGGATACCATAATGCAAAACAACAAGAGATATAGAAACAAAGTTGAACGCATTCGAAAATAAATGTCTAAGGAAAATACTTGGTATAGAATGGAACGAATTCAAAACAAACGAGGAAATTAGAGAAATCGCCAATCAACCACTAATATCTTCAGTAATAAAGAAAAGACGATGGTCATACGTTGGACATGTGATGAGAAGAGATAATAATCGAATAGCAAAGCAAGCCCTCATATGGGAAACAACAGGTAAAAGAAAAAGAGGAAGACCCAGGGAGACACTGAGAAGAACATTGATGAGAGAGGCAAGAGCAGCAGGAATCGGCTCCCTCAATGAGATAGAACTGCTTGCACAGAACAGAGACAGATGGCGAGATTTGATAAAATATCTTTAAAAGAAAACTGCTAGAACAAAAATTCATATAGGAGAAGGTGTATCTTGGTCTACGCCCTATGGGCCGGTTACGGCTCGAAAGGTCAATAGATAGATAGATAGATACCATAATGCTACACTTGCCAGATTCCCTAGCCACTTCTCTGCCACGTTGGTACGCCACATCTGTACACAAACAAAACAGATATTTTGACAAGAATTTACAATCTCATTACAATCAATCTTCGAGATCTGATTTATATTTGTGCAATCAACCACTAATATCATCAGTAATCAAGAAAAGACGATGGTCATATGTTGAACATGTGATGAGAAGAGATAATAACCAAATAACAAAGCAAGCCCTCATCTGGGAAACAACAGGTAAGAGGAAAAGAGGCTGACCAGGAGAGACACTGAGAAGAACATTGATCAGAGGCAAGAGCAGCAGGAATCGGCTCCCTCAGTGAGATAGAGTTGCTTGCACAGAACAGATACAAATGGCGAGATTTGATAAAAGATCTTTACAAGAATTGAGAGCTGCTAGAATAAAAAATTAGATAAGAAAAGGAGTATCTGGGTCTAAGCCTTATCTATGGGCTGGCTACGGCTTGAAAGGTTAATAGATAGATAGAATAACCTACTATGGATTTCTCACCGTGAACTACGATTGCCACTTGCAACAACGACGGAGGCACAAACATCTCCTGACCATCTGAGGTGTCCAAAGTTCCATCAGCAAGCCTGGTCACACAATGAAGTAGTTCACAGGTGTCTATGCATTCCTAAAGGGAGGGACAACAATAAAACAAACATTTGTAGTTTAGATATGCATTTGGAGAAAGGGGTGGGGTGTGTGTTTGCTCTTAGAGAAAGGGTGGGGTGTGTGTGTGCATTTGGAGTAAGGGTTGGTAAGTAAAGCGGAATGTGAGGGAGAATTGGAAAAAAAAAAAAAAAAAAAAATGGTATGGTAAGAGCTTTACACGATTGATATATATATAAAAAAAAGTAAAGAACCCCCATCACGCCAAGTGGCGTATAGGGAATATGGTGTTAGTGACCATAAATTTTACAGACCTTCAGGACATGATTATTGGGGTAATGTGGTTGGTATTATGAAGGGTGGAATTTGTGTGTGCATTTGGGAGTAAAGGTGGGGTGTGTGTGTATTTGGGAGTAAGGGTGCGGTGTGTGTGCACGTGGGAGTAAGGGTGGGGTGTGTGTGCATTTGGGAGTAAGGGTGCGGTGTGTGCATTTGGGAGTAAGGGTGGGGTGTGTGTGTGTGTGCATTTGGGAGTAAGGGTGGGGTGTGTGTGCATGTGGGAGTAAGGGAGGGGTGCGTGTGCATTTGGGAGTAAGGGAGGGGTGTGTGTGCATTTGGGAGTAAGGGTTGGGGGTGTGTGCATGTGGGAGAAAGAGTGGGGGGGTGCATTTGGGAGTAAGGGTGGGGTGTGTGTGTGCATGTGGGAGAAAGGGTGGGGTGTGCATTTGGGAGAAAGGGTGGGGTGTGTGTGCATGTGGGAGAAAGGGTGTGGTGTGTGTGCATTTGGGAGTAAGAGTTGGGGGTGTGTGCATGTGGGAGAAAGGGTGGTGTGGTGTGTGCATTTGGGAGTAAGGGTTGGGGGTGTGTGCATGTGGGAGAAAGGGTGGGGGTGTGTGCATTTGGGAGAAAGCGTAGGGTGTATGTGTTTAAATTTGGGGATCATCATTGTTGATTTTGTCGCTGAAAGTTAATACATAAGTGGATGGTCTAGACTAACGTGCACTCAGTCGCACGGTCCAGAAACTGTTTCCAAGTTATAGACTGGCCAACCCCAGTCAATCAGCTCTTCAGCACATGGATACACCGTGAGCGTTTTATTTTCTTAAATGAAGGTAATCTGTCAACTAAGCTATTTTAAAATGTAAAAAATATTAGTAGCAGTAGTACAAACAGAAGTAATGGTTATATCGAAGAAACAATCATCACCATAAAAATAAACTAGACAAATCTGAAACAAGTGCAACGTTTCAAATACTTGGGCACAATAATAACATCAGATGGGAGATGCACCACAGAAATAAAAAGCAGAATAGCTCACGCCAAAATAGCATTTCAGAAAATGAAAAATATCTTATGCAACAAATCAATGTCAATAAAAATGAGAAAGAGAGTTCATCGGTGCTATATAGAACCAATTCTGACCTATGGAAGCGAATCATGGACAGTAGACAAACAAATGAAAAGACGATTAGAGGCCACAGAGATGGGATTTCTCAGAAGAATGTTGATTGAAAGTTCCCTGGACAGCTAAAAAGACCAATGAGGAAGTTCTCAAAGAGGCCAACACAAAAAGGGAGCTCTTAAAAAACATCAGAAAGAAGCAATCAACATTTTTTGGGCACATCATGAGAAGAGGAAAGTTGGAATACTTGGTTACAACTGGCAAAATAAAAGGAAAGAGAGATCGCAGGCGACAAAGAGAGAAAATACTGGATAGCTTGGTTTCATGGCATGGAAAACAGTCAACAACAGAACTGATACGATGTACTGTAGATAGAAGATTGTGGAGGGACATGATCGCCTACACCAACCGGTATGGCACATGATGATGATAAAATATTATTTCATCATGACAGTAACAAGGTGAAAAAATGTAAATATTAAAATTGTAGGTATACTCCCTTACCGTTTCTGAGTCCTGCAGTGTCTGAGCTAAATACTTTCTACTGTATCCCATAATTCCAGTAGCTGACGACGACTGAGGCTCGCGATAGTTTCAGCAAGAGTACCATTAATTGACATCTGAAACATGAAAAGGAAAATTAAATGACTAACTTTTTAACGTGGGAAATAGTCAACAACCCAAAGCTGGCCAAGATATTACTTAACCTCTTCCACTTGGCCCTCTAGAAACTGTGTCACAGGAAAAAAGCTCGGATTGCTTCGTTAACACATATACATTAGCTAAGAGAGCATCCAGACAGACACAATTTCACACCGACATCTCTTTAGATACGGCAAAACAAATCATAAACTCCAACAGTAGAGACAACTGGCTGAATAGATGGGCCATGGGGAAAAACTGGTAGAGATCGGTTTAAATACATGACACAAATACAAATACATGGCAGTCTAGACTATGTGAACTGGGAAATATCCTTTCACAATCTTCGAGAGATGGGCTGAACAGCGGATAGGATTTTAACAAAAGTACAAATCCATGGTTATCTGCTAGACCATGTGAACTGGGAGTAAAGACCGGTGTTGCCAGAACAGAGTGATATTCTCAATTCTGGATGAATGAGAGGATTTGTTAACCAACACTAAACTTGCACAATTAGTCGCTGTGTGATGATGGAAATTTTGAGAAGATTGGAGCACCTGACCTGAGTTGGATGTGTCGTGTCTGAAGTCACAAGAGTGCTGTGAAGTGATATTGATTTATTGTTCAATTTATAAACTTAATCAATATGATTTCATTGAGTATTTGGGGGGAGGGGTCTGTTGAGTTATGCAGGGTTTAGGGGTAAAGGTCAAGTTTAGTCCCATAAATTAATTCAGTTTGGAAGAGTAGTGTCCCCTTAAAGTAGACAGACAGTAAACATTGTATATTCAATAAATGGTTCTTAATCAAGTTAATGATCTGTCCAGAGTGTCAGGTGTCACTTAGAAGAGAAAGTCCCTAATTCTAGAGAAAAGAGAAACAACGTGACAGACAATGACAAGGCAAGGGTATTGTTAACTAATGTGGTGTCAGTTTGTGGCAGATTCTTACAGTGTAACTTACAGCGATAGCGTTTCTTCATCATCATCTAATGCCATCTCAGCATTAATAATTAAAGATAAAAGATTGGCTCGGGGCAGAGATAGTAGATAGTTAGATAGATAGCAGCAGAGCTGCACAGTGACATTCAGTTCAGCCATTCCCGCCGGCGCTTATATAATAATAATATAAATTATATACAGTAATTATTGAACCAAATTTGAAATCGTTTGTTATAACCAACACAACCTCACCTCTTTAGTACTTTGAATTAAAGTGGGAACGTCCCTTCCTTTAAGTGCTGCAAGAATGCCACTTCTAGAAGAAGCCATTATTATTTGTCTACAAAATTTACTTTTCTTGAAGGCCCTTCTGCAACTTTGAAAACAGACATTTGTAATTTGCGCACTTCAGGTTCATTTCCGGCTGACATTTATTTTATTTGCGTAAAAAAATAATAATGAGAACATTACCTATTTATAAAATGTTAACATGTAATGGCAAAGTGAAAAATACGCAGTGTATACATTCGATAAGTTTATATTTTTAACATTTTAAAGAAATTAATACATTTTTGTTTCAGCAAAATACGGTGAGAAACTAACCCAGCTTTTCTTTCCTTAAATAGTTAGATTTTATTGGACAGGTTAAAGGTGTTTTCCGCTAAAACAACCAATCAAATTTGAAACAAAAAGAAATTCCATGCGGAAGTGGGTATTTTTAGAACAAGGAAAGCTTTCCGAGAAACCACACATTTTGACAAACGTGCAATTCAGACTTTTTCGGGCGGTTTCATTTTGGTGAGTGTCTTTTTGCTTCTTGTTTAGTTCATGCAGAACAAGAAATGAAACATTTTTGTCTTGTTCGGCGCCCCTACTGAACAGATGAATGCACTACGGAGCGGGAATATTCAGTTTCTAGTAACAGGATGCAGCTGCGTCGTAGTGTTGTGTGCTCCACTCGTTTCAATGTTCCAAATGAGAGGACAACAAATTCACAAATGTTATTTAATAATTTATACACCCATTCTATGGTTTTTATATTACATTTCAGTTAACTTAACTTAATTTGATTAAAAGCCTTATAAAAATAGTATAACAAGATATACCATAGTTAGTTAATAGTTGGTTATCTTGATGGTTTGTTGAGATAGTTTTTTTGTCAGGCTGTGCCTGGGCCAGTGAACGTAAAACTAAAATACTAAAAGTAAAGTTAATTAACGAATTAAACTCATAAACTCTCAGCTCTGTAGTCGTAGTAGTTAATTAATTAGTTGAATTTAGTGTGATTACAATAGTTTAATTACAGGGTAAAAATGTCCCAATATTATTTCTGATAAACCAGTGATCTCCCCGCACTGACTGACACACTTGAATTATGATAATAATTAACTCATGGTTCTTAAGACCTTAAGATTCTAGTTTTTGTGCATTTAATTATATTTTTTTTTCAACAAGGGTCGGTTACGGTTTAGGGTTAGTTGTAGACCAAACCCTACCAGAACTCCAACCAGAAGTTAGAAATAATTTGGGGCACTAAACTCTACCTTTACCATTTATAGTAATAAGTGTGACTATTTACTATTTGTGTATAAGTAGAATAGAGAGTGTGAAATGTGGTGAGAGGAAAATGAAACTAGAAGTAGAAGTCAGAAAAGTAGACTGTATACTAATTTACAAGTTAGTTTAGTTAGCATCCTAAATTATTTCTGCTTGGAGTAACATCCCCTTGCACTTTATTCAATTGACTCGAATCTGTCATTAGAAGGCTCCTGGGTTAGGTTCAGTGTTTGGAGTAGCCTACAATTAAACCTAACTCTAATTAAACCTTGTTGAATAAAATAAAATGAAATTTACAAAAACTGGAAACAGTTGATAATTCAAGTGTCCGGTCAGTTGGGGGAGATCACTTGTTTTAACAGAAATAATTTGGGACGCTAAACTTGTAAATTACCAACAGTAGTATTAGACTTGACAGTAGATGTTTATCTTCAAGTAGGTATTGGTTATGGAAGGCCTCGGTATCACAGCAAACGAATTAAAATCCATAATTGCTCAACCGCCCGTGCCAGTGGAATCATCAGAATTACTAACTCATCTCCCAAACAAGGAAAGGTAACTGTAGTCCCCATCGTAGCAGTCTCAGCACACGCCAAAAGACATAAGGCGAAACCGCGCAGAAAGTGAACACAGCCAACTGTTCCCTGTCATACGATATCATTCATCGTAAACAAGCGGGATATCGAAGCAGGATCAAAACGGATGAGACACACAGCTCACGGTGTGCACAGAGCATTTAACTCAGTAGCTCCTGCAACAAGCCGGACTTGGAATATGAGGAAACTGCAAGAAGGAACACTTTTCAGACATAGCCTTCAATGGTTCCTGCCGCCTATCCACCATATACCATGGGAGTTCACGTCCTCCCGAAAATGATGATCGTCATAGCGCTTGATGATGTTAGGCCGTCATTGATGACTCCAATTCCAAACATATAGACACACAGTGGTGGTAAGTTATCATTTCCAATCCAACAGAAGCCACATGACCTGTAGTTAGTAAAACCACAGAGAGGATATGATTTTGTGACCTTCACTAATTCACTCTTAGGTAATTCAAGTAGGTAATGGTAATGTAAAAGGTAAAGTACGAGACTTAAATCAGCGTCTTAACACGCAAGTTTTCACCCATTTGTGCTTGGACACCTATCCAAAAGTGTTCGGAGACTTCAAGCATCGAAACTCACGATGTGAAGCGGCATTCCTCACCTTCCCAGAGTACTACCCTGGTACCCATTTTTGCCAGTGTCTGGGCCGGGGAGTATTTTTTTTTTCCAACCACGAATACAGTTCGCACTGCTTCCACCGGGAATCGAACACAGGTTGTTTGAACGTCGGTAGCCAGTCAGGTGGTTTTCCCAACTAGGCTACCAAGGCCCCCAGAACAAATGAACAATTCAAACATTGAAATCAACTCCTTTATTGTTAATCCTATGTAATAACTACTTTGGGAGCTCTTCTGTCTATTTTCGGTACTGCACTAGTATAATCCTCCCGTGTGTTACCGGGGCCTCATTATGTGGGAAGTAAAGAATAGTGACACTGTGACCTTCCAGACATGTCGTAAGAGGTGACTAAGGGGTTTGATCGATGGCTTGACAAGCTGTCATTGTAAAAAAGTATTGTTATGGAAACAGACCATAGATTTTAGAAGCAGTGATCTCTGCAATATGTGCCATTTTGGCATGCAAGGTTTCTGCTTTTGAGATTGTAGTTCTGCCTATGTGCTGTCTTCGGCTCGAAAGGACAATAGATAGATAGATAGACTAGTATAATCTGATCAATTATTTCAGCGATGGAGTGATCTCCTTTTAGTTGATGTTACAACAGAACTACAGTGTTCTCAAATACTGTTGAAAATCACAAATTAGATCGCTTCTCAATTCAGGTGCTTTTATTTTTATTAATTAAACGTGGACATTTAGTTGATGTAACTTTGTATGTTCCAGTGTGCTTCCCTGATGAATTGCCCTAGTTTTAGATGAGTGCTAATAATTTTGTGATCACTAGGACATGCATCTTCTACCTTTCAGCTCCCTGTGGAGCATAGGTCTTCAACAAACACCTTCCAAGTCGTTCTGTTTCTTGCCATTCTTTTAAGATCATTACATGTCTTCTCCATTATCTTCATCTCTGCTTCTATCTGTCTTCTCCAAGAATTCCTTGGTCTTCCTCTTTGTCTTTTACCCTGGGTATTCCAAAAAAGGGCATGTTGTGTAATACTCTCAGTTGGCTTCCATAGTGTGTCCTATCCAGTGCCATCGTCTTTACTGTATCTCTTTATCCACTGGTATTTGACTGGTACATTTCCATAATTCTATGTTAGTGATTTTGTCCTTCCATTTCCATCCTTTTATTCTGCGTAAGCATCCATTAATGAAAGTCTGTATCTTCGTGATTGTCAATTTTGTTGTCACTAGGACATGCATAGTAGAAAAAAAAAAAGTAAAGAACCCTGTCACGCCAAGTGGTGTATAGGGAATATGGTGTTAGTGACCATAATTTTTACAGACCTTCGGCACATGATTTTTGGGGGTAATGTGTTCGGTATTAAGCCTGTGCCGCTTTACTTTCCCAGAAAAAAATCTGGCACCCATGAACAACTGGGTGAACGTGGAAGCCGTCGATCAGGATCGAACCTGACCTCTTGTCATTTGTAGTCCAGTTCACTAACCACTTAGCTATAGCAGGTCCCAAGACATGCATCATCATCAAGTACCAAGATTGCTGGTGTAGATGATCATGTCTCTACACAACCTTCGATCTCAACAGTTATTTATCATTTCTGTTGTTGACCTTCTGCCAAGCCATTGTCTTAGGCTGTCTGGTATATTTTATCTTTGCTTGCCTCTATCTCTTCGTCCCTCAATTTTCCCAGTTGTTACAATATATTGCAGCTGTTCTCTTCTCATTACAAGGTTAACAAATGATGATTGTTTCTTCCTAATATTGTAAATTAGCTCTCTGTTTGCTTTGGCCTCTTTCAGAACGTTTTCATTACTCTTCTTAGCTGTTCATGGTATTCTCAATATTCTTCTGTAAAACACATTTCTACAGCCTCCAGTGATTTTCTCTATTTTCTAATGTCCTTTTGAGCCAAGATGACAAAATAAGGCAGACATTCTAGACTCTTTGTCACTTGTGTCCAACAATCAATTATCAGATCTTACACAGAACTTACGTTGTATCACGCCACAGTGCTCTGTTCTGGGCAAGTTCCTTGACCTGAGCGAGGGATCTGATACCTGCTTTTGTTACCTCATCTCAGTACTCTTTTTAGGGTTTCTCTAGGTCAGCCCTTTTTTCTTTTACCCCCTGGTTCCTATTTTAGGGCCTGCTTTGAGATCCTCTTGTACAATATATGTTCTACAGGGACATTGCCCCCCAGTACACAGACCTGAGAAAGACAACGTGGTTCACACCCATCTCGCTGGAAGAGATACTATATGAGGCAACCAAATCACTTAAAAAGCCAGCTGCCTTCATAAGAGAGTCTGGAATCCTAGTCTGATCGAGCCATGTTCGCAGAAGAAGAAATTCTCTTGTTGTCTCTTCTCATCACATCGCAAGAGTTATTGAGTTATGTATGGGTCATCATCATTGCACTCCGAACATGTCTATAGGTGCTCTGATCCCCTCCTCAGCAAGTCCCACAGTGTCCAGCGACTGACGACTCCAGTTCTGTGTTGGTTATAAGTCTTCTTATATGCCCACTAAGTTTCTCATTTCTGGCTGTGCCCATCTTAACTCCCATCTCTTTCATCCGAGGGAGTGAAGTAGACTCAAGGTTGTCGAAGTTCTGTACCTGCTTCCACTTTTCTTATCATGCTCATCGAATCACTCAGTATGCAGGTATGGGTGTATTCTTGTGACCCTAACCAGATAAATGCCCTGGTCGCTGCCATCACCCCCATCGTCATGCTACTCGTGGTCATAACGTATGCACCACTGTCTTCCTTGACTATTCTGCCTGCCGAGCGTGTTGTAAATGCCCATGCAATCCTTTTGTGTCATATTATGGATCCATCTGTATCCTTCTCATGTGTTTTATCCCAGATGAGACCGTTGACCTCTGCATTATTACGACTGAGTTCTGTTGTATATGTATTGACAGTTCTCTTATGCATGATTATATAGCTGCATACAAGTTATTTTTGCTTATATTTCTTTACTTGTAGTTTCAGATCAATTTTCGAAAAATAAAAAGTTGAATGGCAACATATGGTTTGTAATGTCCTCACAAATGTAATGTCCTCACAAATGTCTTGTAAGCATTTTTATCTATCAATTTATTGACCTTTCGAGCTGTGGCCGGCCCATAGGGCATAGACCCAGATACTCTTTCTCTGCGCATTATCTTGGGATGTACAAGGGACACTCCCTGTGTAGCAATGAGGTATCTTCTTGACTTTCCAACCATGGATGACAGAATCAAGATCTGGAGAGCACGAGCATACCTGAAGATTAGTACAGATAAAGAGCATCCATTGCACCACATGCTCAACACAGGGAAAGATGCCAGACTAAAAAGAATTAAATCATGGGTGGGCAGAGTAGAAGATGTCATCAAACAGGTCTGTGGGCTTACCATATCAGCGTTGGTGAGGAGTGGATACCGGTGCCTATGTCGTTCAAGGGGACTTTCTCATGTATTGTCACACTCGACAGGAAAAGTAGGGAACAGAACCCGGTCGTGGTTAATGCTGAGGTCAACGGTCTCATCTGCGATAACACAGATGAGAAAGATGCAGTCATCTATACAGACGGATCTGTAAGATGACACCAAAGAAGTGCATGGGCATTTACAGCACGCTTGGCAGTCGTTGCAGAAATAAAAAATACGTAAGGTCACCTTTGTCTATGTCCCTGGACATGCAGGAGTACGGGGAAATAAAAGAGCCGACAGGTTGGCTAGCTGTGCTGTCGTTGAGGACAGGCAACCAATGGATCGGGCAGACATCATCAATGCCCTCCGAGATGTGGGAAGAGCACAGGACTTCAACAAACACAGATCCACGTCACTTCTTTGGATGATGGAAATGGGAGTTAAAATGGGCACAGCCAGAAATGAGAAACTTAGTGGCCGTGTAAGAAGACTTATCAACCAACATAGAACTGGAGTCGTCAGTCGCTGGACACTGCGGGACTTGCTGAGGAGGGGATCTGAGCACCTATGGACATGTTCGGAGTGCAATGATGATGACCCACAAATAACTCAATAACTCTTTTTCTTATCTAAATTTTTATTCTAGCAGTTTTCAATCCTTCTAAAGATATTTTATCAAATCTCGCCATTTGTCTCTGTTCTGTGCAAGCAACACTATCTCATTGAGGAGGCCGATTCCTGCTGCTCTTGCTCTCTGATCAGTGTTCTCAGCGTCTCTCTGGGTCCGCCACTTTTCCTTTTACCTGTTGTTTCCCACACGAAGGCTTGTTTTGTTATTCGGTTATTATCCCTCCTCACCACATGTCCAACTGGCGTCTTGCCTCGAGACCAACCAGTCCCCTAATCGCAGAAGATGAAGAAGATCTAAGGCATTAAGGACTTCCTTCAGACTACTACTGTCACTAAGACAGACAAAACAGTCAGACAATGAGAAACAATAGGACAGGGAGTCAAAAGTATGAAGTGTTTGTCAGGACAGACTATGAAATTGATGATAATCCTGTAAACTATGTAGAAAATAAGCAAGCAAATGTCCCCTCAACGACTTGCTTGGCGTATAGGGAATATAGTGTCAGTGACCAGATTTTTCTGTGACCACTGTACATTTTTGAGCCGCGATAGAGGGGTGTCCGGTTAGCGCAATCGATAGGCGGTTGGCTTACCACGGCAACAGCCAGGGTTCGTACCCTGGCAAGGACACCTGGGTTTTACTAATTCCCTAAAAATTAGTACCTCTGAAGTCGGAGTAAATCTGCCTGCATGGCGTGGGGCATCCTGTAATGGATAAAACAGACTTTACACACAAAATTCAGTCCCACAAAATTGAGTGGGTGGGACTTTGTCAGAGGTCAAAGCTGACGAAAACGAACGAACGAACGAGCCGCAATAGCTCAGTGGTTAGTGAACTGGACTACAAAGGACAAGGGATAGGTTCGATCCCAACTGGCAGCTTCCAGGTTCACCCAGCCTTAAATGGGTACCGGATTTTTTTCTGGGAAAGTAAAGCGGCATGGGCGTAATACTGACCACATTACCCCAAAAAATCATGCGCTGAAGGTCTGTAAAATTTATGGTCACTTACACCATATTCCCTATACGCCACTTGGCGTGACGGGGATATTTTACTTTACTTTTTACTGCACATTTTTGGGCGAAGTGTCGGTATTACACCAGGCCGCCTTTACTTCCCAGAAAAATCTCTGGTACCCATTTTTAATTTTTGGGGGGCTGGGTGAACCCCGCAGCATTGTCAGTCTGAAAAAAAAATCTACCACTTCTGGGGATCGAACTCTGACCATTTGTTATACTGATTGCGGAGATAAAATAAACTAGCAATTTGGGTATAAATTAAATAGGTCAGTGCCATTTTTGTAATTAAAATTAAAAATATAGCAATTTTTTATATTTTTTTAAATATGCGTTCCAATCTGCATCATCAAAGCAAAAGACAGAGTAGAATGGCGCTTCATGGTAGCCAACCTTCGATGCGGAGATGGCACTCAATGATGATGATGAATATGCGTTCGCCAGCTTTTACCTCTGACGAAGTCACACGGTTTGCATGTTAATCTGTTTTTCCCTGGCAGCCGTGTGCACAGAGGTCCCTCACGACACAGGCAGATAACTCCGTCTTCAGAGGTACTCATTATTTTTTGCGTCCATGAGTAATTGATGTTTCAAGCTGGGCCTTGTGAGAGAAGTCATAAATAAAAATCCCAACTGGTGCAGCTGGGATTTGAACCCACAGCCTCTCTGTCTCAAGGCTGATGTCTTGCCTTGAGACCAACCAGTCCCCCCCCCCCCCCCCCCCTAAACAGAATCAACTAACATCATGATATTTGTATCCTGTAACAAAGTCAGTAGGAAGTATTTGCTTGTTTCATCCTCACTGGGTCTTCAAATATGGTACAAGTTTTGAGATTGCTTTTCTAATCTCTCTCTCGGCGTTCAAATATGGCACGAGTTCAGAGATTGCTATTTTAATCTCTCTCTCGGCGTTCAAATATGGCACGAGTTCAGAGATTGCTATTTTAATCTCTCTCTCGGCGTTCAAATATGGCACGAGTTCAGAGATTGCTATTTTAATCTCTCTCTCGGCGTTCAAATATGGCACGAGTTCGGAGATTGCTATTCTAATCTCTCTCTCGGTGTTCAAATATGGCACAAGTTCGAAGATTGCTATTCTAATCTCTCTCTCTCTCTCGGCATTCAAATATGATCTGTATTTGGGTTTGATATCTGCCAATACTTTAAACCTGGTCTCACATAAGTAGGTCGTTGCGGAAAGAATTAAAACTCATAGGGCCTTCTTGCATACTTCTGGGTTTTTTTTTGTTTTACAAATCTCCAATGAAAAGAGGGAAAGAGAGATTCGATTCGGAAAGCCGGGCCTCGCTGCTGTAGCCAGGGGTGGTTGCCGCAGAGAGAAACCATAAATAAAAATCCCAACTGGTGCAGCCTGGACTTGAACCCACAACCTCTTTGTCTCAGAGGTGGCTTCTTGCCTCGAGACCAACCAGTCCCCCAGATATGTATTGGATGTAGAACTATAGGTTGAAAGGTGGTTGGGTAGAGAGATAGGAAAGTAGATTGTAAGACAGGTCGGTATTAGGTGGATATGTAGGTATAATGATTAGTTGAAGACAAATAGATAGGTAGAAAGACAGGTGAGTTGATGGATAGGTAGATTTATAGGTAGAAAGACAGGTGAGTTGATGGATAGGTAGATTTATAGGTAAAAAGACAAGTGAGTTGATGGATAGGTAGATTTATAGGTAAAAAGACCAGGTGAGTTGATGGATAGGTAGATTTATAGGTAAAAAGACCAGGTGAGTTGATGGATAGGTAGATTTATAGGTAAAAAGACCAGGTGAGTTGATGGATAGGTAGATTTATAGGTAAAAAGACAGGTGAGTTGATGGATAGGTAGATTTATAGGTAAAAAGACAGGTGAGTTGATGGAGAGGTAGATTTATAGGTAGAAAGACAGGTGAGTTGATGGATAGGTAGATTTATAGGTAGAAAGACAGGTGAGTTGATGGATAGGTAGATTTATAGGAAGAAAGACAGGTGAGTGGATGAATAGGCAGATTGGTATGTAGAAAGACAGGTGAGTTGATGGATAGGTAGATTTATAGGTAAAAAGACAGGTGAGTTGATGGATAGGTAGATTTATAGGAAGAAAGACAGGTGAGTTGATGGATAGGTAGATAGACAGGTGAGTTGATGGATAGGTAGATTTATAGGAAGAAAGACAGGTGAGTTGATGGATAGGTAGATAGACAGGTGAGTTGATGGATAGGTAGATTTATAGGCAGAAAGACAGGTGTGTTGATGGATAGGTAGATTTATAGGCAGAAAGACAGATGAGTTGATGGATAGGTAGAAAGACAGGTGAGTGGGTAGACAGGCAGGTGGATAGATAAGTATATTGGTAGATAGGAAGACAGGTGTGTAGATAAGTAAATAGATACGCAGATAAATTACATTAACAAGGCAATAACAATAAAGATAAAAATAACCAGTAATTCCAAGAAAAGTTGACACAATAGGTTTTCATTTCCTAGAACTGCTTTCGGTATGATCTTGTGTATCAGCCAATGGAGGTGCACAAGGAATGTAGGTCAAAGTTCATTATTGCTCCTAAAAGGACACTTTAACAGAACAAGCCACTAAGGAAATACATTTTCCAGGAATTATTAATAAGGGATATGACATTTCCCATTTGAATTCTTTACCGGCCACATTGTTGAGTGTAGACAACGTTTATTTATTTCTGCGTTAAATCTTTTGAAATTGTAACCTTTTTAGTGGTAATTAAAATTTTTGATAATGACTGTAAAGTTAAATAGTAAATAAACTTGGTGTTGTTGATAATTGACATTTACAATTATAAATTATTTTGTGTAAATGGACTGTGATTCAAACCCTTATGTGAACATGGCAGACATTGTTAGTTATACCGGCATTTTGAATGGAAATGGAGCTTGTATGAAGGTAAATTTAAAATTTGAAATTTCAAGTTTTAAAACAAAAAAATTTAAAGGAACAAATTAATATGTTGTATTTAATTTGGTATATGTGAATCTTTATTTCATCTTCTCATAATTTTTATCTCTCGGGTGTTAATCATAAAGTATTTCTTTATTATTAAACTGGTTAATATTCTTTAGTGGATATAAAACTGGTTAATATTCTTATGTGATATCAAACTGGTTAATATTCTGAAGTGGATATCAAAATTGAAGGAATAGACCTGGAGACAGTTCAGAACTACAACTACCTTGGACATACTATAACCAGTGATGGAAAATGTACAACTGAAATAAACAAAAGAATAGGAATGGCAAAAAGTAATTTTAATGTCATGAAGAACATACTAACATCAAAACAAATAGCACCAGAGCTAAAACTAAGAATAGCAAAATGTTATATCTTCTCAACATTCCTGTATGGTGCAGAAACATGGACATTAGACAAGAAAACAGAACAGAGAATTGAAGCCTTTGAAATGTGGATTTATAGAAGAATAGGTAGAATTGGATGGAAAGAAAAGAAAACAAACGATGACGTTTTAAAACAACTAAAAATGAAAAGAGAACTACTCAACACAATTCAAACAAGACAAATGAGATTTTTGGGTCATGTTAAAAGACACAACAGCCTACTAAAAGTAATCTTGGAAGGAAAAATGCAAGGTAAATGAGGCAGAGGCAAACCAAGACTAACATGGACGAGTAACTTCAAAAGATGGACAAACCAGCCTATGACAACCTGCATCATCAAAGCAAGAGACAGAGTGGAATGGCGCTGCATGGTGGCCAACCTTCATTGCGGAGACAACACTCAATGATGATGATGATGATATGTGTATATAACACTACCAACATTAACAAATTATTCAAATAAAGAAAAACAGGGCTGAAAAATATGAGATTAAAATGTAACTTTTAACTCTGATAACTCAAATCATCATCGAGTGCCATCTCCACAATGAAGGTTGGCTACCATGGAGCGCCATTCTGCTGTCTCTAGCTTTGATGGTGCAGGTTGTCATAGGTTGGTTTGTCCATCTTTTGATGTTACTCGCCCATGTTAGTCTTGGTCTGCCTCTTTTACCTTGTATTTTCCCCTCCAGGATTACTTTTAGTAGGCTGTTGTGTCTTTTAACATGGCCCAAAAATCTCATTTGTCTTGTTTGAATTGTGTTTAGTAGTTCTCTTGTCATTTTTAGTTGTTTTAAAACTTCATCGTTTGTTTTCTTTTCCTTCCATCCAATTCTACCTATTCTTCTATATATCCACATTTCGAAGGCTTCAATTCTCTGTTCTGTTTTCTTGTCTAATGTCCATGTTTCTGCACCATATAGGAATATTGAGAAGATGTAACATTTTGCTATTCTTACTTTTAGCCCTGGTGTTATTTGTTTTGATGTTTGTATGTTCTTCATGACATTAAAATTACTTTTTGCCATTCCTATTCTTTTGTTTATTTCAGTTGTACATTTTCCATCACTGGTTATAGTATGTCCAAGGTAGTTGTAGTTCTGAACTGTCTCCAGGTCTATTCCTTCAATTTTGATATCCACTTGTGGGTTTTGAGTATTTTCTTTCTTTATGATCATAGTTTTAGTCTTTTTGATATTCATAACTCCAATAATCGGGATATCTGTAGCATCCAGCATGAGAAGGAAACAACGATAATTTGTTTAGCTCCATTGTTGTTTTCTGAAATCGACTAAATGCCTTTATTTATTCATCACCATCATCAAGTGCCGGGCCTGCTGACGTAGGTGATCATGTCTCTCCACAACTTTCGATCTCGACAGTTATTTATCATTTCTGTTGTTGACCTTCTGCCAAGCCATTCTCTTAAGCTGTCTGGTATCTTTTCTCTTTGCTTCCCTCTATCTCTTCGTCACTCAATTTTTCCAGTTGTTACAATATATTCCAGCTGTTCCCTTCTCATTACATGGCCAAAAAATAATGATTGTTTCTTCCTAATATTGGATATTAGCTGATTTTTTCCTTTGGCCTTTTTTAGAATGTTTTCATTACTCTTCTTAGCTGTCCATGATATTCTCAACATTCTTCTGTAAAACCACATTTCTACAGCCTCTGGTGATTTTCTTGTCTGTTGTCCTATTGTCCATGATTCACATCCATATGTTAAGACTGGCTCTACTTAACATTTAAAACTCTTTTTCTTGTTTCTATTGTCAAAAATGGATTGCACAGTATCTTCCTTATTTTTTGGAAAACTGCTTTTGCCTGAACCATTCTGCATCTCACTTCTGTTGTACATCTATATTCTGAGGTTAACATTGTTCCCAGATATTTAAATATTTTAAAATTATTTGTTTTTGATTATATATTGATTAATCATCAAATAATTTGGAACAGATCGGTCCTGAGAAATTCATCGCTCCAGCTATGTCACAATGGGCCAAGGTCCAGCAGAGCCCGAGCATTTTTCGACAGATGCAACAGATATATCCTCCGCACTTTCCCATGGAGGTACGCTACTTCCTGTGCCAGTGGATTGAGGAGCAAGAGTGGTAAGTTGTGTGGTTATTAATATATATCGTCTACGGCCTAGGATACCAAGTCTGAGAGGCTTGTTCTTTAATCCTTCTTTCCATAACCTATCAAAAGTATCCTTTCCATACCCTATCAAAAGTATCCTTTCCATACCCTGTCAAAAGTATCCTTTCCATACCCTATCAAAAGTATCCTTTCCATACATACCATATCAAAAGTATCCTTTCCATACATACCCTATCAAAAGTATCCTTTCCATACCCTATCAAAAGCCTTCTCCATGTCGACCCACACTGTTAATGTTTCTTTTCTTGTAGAGCATCCTCAGTGTCCTGTTCTATTTTTAGGTAATCAGGTCTTCCGTTGATCTTGCTGGCGGAAACCACTTTGCTGTGGCATAATTTGTTGTCTCCAGATGCAACACAATGCAATTTGCGATGGGAGTCAAATTTAAGTTATAAATTAATTTCAATGCCCGTAGTAAAAAAAAGAAATTCAAGTGTTCTTGTGTGTGATTTCGAACGGATTTATTTGTGATCAAATTTGAAACGAAACAGTGACAGTTTATGCCAGATTTACCAATCACTACTAAGGGCGTTCTTCTCGAGAATGCATGGAAAAAGACCAAGAGGAAGACCCAGAAGAAGATGGATAGATGCAGTGATAGAGACATGTAACAACAAAGGAAAATCACTAATTCAGACAGTTCGAGCAGCTCAAGAACGACAAATGATATAAACCACGACACCTTTTAGGTATCAGTGAAAGAGAAAAGAAGAAGATGGATAGATGCAGTGACAGAGACATGTAACAACAAAGGAAAATTACTAATTCAGACAGTTCGAGCAGCTCAAGAACAACAAATGATATAACCACGACACCTTTTAGGTATCAGTGAGAAAGAGAAAAGAAAAAGATGGATAGATGCAGTGATAGAGACATGTAACAACAAAGGAAAATCACTAATTCAGACAGTTCGAGCAGCTCAAGAACGACAAATGATATAAACCACGACACCTTTTAGGTATCAGTGAGAAAGAGAAAAGAAGAAGATGGATAGATGCAGTGACAGAGACATGTAACAACAAAGGAAAATCACTAATTCAGACAGGTCGAGTAGCTCAAGAACGACAAATAATATAAACCACGACACCTTTTAGGTATCAGTGAGAAAGAGAAAAGAAGAAGATGGATAGATGCAGTGATAGAGACATGTAACAACATAGGAAAATCACTAATTCAGACAGTTCGAGCAGCTCAAGAACAACAAATGATATAAACCACGACACCTTTTAGGTATCAGTGAGAAAGAGAAAAGAAGAAGATGGATAGATGCAGTGATAGAGACATGTAACAACATAGGAAAATCACTAATTCAGACAGGTCGAGTAGCTCAAGAACGACAAATGATATAAACCACGACACCTTTTAGGTATCAGTGAAAAAGAAAAGAAGAAGATGGATAGATGCAGTGATAGAGACATGTAACAACAAAGGAAAATCACTAATTCAGACAGTTCGAGCAGTTCAAGAACGACAAATGATATAAACCACGACACCTTTTTGGTACCAGTGAGAAAGAGAAAGAAAGAAAGAAAAAGTCTCCAGATGCCACATGAGTCTTTTGTTGACCAACTTTTCCATGAGATTTCTCAGGCAGCTCAGTAGACTAATTGGTTTGTAGGTCCAGTGAGCCTTTTCCATGTTTGAGGACAAAGGCCATTTATTAAACTGGATATCTCAATACCTACAAGACAGAACGGCCTGCGTACAAGTGCAAGGAATATTAAATATGAAAATCCAAATCGAACAAGGCGGAGTACTATCTATCCCCAGCACTTTTTCTAATCGTCATAAATGACATCGTAGAGGACATTCGACCCAGAATACACTCAGCAATGTACGCAGACAACCTGTCGATATGGGCTCGAGAAAATTATATGTCATTGGCCAGCTCCAGAATGCTAGGTGCCCCAGGAAAATTTGAAAAATGGATGAACACCGGCTGGTCACTACCCATTAATGAAAAAAAACTGCATACACAATTTTCAATCAATCAAGAAACACACACTGGCTGCAAATTTGCATATAAAAAAACCATACACTTTCTATTGACCAAAACCCAACATATCTTGACGTCACCATGGGTCACGGAATGATGTGGATAAATCAGATAGACAAAGCAAACAAAAGAGTCAGAAAGCAAACAGATATTGTAAAGAAATTAGAAGGAACGGCTGGGAAGCAGAGAGCAATATCTTGAAATGACTATACGTAGGAAGAGTAAAACCAGTCCTAGAGTATGGAGTCACAGCCTGGGCTGTAACTTCCAAATCACAGCTTAGCAAAATGAACAGAACACAAAACCATGCTGCCCGTATCATGACTGGTGCTATAAAATCTACACCTATCATGACTCTAGAAACAGTAACAGGTTTACAACCCTTAGAAGACAAATGGAAAACTAAAGTATTTCAAGAAGCGGAGAAATATAAAAGTCTCCATAACCGCACCAAAGAATGACCACCTTCGGAAAGGGAAGACTAAAGAGGAGCAACTTCATGGCAATTTCAAAAGAACTGAAAACTAGTGATCCAGTACTGTCCCAAACAATGACAAAACCCATATGTCCATCTTGTATGACTCCCCATGGGAAATATAGATACCAGTACTTAAGGAAGACATAGGTATCATGAAAAAAGGCACTCAAACAGGTACAGAGAGAAAGCACATAGCAGAAAAACACACAAACGACAACTACCAACAGGACTCCTGGTCCCACATATACACAGATGGCTCTGCTACAAATGCCACCAGAAATCGAGGAGGAGAGATGTTCTTGCGGCTGAATAACCAGGAAGAGATTACCAAATCAATAGCCACAGGGATATTCTTAAACAACTATAAAGCAGAAACTGAAGCCCTCGAAGATGCAGCAAAACTGGCTATTTAACACAAAAATAACATGCACAAGAAATTGGGGATACTAACTGATGCACTGTCAGTCCTAACAGCTCTAAAAAAAACCCAGGAACAGTGAGCTGGATGACTTGAGAACAACCCTAGACCAAATGTGCAATAACTTCTAGAGAGTGGTCATCCAGTGGATACCATCACACTGTAATATACAAGGAAACGAATGTGCAGACAAATCGAGAGACTTGTCCTCCTCCATGTCCAAGAACATAGACAAAGGTGACCCTACGTATTTGTGACTTCTGCAATGACTCTACCCACTACCTGCGTACAGAGCCGCCTTCACTTTTCTTATAATACTCATCGAATCACTCAGTATGCAGGCATGGATGTAGTCTTGTTACTCTAATAAGATGAATGCCCTGGTCACTGCCAGCGCGCCCATCGTCATGCGATTATAACGCATAGATTTGTGGTCATAATGTATGCAGCGCTGTCTTCTTTGACTGTTCTGGTACTTAGTTTTCAGTCATAATTTGTCTGTAGTTTCTCTCTCTCTCTCTCTCTCTCTCTCTCTCTCTCTCTCTCTCTCTCTCTCTCTCTCTGCGATCAGGACTCAATCAGAGTAGGATTCCAGACTCTCACATGAAGTCAGCTGTCAGGTTAAGTGTGTTGATTGGCCCAACAGACAGAACATCACAATTAGAGTCTGCCAGATCCACTCTGATTGAACACCCGTTAAAACGTTGCACTGTGTTCTGCGCCAGTGGCCCCGTGCATCCGATTTCAGCCAGCATTTTATTCAGGTTTGCTATCCTTAGCCTTTGATTGTCCCCAATCTTCCTGCAAGGCAGCAGATTGTCTTTTCTGTAGGGGGATTCTGCCCTTAAGTGGTCGGCCCTCCCAGGTTTATGAGCACCATCTGCCCACTAGAGGTGACTAACACAGATATGCACACACAAAGATATGAGATGTGACTAACACAGACATGCACACAGCGATACGAGGCATGACTAACACTGACACACATCAAGATATATGACACATGACTAACATAGCCATGCACACGCAAGGATATGAGATGTGACATACACAGACATGCACACACAAAGATATGAGATATCACTACCCCAATCATGCACACACAAAGATATGACACATGACTAACACAGATACACACTAAGATATGAGATATGACTAAACACATACACACATAAAGATATGAGACATGATTAACATGGACACACCAAGATATGAGATATGACTAACATGACACACACCAAGATATGAGCCATGGCCAGCACACACACACACACAAGCTAAGATAAGAGCCATGGCTAGCACAGAAACACATCAAGATATGATCCATGGCTTCACGGAAAAACACCAAGAAACGAACCATGTCCAGCACAGAAACACATTAAGGTATCCAAATGCTTGGGTCTGTAGTTTAATAAAATATTAATGTCTTATGCTGGATGTTGTTTTACTGAACAGCTTCTCTCGTGGCTGAATCTCCCAATATTGGAATGACAGATTTGACCACAGAATGAACAAGATATCTATCTATCTGTCTGTCTGTCTATCTAATCTAATCTATCCATCATAAAATATTAATGTCTTATGCTGGATGTTGTTTTACTGAAAAGCTTCTCTCGTGGCTGAATCTCCTAATATTGGAAATACAGATCTGACCACAGAATGAACAAGATATCTATCTATCAGTCTGTTTGTCTACTATAATCTAATCTATCCATCCTTCCACCCACCCACCTATTGACCTTACAAGCTATGGCCGGCCCGTAGGGAATAGACCCAGATACTCTTTTTATAAATTTTCTTTCTAGCAGTCATGATCCTTGCAAAGATCTTTTATCAAATCTCACCATTTGTCTCTTTTCTGTGCAAGTAACTTGATCTCATTGTGGGATCTGATTCCTGCTGCCTTTGCCTCTCTGGTCAATGTTCTTCTCAGTGTCTTTTTGGGTTCGCCTCTTTTCCTCTTACCTGTTGTTTCCCACATGAGGGCTGGGCTTGCTTTGCTATTCAGTTATTATCTCTCCTCATCACATGTCCAACATATGATCATTGTCTTTTCTTGATTACTGAAGATATTAGTGGTTGATTGGCGATTTCTCTCATTTCTTCGTTTGTTTTGAATCCGTTCCATACTATATCAAGTATTTTCCTGATAAATTTTGGGAATATGGTTGGTTGCGTTCGCCCGATGACTAAAGTATTCTAGAGTATCGTAGCAGACTAGAATATTCCTCTTCATCATCCGCCCTTACAAGGACGTAGTGACGTGTCTGCGTTGTGTTGTGGTTTGCAGTATAACTGTTATATTTGCGCCTTTCGGCCCAACACATCCAACTTCAGCACAACATTTTTGAGTACCGGGTTGTCTTCCCTCTTCGATCCCTGCACGCTTGGCCAGACTAGACAGGTTAGTCTGTTACTGGAGGCACCACGGAGAGGTGGAGCAGGGTCTGAATGGTTTTGGTTCACCGATCCTGGCACAAGCCATCAGCTGTGGGTCGCTGACAATTTCCAGCTCTGGTGCTGGGGGGCGCGCCTTCATCTCCTTTTGGGAATATGAGTAATATCTATTCTTGTCATGTGACCCAGCCACCTTAATCGCTCACTTCTAAGTGTTGCCATGATGGATTGGAGTTTGGTTCATGGCAAGACGTTAGAGTTACTTTCTCTTAGTAAGAAGTGGCAAAGAAATGCATAAAAATGCGAAGCTATAGTAAAGCTGATTGTAAAGGGACATAAAAAAAAATGGTATGGTTAAAGCTATACATAATTAATGGACGACACAAATCTGAACGACGTTTCAGCTCAATAGGCTGTTATCACTAACAAACAAACAACACACACGCAAATATGTAAAAAAAAAAAAAAGTAAAGTGCCCCCGTCAAGCCAAGTAGCGTATAGGGAATATGGTGTTAGTGACCATAAATTTTACAGGCCTTCGGCACATGATTCTTGGGGTAATGTGGTCGGTATTACGCCTGTGCCGCTTTACTTTCCCAGAAAAAAATCCGGTACCCATTAAAGGCTGGGTGAACTGGTAAGCCATCAGTTGGGATCGAACCCTACCTCTTGTCCTTTGTAGTCCAGTTCACTAACCACTGAGCTATCGCAGCTCCCATACACAGATATGTAAGCTAATAAAATTAGCCCTACATGGGTAACTAATAATGAAGTATCTAAAACACAATTTTGAACTAGAATAAGAAATAAGAATAAAAATGTCTTCCCTGTGTATTGTGCTGTGGCCAGAAAGAAAATGAACAGTAGTCACGCAAAGTACCCGATGTAGCTAATGTATTCTAACGGAGGGTCAAAACACAGGGGGGATGGTACTAAAAATATGGGGGGGGGACTGTATACATTAAAAATAGGTTACTTTTTCCCGCCATTTAATGTTTCTTTCATTACCTTATGAAAGGAACATTCTTGCGCTAAAATATTTTTTTTTTTGCAGGCATTTAATTGATGAAAGTAAAATCCAATATGCTCAAATTGCTGAGAAAATCCTTAATGAAATGCTGGCACTGCTGCGGCAGAAAGCAGCAGAACTGACCAGTTCAGAGTTCTTCATTATCCGGATTAAACTGGAAGAATCTGTGCAACAGCTTGAAGTAAGTGCAGATGCTATTTGTGTTGTGTTTAAAATAAAGCATTCATTCTTGTTTGTAAAGTTCTGTTTAAAACTAGGTTATTGTTGGATTCTTCGTTTGTTTTGAATTCGTTCCACGCTATACCAAGTATTTTTGTTTGACATTTATTTTTGAATGCATTCAACTTTGTTTCTATGTCTCTTGTTTTTTTCCAGCTCTCACATGCATATGTAAAGTTAGATAGTACGTTTGATTTGAATAGTCTGAATTGTCGTTTGTGCTGATGAGTTTTGATTTCAACAACTTTTCAAGGCTTCTGAAAGACATTGCTGCTTTAGCTATTCTGATTCTAATTTCTTTGCTTGTATGCCCTTCTTGATCAATGTGACTTCAAAGATAGATAAAGTGATCGATCTCTTCCACTGGTTTGTTTTCCGTGTATATTCCTTCATCTGTTGGAATTAAGCTTTCATGACTTTAGTCTTTTCATGATTGATCTCAAGCCCAATTTTTCTGGCTATTGATGATAGTTCATTTGTGTTTTCCTGCATCGTTTTTATCTGACTGCTGATGAGGACTATGTCTTCATGTGATGAAGAGAGATAATAACAAAATAGCAAAGCAAGTCCTCATGTGGGAAACAACAGGTAAGAATAAAAAAGGCCAACCCAGAAAAACACTGAGAATAACATTGATCAGAGAGGCAAAGGCAGCAGGAAACAGCTCCTTTAATGAGATTGAGATCTTGCACAGAACAGAGACAGGCTGCGGGATTTGATAAATGTTTTTTTTTTCAAGGATTGAGACTGCTAGAAAGAAAATTTAGAAAAAGAAAGAGTAACTGGGTCTATGCTCTATAAGATGTTGACCACTGGACAACAGCTCTAGTGGGATATGGTTACACAGGCACCGCTACCACTAGAACAACTCTTGGAGATATGGTTACACAGGCACCGCTACCACTAGAACAACTCTTGGAGATATGGTTACACAGGCACCGCTACCACTAGAACAACTCTTGGAGATATGGTTACACAGGCACCGCTACCACTAGAACAACTCTTGGAGATATGGTTACACAGGCTCCTCTACCACTAGAACAGCTCTTGGAGATATGGTTACACAGGCTCCTCTACCACTAGAACAACTCTTGGAGATATGGTTACACAGGCACCGCTACCACTAGAACAACTCTTGGAGATATGGGCACACAGGCTCCTCTACCACTAGAACAGCTCTTGGGGATATGGGCACACAGGCTCCTCTACCACTAGAACAACTCTTGGAGATATGGACACACAGGCTCCTCTACCACTAGAACAGCTCTTGGGGATATGGACACACAGACTCCTCTACCACTAGAACAGCTCTTGGGGATATGGGCACACAGGCTCCTCTACCACTAGAACAACTCTTGGAGATATGGACACACAGGCTCCTCTACCACTAGAACAGCTCTTGGAGATATGGACACACAGGCTCCTCTACCACTAGAACAACTCTTGGGGATATGGACATACAGGCTCCTCTACCACTAGAACAACTCTTGGGGATATGGACATACAGGCTCCTCTACCACTAGAACAACTCTTGGAGATATGGACACACAGGCTCCTCTACCACTAGAATAACTCTTGGAGATATGGACACACAGGCTCCTCTACCACTAAAACAGCTCTTGGGGATATGGACACACAGGCTCCTCTACCACTAAAACAGCTCTTGGGGATATGGACACACAGGCTCCTCTACCACTAAAACAGCTCTTGGGGATATGGACATACAGGCTCCTCTACCACTAGAACAGCTCTTGGGGATATGGACACACAGGTGCCTCTACCACTAGAACAGCTCTTGGAGATATGGACACACAGGCTCCTCTACCACTAGAACAACTCTTGGGGATATGGACATACAGGCTCCTCTACCACTAGAACAGCTCTTGGAGATATGGACACACAGGCTCCTCTACCACAAGAATAACTCTTGGAGATATGGACACACAGGCTCCTCTACCACTAGAATAACTCTTGGTGATATGGACACACAGGCTCCTCTACCACTAGAATAACTCTTGGAGATATGGACACACAGGCTCCTCTACCACAAGAATAACTCTTGGAGATATGGACACACAGGCTCCTCTACCACTAGAACAACTCTTGGGGATATGGACACACAGGCTCCTCTACCACAAGAATAACTCTTGGAGATATGGACACACAGGCTCCTCTACCACAAGAATAACTCTTGGAGATATGGACACACAGGCTCCTCTACCACTAGAACAACTCTTGGGGATATGGACACACAGGCTCCTCTACCACAAGAATAACTCTTGGAGATATGGACACACAGGCTCCTCTACCACAAGAATAACTCTTGGAGATATGGACACACAGGCTCCTCTACCACTAGAATAACTCTTGGAGATATGGACACACAGGCTCCTCTACCACTAGAATAACTCTTGGAGATATGGACACACAGGCTCCTCTACCACTAGAACAGCTCTTGGGGATATGGACACACAGGCTCCTCTACCACTAAAACAGCTCTTGGGGATATGGGCACACAGACTCCTCTACCACTAGAATAACTCTTGGAGATATGGACACACAGGCTCCTCTACCACTAGAACAGCTCTTGGAGATATGGACACACAGACTCCTCTACCACTAGAACAGCTCTTGGGGATATGGACACACAGGCTCCTCTACCACTAGAACAACTCTTGGTGATATGGGCACACAGGCTCCTCTACCACTAGAATAACTCTTGGAGATATGGACACACAGGCTCCTCTACCACTAGAACAGCTCTTGGAGATATGGACACACAGACTCCTCTACCACTAGAACAGCTCTTGGGGATATGGACACACAGGCTCCTCTACCACTAAAACAGCTCTTGGGGATATGGGCACACAGGCTGCTCTACCACTAGAACAGCTCTTGGAGATATGGACACACAGGCTCCTCTACCACTAGAACAACTCTTGGAGATATGGACACACAGGCTCCTCTACCACTAGAACAGCTCTTGGAGATATGGACACACAGACTCCTCTACCACTAGAACAGCTCTTGGGATATGGACACACAGGCTCCTCTACCACTAAAACTGCTCTTGGGGATATGGACACACAGGCTCCTCTACCACGAGAACAACTCTTGGGGATATGGACACACAGGCTCCTCTACCACTAGAACAACTCTTGGGGATATGGACACACAGTCTCCTCTACCACTAGAACAACTCTTGGAGATATGGACACACAGTCTCCTCTACCACTAGAACAACTCTTGGGGATATGGACACACAGTCTCCTCTACCACTAGAACAACTCTTGGGGATATGGACACACAGGCTCCTCTACCACTAGAACAGCTCTTGGAGATATGGACACACAGGCTTCTCTACCACTAGAACAGCTCTTGGGGATATGGACACACAGGCTCCTCTACCACTAGAACAGCTCTTGGAGATATGGACACACAGGCTCCTCTACCACTAGAACAGCTCTTGGGGATATGGACACACAGGCTCCTCTACCACTAGAACAGCTCTTGGAGATATGGACACACAGGCTCCTCTACCACTAGAACAGCTCTTGGGGATATGGACACACAGGCTCCTCTACCACTAGAAAGCTCTAGGAGATATGGACACACAGACTCCTCTACCACTAGAACAACTCTTGGAGATATGGACACACAGGCTCCTCTACCACTAGAACAGCTCTTGGGGATATGGACACACAGGCTCCTCTACCACTAGAACAGCTCTTGGAGATATGGACACACAGGCTCCTCTACCACTAGAACAGCTCTTGGGGATATGGACACACAGGCTCCTCTACCACTAGAACAGCTCTTGGGGATATGGACACACAGGCTCCTCTACCACTAGAACAGCTCTTGGGGATATGGACACACAGGCTCCTCTACCTATGTCTGGAGACATGTCAGAGGAGCAAATTTGTAAAGGTGCTCTACTGGTAAAGTTTTAATGCATAAAATCATCTTTTATAGTAGAACATCTATTGGGTTGTAATGTTGTATGTTGACATATCTTATCAGCCATGACTGTGGCCATCACAGCTGGCTCATGGTTTCAGAACTGACTGGTCATGACTGAGGCCATCTCTAGTATCAAATCTGATCCGTCATGACTGAGGCCATAATAGTAGGCCTCATGTCATAGTGATTGTGGGTTAAAAAAAACACACAAAAAAACCATTTCTTTCAGGGATAAAATTAAAACTCCAACTTGATGCCATGAGCATTAGCATATAACCTCTATTCCTCAATGCCCTTTGATTCATACGCACGCACACTTAATTGAAAAAAAAAACCCCACAGAAATTTAATAAATATAAAAACAATAATTTAATAATTTCGTTGACAGAAATTAGTGAAGACTAATCCGCTTGATATGGTTCAAGTTATCAAGAATTGCCTGGCGATGGAGCAGAAGTTGATTGAACAGTCTGAGGTAATTCGTTGTAATGTGATTCACTTATTGGTTTGTAATGTGATTCACTTATTGGTTTGTAATGTGATTCACTTATTGGTTTGTAATGTGATTCACTTATTGGTTTGTAATGTGATTCACTTATTGGTTTGTAATGCGATTCACTTATTGGTTTGTAATGTGATTCACTTATTGGTTTGTAATGTGATTCACTTATTGGTTTGTAATGTGATTCACTTATTGGTTTGTAATGTGATTCACTTATTGGTTTGTAATATGATTCACATATTGGTTTCTAAACGTTTATTTTTTGTCTCATAATGTTGATTGAATCCAAGATTCATTATCATCAAGTACCATGCCTGCTGGCGTAGGTGATCATGTCTCTCCACAACTTTCGATCTCGATATTTATTTATCATTTCTGTTGTTGACCTTCTGCCATGCTGTTCTCTCAAGCTGTCTTGTATGTTTTCTCTTTGCTTCCCTCTATCTCTTCGTCCCTCAATTTTCCCAGTTGTTACAATATATTCCCATTGTTCTCTTCTCATTACATGGCTAAAAATGATGATTGTTTCTTCCTAATATTGGATATTAGTTCTCTTTTTTGCTTTGACCTCTTTCAGAACGTTTTCATTACTCTTCTTAGCTGTCCATGGTATTCTCAACATTCTTCTGTAAAACCACATTTCTATAGACTCCAGTGATTTTCTTGTCTGTTGTCCTATTGTCCATGATTCACATCCATATGTTTAGACTGACTCTACATAACATTTTAGAACTCTTTTTCTTGTTTCTATTGTCAAAAATGGATTGCACAGTATCTTCCTCAGTTTTTGGAAAGCTGCTTTTGCCTAAGCTATTCTGCATCTCACTTCTGTTGTGCATCTACCATATGAGGTTAACAAAGTTCCCAAATATTTAAATTCATTTACCTGTTTTATTATTGTTCCACTTGTCTCTATTGTGCATTGTGGTGATGACGTTTTCTTTGTTGTAACCATTACTTTGTTTTTTTGCTATTAAGGCTGAGTCCTTTATTTTTGCTTTCTTTCACTATAATGTCTAACATTTCTTTGTTGTTACCATTACCTCTGTCTTTTTGCTATTAAGGCTGAGTCCTTTATTTTTGCTTTCTTTCACTATAATGTCTAACATTTCTTGTAACTCATTTTCACTCTTAGCGATTAAGACTGTATCATCAGCATACCTTAGATTATTTATATTATGACCTCTGATTGTTAGTATTAGTTGTAATCATAAAAATGTTGTTACATGTGCAAATGAAGATGTCCTGAGGGAACACATTCCACTCACTCTTGAGATTGATATTTTGTTGGAATGGTTCATATTTGTGACACGGAACAAAAATATGAATATTCTAGAACAGTCAATTTTTATGCTCTTGGTATTTTAGTCCAATAATGTTAGTTGCGCTGGTCACATTTAAGATATAAAACCTTACTTTGTAATAAAACATCTACAGTGCTGCACTGTAGCATGATATTAAATCTGATTGGTCATGTCAGAGTTGGTTCATGGTCTGTCATGAAGTTTGTCGTGTGTTTTAATCTTTTAAATTTGATTTTGTCTTGAAGTTTGTCGTGTGTTTCAATCTTTTAAATTTGATTTTGTCTTGAAGTTTGTCGTGTGTTTTAATCTTTTAAATTTGATTTTGTCTTGAAGTTTGTCGTGTGTTTTAATCTTTTAAATTTGATTTTGTCTTGAAGTTTGTCGTGTGTTTCAATCTTTTAAATTTGATTTTGTCATGAAGTTTGTCGTGTGTTTTAATCTTTTAAATTTGATTTTGTCTTGAAGTTTGTCATGTGTTTTAATCTTTTAAATTTGATTTTGTCTTGAAGTTTGTCGTGTGTTTCAATCTTTTAAATTTGATTTTGTCTTGAAGTTTGTCGTGTGTTTCAATCTTTTAAATTTGATTTTATCTTGAAGTTTGTCGTGTGTTTCAATCTTTTAAATTTGATTTTGTCTTGAAGTTTGTCGTGTGTTTCAATCTTTTAAATTTGATTTTATCTTGAAGTTTGTCGTGTGTTTCAATCTTTTAAATTTGATTTTGTCTTGAAGTTTGTCGTGTGTTTCAATCTTTTAAATTTGATTTTATCTTGAAGTCTGTCGTGTGTTTTAATCTTTTAAATTTGACTTCACAGGTTCTGCAGCAGCAACAACAGAACCACGACATCTTGGGGGGTGACCACCAGGGCATTAATGAGAAGATTATGGCGGAAATTCAGAACTTGCTGCACAAAACAAAGGTTAGAAGATGATTTGTAAAGGTCAAAGGGTAGAAGATGACTTGTAAAGGTCAAAGGTTAGAAGATGATTTGTAAAGGTCAAAGGTTAGAAGATGACTTGTAAAGGTCAAAAGTTATGTACTTTTTTTTTGGTGGTGGGGTTGGGGGGAGGGGGGGGTGTCACGAGTTGAATATTTCAGTCACATCAGTAGCATATCAGCATTACTTGCCAGCGCTAGGGGTGGGTTGCAAATGTCAGAAGCACAACTAGTATTTTATTCTGTCCATGGAATTAGTTTCATTGCCATCAAGAATTTCCAATATATCTGCTCCACCACTGTTTCCCTGAAAAACTCATTTAAAAACTATAGAGCAATCAAAAAGGTTTTAACGGTGAAACTAGTCTTCACAAAAACCTGGCAATAAAGATAGAGGTAAAGATACGAGACTTGAATTGGTTTCTTAGCATGTAGGTTTCCACCCATATGTGCTCGGCCATCTATGAATTCTGTCGTGTGTTTCAATCTTTTAAATTTGATTTTATCATGAAGTCTGTCATGTGTTTCAATCTTTTAAATTTGATATTGTCATGAAGTCTGTCGTATGTTTCAATCTTTTAAATTTGGTTTTGTCATGAATTCTGTTTCTGTCGGGTGTTTCAATCTTTTAAATTTGATTTTGTCATGAATTCGCCTCAAGCATCATAACGCGCGAGTGACGTGCCTTTCCTCACCTACTCAGAGTGCTACCCTAGTACCCATTTATGCCTGCGGGTGAGTCAAGAGTGGGGTATTTTTTCTAACCATGGGTACAATTCACGCTGCTTCCAGTGGGAATCGATCACAGGTTGTCCAAATGTCGATAGCAAGTGGGGTGGTTTTCCCAACTAGGCTACTGAGGCCCCAAAATCCAGCAATATCAAGTGCCACCATTGTAGTTTGCAAGGCCGAAATTTGTGCTGGCCATATTCATCTGCATAGATGACAATCTCAAACGACATCACTGGAAAGAGAGCATCTACTGTCTTTTCACTTCTCCGCTTCACTAAAATAAAAAAAAAACCTGATATTTCAGTGGGCCTAGTATCATTTTAGTTGGTCTGATATTTCAGTGGGTCTGGTATCGTTTTAGTGGGTCTGGTATCCTTTTAGTTAGCTTGATATTTCAGTGGGTCTGATATTATGTTGATGTGTCTGGTATAAATTTAGTGGGTCCTTTTAGTTAACCAACTAAAGTTGATATTTAAGTGGATCTAGTATCGTTTTAGTTAGTCTAATATTTCAGTGGGTCTGATATCATTTTAGTAGGTCTGATATATCTTAGTGGGTCTGATATTATCATAGTGGGTCTGATATTATATTAGTCAGTCTAATATTATCTTAGTTGATCTGATTTCATTTTAGTGGGTCTGATATTATGTTAGCTATTTGAATTAGCAACCAAACAGGACAATTTCAACTTATAAAACAAGGAGTCAGACAAGGCTGTGTTCTGTCGCCGGATTTGTTTTCACTTTACAGCGAACATATTATGAGATCAATAGTAGACAAAAGAGGAATTAAAGTCAATGGTCACAACTTAAAGACAATAGTCACAGAGAATGAACTGCAAGAAATGATAGACATAATAGTAAAAGAAAGCAACAAAAAAGGTCTCAGTCTGTATAGTAAGAAAACAGAAGTAATGGTCATATCAAAGAAACAATCATCACCATCATGAGGCATAAAAATAAACAGGACAAATCTGAAACAAGTGCAACGTTTCAAATACTTGGGCACAATAATAACATCAGATGGGAGATGCACCACAGAAATAAAAAGCAGAATAGCTCAGGCCAAAATAACATTTCAGAAAATGAAAAATATCTTATGCAACAAATCTATGTCAATAGAAATGAGAAAGAGAGTTCATCGGTGCTATATAGAACCAATTCTGACCTATGGAAGCGAATCATGGACAGGAGACAAACAAATGAAAAGATGATTAGAGGCCACAGAGGTGGGATTTCTCAGAAAAATTTTGAAAGTTCCCTGGACAGCTAAAAAGACCAATGAGGAAGTTCTCAAAGAGGTCAACACAAAAAGGGAGCTCTTAAAAAACATCAGAAAGAAGCAATCAACATTTTTTGGGCACATCATGAGAAGAGGAAAGTTGGAATACTTGGTTACAACTGGCAAAATAAAAGGAAAGAGAGATCGTGGACGACAAGGAGAGAAAATACTGGATAGCTTGGTGTCATGGCATGGAAAACAGTCAACGACAGACCTGATACGATGCACTGTAGATAGAAGATTGTGGACGGACATGATCGCCTATGCCAACCGGTATGGCACATGATAATGATGATATTATATTTATGGATTTTACACTACAGTAAGGACAGATGTTTTCTTGTTGTTAGTTAAGACCTGCTCGGTAGTTGTGAGTGCCGGAGCACAGTCAGTACGAGCTTTTTTGTTTCCTTCATTGATTGGCCAGACTGCTTAGTTTGTTTTTTGAGGCTCTGATAGGGGGATGGGGTGTGGTTTAGGATCTTGTCTCTGATCCCGACTGATAACAATCATCTATAAGTCTGATAACAATCAACTATAAGTCTGATAACAATCAACTATAAGTCTGATAACAATCAACTATAAGTCTATTGGTTATTGGTTATGGAAGGCCTCGGCATCACAGCAAACGAATTAAAATCCATAATTGCTCAACCGCCCGTGCCAGTGGAATCATCTGAATTACCAACTCATCTCCCAAACAAAGAAAGGTAACTGTAGTCCCCATCGTAGCAGTCTCAGCACACACCAAAAGACATAAGGCGAAACCGCGCAGAAAGTGAACACAGCCAACTGTTCCCTGTCATACGATATCATCATTCATCGTAAACAAGCGGGATATCGAAGCAGGATCAAAACGGATGAGACACACAGCTCACGGTGTGCACAGAGCACTTAACTCAGTAGCTCCTGCAACAAGCCGGACTTGGAATATGAGGAAACTGCAAGAAGGAACACTTTTCAGACATAGCCTTCAATGGTTCCTGCCGCCTATCCACCATATACCATGGGAGTTCACGTCCTCCCGAAAATGATGATCGTCATAGCACTTGATGATGTTAGGCCGTCATTGATGACTCCAATTCCGAACATATAGACACACAGTGGTGGTAATTTGTCATTTCCAATCCAACAGAAGCCACATGACCTGTAGTTAGTAAAACCACAGAGAGAATATGATTTTGTGACCTTCACTGATTCACTCTTAGATATGAATGTGTAGTTTACACAAGAGGAGAAGTTTTCAACTACAGTGATCCCAATTAAGGCAATTCTGGGATAGCAAGGCAAGTCTCCTTTATAGCAGCAGAACTTGATGTTCTCCGCTCCCTTCTTGTAGCTGCTGCCACACGATTCTGATGTCTCATTAACTTGGACATCATTCAAGAACAATGTCAGATTAACATTCCATAGATATGGCTCTGCTGATGAAGTGCTTGGTGCAACAGTTGTATCAATCATACTGGAGGCTCCTGGTCTGTGGTCATTAATATCACAGACGGCATATGATGTTGTTATATTCAGTGTTTCTTTCTGGGGTGTAAATATGTGTGGCACACACATGGAGAGTGGTTTGTGGTCACAGTAATCCCATTAAAGCCAATTCTAGGGTAGCATGGCATAGCTGTTTCAGAACAGCACAATCCTGTGATGTTTTCTGTGTTCGCTATAAAGCTGCTGCTACACAATCCTGACCAATTATAGGTGTGGACATTATTCACTTGCAATGACAAAACTGCTTTGTTTACATCATAAACCTCTGGAAGCGAACTATAAGTCTGATAACAATCAACTCTAAGTCTGATAACAATCAACTATAAGTCTGATAACAATCAACTATAAGTCTGATAACAATCAACTATAACTCACCAGTCACTTTTCGCTCAGGATCTGTTCGATGATTTGCATCCTTGAACGATGTTTAAAATTAATTCTATGCCACTTCTCTCCCTTATAGTCTTATTTTTAATGTTTTGTTCTCCAGCTTTCACATCTTTAATTTCATTCTGAAGTTCTTGGAAATTTCCTGGTCTTCGGCAGATATCAAACAACACTTTGTGACTCGGGGAAACGCAGCAAATAATGCTATGCGGTCGCCGAACATACTGACAGACTTACGGCAACCGTGCTGATAGACATTGTAGCGTGTCTGGCCCATATGGTAATAAATTAACCCGATCCAGGAATTTTGAGTCCCCGTATCTTGCCTAGCGTGAACACACCGAACTGTGTCAAGAGTTTCAGAGAAATTACTATTTTTAGAGCACCTAATGTTACATTTAAATGGTAGTAATTTTTACTTCGGTATCGTATCTGAGAGGTAGGGTTCGATCTCAACCGATAGCTTCCGGGTTCACCCAGCCTTAAATGGATACCAGATTTTTTCTGGGAAAGTAAAGCGACACGGGCATAACACCGACCACATTACCCCAAAAATCAAGTGCAGAAGGTCTATAAAATTTTTGGTCACTAACACCATATTCCCTATTTGCCACTTGGCGTGACGGGGGCTCTTTACTCTACTTACTTATCGTAACTGAGAGAGTTACAGATAGGTATCATATTTGGTTATGGAAGGCCCTGGTATCACTGCAAACGAATTAAAATCCATAATTGCTCAACCACCCATGCCAGCATAATCATCCGAATCTCATCTCCCAAACAAAGAAAGGTAACTGTAGTCCCCATCATAGCAGTCTCAGCACATGCCAAAAGACATAAGGCGAAACCGCACAGAAAGTGAACACAGGCAACTGTTCCCTGTCATACGATATCATCATTCATCGTAAACAATTCGGACATCGAAACATGATCAAAACGGATGAGACACACATAGGTATCGTAATTTAGGGTTAAAAATAATAAATAAAATTTATATACAAATTATATTACAAATTTTGTCATAAAATATAATTCATAACTTTCTATTTCAGACTACAGAGAACGATTCAAAGACCCTTCAGCACAAGCAGGAGTCGTTCATTATTCGATTTAGCGACAGCCAGAAAATTACAAGTAAACATATTTTGTGGTCAAATCAATCTTCTTCTTTTCTCTTTCTCACTGATACCTAAAAGGTGTCGTGGTTTACATCATTTGTCCTTCTTGAGCTGCTCGACCTGTCTGAATTAGTGATTTTCCTTTGTTGTTACATGTTTCTGTCACTGCATCTATCCATCTTCTTCTGGGTCTTCCTCTTGGTCTTTTTGCATGCATTCTCGAGAAGAACGCCCTTGATGGTGATTGGTGAGGATTCATTCTGACCAGGTGGCCAAACCATTTAAGTTGTTGTTCTATATATTCTTGGCAGTGTTTTGTAATCAATAACTGTGCCAATTTGGTTTTTTATTATGTTTCATGTTTTTAAAAAATTAAATTATTTGATGCAAGTGGAGATAAATAACCCCTAATCTGCAGGCTTATGTTCATTAGTTAGCATTAAGTGCAAGTACATTTAGCGCAAGTGTCCCCGGCATCTTAGGCAGTATTGCTGGGTGATAGTTTAAAAAAGTAAACAGAGTTACTTTCCATGCTCTGAGTTTAAAAAAGTAAACAGAGTTACTTTCCATGCTCTGAGTTTAAAAAAGTAAACAGAGTTACTTTCCATGCTTTGAGTTTAAAAAAGTAAACAGAGTTACTTTCCATGCTCTGCTAACCGGAGATATGGTGTTTGTAACCATATATTTTTATAACGATGGTAATTTTTGGGTGATGTGGTCTATATCACATCAGGACACCTTTATTTTCCAAAATAGTCTCTGGTACCCATTTTTAGAGGCTGGGTGAACCCCGGAGCGTTGCAGGTCTGAAAAATCTGTTTGGATGATAGTGAAATTGCTTATTATCCTGGCATGCCCAATCTACCTCCCTACCTGCCTGCCTACCTACCTATCTATCTATTGACCTTCCAAGCCGTAGCCGGCCCATAGGGCAGAAACCCAGATACTCTTTCTCTTTTATCTAAATTTTCTTTCTAGCAATCTCAATCCTTGTAAAGATCTTTTATCGAATCTCACTATTTGTCTCTGTTCTGGGCAAGCAACTCTATCTCATTGAGGGAGCTGATTCCTGCTGCTCTTGCCTCCCTGATCAATGTTTTTCTCAGTGTCTCTCTTGGTCTGCCTCTTTTCCTCTTACCTGTTGTTTCCCACATGAGGGCTTGCTTTGTTATTCGGTTTATTATCTCTCCTCATCACATGTCCAACATATGACCATCATCTTTTCCTGATTACTGAAGATATTAGTGGTTGATTGGCGATTTCTCTAATTTATCAGGTCTCTGTTTCAATGTAGCGTGGAACGAATTCAAAACAATCAAGGAAATTAGAGAAATCGCCAATCAACCACTAATATCTTCAGTTTCAGTAATGAAGAAAAGACGATGGTCATATGTTGGACATGTGATGAGGAGAGATAATAACTGAATAACAAAGCAAGCCCTCATGCGGGAAACAACAGGTAAGAGAAAAAGAGGCAGACCCAGAGAGACACTGAAAAGAACATTGATCAGAGAGGCAAAGGCAGCAGGAATCGGCTCCCTCAATGAGATCAAGTTACTTGCACAGAACAGAGACAAATGGCGAGATTTGATAAAAGATCTTTACAAGGATTAAAAACTGCTAGAATAAAAATCTAGATAAGAGAAAGAGTATCTGGGTCTATGCCTCATGGACCGGCTACGGCTTGAAAGGTCAGTAGATAGGCGTTTCATTAACAAAGGTGTTTCTACGACAGCGTCTTGATAGACCTTTTAGCATACCCAATAGCACAGTTAATTAAACATGTGAATCTTTCTGTTTATTCTCTGCCGCAAATTGTAACCACTCTACTCTCACACATGGAGCCCTAGTGGCTGAGTGGTTAGTGTACTCGCTTTCTAATCAGAAGGATATAGGTTTGATTCCCTGAGATGGTGGATCAGCCCTAGTGGCTGAGTGGTTAGTGTACTCGCTTTCTAATTAGAAGGGTCTAGGTTTGTTTCCCTGAGATGGTGAATCAGCCCTAGTGGCTGAGTGGTTAGTGTACTCGCTTTCTAATTAGAAGGATCTAGGTTTGTTTCCCTGAGATGGTGGATCAGCTCTAGTGGCTGAGTGGTTAGTGTACTCGCTTTCTAATTAGAAGGATCTAGGTTTGTTTCCCTGAGATGGTGGATCAGCCCTAGTGGCTGAGTGGTTAGTGTACTCGCTTTCTAATTAGAAGGATCTAGGTTTGATTCCCTAAGATGGTGAATCAGCCCTAGTGGCTGAGTGGTTAGTGTACTCACTTTCTAATCAGAAGGATCTAGGTTTGATTCCCTGAGATGGTGAATCAGCCCTAGTGGCTGAGTGGTTAGTGTACTCACTTTCTAATTAGAAGGATCTAGGTTTGATTCCCTGAGATGGTGGATCAGCCCTAGTGGCTGAGTGGTTAGTGTACTCACTTTCTAATTAGAAGGATCTAGGTCTTATTCCTTGAGATGGTGAATTATATTTGGATCAAGAAGGCTTAGGTGTTCGAAAAATGGGTACCAGAGATTTTTTCTGGGTCGTAAAGGTGACCTGGTGTGATATCAATCACATTACCCAAAAATGTGCTGTAAAAAAAAGTAAAGTACCCCAGTCACGCCAAGTGGCGTATAGGGAAATATGGTGTTAGTGACCCTATATTTTACAGCTTCAGCACATGATTTTTTTTGGGGTAATGTGGTCGGTATTACGCCCGTGCTGCTTTACTTTCCCAGAAAAAAATCCGGTACCCATTTAAGGCTGGGTGAACCCGGAAGCCGTCGGTTGGAATCAAACCCTACCCCTTGTCCTTTGTAGTCCAGTTCACAAACCACTGAGCTATCGCGGCTCCCTCAAAAATGTGTGGTACTAATTGAAAAATATGATCATTAATACCATATCCCCCATACGTCTAGCAAGGTAAGGGAGGGAACCATTAAATTTTTTTTTCGGATGCCTCGGTAGCCTAGTTGGGAAAACCACCATACTGGGCTACCGTTGTTCGGACAACCCGTGTTCGGTTCCCACTGGAAGCAGTGTGAATTTTACTCGTGGTTATAAAAAAAAATAAATACCCCCGTGGTCGAGCCAGCCACTGGCAGAAATAGGTACCAGGGTATTACTCTTGGAAGATGAGGCATGCTGCCTTCATCGTGTGTTTCAATGCTTGAAAGCGACACTATCCAGAAGTCTTCAAACATTTCTGGATAGGTGGCCGAGCACATATGGGTGGAAGCTCCCATGCTAAGACGCCAAATATATGCACGCGAGAGTTGGAAAACAAGAGACATTGAAACAAAGTTGAATGCATTTGACAATAGATGTCTAAGGAAAATACTTGGTATGCAGGCAGATAGATTCCAGTCTCATACTTTACCTTTTCCTTACATTTTTTCTCTTTATTTTACTCTCACTCAGGCTTTCTTGCTTTCTCTCTCACTCTTCCTCTCTCACTCTTTCTCTCTCACTCTTTCTCTCTCTCACTTTCTCTCTCACTCTTTCTCTCTCTCTTTCTCTCTCACTTTCTCTCTCACTCATTCTCTCTCATTCTTTCTCTCTCTTTCTCTCACTCATTCTCTCTCATTCTTTCTCTCTCTCTCTTTCTCTCACTTTCTCTCTCACTCTTTCTCTCTCACTTTTTCTCTCTGTTTCTCTCTCATTCTTTCTCTCTCACTCATTCTCTCTCACTCTTTCTCTCCAGGCCAACTGCAACAGCTTGCGCAGCTTCCCATGTCAACAGACAGAACTCAGAAGGAGATCCAACTCAAGACCCAGAAGGACCAACTTGAGAGACAATTGCCAGTTTTAGCTCAGGAACTTTTGCAGCTCAGGATAGTGAGTATCTTGGCAACAGCGGCTGTACTTTTTTTTTTCTGCTTCGCTCATCACAGACAACAGCGGCTGTACTTTTTTTTTTCTGCTTCGTTCATCACAGACAACAGCGGCTGTACTTTTTTTTTCTGCTTCGTTCATCACAGACAACAGCGGCTGTACTTTTTTTTTTCTGCTTCGCTCATCACAGACAACAGCGGCTGTACTTTTTTTTTCTGCTTCGTTCATCACAGACAACAGCGGCTGTACTTTTTTTTTTCTGCTTCGTTCATCACAGGCAACAGCGGCTGTACTTTTTTTTTTCTGCTTCGTTCATCACAGGCAACAGCGGCTGTACTTTTTTTTTTCTGCTTCGTTCATCACAGGCAACAGCGGCTGTACTTTTTTTTTCTGCTTCGTTCATCACAGGCAACAGCGGCTGTAGTTTTTTTTTTCTGCTTCGTTCATCACAGACAACAGCGGCTGTACTTTTTTTTTTCTGCTTCGTTCATCACAGACAACAGCGGTTGTACTTGTTTTTCTGCTTCGTTCGTCACAGACAACAGCGGTTGTACTTGTTTTTCTGCTTCGTTCGTCACAGACAACAGCAGTTGTACTTTTTTTTCTGCTTCGTTCGTCACAGACAACAGCGGCTGTACTTTTTTTTTTCTGCTTCGTTCGTCACAGACAACAGCGGCTGTACTTTTTTTTTTCTGCTTCGTTCATGACAGACAACAGCGGCTGTACTTTTTTTTTTCTGCTTCGTTCATGACAGACAACAGCGGCTGTATTTTTTTTCTGCTTCGTTCATGACAGACAACAGCAGCTGTATTTTTTTTCTGCTTCGTTCATGAGAGACAACAGCAGCTGTATTTTTTTTCTGCTTCATTCATGACAGACAACAGCAGCTGTATTTTTTTTCTGCTTCGTTCATGACAGACAACAGCGGCTGTATTTTTTTTCGGCTTCGTTCATCACAGACAACAGCGGCTGTATTTTTTTTTTCTGCTTCGCTCATCACAGACAACAGCGGCTGTACTTTTTTTTTCGGCTTCGTTCATCACAGATAACAGCGGCTGTACTTTTTTTTTTCTGCTTCGTTCATCACAGACAACAGCGGCTGTAATTTTTTTTTCTTCTTCACTCATCACAGACAACAGCGGCTGTAATTTTTTTTCTTCTTCGCTCATCACAGACAACAGCGGCTGTAATTTTTTTTCTTCTTCACTCATCACAGACAACAGCGGCTGTAATTTTTTTTTCTTCTTCACTCATCACAGACAACAGCGGCTGTAATTTTTTTTTCTTCTTCACTCATCACAGACAACAGCGGCTGTAATTTTTTTTTCTTCTTCGCTCATCACAGACAACAGCGGCTGTCATTTTTTCTGCTTCAGAAGAATGAAAAGGATAAAATGATATCAAGTTCCAAGCCTGCTGGTATAGGTGATCATGTCTCTCCACAACTTTCGATCTCAGCAGTTATTTATCATTTCTGTTGTTGACCTTTTGCCAAGCCTCTCTTAAGCCGTCTGGTATGTTTTCTCTTTGCTTCCCTCTATCTCTTCGTCTCTCAATTTTCCCAGATGTTCTCTTCTCATTACATGGCCAAAAAAATGATGATTGTTTCTTCCTAATATTGGAAATTAGCTCTGTTTTTGCTTTGGCCTCTTTCAGAACGTTTTCATTACTCTTCTTAGCTGTCCATGGTATTCTCAACATTCTTTTGTAAAACCACATATTTACAGACTCCAGTGATTTTCTTGTCAGTTGTCCTATTGTCCATGATTCACATCCATATGTTAAGACTGGCTCTACATAACATTTAAGAACTCTTTTTCTTGTTTCTATTGTCAAAAATGAATTGCATAGTATCTTCCTCATTTTATGGAAAGCTGCTTTTGCCTAAGCCATTCTGCATCTCATCTCTTTTGTACATCTTCCGTCTGAGGTTAAAAAAGTTCCCAAATATTTAAATTCATTTACCTGTTTTAATATTGTTCCACTTGTCTTTATTTTGCACTGAGGTGGTTACTTTTTCTTTGTTGTTACCATTACTTCTGTCTTTTTGCTATTAAGGCTGAGTCCTTTATTTTTGCTTTCTTTCACTATAATGTCCAACATTTCTTGTAACTCATGTTCACTCTTAGTGATCAAGACTGTATCATCAGCATAGTAAAAGTAAAGTACCCCCCGTCACGCCAAGTGGCGTATAGGGAAATATGGTGTTAGTGACCCTATATTTTACAGACCTTCAGCACATGACTTTTGGGGTAATGTGGTCGGTATTACGCCCGTGCTGCTTTTACTTTCCCAGAAAAAATCTGGTACCCATTTAAGGCTGGGTGAACCCGGAGCCGTCGGTTGGGATCGAACCCTACCCCTTGTCCGTAGTAGTCTACAGTTCACTAACCACTGAGCTATCGCGGCTCCCACTAATTTTTAGGGAATTAGTAAAACCCAGGTGTCCTCGCCAGGGTACGAACCCCGGCTGTTGCCGTGGTAAGCCAACCGCCTATCGATTGCGCTAACCGGACACCCGTATCATCAGCATACCTTAGATTATTTATATTATGACCTCCGATTGTTATTCCAGGCATGCCCCTTATTGATCTTGAAATAATCTCACTATACATATTAAACAAATCTGGTGACAGCACACATTCTTGCCCAACAACCCTGTTTTATTTGAAACATTCCCAATTGGTTTCCAGTTCTTATGGCCACTGTTTGTTGCCAGTACATGTTCGTTATTATTCTTAGATCTTTGCTGTCTACGTTTAGAGTGGATCAGAAATTGGTAATAGGTGATAAGGATAATATCTTCTTCCTCTTCTTGATCTGCTTTTTCAGCTCCCTGTGGAGCATATGTCTTCAACAAACACTGTCCAAGTCGTTCTGTTTCTTGCCATTCTTTTAAGATCATTCCATGTCTTCCCCATCATCTTCATCTCAGCTTCTATCTGTCTTCTCCAATAATTCTTTGGTCTTCTTTTTGTCTTTTCCCCTGGGGATTCCAAAACAGGGCCTGTTGTGTAATACTCTCAGTTGGCTTCCGCAGTGTGTGTCCTATCCAGCGCCATCATCTTCGCTGTATCTCTTTATCCACTGGTGTTTGACTGGTACATTTCCATAATTCTATGTTAGTGATTTTGTCCTGTCATTTCCATCCTTTTATTCTGCGTAAGCATCCATTAATAAAGGCTTGTATCTTCATGATTGTCAATTTTGTTCTCCATGTTTTGCAGCCATATAATAATACTGACTTAACAGTGGAGTTGAAAATTTTTATTTTTGTATTTAACCTAATTTTTTTTTATTTCTATATATTTCCCAGTGCAGCGAATACTCCTCTTGCTTTTGATATCCTTATTTTTGTATCATTTTCTGTTGCTCCTTCTTTGTCTATATCATAATATCTATCTATCTATTGTCCTTTCAAGCCGAAGTCGGCACATAGGGCAGAACCACAATCTCAAAAACAGAAACTTTGCGTGCCAAAATGGCACATATTGCAGAGATCACTGCTTCTAAAATCTATGGCTCTGTTTTCATAACAATACTTTTTACAATGACAGCTTGTCAAGCCATCGATCAACCTCCTTAGTCACCTCTTACATATCATAATATACATAAAGGAAGATAATACATTTTAACTTCATGACTGATACATTTTTGTCAGAAAACAAGTATATTTAACAACCAGCAGAAGAAGCATTTGTTAAACACCCATTTTGATCATATATTTCCAGGATTTGTCACGGAGGTATGAACAAACAATATACGCCCTTCAGGAGTTGCAGAAAGAGATACTGGATAATGAACTCATCTCCTGGAAACGAAGGCAGCAACTGGCAGGAAATGGGCTTGTTATGACCAACTCCAGTTTGGAGACGTTGCAGCAATGGTAATGAAGACTTTCGCCTTTTGATATTTGTCCCATTCTTTTTCCAATCTATTTTTTTAAAACGTGCTTGCCACAACATTTGTTAAACATGACATTATTTGTATTTTGATCTTGATCCATTCAACTTCACTAAGGGCTTGTAGCGTTTTACACCATCCGTCTCTATTCTGTGTAAACTATCTTTACGATACATATTACCGTTGTTGGTGAATTGTCGGGGGCTCACGATAAAACCAGAGGGATTAAGGCCGCTTGGTCAAAGCAGTCGCCACAACATGTGGAACTCAGGATTTTTATTTCACACTACACACACACATACAGAGAAAAAATTCCTTTCTGTCTATCGCGGGTTTTGAACACCATACACCAGCTTTTAAGCCAGTGAAACAGTGGATTTCGCTGCACAGTCATGCACTTCTCCTCTATTCTCTGCGAGATGTTCAATCTTATCAAATGGGTTACTGTGACTGCGGAGCATCCAAACAAACAAACTCCAGAGCATATCCTTCAGGGTTGCAGTACTCTCATCACAGAAGTATCCAGAGCTTATCTTACAGGATCGCAGCACTCTCAACATAGGAGCATCCAGACAAACTCCAGAACATATCCTACAGGACTGTAACACTCTCAACACAGGAGCATCTAGACAAACTCCAGAACATATCCTACAGGACTGCAGCACTCTCAACACAGGAGGAGCATCCAGACAAACTCTAGAGCATATCCTACAGGACTGCAGCACTCTCAACACAGGAGGAGCATCCAGACAAACTCTAGAGCATATCCTACAGGACTGCAGCACTCTCAACACAGGAGGAGCATCCAGACAAACTCTAGAGCATATCCTACAGGACTGCAGCACTCTCAACACAGGAGCATCCAGTCAAACTCCAGAACATATCCTACAGGACTGCAGCACTCTCAACATAGGAGCATCCAGACAAACTCTAGAGCATATCCTACAGGACTGCAGCACTCTCAACACAGGAGCATCCAGTCAAACTCCAGAACATATCCTACAGGACTGCAGCACTCTCAACACAGGAGCATCCAGTCAAACTCCAGAACATATCCTACAGGACTGCAACACTCTCAACACAGGAGCATCCAGGCAAACTCCAGAACATATCCTACAGGACTGCAACACTCTCAACACAGGGGCATCCAGACAAACTCCAGAACTTATCCTACAAGGACTGCAGCACTCTCAACACACTCTGCAGAGGCCAACTGATTACACAACAAGCCCAACTTCCTAGTTGTAGAGACAAAAGGGAAAGACAAAATATACTTAGAGATGAAGATGATGTGAAGACATAGAGCAATTTTAAGAGAATGGCCCAAACAGGGCAGTTTGTAAAGTGTTTGTTGCAGACCTATGCTCCACAGGGAGCTGAAAGTGTTTGTTGAAGACCTATGCTCCACAGGGAGCTGAAAGTGTTTGTTGCAGACCTATGCTCCACAGGGAGCTGAAAGTGTTTGTTGCAGACCTATGCTCCACAGGGAGCTGAAAGTGTTTGTTGAAGACCTATGCTCCACAGGGGGCTGAAAGTGTTTGTTGAAGACCTATGCTCCACAGGGAGCTGAAAGTGTTTGTTGAAGACATATGCTCCACAGGGAGCTGAAAGTGTTTGTTGAAGACCTATGCTCCACAGGGGGGTGAAAGTGTTTGTTGAAGACCTATGCTCCACAGGCAGCTGAAAGTGTTTGTTGAAGACCTATGCTTCACAGGCAGCTGAAAGTGTTTGTTGAAGACCTATGCTCCACAGGCAGCTGAAAGTGTTTGTTGAAGACCTATGCTCCACAGGCAGCTGAAAGTGTTTGTTGAAGACCTATGCTCCACAGGGAGCTGGAAGTGTTTGTTGAAGACTTATGCTCCACAGGGGGCTAAAAGTGTTTGTTGAAGACCTATGCTCCACAGGGAGCTGAAAGTGTTTGTTGATGACCTATGCTCCACAGGGGGCTGAAAGTGTTTGTTGAAGACCTATGCTCCACAGGGAGCTGAAAGTGTTTGTTGAAGAGCTATGCTCCACAGGGAGCTGAAAGTGTTTGTTGAAGACCTATACTCCACAGGGAGCTGAAAGTGTTTGTTGAAAACCTATGCTCCACAGGGAGCTGAAAGTGTTTGTTGAAGACCTATACTCCACAGGGAGCTGAAAGTGTTTGTTGAAAACCTATGCTCCACAGGGAGCTGAAAGTGTTTGTTGAAAACCTATACTCCACAGGGAGCTGAAAGTGTTTGTTGAAGACCTATGCTCCACAGGGGGCTAAAAGGTAGAAAAAGAAAAGAAGAGTAAAACCATGAAGAAACCATGGTTTCAAATTTAAAATCCCCACTTCTTGTGGTGTGGTTTTAACCCGAGACTTTCTTGTCCAGAGGTTGCCTTACCGTTATACAAACTCTCCACTATTTTGTTGTAATTAATTCACATTTATGGTTTTGTAGGTGTGAGTCTCTTGCTGATCTGATTTGGCAGAATCGGCAGCAAATAAAAAAGTCGACCCAACTTCAGCAACAGCTGCCGATTAAATTGCCAGAAGGTGAAGAAGACTTATTGCCAAAATTGAACGACACAATCACCGGTCTTTTGTCATCTCTTGTTACAAGGTGGGTGGTTTCTTGTTACAAGGTGGGTGGTTTCTTGTTACAAGGTGGGTGGTTTCTTGTTAATAAGGTGGGTGGTTTCTTGTTACAAGGTGGGTGGTTTCTTGTTACAAGGTGGGTGGTTTCTTGTTAATAAAGTGGGTGGTTTCTTGTTACAAGGTGGGTGGTTTCTTGTTAATAAAGTGGGTGGTTTCTTGTTAATAAAGTGGGTGGTTTCTTGTTAATAAGGTGGGTGGTTTCTTGTTAGTATGGTGGGTGGTTTCTTGTTAATAAGGTGAGTGGTTTCTTGTAAATAAGGTGGGTGGTTTCTTGTTAATAAGGTGGGTGGTTTCTTGTTAATAAGGTGGATGGTTTCTTGTTAATAAAGAATAAAGTGGGTGGTTTCTTGTTACAAGGTGGGTAGTTTCTTGTTACAAGGTGAATGGTTTCTTGTTAATAAAGTGGGTGGTTTCTTGTTACAAGGTGGGTGGTTTCTTGTTAATAAAGTGGGTGGTTTCTTGTTAATAAGGTGGTGGTTTCTTGTTACAAGGTGTTTAGTTTCTTGTTAATAAGGTGGGTGGTTTCTTGTTACAAGGTGGGGGGCTTCTTGTTAATAAGGTGGGTGGTTTCTTGTTAATAAAGTGGGTGGTTTCTTGTTAATAAGGTGGGTGGTTTCTTGTTACAAGGTGTTTAGTTTCTTGTTAATAAGGTGGGTGGTTTCTTGTTACAAGGTGGGTGGTTTCTTGTTACAAGGTAGGGGGCTTCTTGTTAATAAGGTGGGTGGTTTCTTGTTACAAGGTGGATGGTTTCTTGTTACAAGGTAGGTGGTTGTTACAAGGTGGGTGGTTTTTGTTATAAGATGGGTGGTTTCTTGTTAATAAGGTGGGTAGTTTGTTGTTACAAGGTGAGTAGTCTCTTGTTACAAAGTAACTTTTATCATCAGCGTTTCATATATTCTTCTAGCACTTTTATCATCAGCGTTTCATATATTCTTCTAGCACTTTTATCATCAGCGTTTCATATATTCTTTTAGCACTTTCATTGTTGAACAACAACCACCACAAGTACTGAAAAAAGATGCAAGATTTGGTGCCATCGTTCGTTTGCTGGTTGGAGGAAAGCTTAACGTCCACATGAACCCTCCTCAGGTCAAAGCCACAATTATCAGGTTAGATCCATTGAGTAATTGTTTCCCTTTTTTTAAAATTAATTAATTTTTTTAAATTGATTTATTTTTGCTGTTGAAAATATTTTATTCAGCGTCGGTCATTATAGCTTGAAATAATAATTTTAAAAAATCATCATTGAGTGCCATCCGCATCGAAGGTTGGCTACCATGGAGCGCCATTCCACTCAGTCTCTTGTTTTGATGGTGTCAGCTGCGAGATCTGGAATGAAATGTCAATTACACATGGACGGAAAAAATATGCGTACCTATGAAGATGAAGTTATCTGCCTGTGCGGTGAGGGACCCCTGTGCACACGACTGCCAGGGAAAAGATATTTTTCATTTTCTGAAATGCTATTTTGGTCTGAGTTGTTCTACTTTTTATTTCTGTGGTATATCTGATATTATGGGAGCCGCGATAGCTTAGTGGTTAGTGAACTGAACTACAAAGGACAAGGGGCAGGGTTCGATCCCAACCGACGGCTTCCCGGTTCACCCAGCCTTTAATAGGTACCGTATTTTTTCTGGGAAAGTGAAGCGGCACGGACGTAATACTGACCACATTACCCCAAAAATCATGTGCCGAAGGTCTGTAAAATTTATGGTCACTAACACCATATTCCCTATATGCCACTTGGCGTGACGGGGGTACTTTACTTTTTTTTTACTATGTTATATGTTAGATAAATATAAATATGTAGATTGATTCTTAAAACCATGAACAATTTTGTCTCTGAAATCTCTTCCATTGCGTCGATAAAAAGCTTCCGTACGGAAAGAGTTAAGCGACTGCATTAGTCTCTGTGAAAATAGGATGACATGTGGCCATTTTGATTTTGCATTGTCAGTTGGCGACTTAGCAGGGTTGAACTCCAGTGTGAGCCAGGTTGGCTGTGTGCGCGACTATTTCAAATGACATCTCAGAAAAAAGAGCCCGCAGTCATTTCCAACCAATTAACAATATTTCAGTAGTTAGTGCGTGTAACAAAACAAATCAAAGTTCAGCAACTCTGAGAGTTTCTGGGGAGGTAATATTCAATTTTTAACCACAAAAGTTTTTATTTTAGGATACAGCTTCTTCTAATCACTTAGAATGTATAATAGAAGAAGTTTATGTGTGTTATCTTTTCAGAAAGACATAAACAAGCAATTTAACTAAAATATGAGCAATATATAACTGTATCTTTTCTTTCTGTTGTTCTTTATGTCATCTGTCCTTAGAAGGACTAAGTGGATGTAGATACCTTGTGTTGTAGTTTGATGTTGTACTGTGACAGTTGGCCTTTCAGCCCAACACATCCGACTTCAGAATGTTATTTTTGAGTACAGGGTTGTCTTCCCTCTTTTCGATCCCTACTTGTTTCACAATACTAGACAGGTTAGTCTGTTTCTGGAGGTACCACAATGAGGTGGAGTAAGTTCTGGATGGTTATGGTTCACCTATCCTCTCTGAAGCCATCAGCTGTTAGTCACTGAGAACTTCCTGTTCTGTTCTTGTTTGCCTACAATTATATAATTTGTGTTGATTACAATATACGTCAGCATTGGAATACCAGTCAATATGATGGACAGCCGAGAAGAACCATTGAAGCTCAGTCTGAAAAGTTCCTTGTTGAAGTTTCCTCATATTCCAAGTCCAGCTTGCTACCGGAGCTACTGAGTTTAGTGCTCAGTGCACACCGTGAGCTGTGTTTTTCATTCGGACCATGTTTCGATATTCCAATTGCTTACGATGAATGATGATATCGTATGACAAAGGACAGCTCAGCTTTCGGTGCCACTTGGCTTTATGTCTTTTGGCGTGTGCTGTAGCTGCTATGATGGGGACTGCAGCTGCCCTTCTTTGTTTGGATCCTTCAGTGGGATGAGTTTTAATTCGGATGATTCCACTGGCATGGGAAATTGAGCAAATTTGGATTTTAATTTGTTTGCAGTGATGTTAGGGGTCATTGCCTTGAACTATATCTATTTTGTAAAATTTAATTTTCTTGCTTTCTTCTCCAGTGAAAATCAAGCTAAAGATTTGCTGCGGAATGATGTTAAAGCCAAGAATGACACAAGTGGAGAGATCCTGAATAACAATGGGACTATGGAGTACCAGTCCAGCACTGGACAACTCAGCATCAGCTTTAGGAACATGGTAAGATTGTTGGATAGTGGCGCATTCGGTAATTTATCTCCCCTGGTAGAACTATCGAGCAGGAGCTGAATCGATAGATTGTCATGCTCCAAACTGGGAGAGTGCAGGTTTTTGAGTTATTTGTGTGGGTCATCATCATTGCACTCTGAACATGTCCATAGTTCCCCACCTCAGCAAGTCCCACAGTGTCCAACGACTGACGACTCTAGTTCTGTGATGGTTGGTAAGTCCTCTTATAACCCACTAAATTCCTCATTTCTGGCTGCGCCCATCTTAACTCCCATCTCATTCATCCGAAGGAGTGACGTGGACTCATGGTTGTCAAAGTCCTGTGTCCTTCCCACTTCTTGGAAGGCATTTATGGCATCCTCCTGATCCATTAGTTGACCGTCTTCAACAACAGCACAGCTAGCCAACCTGTCCGCTCTTTCATTTCCCCGTACTCCAGTAGGTCCTGGGACGTAGATAAAGGGGACCTTATCAATTTTTGACTTCTGCAATGACTAATCATTGCCTGCATTCAGAGCCCACCTCCATTTTTCTTATCATGCTCATTGAAGCACAGCTTGAAATCACAATAGGGTCAGAAAGTCTTTTGTTTGTATTTTTATTTGTGATTTCTCTCCGTGGCAACCACCCCTGGTCTCGGCCGCGAAGCCCGGCTTGAAACGTCAATTATTCATGGACGGAGAATATTTGAGTACCTCTGAAGTCAGAGTTATTTGCCTGTGTGGTGAGGTACCCCTGGGCTGCTAGGGAAAAATGGATTAACACGCAAAATTCAGTTGCTAGACTCAAGGGACTTCTGGCGAAAGTTGAAAGTGAAAGCTGGCGAGCACAAAAAAAAATGTTATACAAATATTTGTTTGCAAACTAATCATTGTTTACATGTTTTCTCCTCTTTCAGCAATTAAAAAAGATTAAAAGAGCAGACAAGAAAGGTTCAGAGGTTAGTATAATCATATTTAGCTTGATTCTTTCTTAACCCTAGAATATGACACCTATCCACAAGCCACGTTTTATTATGAATACTAAATGTTAAATTTGGAGTTCCAAAAATAGTATTTTCTTTTTATTTTTGCTATACAGCTGTGTGGTTACACTATCTACCTCTACCCTTTGTTTTTTATTTATAACCTGCTTCACTATTCCTGTCATACTTTCCACCACCAGACCTTGATAATCCCCCTATTATGCCTCATTTATTGCCCTGTTGTCTGAGTAATGTCGGGCGTTACTCCTTTTCACTCCATATATCTATCTATCTATCTATAGTCCTTTCGAGCCGAAGATGGCGGCACATAGGGCAGAACTACAATCTCAAAAACAGAAACCTTGTGTGCCAAAGTGGCACATATTGCAGAGAACTCCATATACACACTTCCCTATATCTAGTGATTACCTGTGTCACGCTTGATTGCCTCTTATACCTCATTCTTTCACCTTATTATCTCGTCCAACTTCCTGTCTAATCACGTGACTGATTTTCTAACCTCTCCTCCTTTCCCCTCCCTTCCTGCGTTCCATTTTTCTCACCGTCATCTACTCGCTAGGAGCGTTTGCATCTTGCTTCAGTTAAGTCTCGCTTTAATCTTATATATATTTTAACTTACTAATTTTCACATATTGTCTATTTTTATCCTCTGATATATAGCACATCTCTCTCTCGTTTCATCCTCCCTCTACATGATTAACGTGTTCCACTCAACCTAGATGTAGTATAGTTTATCTTTTTTTGTTATTCGTTTGTGTTGTTCTTGTTATTTGGTTATGGAAGGCCCTGGTATCACTGCAAGCGAATTAAAATCCATAATTGCTCAACCGCCCGTGCCAGCGTAATTATCCTAATCTCATCTCCCAAACAAAGAAAGGCAACTGTAGTCCCCATCATAGCAGTCTCAGCACACGCCAAAAGACATAAGGCAAAACCGCGCAGAAAGTGAACACAGCCAACTGTTCCCTGTCATACAATATCATCATTCATCGAAAGCAATTGAAATATCGAAACATGATAAAAACGGATGAGACACACAGCTCACGGTGTGTACAGAGCACTCAACTCAGTAGCTCCTGCAACAAGCCAGACCTGGAATATGAGGAAACTGCAACAAGGAACACTTTTCATGCATAGCCTTCAATTGTTCCCACCGCCTATCCACCATATACCGGGAGTTCACGTCCTCTTGAAAATGATGTTCGTCATATTTTTAAAAATTGTAGAGCACTTGATGATGTTAGGCCATCGTTGTTGACTTCAATTCTGAACATATAGACACACAGTTAGTCATCAGATTATCCCAGTCGCTCATAACACAAAAGACCGTAAGATTAGCGTACGGCCGGTCTAGAGTCTAGGGATGTACGATGAACCATTACAATGACTTAGCACACAAAAAATGTCGTACACACAATTTCGCTCCCTTTTGATTTCTGATTACTCTAGTAAAAGCAGCCTAAGACGAACAAAACACTGTGCAAATTCCGTAAAGAGATGAAACTGCAGCTGAAGAAGTAGTTTACATTGATAAGTAACACGAAAATAACTTGCGTCAAGGAATTTCAACAACGGCCATGAACAGCACCAATGTGACGTAAAGTGCAGATCAAGTCTAGACGTTGGAAGGTCGCATTCACAACACTTGATTTGTCAAAAAGGGACTGTTGCCGGCGTACAACATCACTTCAGCGGTGCAGATGTAATAAGTAGATCATCACTTTTACTTTAACGCAGAAAAGTACAACGGAGAACCGAAATCAACCAGATCCCGAATGCACTTACTGCAGCGATCAAGAGAACATGACCTAGATCCCACCATCTTACAACGGAAGTTGTTCTTGTTTTCTGAGGAAGGCCGCATGTAGGCCGAAATGTCATTATTTTATTGTGTTCCTTTTTTGTAAACCTGTCACCATACCTTAACGGAGTGTACGTTACACCTCACTACTGGCTTCCGTAATCTGTGAGATGAAGTGCATGAGAAATATAACCAGCAGCACAAGGATAGATTGAATATCCAGTGTGAAAATTGGAGAGCAGAGTGAAGAGGTATAACTATTGAGTTATTTGTGGGTCATCATCATTACACTCCGAACATGTCCATGGGTGCTCAGATCCCTTCCTCACAGCAAGTCCTGCAGCAGTATTTTTTTTTTTTCAGAGTGTTGTAAACATACCTCATCCCCTGAAATGATTCGCTGATAAATTGCTCTGGAATTCGCCTCCATAACAATATTCATTCATTATTATTTGTCTTCATGTCCATAGGTGCTCAGATCCCCTCCTCAGCAAGTCCCGCAGTGTCCATCGACTGATAACTCCAGTTCTGTGTTGGTTGATAAGTCTTCTTACACGCCCACTAAGTTTCTCGTTTCTGGCTGTGCCCATCTTAACTCCCATCTCTTTCATCCGAAGGAGTGACGTTGACTCACGGTTATCGAAGTCCTGTGCCCTTCCCAAATTTTGGAGGGCATTGATGATGTCCGCTCAATCCATTGGTTGATGGTCTTCAATAACAGCATAGATAGCTAACCAGTCCGCTCTTTCATTTCCCCGTACTCCCGCATGTCCAGGGACATAGACAAAGGTGACTGTACATATTTTTTACTTCTGCAATGACTCGGCCCACTTTCTGTGTGAACAAGGTAGGTATAACTATTCCTTTAGTCAACGGGTGAATGCAGAGAAGAACATTAAGCACCCGTGGGTGTGATGTGAGTGCATTAAGGTTGATTTTTTTAAAAATCATGTGATCATTTGTTTCATTTGTTAACTCATGTTTTTTACATTTGTTCAGGCTGTGACGGAGGAAAAGTTTTGCATTTTGTTCCAATCGGAGTTCAGTGTTGGCGGAAATGAGTTAGTCTTTCAAGTGTGGGTGAGTACCTTAGTGTCGATGAGCGCTTTAATGTGGGTGGGTATTTTGGTGTGTGTGTGCCTTAGTGTGGATAAGTACTTTAATGTTGATGAGTACTTTATTGTGGGTGAGAAATCTTGTGGCGTGGTTGTGAGTCCATATAGTGTGGGTGAGAGTTCTTTTAATGTGGGTGTCATATATATATGTGATGATTCAGCCTCAAAAGCAAAAAGACAGAAGTAATGGTAACAACAAAGAAAAAGGCATCACTGCAATGCACAATAAAGACAAGTGGGACAATATTAAAACAGGTAAATGAATTTAAATATCTGGGAACAATGTTAACCTCAGATGGAAGATGTACAACAGAGGTGAGATGCAGAATGGCTCAGGCAAAAGCAGCATTCCAAAAATTAGGAAGATAACTGTGCAAACCATTTTTGATAATAGAAACAAGAAAAAGAGTTCTTAAATGTTATGTAGAGTCAGTCTTAACATATGGATGTGAATCATGTACAATAGAACAACAGACAAGAAAATCACTGGAGGCTGTAGAAATGTGGTTTTACATAAAAATGTTGAGAATACCATGGACAGCTAAGAAGAGTAATGAAAACGTTCTGAAAGAGGCCAAAGCAAAAAGAGAGCTAATTTCCAATATTAGGAAGAAACAATCATCATTTTTTGGCCATGTAATGAGAAGAGAACAACTGGAATATATTGTAATAACTGGGAAAATTGAGGGACGAAGAGATAGAGGCAAGGAAAGAGAAAAGATACCAGACAGCTTAAGAGAATGGCTTGGCAGAAGGTCAACAACAGGAATGATAAATAACTGTCGAGATCAAAAGTTGTGGAGAGACATGATCACCTACGCCAGCTGGCTGGAAAGGCACAAATGAGAAAATTAACTAAATCATCAATCACAAACAACTGTGACCTACTAATGAGCTTCTAGAAACCAAAGAACCAGAACTCTTACTTAAAGAGCAAACAACTCCTAATGATCAGATTCTCTGCCGTTGCAATGCTCTGTAGAATATAGAATATATAAAGAAACAAAAGATAAAATGGTTTGGCCACCTGACAAGGTGGAGACATCAATGCCCTCCGAGATGTGGGAAGAGCACAGGACATCGACAAACTCAGATCCACGTCACTTCTTCGGATGATGGAAATGGGAGTTAAGTTGGGCACATCCAGAAATGAGAAACTTAGTGGCCGTGTAAGAAGACTTATCAACCAACATAGAACTGGAGTCGTCAGTCGCTGGACACTGAGGGAATTGTTCAGGAGGGGATCTGAGCACCTATGGACATGTTCGGAGTGCAGTGATGATGACCCGCAAATAACTCAAGGCAGAGTAATCAAAACACAACACAACGAGCCTTCAATAAACGTTGCAAGAACACCAGACCCAAGGGTCAACCATGAAAAAGATGGATTGATGGATTAATAGAAGCACTAGGAAACATAACAACAGCAGAAGCGAATAGAAGAGCAAAAGACTGCACATTATATCTCCCCTCGACGCTGAATGGCAGATGAGGAAGGAAAGAAGAAGAAGAAGCAATGCTCAGTGTGATGATCTTTCTATCGTTCGTTCAGAAATTCATGCCCACAGAGTTGATCAATTATCTCGGAAACTGTTTGATGAATTTCTGTAATTCTTTTTCGTGAAATCTTATTTTTTCACCGACCTTCTGTCTGATTTTTTGCCCTACTGTCATGCATTTAGGAAAGATTTTTGCTTATTTGAGGTATATAAAAATATGATTTTCTTGCTTGTCCTAAATTTTATGATTTTACAATACCCACATTTGTTGTAATCAATTCACCAATTAAAACGGCAAATTTCACGTGCACACCACACAATCTTAGCACCGTTTCGCACTCTTAACTTGTAAGATGTGCGCCACTCCGAGGTAATTTCCAGTTTCTTGTTAAATTGGTCCAGAGGCATATTTTGACAAAAGATTTACTATTAATGAATATTCCTGTATGTGTGATAATTTGTAAGCTGTCGTGAAGTGACTACTTGATTTGTAAAACCATGAAGAGTTTGAAGTGTAAATTCATCACTATGCAAAAGGTAACTGTGTTATTGTACATGATCTTTTGCAAGGAATCCAAAAGGGGTCGGTTATATTACTATTCAATGTAATACGGATACGTCTTTGGCTTGCATTGTTAGGAAATTAACATAATTTACAGTAAAATCTAATGTTTAGAGCAGGCGGTTTGATATATTTCTAAAATTATATCACAAAAAACGATTTGTGCAAAATTCAGACTACCTTTGTACTTAAATGTTATAAAATCTGAAGGTCGGTGGAAAAATAAGATTTCATGAAAAAGAATTACAGAAATTCATCAAACAGTTTCTGAGATAATTGATCAACTTTTGGGCACGAATTTGTGAATGGACTATAGTATCTTCTCTCTTTGTCGTCCACGATCTCTCTTTCCCTAAACAAATCGTCTCATTCCACAGACGCTGTCCTTGCCGGTCGTTGTAACTGTTCATGGAAACCAAGAATGCAACGCTACAGCCACAGTTCTCTGGGACAACGCCTTTGCTGAACCTGTAAGTCCTTATTTTATCAGGTCCATGCTTTTCATAAAGAAATTAGGTCAAATAAAAAAATAAAAATGGTCAACTCCAATGTTAAGTCTGACCTATTATCATAATGCTTACACAGAATACAAGGATGGAAATGGCAGGACAAAATCACTAATCCCCAGGGGAAAAGACAAAAGGAAGACCAAGAAATTCTTGGAGAAGACAGACAGAAGCAGAGATGAAGATGATGGGGAAGACATGGAATGATCTTAAAAGAATGGCAAGAAACAGAACGACTTGGAAAGTGTTTGTTGAAGACCTGTGCTTCACAGGGAGCTGACAGTGTTTGTTGAAGACCTATGCTCTACAGGGAGCTGAAAGTATTTCTTGAAGACCTATGCTCTACAGGGAGCTGAAAGTGTTTGTTGAAGACCTATGCTCCACAGGGAACTGAAAGTGTTTGTTGAAGACCTATGCTTTACAGGGAACTGAAAGTGTTTGTTGAAGACCTATGCTTCGCAGGGAACTGAAAGTGTTTGTTGAAGACCTATGCTCCACAGGGAACTGAAAGTGTTTGTTGAAGACCTATGCTTTACAGGGAACTGAAAGTGTTTGTTGAAGACACATACAATTGGAATATCGAAACATGATAAAAACGGATGAGACACACAGCTCACGGTATGCACAGAGCACTTAACTCAGTAGCTCCTGCAACAAGCCGGACTTGGAATATGAGGAAACTGCAACAAGGAACACTTTTCATGCATAGCCTTCAGTTGTTCCCGCCGCCTATCCACCATTCTGAAAGGCAAATGAGGAAAAAAGAAGAAGAATGCTAAAAAAAAGGAAATGAGGAATGAAGAAGAAAATTAAAATACTTAAAAACAACTGTGTTTATTGATTTATTTGTTTGTCTGGCAGGGTCGTATTCCATTCCTTGTGCCTGACCAGGTTGAGTGGAAACTGCTAGCTGACCAGCTCAACATGAAGTTTATGTTCCACACAGGCAAAGGGTTGAGTGAGACCAACCTGACGTATATAGCATCCAAGCTGTTTGGTATGTTACGTTGTGTATATGGTAATATTTGGCATTGACTTCTCCATCTGTGAAAATGACTGGGAACATCAGGCTAGTGATCTACTTCCATCTGTGAAAATGACTGGGAACATCAGGCTAGTGATCTACTTCCATCTGTGAAAATGACTGGGAACATCAGGCTAGTGATCTACTTCCATCTGTGAAAATGACTGGGAACATCAGGCTAGTGATCTACTTCCATCTGTGAAAATGACTGGGAACATCAGGCTGGTGATCTACTAATGAGCTTCTAGAGACCAAAGAACCAAAAGAGCAGACAACTCTTACTCAAAGAGCAGAGAACTCTTACTTAAAGAGCAGACAGCTCTTACTTAAAGAGCAGACTACTTTTACTTAAAGAGCAGACAACTCTTACTTAAAGAGCAGACAGCTCTCACTTAATTAAAGAGCAGACTGCTCTTACTTAAAGATACATGTAATGTCAAAGATCTTCACAATAAGCATTGCCTCTTCTTTTCTTTCCTTTCTCATTTATCTTTCAGCATTAAGGGAAGATATAATTTGCCTTTATGGTGATATAATTTGCCTGTACAGGTCATATGTTGGCTATGTGATGAAAAGAGACAACAAGAGAAGAAGGTGGTCATATGTTGGCCATGTGATGAGAAGAGACAACAAGAGAAGAAGGTGGTCATATGTTGGTCATGTGATGAGAAGAGACAACAAGAGAAGAAGGTGGTCATATGTTGGTCATGTGATGAGAAGAGACAACAAGAGAAGAAGGTGGTCATATGCTGGCCATGTGATGAGAAGAGACAACAAGAGAAGAAGGTGGTCAAATGTTGGCCATGTGATGAGAAGAGACAACAAGAGAAGAAAATGGTCATATGTTGGTCATGTGATGAGAAGAGACAACAAGAGAAGAAGGTGGTCATATGTTGGCCATGTGATGAGAAGAGACAACAAGAGAAGAAGGTGGTCATATGTTGGCCATGTGATGAGAAGAGACAACAAGAGAAGAAGGTGGTCATATGTTGGTCATGTGATGAGAAGAGACAACAAGAGAAGAAGGTGGTCATATGTTGGTCATGTGATGAGAAGAGACAACAAGAGAAGAAGATGGTCATATGTTGGCCATGTGATGAGAAAAGAAAACAAGAGAAGGTGGTCATATGTTGGCCATGTGATGAGAAGGTGGTCATATGTTGATCATGTGAAGAGAAGATAAAACAAGAGAAGAAGGTGGTCATATGTTGGCCATGTGATGAGAAGGTGATCATATGTTGATCATGTGAAGAGAAGAGACAACAAGAGAAGAAGGTGGTCATATGTTGGCCATGTGATGAGAAGAGACAACAAGAGAAGGTGGTCATATGTTAGCCATGTTATGAAAAGAGACAACAAGAGAACAAGGTGGCAATGTGTTGGTCATGTGATGAGAGGGGGCAACAAGAGAAAAAGGTGGTCATATGTTGGTCATGTGATGAGAAGGGGACAACAAGAGAAGAAGGTGGTCATATGTTGGTCATGTGATGAGAAGAGACAACAAGAGAAGAAGGTGATCATATGTTGGCCATGTGATGAGAAGAGACAACAAGAGAAGAAGGTGGTCATATATTGGCCATGTGATGAGAAGAGACAACAAGAGAAGAAGGTGGTCATATGTTAGTCATGTGATGAGAAGAGACTACAAGAGAATCTTAAAGCAGGCCCTTAAATGGGAACCAGAGAGTGAAAGAAAAAGAGGCTAACCAGCAGAAACACTAAATAAACACTGAGGTGAGAAGCAGCAACAGCAGGCATCTGTTCACTTACCGTGGTTGAGAGGCTTGCTCAGAACAAGGGCATTTTACTAAATCCAATGGGGGTTGTGTTCAAAGTCTGGCCCTTAAGAGCAAAGCTCGAACATGGTTGGTCCAGAATTTCTGCCCTATGTGCTGTCTTTGGCTTAAAACGATAATAGATAGACAAACAGACTTACCTACCATCCGATCAATTAATCATCACATTTACAGGTGATGTGGTCAGTACTGTGCCAGATTTTTTAAACAATTTTTTTTTCACTTTTGTTTTTCAGGCAGAAAGGACCCTTCAACGTCCATTGTTTCCTGGACACAGTTCAATAAGGTATTTTGTTGTTCACTTTAAAAAAATTTTTTAATAGTCCATTTTTGACAATAGAAACAAGAAAAAGTGTTCTTAACTCCTTCCGTACAGTAGCTCTGTATCAATGCAATGGAAGAGATTTCAGAAACAAATTTTTTTCATGATTTTAAGAATTAATCCACATATTTATATTTATCTAACATATAACATATATTAATATGAATTTTTAGATAATCGAAGCTATTAGAGTTCGCCAATACCAAGATGATACAAGAATTGTAAAAGAATATGGTTTGATGATGGTTCAGACTAATAAATTTGAGAGTGACGCACTGTGCGGTGAAACGTACGGAAAGAGTTAAATGTTATGTAGAGCCAGTCTTAACATATGGATGTGAATCATGGACAATAGGACAACAGACAAGAAAATCACTGGAGGCTAGAAATGTGGTTTTACAAAAGAATGTTCAGAATACCATGGACAGCTAAGAAGAGTACTGAAAACTTTATGAAAGAGGTCAAAGCAAAAAGAGAGCTAATTTCCAATATTAGGAAGAAACAATCATCATTTTTTGGTCCATGTAATGAGAACAGAACAGCTGGAATATATTGTAACAACTGGGAAAATTGAGGGACGAATAGATAAAGGGAAGTAAAGAGAAAAGATACCAGATAGATTAAGAGAATGGCTTGGCAGAAGGTCAACAACAGAAATGATAAATAACTGTCGAGATTGAAAGTTGTAGAGAGACATGATCACCTACGCCAGCAGGCCTGGTACTTGATAACAATGATGAAATTAGTTGAGTTCAGTCGATGCATCATTCTCATTACACATCATCAGATGTGTCCATAATTGCTTATATCTCCTGCCAAAGCTAAAAGGACCAATCAGGAAATTCTCAAAGAGGCCAACACAAAAAGATAGGACCTCAAAAACATCGAAAGAAAGAAACAATCAACATTTTTTGGGCACATCACGAGAAGAGAAAAGCTGGAATACTTGGTCACAACTGGCAAAATACAGGGAAAAAGAGATCATAGATGACAAATTGAGAAGATACTAAATAGTTTGGTGTTGTGATATGGTAAACAGTCAACAACATACTTGATACGATGCACTATGGATAGAAGATTGCGGAAGGACATGATCGTTTACGCTAAACTAGTTGAGTACATGATGATGATTATACTATTTCTCAACATTCTTCTGAAGAAGCGAGCTCATGATGATAGTGACAAACCTCTTGTAGACCTCGTGGGTTGTACTTGTACCTTGTTGGTGTCATTTGCCACCTTCCTATTTTCTGTTTTTGCTCTCATTATCTAACGAATCTTTAATTATAGTTTATATTCTCATTAATTTGTTTATCTTTTCCATTTTGATTTGCCGTTTGCTTATTTTTTCCATTTTGCTTTGCTGTTTGTTTGTCTTCTCTGTTTGTTTATGTTTATCTTTTCCATTTTGCTTTGCTGTTTGTTTATCTTCTCCGTTTGTTTATGTTTATCTTTTCCATTTTGCTTTGCTGTTTGTTTGTCTTCTCCGTTTGTTTATGTTTATCTTTTCCATTTTGCTTTGCCATTTGTTTGTCTTCTCTGTTTGTTTATTTTTCCCATTTTGCTTTGCCATTTGTTTGTCTTCTCCATTTTTTATGTTTATCTTACCGTCAATACTGTAGATTTAATTGCTCGAACCTTGTGTTAAATGCTTCAAAGTTCTATTTTTTTCAACCGTTTCAGGACACCCTTCCCAACAGATCGTTCACGTTCTGGGAGTGGTTCTACGCCATTCAGAAGCTTACAAAGGAGCATTTAAAGGACTTATGGGTAGACGAGTAAGTCTTCTGTCAACCTGTCTGCAATATAATTAGTGTTTAACCCTAGATTATCACCCTCATGTGGGACACAACAGGTAAGAGGAAAAGAGGAAGAACCAGAGAGACACTGAAAAGAACATTGATCAGAGAGGCAAGAGCAGCAGGAATTGGCTTCCTCAATGAGATAGAGTTGCTTGCATAGAACAGAGACAAATGGCGAGATTTGATAAAATGTATTTAGAAGGATTGTAAACTGCTAGAATAAAAATTTAGATAAGAGAAAGAGTATCTGGGTCTGTGGCCCGGCTATGGCTCAAATGGTCACTAGTAGTAGTAGATTACGACACCCTCGTACTCATATTTTTTCTGACCATGAGTAATTGACGTTTCAAGCCGGGTCTTGCTGCTGAGACCAGGGGTGGTTGCCGCAGAGAGAAATCATAAATAAAAATTCCAACCGGTGCAGCCAAAATTTGAATCCACAACCTCTCTGTCTCGAGGCCGCCCCCCCCCCCCCCCCCCCCCAGAATCGAATTTGGGTTGTCCAAACGTCGGTAGCTAGTCGGGTAGTTTTCCCAACTCGGTTACTGGGGCCACCAACTCTTATTTGGTATTGCCAATTTTTAAGAAATTCTTTCTTTTTTTTTTCCCCCTCAAGGTGGGAGAAATCTTCTGTGAGAGAGACATCAAATAAACCTTTGTAACACAGGATAGGGAGCAAATAATGCTAAGAAGAAGTTAAACATATGAATCAAATGAAGGACTAACAGACAAGAGTGAATAAACAACGTAACACCTCCGATAGCCACGGTGCCATGCATTTTAATTTCCTAGCCACGTTTCCATGCATTTGGATTTCATAGCCACTGTGCGATGCATTTGAATTTACTAGCCACGGTGCCATGCATTTTAATTTACTAGCCACTGTGCCATGCATTTTAATTTACTAGCCACTGTGCCATGCATTTAAATTTACTAGCCACTGTGTCATGCATTTGAATTTACTAGCCACTGTGCCATGCATTTGAAATTCCTAGCCACAGTGCCATGCATTTGAAATTCCTGGCCACAGTGCCATGCATTTGAATTTCCAGTTATAAATCAAACTTAAGCCAGGAAATAATTACCGCATCCAATTCCCATGTTTCTCCTAGTGGAAACACACAGCTGTGTAGCAAAAGTTCAAAGAAAATACTGCATTTGGAATTCCAAATGCAATATTATATTGTCCTTTTGAGCCAAAGACGGCACATAGGGCAGAACCACAAACTCAAAAACAGAAACCATGTGTGCCAAAATGGCACATATTGCAGAGATCACTGCTTCTAAAATCTATGGCTCTTTTTCCATAACAATGCTTTTTACAATGACAGCTTGTCAAGCCATTGATCAATCTCCTTAGTCACCTCTTACGACATGCCTGGAAGGTCACAGTGTCACTATTCTTTACTTCCCTTATAATGAGGTCCTAGTAACACATGGGTAAATGTAACATTAAGGATTCGTAAATGTTACAAAGAGGTGTCGTAAAAGTGTGATTCGCTGATAGGGGACATGTGAAACGCACAGCTTACGCTGTGCACAGAGCACTCAACTCAGTAGCTCCTGCCGCCTATCCGCCATATTGACCGGAAGTTCGAGTCCTCCCAAAAATGTTAATCATCATATTTTTTAAAAAATGTATAGTGCTTGATGATGGTAAGACATCGTTTTTGTCTCCAAATCCGAACATATGAAACACAGTTATTCGTCGGATTATCCACATTGTATATCGAACAGTCTAATTGCTGAGATCTCCCCTCCAATATAAATCTGTGAAATGATAAACCAGTCCAATTTATTTTTATATCCTTCTGAAACTTTTGATACCACAAGCTGCAAAAATCTGGCTCTAGTTACCAACATTTTATTTATCTGTATAAACAACAAGAAAGGTCTCAGTCTGAAGAGTAATAAAACAGAAGTAAAGGTCATATCGAAGAAACAACCATCAGCATCATGCAGCATAAAAATAAACAGGACAAATCTGAAACAAGTGGAGAGCGTCAAATACTTGGGCACAATAATAACATCAGATGGAAGATGCACCACAGAAATAAAAAGTTGAGTAGTTGAGGCCAAAATAGCATTTCAGAAAATGAAAAATATCTTATGCAACAAACCTTTGTCAATAAAAGTGAGAAAGAGGTGCTATATAGAACCAATTCTGACCTATGGAAGCAAATCATAGACAGTAAAAAAACATATGAAAAGACGATTAGAGGCCAACAGAGATGGGATTTTTCAGGAGAATGTTGAAAGTTCCATGGACAGCCAAAAAGACCAATGAGGAAGTTCTCAAAGAGGCCAACACAAAAAGGGAGCTCCTAAAAACATCAGAAAAAAAACAATCAACATTTTTCGGACACATGAGAAGAGGAAAGTTGGAATACTTGGTTACAACTGGCAAAATACAGGGAAAGAGAGATCGATGACGACAAAGAGAGAAAATACAGGATAGCTTGGTGTCATGGCATGGAAAACAGTCAACAGAATTGATATGATGCACAGTAGATAGAAGATTGTGGAAGGACATGGTCGCCTATGTCGACCAGTACATGATGATGATAAGTAAATTTTTTTTTTTGGTTAAGCCTAGTTGCATACATTTAATGAATAAGTGTTTGTTGGGCTACTGATGTCTTGCCGCGGTGAGGGGAGTAAGGAATAAAAGTCATTGTCACCAGCCACAATTGTCATAAGAGGCAACTAAGGAGGTTAGGGTCAAGGTCTGCATTGGTGCTACGGAGTTTGTGCTCCTGAACTGAAGTCATTGTTAATGTGTGGGAGGGATCCTTCTTACTGGAGTGGGTGCTGAGGAGGTCATTTGAGCACTGTGGAGTTGTCCATTATACATAGATGATGCACTGTCAACTAGACTAGCCCAGTGAATTAAGTAAAAAAATGATATTCGTGTGTGTTTGTCCGCAGAGCCATCATTGGGTTTATCAGCAAAGATCAAGCGCAGGATTGGCTCAGCAAGCAACCAATGGGAACATTCCTGCTACGTTTCAGTGATTCTGAAATTGGAGGCATTACAATAGCATGGACAGGTAAAGTATTATTGCTCATGTACACAATTACAGCTAACGGCATAAATCAATGTACAATGGCAATCCACATTACTAGGGTCACAGCAAAGAAATAAATATCTTCTATCTTTCAGCTCTCTGTGGAGGATAGGTCTTTAGCAAACACTTTCACTCCCTGTGGAACATAGGTCTTCAACAAACACTTTCCAAGCCGTTCTGCCATTCTTTTAAGAACATTCCATGTTATCCCCATCATTTTCATCTCTTCCGTCTTCTCCAAGATTATTTTGGTCTTCCTCTTTGTATTTTTCCTTGGGGGAAAAAACTAACCCCCGCCATAGAATATATAAAGAAACAACAGATAAAATGGTTTGGCCACGTGACAAGGCAGAAAGATCAAAACACAACACAACGAGCCTTCAGCAAACGTTGTGAGAACACCAGACCTAAGGGTCGACCACGAAAAAGATGGATCGATGGAATATTAGAAGCACTAGGAAACATAACAGCAGCAGAGGTGAACAGAAGAGCAAAAGACCGTAAATTATATCTCCCCTCAAAGCTGAAAGGCAGATGAAGAAGGAACGAAGAAGAAGAAGAAGGCCTATTGAGCCGAAACATTGTTTTAATTTGTGTCGTCCATTTATTATGTGAAGCTTGAACCATATTTTTTTTTTTTTTTTTTTTTTGCTATATTTTTTTTTGTTTCTCCATATTACTAGGCTTTTTTATTGTTAGTTAGTTTTATGGGGTTTTTTTTGCGCAGAGATTAGTCTATCACTTAAAACAGTTTGGCTGCTGTGTCTGGCATAGTTTTTTTTTTTTTAACATGTTTTTTTTCTTACATTGTTTTTTTAACATGGTTTTTTTTTTTTTTACATTGAGTTATTTGCGAGTTATCATCATTACACTCTGAACATGTCCATAGGTGCTCAGATCCCCTCCTCAGCAAGTCCCGCAGTGTCCATCGACTGATGACTCCAGTTCTGTGTTGGTTGATAAGTCTTCTTACACGGCCACTAAGTTTCTCATTTCTGGCTGTGCCCATCTTAACTCCCATCTCTATCATCCGAAGAAGTGACGTGGATCTGTGTTTGCCGAAGTCCTGTGCTCTTCCCACATCTTGGAGGGGAGGGCATTGATGATGTCCGTCCAATCCATTGGTTGACCGTCCTCAACGACAGTACAGCTAGCCAACCAGTCTGCTCTTTCATTTCCCCGTACTCCCGCATGTCCAGGGACATAGACAAAGGTGACCTTACGTATTTTGGATTTCTGCAACGACTCTACCCATTGCATGCGTACAAAGCCCGCCTCCACTTTTTTTATCATGCTCATCGAATCACTCAGTATACATGCGTGGGTGTAGTCTTGTGACTCTAACCATTTGAATGCCTTGGTCACTGCCATCACCTCCATTGTCATGCTACTCGAGGTCATGACGTATGCACCACTGTCTTCCTTGGCTATTCTGCCTGCCGAGCGTGCTGTAAATGCCCATGCACTTCTTTGGTGTCGTCTTACAGATCCGTCTGTATAGATGACTGCATCTTTCTCATCGGTGTTATCCCAGATGAGACCATTGACCTCCACATTAACCACGACTGAGTTCTGTTCCTTACTTTTCCTGTTGAGTGTGACAATATTTTTACATGGTTTTTTTTTTTAACATGTTCTTTTTTAACATGTTTTTTTTAACATGTTCTTTTTTAACATGTTTTTTTTAACATGTTCTTTTTAACATGTTCTTTTTTAACATGTTTTTTTAACATGTTCTTTTTTAACATGTTTTTTTAACATGTTCTTTTTTAACATGTTTTTTTTTACATGTTCTTTTTAACATGTTCTTTTTTAACATGTTTTTTTTTTTACATTGTTTTGTTTACATTTTTTTTTTTTAAGAGAACTGGAATAAAAATAAAATGTGACTGGGTACGATCATTCTCTTTTTGATGGAAGCTGCTTGGAATTGTCGCCTGGGCAGTTGAATATTGCGTGTGCAGAGGTTGGCCTTGTCAACCGAATCAGAATTTATTATCGCATTTTGGAAGATGCTGTGATTAGAGGTGGAGCAGATAAGGGGGAATTCCTGACTGCAATGAAACTGGTTCCTTGAATGGAATAGAACAAGTACAACTGTTTCAAGATCTTTTTCTTAGTATCAAACTTAGAAAACTTAGGGTCAAAGATCACACATTATACAGAAATAATCAATCTCCACGTCTGATGATTCAATCCTAGGTCTTGTGTTGTTCTTAATCCGATAATCGAGATAATAACTATTAATTGTTCTTCTTAGAGTTTCTTTCGGTCCTCCTTGTTTTATTTTGGTTTTCCTTGTTTTCTTTCGGTCCTCCTTGTTTTCTTTCGGTCCTCCTTGTTTTCTTTCGGTCCTCCTTGTTTTATTTTTGACCTTCCTGTTTTATTTTCGTCCTTCCTTGTTTTATTTTTGGTCTTCTTTGTTTTATTTTTATTGTGGCCTTCCTTGTTTTATTTTTGACCTTCCTGTTTTATTTTTGTCCTTCCTTGTTTTATTTTTGGTCTTCCTTGTTTTATTGTTCTTGTTAGCTGTCCGTGGTATTCTCAACATTCTTCTGTAAAACCACATTTCTACAGACTCCAGCGATTTTCTTGTCTGTTGTCCTACTGGCCATGATTCACATCCGTATGTTAAGACTGGCTCTACATAACATTTAAGAACTATTTTTCTTGTTGACAAAGTTATAGAGGGACGCAAAGTGAAAAGATACCAGACAGCTTAAGAGAGTGGCTTGACAGAAGGTCAACAACAGAAATGATAAATAACTGTCGAGATCGAAAGTTGTGGAGAGACATTATCACCCACGCCAGCAGGCATGGTACTTGATGATGTTAAGTATAAGACATAATTTGACGGAAAAAAATATCAAATGTGGAGAAAGAGAAATAATTGATTTATAAATTTGACTGTGTTATTTTTAGAAATAAACCTCTTTTCTCGTCAGGTGAGAGAAAGGAAGTATGGAACCTGGCACCATTCACATCAAAAGACTTCAACATTCGGGGATTAGCCGATCGAATCCGAGACTTAACCAGCCTGGTGACCTTGTATCCGAATAAACCCAAGGACCAGCTTTTCTCCAAGTACTACACGTCAACCAATGGTAAGCGAATGATATTGAAATCAACCAATCATTGCTTTTACACTACTATCCAATCAAATAGCTTGGAACTCTCTTCATCCGTTTAGCTCTCTATGGAGCACAATCTTTGAAACAATTTCTAAATTATCCCATTTTGGGCCGATTTTCTTGAGCTAAGCGCAAACGTAAAATATATAATAGTTAATATATTAAATTTAGTGTAGGGATGAAAGTAGACCTGCAGAACACATTTTTTTTTGTTGCCGTTTTTCTTAGTTAAGGTCATTTAACCCTAGATTACGACAGCTACCACATCGTTGGTTATGTATTTATATGAGGCAAAGCAGAAGGGGAGGGAAGAATGGTGGGGGGGGGGAATTGGCAGGGAGAGTGAAATGAAAGGGGAGTGGGGTAATTGATTACCCATGAGAAATGGATTTATACTAGTTATGGAAACAAAAAAAAAAAAAAAAGAAGCCAGGGTCGAGAAACTCTGAAAGGAGGACTGACAAGAGAGGCAAAAATAGCAGGCATTGAGTCACTAACTTAGATTGTAAAATTTAATTTAAATTACAGACTTTGGTGAACTACACAGTGAGCCCTGTGTAACATCCGAGCACTAGAAGGATTAGGATGTTGGACTTACCCTAGTCATCGTTATGTTGAAAACAAGGCCCTATGGGGTTCGAATCAGAAGTTTTTTTCTATCGGGGATGAAATAAAAACTCAGACCCAGACACCACATGGTGACTGTGCTGAACAAGCTGCCTTTATTCTTCTGTCCTATATGCCCCCCACACAGGAAGACCCCAGAAATAGGATATCATTGATAGTTTAATCCATTCATATTTTTATTAATCCATAAATATCCATTCATCTTTTAAATATTCATTAATCATCCATTCATTTTTTTTTTCAAATATTTGTTAATCATGCATTCTATCTATCTATTGACCTTTCGAGCCGTAACCGGCCCATAGGGCGTAGACCAAGATACACCTTCTCCTATATGAATTTTTGTTCTAGCAGTTTTCTTTTAAAGATATTTTATCAAATCTCGCCATCTGTCTCTGTTCTGTGCAAGCAGTTCTATCTCATTGAGGGAGCCGATTCCTGCTGCTCTTGCCTCTCTCATCAATGTTCTTCTCAGTGTCTCCCTGGGTCTTCCTCTTTTTCTTTTACCTGTTGTTTCCCATATGAGGGCTTGCTTTGCTATTCGATTATTATCTCTTCTCATCACATGTCCAACGTATGACCATCGTCTTTTCTTTATTACTGAAGATATTAGTGGTTGATTGGCGATTTCTCTAATTTCCTCGTTTGTTTTGAATTCGTTCCATTCTATACCAAGTACACATTCTGTATCAGGTCTACGTTTCATTAACAACATCGTTTTTACGATAGCGGCTTGTTAAACCTCTGATCAACGGTTCTATACCAAGCCGGAGAAAAATAATTCCTCCATTTTGGAAACAACCGGAAAGAGACTCTCATGAGAGAAATCATGCATTACATTAGAAATATTCATTAATCATCCATTACATTTGGAAAAAAAATATTATCAATCATCCATTTAAAAAAAAATATTCATTAATCATCCATTACATAAAAAATATTTATTAATCATCTATTGCATAAAAATAATCATTAATTATCTATTACATTTGAATAAAAAAATATTCATTAATCATCCATTTATTTTTAAAAAATATTCGTTAATCATCTATTACATAAAAATATTCATTAATCATCCATTTATTTTTAAAAAAATATTCGTTAATCATCCATTACATACAAACTATTCATTAATCATCCATTGCATAAAAATGTTCATTATCTATTACATTTGAATAAAAAAATATTCATTAATCATCCATTTATTTTTAAAAAATATTCATTAATCATCTATTACATAAAAATATTAATTATCCATGACATCAAAAATATTCATTAATTATCCATAGAAAACATGAACAATGATGGCTACATTCGACCACAGCTTCGAACAACTATTCCTGAGTAAGTAGACTTTGAAAGTTTTGTTGAATTTATTGTTTTCATTGACAATCATTGACTCTATTCTGTTCTATCCATGGAACCAGTTTCATTCTATCCTGTTCTATTGACCTTTCGAGCCGTAGCCGGCCCATAGGACGTAGACCAAGATAATCCCTCTCCTATCTCAATTTTTGTTCTAGCAGTTTTCAATTCTTTTAAAGATATTTTATCAAATCTCGCCATTTGTCTCTGTTCTGTGCAAGCAGCTCTATCTCATTGAGGGAGCCGATTCCTGCTGCTCTTGCCTCTCTCATCAGTGTTCTTCTCAGTGTCTCTCTGGGTCTTCCTCTTTTTCTCTTAACTGTTGTTTCCCACATGAGGGCCTGCTTTGCTATTCGGTTATTATCTCTCCTCATCACATGTCCAACATATGACCATTGTCTTTTCTTGATTACTGAAAATTTTAGTGGTTGATTGGCGATTTCTCTAATTTCCTCATTTGTTTTGAATTTGTTCCATTCTATACCAAGTATTTTCCTTAGACATTTATTTTTGAATGTGTTCAACTTTGTTTCTATATCTCTTGTTGTTTTCCAGCTTTCACACGCATACGTAAGGGTTGATAGTACATTTGATTTGAATAGTCTAAGTTTTGTGTTTGTGCTGATGAGTTTGATTTCCACAACTTTTCAAGGCTTCTGAAAGACATTGCTGCTTTAGCTATTCTGATTCTAATTTCTTTGCTCGTATCCCCTTCTCGATCAATGTGACTTCCAAGATAGATAAAGTGATCTATCTCTTCCACTGGTTTGTTTTCCATGTATATTTTGTCGTCTGTTGGAATTAAGCTTTTCATGACTTTAGTCTTTTCATGCTTGATCTCAAGCCCAATTTTGCTGGCTACTGATGATAGTTCATTTGTGTTTTCCTGCATCGTTTTTATCCAGTTTCATTGCAGTCAGAAATTCCCCCTATCTGCTCTGCCACTTGTCACAGCATTTTCCAAAATGCATTGATAAATTTCGTTGACAAGGCTGCTCCGTGTACGTCCTACTTAGAGAGGAGGAGGGGGGGGGGGGGGGGGGAGAATGGGTGGGGAGATTGGAAGGGGGAGTGGAATGAAAGGGGAGAGTGAGAAATGGGTAATAACTCATTATAGAAATTTTAAAAAAGATTCTAAAATCGAGAAACTCTGAAAAGAAGATTGACAAGAGAGGCAAAAATAGCAGGCATTGCTTCACTAACTTATTTTGTAAAACTTCATGAAAATTAGAGACTTCGGTGAACTACACTGTGAGCCCTGTGTAACATCCGAGTACTGGAAGAGTTAAGATATTGGATATTCCCAGATAATAAAAACAAATAACAGAATAGCAAAGCAAGCCCTCATGTGGGAAACAACAGGTAAGAGGAAAAGAGGAAGACCCTGAGAGACACTGAGAAGAACATTGATCATAGAGGCAAGAGCAGCAGGAATCGGCTCCCTCAATGAGATAGAGTTGCTTGCACAAAACAGAGACAAATGGCGAGATTTGATAAAATATCTTTAAAAGAATTGAAAACTGCTAGAACAAAAATTCAGATAAGAGAAGGAGTATCTTGGTCTACGCCCTATGGGCCGGCTACGGCTCAAAAGGTCAATAGATAGATAGATATACCCAGATGTGTAAAGGTCATACAAACGGAGAGGATCTAGTGAACTAACCAGTTGTCTGCCTTTGGGCTATTTATCTTTCATTCGCCCGAAGTATTGTCTATATCGGCAATGTCGTTTCCTGTATAAATTTTACTGTCTTTTGTAATTCTTGCAGTGGCCCATATAGTTTTGTCTGTAGTGGTAGTTAGTTGAGGGCCCCTGTATTACTCCAAACAAATTAAAATCCATAATTGCTCAACTGCCAGTGCCAATGGAACCATCCAAATTAATATTTCATCGCATTGAAGGATCTACACAAAGAAAGGCAGCTGCAGTCCCCATCATAGCAGTTACAGCACACGCAAAAAGACAAGGTGTAGCAGACTAACCAGACTAGTCAGGTCAAGCAAGTAGGGATCAAATAAGGAAGGCAACTCGGTACTCAAAAATGTTGTGCTGAAGTCGGATGTGTTGGGCTAAAAGGGATAAATAAGTCATGAAACATCAACATTCACTTAACCATAGATTATGTCACCTGTCCGTGAATCACACTTTTACGCCACCTTCGTAAAATTTACGAACACTAAATGTTGCATTTCTATCTATCTATCTATCTATCTATCTATCTATCTATCTATCTATCTATCTATCTATCTATCTATCTATCTATCTATCTATCTATCTATCTATCTATCTATCTATCTATCTATCTATCTATCTATCTATCTATCTATCTATCTATCTATCTATCTATCTATCTATCTATCTATCTATCTATCTATCTATCTATCTATCTATCTATCTATCTATCTATCTATCTATCTATCTATCTATCTATCTATCTATCTATCTATCTATCTATCTATCTATCTATCTATCTATCTATCTATCTATCTATCTATCTATCTATCTATCTATCTATCTATCTATCTATCTATCTATCTATCTATCTATCTATCTATCTATCTATCTATCTATCTATCTATCTATCTATCTATCTATCTATCTATCTATCTATCTATCTATTGTCCTTTCGAGCCGAAGACGGCACATAGGGCAGAACCACAATCTGAAAAACAGAAACCTTGTATGCCAAAATGGCACATATTGCAGAAATCACTGCTTCTAAAATCTATGGCTCTGTTTCCATAACAATACTTTTTACAATGACAGCTTGTCAAGCCATCGATCAACCTCCTTAGTCGCCTCTTACGACATGCCTGGAAGGTCACAGTGTCACTATTCTTTACTTCCCTCATAATGAGGCCCGGGTAAAAATGTTGCATTTGGGGTTCCAAAAACAGTATTTTTTAACAACTTTTGCTACACAGCTGTGTGTTTACACAAGGAGAGACACTGGAATCAGATGAGGTTATCATTTCCTGGCTTACATTTCATTTATGGATTGAGATTTGAACGCGTGGCGCTGTATATACTTGAGGTGTTATATCGTCTATTCACATGACTGTCCATCATTCAAGTTGTATGTTCAGCTTCCTCTTAGCATCGTTCGCTGTCTATCCCATGTTACAAAGGTTTGTTTGATGTCTTGCCGACAGCCAGAAGAGATCATCCCCCCTCCCCACCGCTTGTCATAAGGGGGAAGAAATAATTTCTGGAAAATTGGCGGATATAAAAAAAAAAACAGCCCTGTTTTTACAACACCTTAGTAATTTTGATGAAACGCACGTTGTTTTTGAAAAAAAAAAAAGTTAATAAATTTCATGTAAGTGTCATAAAAAAAGGTAAAGAGCCCAGTCATGCCGAGTGGCGTATAGAGAATATGGTGTTCATCACCTTCATCATCATCATCATGTGCCTTACCGGTTGGCGTAAGTGATCATGTCCCTCCACAATCTTCTATCTACAGTGCATCATATCAGTTCTGTTGTTGACTGTTTTCCATGCCATGACACCAAGCTATCCAGTATTTTCTCTGTCGTCTGCGATTTCTCTTTCCTTTTATTTTGCCAGTTGTAACCAAGTATTCCAACTTTCCTCTTCTCATGGTGTGCCCAACAAATGTTGATTGTTTCTTTCTGATGTTTCTTAGTAGCTCCCTTTTTGTGTTGGCCTCTTTGAGAATTTCTTCATTGGTCTTTTTAGCTGTCCAGGGAACTTTCAACATTCTTCTGAGAAATCCCATCTCTGTGGCCTCTAATCATCTTTTCCTTTGTTTGTCTGCTGTCCCTGATTCACTTCCATAGAGCAGAATTGGTTCTATATAGCACCGATGAACAATACGGTGTTAGTGACCATAATTTGTATAGGACTTTGGCACATGATTTTTGGGGTAATGTGGTCGGTATTACATCCGTACCGCTTTACTTTCCTCGAAGTGACGGGGTCGTAATCTATGGTTAACGTCCTTTTAAGGACGGATGACGAAGAGAACTATCCATTCCTTTCGTTGTTGCTGGGTGAATGCTAGAAAAATAAAGAAATTATTAAAGACAAAATTATAAATTTAGAAATAAATTTGTTAACTTTTTATTTCATTTTCAGACAATTCAAGCCATCTTCAGAGATGGATCTCAAGCAACCGTTTTCACCAGAATATGCGTACGACACGAACCCTAACTCTGTTCAGACATGTGATGAGTAAGTTGTTTCTGATTGGTTATTTTCGTTTTTCAATTTGTGGATGGTCTTCTTTTGTTTCTTCCTTCCTTTTTCTTCATTTACTTTCCAGTGTCTAGGGGAGATATATTTTGTGCTCTTTTGTTCTTCTGTTGACCTCTCCTGCTGTTATGTTTCCTAGTGTTTCTAATATTCCATCAATCCATCTTTTGCTCTTCTGTTGACCTCTCCTGCTGTTATGTTTCCTAGTGTTTCTAATATTCCATCAATCCATCTTTTGCTCTTCTGTTGACCTCTCCTGCTGTTATGTTTCCTAATGTTTCTAATATTCCATCAATCCATCTTTTGCTCTTCTGTTGGTCTCTCCTGCTGTTATGTTTCCTAGTGTTCTAATTCCATCAGTCCTTCTTTTGCTCTTCTGTTGGCCTCTGTTGCTGTTATGTTTCCTAGTGTTTCTAATATTCCATTAATCCATCTTTTGCTCTTCTGCTGGCCTCTCCTGCTGTTATGTTTCCTAGTGTTTCTAATATTCCATTAATCCATCTTTTGCTCTTCTGCTGGCCTCTCCTGCTGTTATGTTTCCTAGTGTTTTTAATATTCCAACAATCCATCTTTTGCTCTTCTGTTGGCCTCTCCTGCTGTTATGTTTCCTAGTGTTTCTAATATTCCATCAATCCATCTTTTGCTCTTCTGTTGGCCTCTCCTGCTGTTATGTTTCCTAGTGTTTCTAATATTCCATCAATCCATCTTTTGTTCTTCTGTTGGCCTCTGTTGCTGTTATGTTTCCTAGTGTTTCTAATATTCCATTAATCCATCTTTTGCTCTTCTGCTGGCCTCTCCTGCTGTTATGTTTCCTAGTGTTTTTAATATTCCAACAATCCATCTTTTGCTCTTCTGTTGGCCTCTCCTGCTGTTATGTTTCCTAGTGTTTCTAATATTCCATCAATCCATCTTTTGCTCTTCTGTTGGCCTCTCCTGCTGTTATGTTTCCTAGTGTTTCTAATATTCCATCAATCCATCTTTTGTTCTTCTGTTGGCCTCTCCTGCTGTTATGTTTCCTAGTGTTTTTAATATTCCATCAATCCATCTTTTGCTCTTCTGTTGACCTCTCCTGCTGTTATGTTTCCTAATGTTTCTAATATTCCATCAATCCATCTTTTGCTCTTCTGTTGGTCTCTCCTGCTGTTATGTTTCCTAGTGTTCTAATTCCATCAGTCCTTCTTTTGCTCTTCTGTTGGCCTCTGTTGCTGTTATGTTTCCTAGTGTTTCTAATATTCCATTAATCCATCTTTTGCTCTTCTGCTGGCCTCTCCTGCTGTTATGTTTCCTAGTGTTTTTAATATTCCAACAATCCATCTTTTGCTCTTCTGTTGGCCTCTCCTGCTGTTATGTTTCCTAGTGTTTCTAATATTCCATCAATCCATCTTTTGCTCTTCTGCTGGCCTCTCCTGCTGTTATGTTTCCTAGTGTTTCTAATATTCCATCAATCCATCTTTTGTTCTTCTGTTGGCCTCTGTTGCTGTTATGTTTCCTAGTGTTTCTAATATTCCATTAATCCATCTTTTGCTCTTCTGCTGGCCTCTCCTGCTGTTATGTTTCCTAGTGTTTCTAATATTCCATCAATCCATCTTTTGTTCTTCTGTTGGCCTCTCCTGCTGTTATGTTTCCTAGTGTTTCTAATATTCCATCAATCCATCTTTTGCTCTTCTGTTGGCCTCTCCTGCTGTTATGTTTCCTAGTGTTTCTAATATTCCATCAATCCATCTTTTGTTCTTCTGTTGGCCTCTCCTGCTGTTATGTTTCCTAGTGTTTCTAATATTCCATCAATCCATCTTTTGCTCTTCTGTTGACCTCTCCTGCTGTTATGTTTCCTAATGTTTCTAATATTCCATCAATCCATCTTTTGCTCTTCTGTTGGTCTCTCCTGCTGTTATGTTTCCTAGTGTTCTAATTCCATCAGTCCTTCTTTTGCTCTTCTGTTGGCCTCTGTTGCTGTTATGTTTCCTAATGTTTTTAATATTCCAACAATCCATCTTTTGCTCTTCTGTTGGCCTCTCCTGCTGTTATGTTTCCTAGTGTTTCTAATATTCCATCAATCCATCTTTTGCTCTTCTGCTGGCCTCTCCTGCTGTTATGTTTCCTAGTGTTTCTAATATTCCATCAATCCATCTTTTGTTCTTCTGTTGGCCTCTCCTGCTGTTATGTTTCCTAGTGTTTCTAATATTCCATCAATCCATCTTTTGCTCTTCTGTTGACCTCTCCTGCTGTTATGTTTCATAGTGTTTCTAATATTCCATCAATCCACCTTTTGCTCTTCTGTTGGCCTCTCCTGCTGTTATGTTTCCTAGTGTTTCTAATATTCCATCAATCCATCTTTTGCTCTTCTGTTGGCCTCTCCTGCTGTTATGTTTCCTAGTGTTTCTAATATTCCATCAATCCATCTTTTGTTCTTCTGTTGGCCTCTCCTGCTGTTATGTTTCCTAGTGTTTCTAATATTCCATCAATCCATCTTTTGTTCTTCTGTTGGCCTCTCCTGCTGTTATGTTTCCTAGTGTTTCTAATATTCCATCAATCCATTTTTTTTCATGGTCAACCTTTGGGTCTGGTGTTAATGTTGCCTTTGTTGAAGACTAAGTGTATTATATTTCTCTATTGTGTTTATCTTAGTCTTTAATTCAGACTGGCATCACTACAGTAAGGATATTCCCATATCTGCTCTGCTGCCCATTCCAGCAACCATTGAAGTGTCTGTTGTCTACTGATTTTGCCTGCCGTGCATTGATTGAACATGTATTTTTTCGCTGCTATTGTATTGTTTCCTGCTTTTGTCCGTTGTGGTGCCACGATACACCATTCCTTTGGCATGTGGGTTATCATCCATTTCATTGTCGCTTTCCTGTGACAGATAGTCTTTAAAAACTCTGTATTGTCATGTCTTCTTCCTCTTCTACCTTTCAGCTCCCTGTGGAGCATAGGTCTTCAACAAACACTTTCCAAGTCGTTCTGTTTTTTTGCCATTCTTTTAAGATCGTTCCATGTCTTCTCCATCATCTTCATCTCTGCTTCGATCTGTCTTCTCCAAGAATTCCTTGGTCTTCCACTTTGTCTTTTCCTCTGGGGATTCCAAAAAAGGGCCTGTTGTGTAATACTCTCAGTTGGCTTCCGCAGTGTGTGTCTTATCCAGCACCATCATCTTCACTGTATCTCTTTATCCACTGGTATTTGACTGGTGCATTTCCATTATTCTGTGTTAGTGATTTTGTCCTGCCATTTCCATCCTTTTTGTATTGTCATGTGGTCAAGCGTTATTATGGAAAAGTACCAGTCAAATACCAGTGGATAAAGAGATACTGCAAAGACGATGGCGCTGGACAGGACACACTCTGTGGAAGCCAACTGAGAGTATTACACAACAGGCCCTTTTTTGGAATCCCCAAGAAAAAAGACAAAGAGGAAGACCAAAATATTCTTGGAGAAGACAGATGGAAGCAGAGATGAAGATGGTGGGGAAGACATGGAATGATCTTAAAAGAATGGTAAGGAATAGAACGTCTTGGAAAGTGTTTGTTGAAGACCTATGCTCCACAGGGAGCTGGAAGTGTTTGTTGAAGATCTATGCTCCACAGGGAGCTGAAAGTGTTTGTTGAAGACCTATGCTCCACAGGGAGCTGAAAGTGTTTGTTGAAGACCTATGCTCCACAGGGAGCTGAAAGTGTTTGTTGAAGACCTATGCTCCACTGGAAGCTGAAAGTGTTTGTTGAAGATCTATGCTCCACAGGGAGTTAAAAGTGTTTGTTGAAGACCTATGCTCCACAGGGAGCTGAAAGTGTTTGTTGAAGACCTATGCTCCACTGGGAGCTGAAAGTGTTTGTTGAAGACCTATGCTCCACAGGGAGCTGAAAGTGTTTGTTGAAGACTTATGCTCCACAGGGAGCTGAAAGTGTTTGTTGAAGACCTATGCTCCACAGGGAGCTGAAAGGTAGAAGAAGAATACCACTTTCGTTACATGCTTAGTTAGAAATGTAATGGAGGGAACACCTTCCTTTACTTTTAGTTAACAAAGTTGACAGAATTTGCACTTTGTTTTACAGACTGTAGTTAACAAAGTTGACAGAATTTTGACATAGAATCTATTTTACTCTTTTTTACAGATTACAATGAACAAAGTTGACATAGAATCTATTTTATTCTTTTTTTTGACAGATTGCAGTTAACAAACCTGGTAGAGATGCCAGATGCACTTGGCGACATGGACATTTCACAGCTCACAGACTACATTCCTGATGACATCGATGAGATGAATGACATCAGTGTTGAACAACTCCTGGCAACTACCAGCTTGCCAGTTAGAAGTTATAATATAAACAATTAGCTTGACTTGTGTGATAAATCTGGCAATGTATGAACCATTTAGACCCTGAAGTTAATCGTTCTCTGTGAAGTGGGCTGTGTCTCTGGATCGTTACTTGTGATATTTCAGGAGAGACAACCATAATATTTTCTCAGTTTTAATTAATTTTGATTTTGAATTTCAACTTTAAGAATTTGGTGGTTCTGATTTCATTGTAAGTTTTTTTGTTAGAGATCTGTCGAGGTGGTTTTTAGATTTATAAGTGGTTGAGACAGTGTCAATCGGGGATATGGGAGGATTGTTGAGGTTAGGATTGTGAAATGATTGAAGGATTGGCAAATGTTTTGAAAGCTTGTGAAATGATTGAAGGATTTGGAATGATTGGAAAGATTATGAATTAAGAAGGGATTGGGAATGATTGGAAAGATTGTGAAAGGATTGAAGAATTGGGAAATGATGGAGGAATTGGGAAATGATTGGAAAGATTGTGAAATGATTGAAGGATTGAGAAATGATTGGAGAGATTGTGAAAGGATTGAGTAAAAAAGTAAAGTACCCCCGTCACGCCAAGTGGCGTAAAGGGAATGTGGTGTTAGTGACCATAAATTTTACAGACCTTCGGAGCATGATTTTTGGGGTAATGTGGTCGGTATTACGCCCGTGTCGCTTTACTTTCCCAGGAAAAAATCCGGTACCCATTAAAGGCTGGGTGAACCCGGAAGCCATCGGTTGGGATCGAACCCTACCCCTTGTCGAAAGGATTGAAGGATTGTGAAGTGATGGAGAGACTGTGAAACAAAGGAGGGATATGGATATGCCTGAAGAAATTGAGAAATGTTGGTAAAAATCAGAAATGCTGTTTTATCGTGAAGTGTAAAAAAAAAAACTATCTTTACGACACATATTACCATTGCTAGTGTATATGAGGGGGCACACGATAGAACTAGAGGGATAAAGGCCGCTTGGTCAAGGACACATACACTTTCCTAATTATCACTTCCGGTGACCCCTGAGTGTTTCATTTTTTTTCTTCCTTTGATGATGGATTTTTTTTCATTTGAGTAGTACGAAAGGTACTATGGTATCGTAAAAAAAACCCACCTGTTTTTTTATTTAAAACTCTACCAAACTTCAAGAAATTCATTTCCTCCCCTTTTTTTTTCTCTCATGATGGGGGAAATCTCCTCGGCTGTCAGCGCTAACATCAAAAAAATCTTTGTAACATGGGATAGTCAGCGAAGAAGTCACGGAGCATACGGGCTGAGCTGACGCCTGATGGCCTCCATGTTCTTAGACAACGTGACACCTCTCAGTAGCGGGGGAGTCATGTGATTTAGTTTTAAGCTAAAAATCGACCGTAAAGTAAATCAGGAAATTATTACCACATCTGATCCGCATGTCTTGTCTTAAGTAAGCACACTAGTAAAATTAAAGACGCGGAGGGGCATATAGTAAATATGAATGTTAGTGACTATAAATTGTACAGACCTTCAGCACATGAATTTTGGGGTAATGTGGTCAGTAATATGCCCATGCCGCTTTACTTTCCCAGAAAAAAATATCTCTCTCTTTCTCTGCGATCAAGACTCAATCAGAGTAGGATTCCAGACTCTCTCATGAAGTCAGCTGTCTGTTTAAGTGAATCGATTGCCCCATATAGTTTCTCTTCCAGGGAGGTGGGTGTGGACCACATTGCTCTTCTCAGGTCTGTGCACTGGGGGCAATCCTGTAGAACATGTTTTGTTGTCATATTGTCCAGTGTACAGTGGCATAGGCTGGTTGTACCTATTTTGAATTTGGTGAACATGTGATTTCTCATTCTATTGTAGGTGAAGTATGATTACTTGATCCCTCCTTGATAGTTGATGGTATCCGTCCCTCTTGTTATGCTTTGGGTGTTCTCATCGAAAAAAAATCTGATACCCATTTAAACCTGGGTGAACCCGGAAGCCATCACATCAGGATCGGACACGGCCTCTTGTCGTTAGTAGTCCAGTTCACTAACCACTGAGCTATCGCGACTCCAACATAATAAACACACAGCTGTGCAGCAAAATTTCAAAGATAGTTTTATTTTCAAAACTCTAAATGGTGCACGTACGTGGTAGTAATTTTTACGACGGAATTGTGAAAACGCGAGTCACAGATATGAATTGTAATCTAGGGTTAACTCTATGACCCACTTTATTTGAAGAAAAACATATTTTAATCTATTTAGCTACTTGCTTATGAATTGTTATATAATTTGTACATTTCTTTGATTATGTGCTAGGCAGATGTATAGAGTTAATTCAATAATTGCCATTCATCTAGTAGCACACTACACATCTGTATCATCATCATAATCATCATCATCATGTGCCATACCGGTTGGCGTAGGCGATCATGTCCTTCCACAATCTTCTATCTACAGTACATCGTATCAGTTCTGTTGTTGACTGTTTTCCATGCCATGACACCAAGCTATCCAGTATTTTCTCTCTTTGTTGTCGGGATCTCTCTTTCCTTTTATTTTGCCAGTTGTTAACCAAGTATACCAACTTTCCTCTTCTCATGATGTGCCCGAAAAATGTTGATTGCTTCTTTCTGATGTTTTTTAAGAGCTCCCTTTTTGTGTTAGCCTCTTTGAGAACTTCCTCATTGGTCTTTTTAGCTGTCCACTGAACTTTCAACATTCTTCTGAGAAATCCCACCTCTGTGGCCTCCAATCGTCTTTTCATTTGTTTGTCTACTGTCCATGATTCTCTTCCATAGGTCAGAATTGGTTCTATATAGCACCGATGAACTCTCTTTCTCACTTCTATTGACATAGATTTGTTGCATAAGATATTTTTCATTTTCTGAAATAACACAGCAGTATAGCAGTGATAGTTTAGTTGTCTTGCTGGTTTGCTTATTTAAGAGATATAACTTTTTTATGTTAAAACCAGTGATGGAAAATGTAAAACTGAAATAAACAAAAGAATAGGAATGGCAAAAAGTAATTTTAATGTCAATGAAAAATATACTAACATCAAAACAAAATAACACCAGGGCTTAAACTAAGAATAGCAAAATGTTATATCTTCTCAACTTTCCTATATGGTGTATAAACATGGACATTAGACAAGAAAACAGAACAGAAAATTGAAGCCTTTGAAATGTGGATTTACAGAAAAATAAGAATTGGATGGAAGGAAAAGAAAACAAACCACGAAGTCTTAAAACAACTAAAAATGAAAAGATAACTACTAAACACAATTCAAACAAGACAAATGAGATTTTTGGGGCATGTTAGAAGACACAACTGCCTACTAAAATTAATCTTGGAAAGGAAAATACAAGGTAAAAGAGGCAGACAAAGACTAACATGGACGAGTAACATCAAAAGATGGACAAGCCAGCTTATAACAACCTGCATCATCAAAGCAAGAAACGGAGCGGAATGGCGCTCCATGGCAGCCAACCTTCGATGCGGAGATGGCGCACCATGATGATGATGATGTTCATAAATGAAGATGATAGCTAAAATTGTGATGAATGTTTCTGGTACATTTTGAATATTTCAATTTGAAATATTTACACATTTAATTGTCTGTAATCAAGAGAATGTATGTGAAAGCTGGAAAGCATCAAAGAGATTGAGAAATAATTAAACACTTTTTCAGACAAATGCCTAAGAAAAATACTTAGTTATGGTTGTAGTTAAAGATCAATACATGTGAGATGTGATGCTAGAGAAAAGTAACAAACAACACAAGAAGAGATAGAATACCAAATGAAACCATAAGAAAAATGGTAGGAACAAAACCCTGCCAAGAATATATAGAACAACAACAACTTAAATGGTTTGGCCACCTGGTCAGAATGAATCCTCACCAATCACCATCAAGGGCGTTCTTCTCAAGAATGCATGGGAAAATACCAAGAGGAAGACATAGAAGAAGATGGATAGATGCAGTGACAGAGACATGTAACAACAAAGAAAAATCACTAATTCAGACAGTTCGAGCAGCTCAAGAACGACAAATGATATAAACCACGACACCTTTTAGGTATCAGTGAGAAAGAGAAAAGAAGAAGATGGATAGATGCAGTGACAGAGACATGTAACAACAAAGGAAAATCACTAATTCAGACAATTCGAGCAGCACAAGAACGACAAATGATATAAACCACGACACCTTTTAGGTATCAGTGAGAAAGAGAAAAGAAGAAGATGGATAGATGCAGTGACAGAGACATGTAACAACAAAGGAAAATCACTAATTCAGACAATTCGAGCAGCACAAGAACGACAAATGATATAAACCACGACACCTTTTAGGTATCAGTGAGAAAGAGAAAAGAAGAAGATGGATAGATGCAGTGACAGAGACATGTAACAACAAAGGAAAATCACTAATTCAGACAATTCGAGCAGCACAAGAACGACAAATGATATAAACCACGACACCTTTTAGGTATCAGTGAGAAAGAGAAAAGAAGAAGATGGTTGTAGTTAGCCGAAGGACCTGGTATCACTGCAAACGAATTAAAGTCCATAATTGCTCAACCGCCCGTGGGAGTTGAATCATCCGAATTAAAACTTATCTCATTGAAGGATCCAAACAAAGAAAGGCAACTGCAGTCCCCATCATAGCAGCTACAGCACACACCAAGTGACAGAAGGCCAAGTGGCACCAAAAGTGAATGCAGCTGAACTGTCCTTTGTCCTACTATATCATTCATCATAGGCATTTGGAATATTGAAACACAATCTGGATGAAAAACACAGCTCACAGTGTGCACAGAGCACTAAACTCAGTAGCTCCAGCAGCAAGCTGGACTTGTAATACGAAGATACTGCAACAAGGAACACTTTTCAGGCTGAGCCTCAATGGTTCCTGCCGCCTATCCATGATATTGACCCTCTGTGTACAAAATACTCTGTATACAATAGAATTAATTCAAGACTAATATAGAGATAAGAGAAATGGTCATGCAACCAACGATCTCATCTACAATGGAATGAATTCAAGACTAATATAGAGATAAGAGAAATGGTCATGCAACCAACGATCTCATCTACAATGGAATGAATTCAAGACTAATATAGAGATAAGAGAAATGGTCATGCAACCAACGATCTCATCTACAATGGAATGAATTCAAGACTAATATAGAGATAAGAGAAATGGTCATGCAACCAACGATCTCATCTACAATGGAATGAATTCAAGACTAATATAGAGATAAGAGAAATGGCCATGCAACCAATGATCTCATTTACAATGGAATGAATTCAAGACTAATATAGAGATAAGAGAAATGGTCATGCAACCAACGATCTCATCTACAATGGAATGAATTCAAGACTAATATAGAGATAAGAGAAATGGTCATGCAACCAACGATCTCATCTACAATGGAATGAATTCAAGACTAATATAGAGATAAGAGAAATGGTCATGTACCCTACGATCTCATCTACAATGGAATGAATTCAAGACTAATATAGAGACAAGAGAAATGGTCATGTACCCTACGATCTCATCTACAATGGAATGAATTCAAGACTAATATAGAGATAAGAGAAATGGTCATGTAACCAACGATCTCATCTACAATGGAATGAATTCAAGACTAATATAGAGACAAGAGAAATGGTCATGTACCCTACGATCTCATCTACAATGGAATGAATTCAAGACTAATATAGAGACAAGAGAAATGGTCATGTAACCTACGATCTCATCTACAATGGAATGAATTCAAGACTAATATAGAGATAAGAGAAATGGTCATGCAACCAATGATCTCATCTACAATGGAATGAATTCAAGACTAATATAGAGATAAGAGAAATGGTCATGCAACCAATGATCTCATCTACAATGGAATGAATTCAAGACTAATATAGAGATAAGAGAAATGGTCATGCAACCAATGATCTCAGCTACAATGGAATGAATTCAAGACTAATATAGAGATAAGAGAAATGGTCATGCAACCAACGATCTCATCTATAATGGAATGAATTCAAGACTAATATAGAGATAAGAGAAATGGTCATGTAACCTACGATCTCATCTACAATGGAATGAATTCAAGACTAATATAGAGACAAGAGAAATGGTCATGTAACCTACGATCTCATCTACAATGGAATGAATTCAAGACTAATATAGAGATAAGAGAAATGGTCATGTACCCTACGATCTCATCTACAATGGAATGAATTCAAGACTAATATAGAGATAAGAGAAATGGTCATGTAACCAACGATCTCATCTACAATGGAATGAATTCAAGACTAATATAGAGACAAGAGAAATGGTCATGCAGTCAAAGATCTCATCTACAATGGAATGAATTCAAGACTAATATAGAGACAAGAGAAATGGTCATGTAACCTACGATCTCATCTACAATGGAATGAATTCAAGACTAATATAGAGATAAGAGAAATGGTCATGTAACCAATGATCTCATCTACAATGGAATGAATTCAAGACTAATATAGAGATAAGAGAAATGGTCATGCAACCAACGATCTCATCTACAATGGAATGAATTCAAGACTAATATAGAGACAAGAGAAATGGTCATGTAACCTACGATCTCATCTACAATGGAATGAATTCAAGACTAATATAGAGATAAGAGAAATGGTCATGTAACCAATGATCTCATCTACAATGGAATGAATTCAAGACTAATATAGAGATAAGAGAAATGGTCATGCAACCAATGATCTCATCTACAATGGAATGAATTCAAGACTAATATAGAGATAAGAGAAATGGTCATGCAACCAACGATCTCATCTACAATGGAATGAATTCAAGACTAATATAGAGACAAGAGAAATGGTCATGTAACCTACGATCTCATCTACAATGGAATGAATTCAAGACTAATATAGAGACAAGAGAAATGGTCATGTAACCTACGATCTCATCTACAATGGAATGAATTCAAGACTAATATAGAGATAAGAGAAATGGTCATGTACCCTACGATCTCATCTACAATGGAATGAATTCAAGACTAATATAGAGATAAGAGAAATGGTCATGTAACCAACGATCTCATCTACAATTAAGGAAAGAAGATGGACATATGTTGGACATGTGCTGAGAAGAGATAATAATAGAATTTTAAAATAGGCTCTTCTGTGGGAAACATTGGGATACAGAAAAAGAGGAAAAGGAAAGACACTAAAATGAACACTTATAAGAGAAGCAATGTTGGCGGGCATAGACGCATTAGATAGGATCAAACATCTCACCCAGAACAGACATGATTGATGAAAGACATTCCAGCTCTATGTGACGTTATGCGGAGCTGGAATGGTCAGGAAAAGAAAGTGACCATGTGATGAGAAGAGACAGGAAGAGAATCTCAAAGCAGGCCCTTAAATGGGAACCAGCGGGTAATAATCAATGAGGGTCAACCTATAGAAACACTGAAAAGGACACTGAGATGAGGCACAACAACAACGGGCATCAGCTCCCTTGCTGAGGTTAAGAGGCATACTCTGAACAGGGACATACGGCAAAATACAATGTGGATCCTGTGCAGAGTCTGACACTGGATAGCACAGGTTGTTAAATATATGGGGAATCTGGAGTTGCTGCCCTTTATGTTGCCTCAAAGGGACAATAGGAGGTGGATCGATTGTGGCTTTTTTTTTTCTTTTATCCTATTCTTCTTTCTTGAGTCTTATGTCATTGATGTGTTTTCTAGGGCACTTTCTGTGGCTTGCTACATAGTGATATTTATTGTTTTATTAAATTCCCTCAATCCCTCTTCTTCTTGGTCTACCTCTATATCTTGGGTGTTCCATTTTGTTGTTATAAGCTCTTGATGATGGTGCTGAGGGGTTCATGCTATTGTTGTTAATTTTGAATATTTCAAACCAGAAAATGTCAAAATAGTTAAAAATTGAAGCGTATCTTCTTGTAAAGTTCATCTCTTCAAAAGAAGTGCATGGGCACTTACAGCACACTCAAACACAGGCAGAATAGCCAAGGAAGACAGTGGTGCATATGTTATGACCACGAGTAGCATGACGATGGAGGTGATGGCAGTGACCAGGGTATTCAGATGGTTAGAGTCACAAGACTACATCCACGCATGTATACTGAGTGATTCGATGAGCATGAGAAAAGTGGAGGTGGGATCTGTATGCATGCAATGGGTAGAGTCGTTGTAGAAGTCAAGAATATATGGGGTCACCTTTGTCTACGTCCCTGGACATGCGGGAGTATGGGGAAATGAAAGAGTGGACAGGTTGGCTAGCTGCGCTATTGTTGAAGACGGTGAACCGATGGAACTGGTGGACATCATCATTACCCTCTGAGATGTGGGAAGAGCACAAGACTTCAGCAACCATGAGTCCACATCACTCCTTTGGGTGAAAAGGATGGGAGTTAAGATGGGCACAGCCAGAAATGAGAAACGCAGTTGTCATATAAGAAGACTTATCAAACAACACAGATCTGGAGTCGTCAGTCGCTGGACATTGCATGACTTGCTGAAGTGGAGATCTGAGCACCTATGGACATGTTCGGAGTGCAATGATGATGCCCCGTAAATAATTCAATAACTCTTCTCTCCCCTTGTACCCATTTGGGTGTCGAGGGAGATACAAAGTTCTGGTTCTCTCCCTTTTGACGGCTTCAATCATTGTCAATTGATGTTGTTGTAGCGTTTCTTTGATGTTGTCTGTCCATCTTACCCTGGGTCTGCCTCTTGCTCTCCTCCCTTCTCCACTTTTAATATAAGCTTTGTATGGTAAGGAATCACACGACATTCTTTCTAGATGAGCAAACCAGTTTATTTGTTGTTTCTGTATGTAGCTTAGGATTGGTTCAATGTCTACTCTTTCTAGATGGACAAACCAGTTTATTTGTTGTTTCTGTATGTAGCTTAGGATTGGTTCAATGTCTACTCTTTCTAGATGGACAAACCAGTTTATTTGTTGTTTCTGTATGTAGCTTAGGATTGGTTCAATGTCTACTCTTTCTCTTATAAAGAAAATAAATAGAAAATGAACAGCTAAACTAACAGAAAGGCAAACCAAAACATTTTGGCAAAAGACTTCCTCAAATATAACAAACAAACAATACACTTTAAACACAAAAATCCAAGCCAAAAAAAACATAACACAGCTCAAAATTTGTTATAATATAATTTCTGATTCCATCTCTTCTGGTCATTGCAAGCGCTTTTACTTGACACCACATCTCTGTGGGGTAAGCTTTTTTTTTATGTTTTGTCGTTAGTGACCATGTTTGGCATTGATAACACAATGTTGGAATGAATATACTTTGTATAAGATGTTTCTTGGTGGTGATAGGTATTGCCTATGGAGTTAATCTGCCGAAATATCATAATCCAAAATGAATTAAACTGCTCAAAATACAAAACAGGCTGGACTCAATAGCGGGAGATCAATAATAATAAGTGAATATTATTGTAGAGGGAAACTTCCGTTGCGATAGATCAGCGAATAATTTCAGGGGAAGAGATATGTTTACAACACTGGAAAAAAATCACAAACAAACAACAACAGAGGAAAAAAAAACAAAGAACGATATATGGTCTGAAGCAGGATCGAACCTGTACTCCTCAGCACATCGCCTTGCCACAAGAACCAAATGCTAGAGCACACAGCCAACTCAGCTATCTTGAAAAGATAGCTATTATTGGCGATGTCTTTCATGCATGTGTACTCATGGCTATAGCATAGGGTTGCGAACACAGCTTTGGAATAAATTGTATATCTGTATTTTCCTACGGTTTCCGGTTGGATCCAAAATGGAGGATTTGTTTTCTCCGGCTTGGTATAGAACCGCTGATCAGAGGTTTAACAAGCCGCTATCGTAAAAACGATTTTGTTAATGAAACGTAGACCTGACACAGAGCTCTCATGTGGGAAACAACAGGTAAGAGGAAAAGAGACATTGAGAAGAACATTGATGAGAGAGGCAAGAGCAGCAGGAATCAGCTGCCTCAATGAGATAGAGTTGCTTGCACAGAACAGAGACAAATGGCAAGATTTGATGTTGGTTATTGGTATGGAAGGCCCTGGTATCATTGTAAACGAATTAAAATCCATAATTGCTCAACCGCCCGTGCCAGTTGAATCATCTGATTTAATATTTCATCTCTCAAACAAAGAAAGGTAGCTGTAGTACCCATCGTAGCAGTCTCAGCACATGCCAAAAGACATAAGGCGAAACCACGCAGAAAGTGAACACAGTCAACTGTTCCTTGACATTCGATATCATCATAAACAATTGGAATATCGAAACATGATCAAAACAGATTTGATTTGATAACATATCTTTGACTTGACTTAATCCCTTATGAGCTATGAGCTCTTTACAGCTTAATGCCTCTCGCATGAAGGCACAGGTCCTTCTCAGTTGAACAGATGAAGAGTACAGTGTGTTATTGATGGTTGGAGGTAGTGGGAGTAACATGCTCCGTCAGTTTTGTAAATGGGGACAGTGTAGTAGCAGGTAATCTACTGTCTCAGATTGTTGACGGCAGTGTCTGCAGATTGGATCGTGTTGTGTTTTTATTCTGCTCAGGTGTTGATTGGTAGGAGCATGGCCTGTTCTCAGCTGGAATATCAGGCTTTGATCCCTTCGCCTCAGCTCCCCCACAGGGTCGAGGGGGTCTGATTTTGTTTGATATCTGTAGAGTAGGCGTCCAAGTCTTTGCTGAAGCCCACATATTTAACCATTCCTCGTGGTAGTTGTTTCTCAAAATTTGCTTGCATGTTTTGAGGCTAACTTGAACAGGAAGCTGTGGTAGAGATGCTCCCAGTTTAGCCAACCTATCCGCTATCTCATTTCCCGCAATGCCGATGTGACCAGGGATCCATTGTAGGGTTACAGCCACGCCATAGGTAGTGGAGAGTTGGTTGGATAAAGATCTTATATTGGAAACCTCGAATGTTAGTCCGCTTTCAATTGCTTCGAGTGCTGATTTAGAATCCGAGAAAATATAAATATCTTCCGGTGCGATGGTGCCACATTCGAAGTCTACAAATATCCTTCTGAGTGCTCTCTCAATAGCTATAATTTCTGCAGAGTAATTGGAGCAGTATTCTCCGCATGGACCGTAAATTTGGGGGTAGTTGTCTGGGTGAGAGTAGGGATACTTGACAACAGCACCGTAACCAGCATTTAGGGTGGCCTTGAATGCAGATCCATCAGTATAAACGTGGACGTCATTGCGTGGATACTGGTCAATGGTTTCCAGTGCTATGGCTTTGAGTATGGGAGGTAGAGTATTTCTATCAGCTAAGGGGTCGGAGAGCTCAGTCCTGACATCGGGGACAACTATTTGGTGGCAAAGTGCTTCAGGGCGGATGGGTATAGCATATCTTTACAAGGATTGAAAACTGCTAGAATAAAAATTTAGATAAGAGAAAGAGTATCTGGGTCTATGCCCTATGGGCCGGCTATGGCTCGAAAGGTCAATAGATGGATAGATTTTCCCATTAAGACAAGTATCTCCCAGATAGGTCAGGGCTGAATACTTGCATTGCAGATGAACAGTTATAGAAGAAAACAGCACGAATAGTAGCTGCAGTGGTTTAGGTTGCTGAGTTGGCGGTGTGCTCTAGCATTTGGTTCTCATGGCAAGGCGCTGCGCCAAGGGGTACGGGTTCAATCAGGAGGGCCTCGGTAGACTAGTTGGGAAAACCACCCGACTGGGCTAATGATGTTTGGACAACCCGTGTTCGATTCCCTCTGGGAGCAGTGTGAGTTGTACTCATGGTTGGGGAAAAAAATACCCCCCCTGGTTGACCCAGCCACTGGCAGCAATGAGTACCAGGGTTGTACTCTGGGAAGGTGAGGAATGCCGCCTTGCATCATGAGTTTTGATGCTTGAAGCGACACTATCCAGAAGTCTCCCAACACTTCTGGATATTTAGCCGGGCACATATGGGTGACAACTCACAAGCTAAGACGCCGATTCAGGTCCTCGTACTTCACCTTTTTACCTTTACAGGTTTGACCCAGCTTCAGATCATCTGTTGTTGATTATGTATAATTTTTTTCCGAGCGTTGTAAACATACTTCTTCCCCTGAAATGATTCGCTGGGCTCGATGGTGGTTAGAATCTCTGGTGAGGTCTTTTCTGACAAAAATCTGCCTCAATTTTGAGCCAGGACATGCAGGTTTAAGAGAGAATAGGTGTCTTGACAGGCTTGCCACTTTGGCTGAGTTTGAGTGTGGAAGAAGGGCAATAGACCAGGTGTAAGAGAGAATAGGTGTCTTGACAGGCTTGCCACTTTGGCTGAGTTTGAGTGTGGAAGAAGGGCAATAGACCAGGTGTAAGAGAGAATAGGTGTCTTGACAGGCTTGCCACTTTGGCTGATTTTGAGTGCAGGAGAAGGGCAACGGACGAGGTGTAAGAGAGAATAGGTGTCTTGACAGGCTTGCCACTTTGGCTGAGTTTGAGTGCAGGAGAAGGGCAATGGACCAGGTGTAAGAGAGAATAGGTGTCTTGACAGGCTTGCCACTTTGGCTGATTTTGAGTGCAGAAGAAGGGCAATGGACCAGGTGTAAGAGAGAATAGGTGTCTTGACAGGCTTGCCACTTTGGCTGATTTTGAGTGCGGAAGAAGGGCAGTGGACCACTCTGACATTCAAAATGCCCTCAGGTACGGTGGACAAAAAACAGACTCAGAAAATGACTCTGAATCCGCAAACATGAACAAACTCCAGGAATATAATGTTATGGAGGAAGATGCAAGACGAAAGCACTTTGCAGGAATCCAAAGAAGAGTTGTGAACCAACACAATACCAGTGTCGTTAGTCGCTACACGTTGATGGATATACTGCGGAAGAGATCTGAGCACTCATGGACTTTTCCGTGAGGATGACTTGTCGACTAAACTAAATTAAACTAAATTCAACTAACCTATACTAAATTAAACTAACCTAAACTAAATTAAACTAAACTCAACTGAATTGATCATATTTATATTTTGTGCGGTGTAAAAAATTGGAACCACCCCCAATTAATATAAATCTTAAGTAAGAGAAATGTCACATCGTCATTAACTTTTGCTATAAAATTTTAGGTTTAGAACTAAAGCGCCACTTTGTGATTAAAACAAGCAACTGTGAAGGTTAAGGTAAAGTACAAGACTTCAATCAGCGTCTTAGGATGTGAGTTTTCACCCATTTGTGCTCGGCACCCTATCCAGAAGTGTTCGGAGACTTCTGGATATCGTTGCGTCAAGCATTGAAACTCACGATGCGAGGTGGCATTCCTCACCTTCCCAGAGTACTACCCTGGTGCCCATTTCTGCCGCGGGAGGTAATTTTTGTTTCCAATCACGAGTACAACTCACACTGCTCCCAGCGGGAATCGAACACGGGTTGTCGGTAGCCCAGTCGGGTGGTTTTCCCATCTAGGCTACCCAGGGAGGGGCGCCAGTGATAACAATAAAGTTGTAATTCAGAGATAGTTAGAGTGTGGTTTTAAACATGGCCAACCGTGTAGGATTATGGGTAAAAGTTTTATTTATCAGCAGCTCTTAGTGTATCTGTCATCTTGTGTATCTAGTGTATCTTAGTGTATATGTCATCTTGTGTATCTAGTGTATCTTAGTGTATATGTCATCTAGTGTATCTTAGTGTATATGTCATCTAGTGTATCTTAGTGTATATGTCATCTAGTGTATCTTATTGTATATGTCATCTAGTGTATCTTAGTGTATATGTCATCTAGTGTATCTTATTGTATATGTCATCTAGTGTATCTTAGTGTATATGTCATCTAGTGTATCTTAGTGTATATGTCATCTAGTGTATCTTAGTGTATATGTCATCTTGTGTATCTTAGTGTATATGTCATCTAGTGTATCTTAGTGTATATGTCATCTTGTGTATCTTAGTGTATATGTCACCTAGTGTATCTTAGTGTATATGTCATCTAGTGTATCTTAGTGTATATGTCATCTAGTGTATCTTATTGTATATGTCATCTAGTGTATCTTAGTGTATATGTCATCTAGTGTATCTTAGTGTATATGTCATCTAGTGTATCTTAGTGTATATGTCATCTTGTGTATCTAGTGTATCTTAGTGTATCTATCAATCCTATCTATGCATCCTTCTCTCCGTCTGTCTATCTTTCATTTGTCTGAAGAATTAAGGAACAGGCAAATAAATGCAGTACTGCTGTAAAGCTGATGACTCTACACACAAACTAGGTCACATTTTTATATATAATCATTTCTCTCTCTCTCTCTCTCTCTCTATATATATATATATATATCTAAGGTATGCTGATGATACAGTCTTAATCGCTAAGAGTGAAAATGAGTTACAAGAAATGTTGGACATTATAGTGAAGGAAAGCAAAAATAAAGGACTCAGCCTTAATAGTAAAAAGACAGAGGTAATGGTTACAACAAAGAAAAAGACATCACCTCAGTGCAAAATAAAGACAAGTGGAACGATATTAAAACAGGTAAATGAATTTAAATATTTGGGAACTTTGTTAACCTCAGACGGAAGATGTACAACAGAGGTGAGATGCAGAATGGCTCAGGCAAAAACAGCTTTCCAAAAAATGACGAAGATACTATGCAATCCATTTTTGACAATAGAAACAAGAAAAAGAGTTCTTAAATGTTATATAGAGCCAGTCTTAACATATGGATGCGAATCATGGACAATAGGACAACAGACAAGAAAATCACCGGAGTCTGTAGAAATGTGGTTTTACAGAAGAATGTTAAGAATACCATGGACAGCTAAGAAGAGTAATGAAAAAGTTCTGAAAGAGGTCAAAGCAAAAAGAGAACTGATTTCCAATATTAGGAAGAAACAATCATCATTTTTTGGCCATGTAATGAGAAGAGAACAGCTGGAATATATTGTAACAACTGTGAAAATTGAGGGACGAAGAGATAGAGGGAAGCAAAGAGAAAAAATACCAGACAGCTTAAGAGAATGGCTTGGCAGAAGGTCAACAACAGAAATGATAAATAGCTGCCGAGATCGAAAGTTGTGGAGAGACATGATCACATACGCCAGTAGGCCCTGTACTTGATGATGATGATATATATATATTTAACGAGGAAATTAGAGAAATCGCCAATCAACCACTAATATCTTCAGTAATAAAGAAAAGACGATGGTCATATGTTGGACATGTGATGAGGAGAGATAATAACTGAATAGCAAAGCAAGCCCTCATGTGGGAAACAACAGGTAAGAGGAAAAGAGGGCGACCCAGAGAGACACTGAGAAGAACATTGAGCAGCGAGGGAAAGGCAGCAAGAGCTGACTCACTCAATGAGATAGAGCTGCTTGCTCAGAACAGAGACAAATGGCGAGATTTGATAAAAGATCTTTACAAGGATTGAAAGCTGCTAGAATAAAAATTGTAATAAGAGAAAAAGTATCTGGGTCTATGCCCTATGGGCCGGCTACGGCTCGAAAGGTCAATAGATAGATAGATGTTTATACTTTCATAGATGTTTATACTTTCATATTTCCACATCTCACCTATCCTCCAACATGTAGCACATCTCTCTCTCTCTATCTCACTCTCTCTCTCTCTCTCTCACTCTCTCTCTCTCTCTTTCACTCTCACTCTCTCTCTCTCACTCTCTCTCTCTATCTATTTCATCATCTCCTCTCTAATCCCACCATCCACTTCCCCGTAACTTACCTGCCACAATCATCCTAGATGTAGGAATATTTATCAGCCCCTCATCGTAAATTGCCATTTTTCTCGGTTTCTGAGGAAGGCCGTATGTAGGCTGAAACGTCAGTATTTTGTTGTGTTCCTGTTTTGTCAAGCTGTCCTTATAGGAGTGTACGTTACACCATGGCTTCCTGCCTGAAGTATGGTCTATATCTGCAATGTCGTTTCCTGTATAAATTGTATTGTCTCTTGTCATTCTTGCAGTGGCCCATATAGTTTTGTCTGTAGTGTTGTATATATGGGCCAATGGATTTTCCTCAGTCTACTATATTCAGTACAGTCTTGAAGTATGTGTTCAGCAGTCTGGGGCGCCTGTAGTGTTGTATCTATGGGCCAATAGATTTTCCTCAGTCTACTATATTCAGTACAGTCTTGAAGTATATGTTCAGCAGTCTGGGGCGCCTGTAGTGTTGTATCTATGGACCAATGGATTTTCCTCAGTCTACTATATTCAGTACAGTCTTGAAGTATGTGTTCAGCAGTCTGGGGCGCCTGTAGTGTTGTATCTATGGGCCAATGGATTTTCCTCAGTCTACTATATTCAGTACAGTCTTGGAGTCTGTGTTCAGCAGTCTGGGGCGCCTGTAGTGTTGTATCTGTGGACCAATAGATTTTCCTCAGTCTACTATATTCAGTACGGTCTTGAAGTATGTGTTCAGCAGTCTGGGGCGCCTGTAGTGTTGTATCTATGGACCAATGGATTTTCCTCAGTCTACTATATTCAGTGCAGTCTTGAAGTATGTGTTCAGCAGTCTGGGACGCCTGTAGTGTTGTATCTATGGACCAATGGATTTTCCTCAGTCTACTATATTCAGTGCAGTCTTGAAGTATGTGTTCAGCAGTCTGGGACGTCTGTAGTGTTGTATCTATGGGCCAATAGATTTTCCTCAGTCTACTATATTCAGTACAGCCTTGAAGTATGTGTTCAGCAGTCTGGGGCGCCTGTAGTGTTGTATCTATGGACCAATGGATTTTCCTCAGTCTACTATATTCAGTACAGTCTTGAAGTATGTGTTCAGCAGTCTGGGACGCCTGTAGTGTTGTATCTATGGGCCAATGGATTTTCCTCAGTCTACTATATTCAGTGCAGTCTTGAAGTATGTGTTCAGCAGTCTGGGGCGCCTGTAGTGTTGTATCTATGGGCCAATGGATTTTCCTCAGTCTACTATATTCAGTACAGTCTTGAAGTATGTGTTCAGCAGTCTGGGACGCCTGTAGTGTTGTATCTATGGGCCAATGGATTTTCCTCAGTCTACTATATTCAGTACAGTCTTGAAGTATGTGTTCAGCAGTCTGGGACGCCTGTAGTGTTGTATCTATGGACCAATGGATTTTCCTCAGTCTACTATATTCAGTACAGTCTTGAAGTATGTGTTCAGCAGTCTGGGGCGCCTGTAGTGTTGTATCTATGGACCAATGGATTTTCCTCAGTCTACCATATTCAGTACAGTCTTGAAGTATGTGTTCAGCAGTCTGGGACGCCTGTAGTGTTGTATCTATGGACCAATGGATTTTCCTCAGTCTACTATATTCAGTACAGTCTTGAAGTATGTGTTCAGCAGTCTGGGGCGCCTGTAGTGTTGTATCTATGGACCAATGGATTTTCCTCAGTCTACTATATTCAGTACAATCTTGAAGTATGTGTTCAGCAGTCTGGGGCGCCTGTAGTGTTGTATCTATGGACCAATGGATTTTCCTCAGTCTACTATATTCAGTACAGTCTTGAAGTATGTGTTCAGCAGTCTGGGGCGCCTGTAGTGTTGTATCTATGGACCAATGGATTTTCCTCAGTCTACTATATTCAGTACAATCTTGAAGTATGTGTTCAGCAGTCTGGGGCGCCTGTAGTGTTGTATCTATGGGCCAATGGATTTTCCTCAGTCTACCATATTCAGTACAGTCTTGAAGTATGTGTTCAGCAGTCTGGGACGCCTGTAGTGTTGTATCTATGGACCAATGGATTTCCTCAGTCTACTATATTCAGTACAGTCTTGAAGTATGTGTTCAGCAGTCTGGGGCGTCTGTAGTGTTGTATCTATGGGCCAATGGATTTTCCTCAGTCTACTATATTCAGTACAGTCTTGAAGTATGTGTTCAGCAGTCTGGGGCGCCTGTAGTGTTGTATCTATGGGTCAATAGATTTTCCTCAGTCTACTATATTCAGTACAGTCTTGAAGTATGTGTTCAGCAGTCTGGGACGCCTGTAGTGTTGTATCTATGGGCCAATAGATTTTCCTCAGTCTACTATATTCAGTACAGTCTTGAAGTATGTGTTCAGCAGTCTGGGACGCCTGTAGTGTTGTATCTATGGGCCAATAGATTTTCCTCAGTCTACTATATTCAGTACAGTCTTGAAGTATGTGTTCAGCAGTCTGGGACGCCTGTAGTGTTGTATCTATGGACCAATGGATTTTCCTCAGTCTACTATATTCAGTACAGTCTTGAAGTATGTGTTCAGCAGTCTGGGACGCCTGTAGTGTTGTATCTATGGACCAATGGATTTTCCTCAGTCTACTATATTCAGTACAGTCTTGAAGTATGTGTTCAGCAGTCTGGGACGCCTGTAGTGTTGTATCTATGGACCAATGGATTTTCCTCAGTCTACTATATTCAGTACAGTCTTGAAGTATGTGTTCAGCAGTCTGGGGCGCCTGTAGTGTTGTATCTATGGACCAATGGATTTTCCTCAGTCTACTATATTCAGTACAGTCTTGAAGTATGTGTTCAGCAGTCTGGGGCGCCTGTAGTGTTGTATCTATGGGTCAATGGATTTTCCTCAGTCTACTATATTCAGTACAGTCTTGAAGTATGTGTTCAGCAGTCTGGGGCGCCTGTAGTGTTGTATCTATGGGCCAATAGATTTTCCTCAGTCTACTATATTCAGTGCAGTCTTGAAGTATGTGTTCAGCAGTCTGGGGCGCCTGTAGTGTTGTATCTATGGGCCAATGGATTTTCCTCAGTCTACTATATTCAGTACAGTCTTGAAGTATGTGTTCAGCAGTCTGGGACGCCTGTAGTGTTGTATCTATGGGCCAATGGGTTTTCCTCAGTCTACTATATTCAGTACAGTCTTGAAGTATGTGTTCAGCAGTCTGGGACGCCTGTAGTGTTGTATCTATGGGCCAATGGATTTTCCTCAGTCTACTATATTCAGTACAGTCTTGAAGTATGTGTTCAGCAGTCTGGGGCGCCTGTAGTGTTGTATCTATGGGCCAATGGATTTTCCTCAGTCTACTATATTCAGTACAGTCTTGAAGTATGTGTCCAGCAGTCTGGGGCGCCTGTAGTGTTGTATCTATGGACCAATGGATTTTCCTCAGTCTACTATATTCAGTACAGTCTTGAAGTATGTGTTCAGCAGTCTGGGACGCCTGTAGTGTTGTATCTATGGGCCAATGGATTTTCCTCAGTCTACTATATTCAGTACAGTCTTGAAGTATGTGTTCAGCAGTCTGGGGCGCCTGTAGTGTTGTATCTATGGACCAATGGATTTTCCTCAGTCTACTATATTCAGTGCAGTCTTGAAGTATGTGTTCAGCAGCCTGGGGCACCTGTAGTGTTGTATCTATGGACCAATGGATTTTCCTCAGTCTACTATATTCAGTACAGTCTTGAAGTATGTGTTCAGCAGTCTGGGACGCCTGTAGTGTTGTATCTATGGGCCAATGGATTTTCCTCAGTCTACTATATTCAGTACAGTCTTGAAGTATGTGTTCAGCAGCCTGGGGCGCCTGTAGTGTTGTATCTATGGACCAATGGATTTTCCTCAGTCTACTATATTCAGTGCAGTCTTGAAGTATGTGTTCAGCAGCCTGGGGCACCTGTAGTGTTGTATCTATGGACCAATGGATTTTCCTCAGTCTACTATATTCAGTACAGTCTTGAAGTATGTGTTCAGCAGTCTGGGGCGCCTGTCCACATGTACAAGTAGTTGATGTGCCGATCTTGAATTTTGTATACATGTGACTATGGAGTCGATTGTGTCTTGTTCTGAGGCGTATAATGATAACTTGTTGACATCTACTCATATTATGAAAGGCATCCGGATTTGGAGTTTATGGTCTTCTGATTTGATTATCTGTTTCTTTTGATGGTATGTAACCGGTGCATCTGGTTGTTGACCTGCTGTGCCTTCCTTTGCCTCCTGCTCTGCTTTCTCGTTCCTGGTATTCCACAGTGAGATGGGATCCATTGCAGCACGATGACCTTGTGGTGCTTGCAGAGTTCAGTCAATAAGTATTGCAATAATTTCTCCCATGTAATTGGTTAATCACGTTTTATTCTTCATGTGTTTTTATGTTATATTTTATGTGCTTTTAAAGAAAATTTATAATTAAAGGAAATATGAAAACAAATACAACTATAATGTTATGTCTGTAGAAGTGAGAAATAAAGAAATTAGAATCAGAATAGCTAAAGCTGCAATGTCTTTCAGAAGCCTTGAAAAGTTGTGGAAATCAAAACTCATCAGCACAAACACAAAACTTAGGCTATTCAAATCAAATGTACTATCAACCCTTACGTATGCGTGTGAAAGCTGGAAAACAACAAGAGATATAGAAACAAAGTTGAACGCATTCGAAAATAAATGTCTAAGGAAAATACTTGGTATAGAATGGAACGAATTCAAAACAAACGAGGAAATTAGAGAAATCGCCAATCAACCACTAATATCTTCAGTAATAAAGAAAAGACGATGGTCATATGTTGGACATGTGATGAGAAGAGATAATAATCGAATAGCAAAGCAAGCCCTCATATGGGAAACAACAGGTAAGAGAAAAAGAGGAAGACCCAGGGAGACACTGAGAAGAACATTGATGAGAGAGGCAAGAGCAGCAGGATTCGGCTCCCTCAATGAGATAGAGCTGCTTGCACAGAACAGAGACAAATGGCGAGATTTGATAAAAGATATTTAAAAGAAAACTGCTAGAACAAAAATCAGATAGAAGAAGGAGTATCTTGGTCTACGCCCTATGGGCCGGCTACGGCTCGAAAGGTCAATAGATAGATAGAAGTGAGAAAGAGAGTTCATCTGGGCTTTATAGAGCCAATTATTGACCCATGGAAGCGAATCATGGACAGTAGACAAACAAATGAAAATACTATTAGAGGCCACAGGAGAACGTTGAAAGTTCCCAGGACAGCTAAAAAGACCAATGAGGAAGTTCTCAAAGAGGCCAACACAAAAAGTGCAGCTCCTAAGAAACATCAGAAAGAAACAATCAACGTTTTTTGAGGCACATCATGAGAAGAGGAAATTTGGAATACTTGGTTACAACTGGCAAAATAAAAGGAAAGAGAGATCGCGGATGACAAAGAGAGAAAATACTGGATAGCTTAATGTCATGGCATGGAAAACAGTCAACAACAGAACTGATACGATGCACTGTAGATAGAAGATTGTGGAAGGACATGATCGCCTATGCCAACTGGTATGTCACATCTTGATGATAATATTATCAAATATTGTTGATCCTCCTGTATGGCAGCGAATCTTGGACAACCTATGTAAAGCAGGAGAGAAGGCTAAATTCATTCCATATGCGATGTCTACGCCGTATTCTTGGTATCAGCTGGAAGGATAAAGTGACAAACGTGGAGGTCATGACTTGCACAGGCCTCCCGAACATCTACACGCTGCTCAAACAACGTAGGTTACGCTGGCTCGGCCATGTACACCGTATGAAAGACGGCCGCATACCGAAAGATATACTCTACGGACAACTGGCAGATGCAAAAGAAACTATGGGGCGCCCAAAGTTTTGATTTGTAGATGTGTGTAAACGTGACATGAAGACTCTGAACATAAACCCTGCAGCATGGGAAGACATAGCTGCAGACCGCAATCTCTGGAAACACACTCTAAAGGTTCAACTCAAACAAGAAGCAGACAGATTCATATAGAAAGATAATACACGGAGAAAGTAAAGAAAATATAACATTTCTAAGGGCGCTGGAAAATCTATAGTCAACTATGACTGACGGAGACTACTAAAGTCAACTATGACTGACGGAGGCTACTATAGTCAACTATGACTGACGAAGGCTACTATTGTCAACAATGACTGACGGAGACTACTACATGTATAGTCAACTATGACTGACGGAGGCTACTATAGTCAACTATGACTGACGGAGGCTACTATAGTCAACTATGACTGACGGAGGCTGCTACTACTACTAGTGTTTATTTCCAGACCTTCGACTGATAGTCCAGTTGATTTTCTATATGCATCTATATCTATTACGATATTCTTCTTCTTCTAAACCTTTTAGGTATCAGTGAAAAGAGAAAAGAAGAAGATGGATAGATGCAGTGACAGAGACATGTAACAACAAAGGAAAATCACTAATTCAGACAGTTCGAGCAGCTCAAGAACGACAAATGATATAAACCACGACACCTTTTAGGTATCAGTGAGAAAGAGAAAAGAAGAAGATGGATAGATGCAGTGACAGAGACATGTAACAACAAAGGAAAATCACTAATTCAGACAGTTCGAGCAGCTCAAGAACGACAAATGATATAAACCACGACACCTTTTAGGTATCAGTGAGAAAGAGAAAAGAAGAAGATGGATAGATGCAGTGACAGAGACATGTAACAACAAAGGAAAATCACTAATCCAGACAGTTCGAGCAGCTCTAGAACGACAAATGATATAAACCACGACACCTTTTAGGTATCAGTGAAAAGAGAAAAGAAGAAGATGGATAGATGCAGTGACAGAGACATGTAACAACAAAGGAAAATCACTAATTCAGACAGTTCGAGCAGCTCAAGAACGACAAATGATATAAACCACGACACCTTTTAGGTATCAGTGAGAAAGAGAAAAGAAGAAGATGGATAGATGCAGTGACAGAGACATGTAACAACAAAGGAAAATCACTAATTCAGACAGTTCGAGCAGCTCAAGAACGACAAATGATATAAACCACGACACTTTTAGGTATCAGTGAGAAAGAGAAAAGAAGAAGATGGATAGATGCAGTGACAGAGACATGTAACAACAAAGGAAAATCACTAATTCAAACAGTTCGAGCAGCTCAAGAACGACAAATGATATAAACCACGACACCTTTTTGGTATCAGTGAGAAAGAGAAAAGAAGAAGATGGATAGATGCAGTGACAGAGACATGTAACAACAAAGGAAAATCACTAATTCAGACAGTTCGAGCAGCTCAAGAACGACAAATGATATAAACCACGACACCTTTTAGGTATCAGTGAAAAGAGAAAAGAAGAAGATGGATAGATGCAGTGACAGAGACATGTAACAACAAAGGAAAATCACTAATTCAGACAGTTCGAGCAACTCAAGAACGACAAATGATATAAACCACGACACTTTTAGGTATCAGTGAGAAAGAGAAAGAAGAAGATGGATAGATGCAGTGACAGAGACATGTAACAACAAAGGAAAATCACTAATTCAGACAGTTCGAGCAGCTCAAGAACGACAAATGATATAAACCACGACACCTTTTAGGTATCAGTGAAAAGAGAAAAGAAGAAGATGGATAGATGCAGTGACAGAGACATGTAACAACAAAGGAAAATCACTAATTCAGACAGTTCGAGCAGCTCAAGAACGACAAATGATATAAACCACGACACCTTTTAGGTATCAGTGAGAAAGAGAAAAGAAGAAGATGGATAGATGCAGTGACAGAGACATGTAACAACAAAGGAAAATCACTAATTCAGACAGTTCGAGCAGCTCAAGAACGACAAATGATATAAACCACGACACCTTTTAGGTATCAGTGAGAAAGAGAAAAGAAGAAGATGGATAGATGCAGTGACAGAGACATGTAACAACAAAGGAAAATCACTAATTCAGACAGTTCGAGCAGCTCAAGAACGACAAATGATATAAACCACGACACCTTTTAGGTATCAGTGAAAAGAGAAAAGAAGAAGATGGATAGATGCAGTGACAGAGACATGTAACAACAAAGGAAAATCACTAACTCAGACAGTTCGAGCAGCTCAAGAACGACAAATGATATAAACCACGACACCTTTTAGGTATCAGTGAGAAAGAGAAAAGAAGAATATGGATAGATGCAGTGACAGAGACATGCAACAACAAAGGAAAATCACTAATTCAGACAGTTCGCGCAGCTCAAGAACGACAAATGATATAAACCACGACACCTTTAGGTATCAGTGAGAAAGAGAAAAGAAGAAGATGGATAGATGCAGTGATAAAGACATGTAACAACAAAGGAAAATCACTAATTCAGACAGTTCGAGCAGCTCAAGAACGACAAATGATATAAACCACGACACCTTTTAGGTATCAGTGAGAAAGAGAAAAGAAGAAGATGGATAGATGCAGTGATAAAGACATGTAACAACAAAGAAAAATCACTAATTCAGACAGTTCGAGCAGCTCAAGAACGACAAATGATATAAACCACGACACCTTTTAGGTATCAGTGAAAAGAGAAAAGAAGAGGAAGATATAAAAAAAAATAAATGTCTTTGAAAACAAATGTCCACGTAGGATCTCAAACATAAGCTGGAAAGAAAACATTTAAAATGAACAGATAAGAGAGGAATCAAAACAAGAATAGGTGTCGAACTTTATAAGAAGGTGGAGCCGCGATAGCTCAGTGGTTAGTGAACTGGACTACAAAGGACAAGAGGTAGGGTTCGATCCCAACCGACGGCTTCCGGTTCACCCAGCCTTTAATGGGTACGCTACCGTTCCATTCTCCTCTCTGATCCCACTACCCGTCTACTTTTTAGTGATCCCCCGATGATCGCTTTCAAGCGCGACAGGAATTTGAGATATATTTTGGTTAGAATCCATCTCCCTCGCTCCCACCCTCAACACTTCGGTACGGCCCCTTGTGGTCGTAACTGTATCACCTGTGCCTATGTGCTTCCTACTGACTCGGTCTTATTCCCTAATGCACGGTTCGAGATCAAGCATGGCTTCACATGTGTGTCCCGCAACATCATTTATGCCATCATATGCCAACGATGCCACATGACCTATATTGGTGAGTCTGGGAGAAGATTAGCGGAAAGATTTTGTGAACATCTACGGGATGTCCAACAGAATACTGGTACTCCAGTGTCTTCCCACTTCAACTCCCCTGATCACAAGGGTAAAGACGACATCCGTGTCACTGGAATTGTCTTTTGTTACTCTGGCGACCGCAGCCGCTTTATTTGGAAAATCGCCTCATAGTCCAGTATGGTTCGCTGACTCCACGAGGCATGAATGTATCACACTCATACGCATAGTTTCCTTTTGGTTGCTCCTTCCCTTTTGCATAGCCTTCCCTACTGCACATATTTGGGATCTTTGGTCTATCTATTATGCCACGCTATTTATAGTTCTTCTCCTCTAGTCCATTATGAGACACTTCGGTGTTCTCCTCTATACCTTTTTTTTGTGCTCCTTACCCCTCATTTGTTTTTGTTTTTATTGTACCCCACTCTCAGACATCTCACTCTTACCGCCTTTTGAGCACCTGTTAGTCTACTGTTATATTCTTTCTCCTTTGTGTTTGCACACTGACCCCTGTGTGAGCTCCTCTGGTTCGGTGTGCATTTGCGCACATTTCTGCACATTTGCGCACATTTCTGTACATTTGCGCACATTTCTGTACATTTGCGCACATTTCTGTACATTCACGACAGCCACACTTTTGTTACCATTTCCTTTTCATACACACAGGATAGACATTTTCTTTAACATATTTCGAATATTTTTGTTTTGAATGTTTTGTTATTAGTTTTGTGTGTTTGTTTTTCTTGTTTGTTCCTGCTAAAGGCCTATTGGACCGAAGCGTCGTTTAGTCTGTGTCGTCCACTTATCACATAAAGCTTCTAACATACCATTTTTCTGTATTTTTAATTTTTCCTTTAATGGGTACCAGATTTTTTTTATGGTAAAGTAAAGCGGCACGGGCGTAATACCGACCACATTACCCCAAAAATCATGTGCTGAAGGTCTGTAAAATGTATGGTCACTAACACCATATTCCCTATACGCCACATGGCGTGACGGGGGTACTTTACTTTTTTTTTTATAAGAAGGTGTTAGAAATACATCGGTCATGTGCTGAGAATGAACGAAGAAAGACTTCTCCTTCATGTATTCATGTGGGAATCATCTGGTAAAAGAAAACAAGGCAGACCAAGAGAATCGTTATGCAGAACAGTTACTAGGGAAGGCTCAACCATGGACTAAGAAACAATCAAGAACTACAAGAACTATACTTCCACCCTATGTGCTGTTTTCGATCCAAGGGGACCAATCATATCCATCCATAGATTTACAAAGGCTCACCAGCAAGAAAAAAATAACTCCAATTATTATTTTGTATCAGCCATCGGAGCTATAGACGGCTGACGTCACTCTGTCTACAACCATCCATTCTCTCAAAGCTGAAAACGTCACGCTAGTTGTGGGGTTTTATGGGAATTTCCTCTCAGCCCGTAGGTATTTGTATAGACTACTCATGCGCGGTGCGGTTAGCGGGGTAGAGTTCTGCCCTACCAAAGGAGGAGTAAGACGTCTCCTTTCCTCCGCTAGTCTTCGGGACACCCCTGGGCAAGGTGGAGCTCCCGTTCAGCCCCCCTATCAGGGTTATGTGAATCTATTGGAGCAGGTGGTGGATGGTGTTGTGGGAGCAGCCGACAAGTAGTGGCGGTTATGGTCCCCACACCGCGATGTCAGGCAGAGGATCTCATGTATAGAGACAATGGCTGCGATCTCCGACTAGTACAGTCACTGCCAAGAAGGAAAGGAATGGCAAACTACCTTCTTAAATTGCCTGGAATAATCATGACAAATCACAACCTCCTATTTACAGCTAACGACGTTAATGGGGACTTCACGAGAATGTTGAAAGTTCCCTGGACAGCTAAAAAGACCAATGAGGAAGTTCTCAAAGAGGCCAACACAAAAAAGGGAACTTTTAAAAAACATCAGAAAGAAACAATCAACATTTTTCAGGCACATCATGAGGTAAGGAAAGCTGGAATACTTGGTTACAACTGGCAAAATAAAAGGAAAGAGAGATCGCGGACGACAAAGAGAGAAAATACTGGATAGCTTGGTGTCATGGCAAGGAAAACAGTCAACAACAGAACTGATACGATGCACTGTAGATAGAAGATTGTGGAGGGACATGATCACCTACGCCTAACATTTAAGAACTCTTTTTCTTGTTTCTATTGTCAAAAATGGATTGCATAGTATCTTCCTCATTTTTTGGAAAGCTGCTTTTACCTGAGCCATTCTGCATCTCACCTCTGTTGTACATCTACCATCAGAGGTTAACATTGTTCCAATATTTAAATGTATTGACCTGTTTTAATATTGTTCCACTTGTCTTTATTGTGCATCGTTAAATCGTTTTCTTTGTTGCTACCATATTAAAATGTATTTTTTTATTACGGCTGAGTCCCTTCTCATTGCATGGCCAAAAATTTTTTTTCTTAATATTGGAAAAACTGGTATGGCACGTGATGATGATGACTCATGCGCGTGGCCGTGCGGCTAAACCCACTGTTCCGCTGGCTGAAAAGCTGACGTACGGTGTTCGAAACCCGCGGTAGACAGAAAGGATTTTTTCTATCAGGGGTGAAATAAAATTCATGAGTCTCACACGTCGTGGCGACTGCTTGACCAAGCTGCCTTTATCCCTCTGGTTCTATCGTTGCCCCCCGACATACATCAGCGATGGTACTATGTGACGTAAAGATGTTGTTATATGTCTCTGTTACACCTTCTTATCGCAATACTAAAAAAAAAATGTAAAAAAAAAAGAATAAAACAGTGGTATGGTGACAGCTTTACGTGGTAATGGACAAAACAAAAGTCGACGTTTCGGACAAGTAGGCCTTCAACTGGAACAACAAACAACAACACAAACAATATATATAAGGATATGTGAGGCTCTCAGTATCTTTACTTCTCTACGTCTTCTTGTCGCTTGGCTACCTAGGGAGTGTTTGCTTAGTTTATATATTGTTATATATATATATATATATATATATATATATATATATATATATATATATATATGTTGTTATTTGTTGTTCCAGCAGATGGCCTATTTGGCCGAAACGTCGACTTTTGTTTTGTTACTTACCTAGGTAAAGCTGTTAGCATGCCACTTTTTCCTTCTCCTTTTTCTCTTTTTTTAATTGTCAGTTATTTGTCCGGTTCCCCCCTTTTTATATCTATAGATATCTTTGAGCTGGCTTCTTCTTCTTTCCTCTTTCTCACTGATACCTAAAAGGTGTGGTTTATATCATTTGTCGTTCTTGAGCTGCTCGAACTGTCTGAATTAGTGATTTTCCTTTGTTGTTACGTGTCTCTATCACTGCATCTATCCATCTTCTTCTTTTCTCTTTCTCACTGATACCTAAAAGGTGTCGTGGTTTATATCATTTGTCGTTCTTGAGCTGCTCGAACTGTCTGAATTAGTGATTTTCCTTTGTTGTTACATGTCTCTATCACTGCATCTATCCATCTTTTTCTGGGTCTTCCTCTTGATCTTTTCCCATGCATTCTCGAGAAGAACGCCCTTGATGGTGATTGGTAAGGATTCATTCTGACCAGGTGGCTCAACCACCGTCCCGTTGTTGTTGTAAATGTTGTTCTATATATTTTTGGCAGGGTTTTGTTCCTACTATTTTTATTATGGTTTCATTTGGTATTCTATCTCTTCTTGTGTTGTTTGTTACTTTTCTCAAGCATCGCATCTCACATGTATTGATCTTTCTTAATTGTGATTTAGAAAGGGTCCATGTTTGACTTTCATAGCACAAAGTTGGTATGAAAATACTATCTATCATTTGTTGTTTAGCTGTCATAGAAACGTTTGGATGTCTTAGCAAAGTTGAAAGCTGGTATGTGACAGCATTTGCTTTTTGTATTCTCATGTCAATTTCTCTGTCTAGTTTTCCAACTTCTGTGAACAACGGATTAGAGCTAACTAACAAATACAATTAACGCGTGACGTGATCCCATGCTACACATTTGAGAGCCGTTGCTCTCAACCAGTAATAAGTTGTTTACACACAACCAGCGTCCCCGTTGCTAGGGACAACACACGTTTTTCCATCCTTATAAATCAGCGCATGCGCATGGAGAAAGTGGTCGCAGGTGTAGCGACATCGTGTCGTACACGGTTGGTCCTAGCGTGTGCGTCGATACTGCCAGGGACAACGCTAATGGGGACAAAGATACAAGAAGAAACATACATTTAATCAATAAGGTGTTTCCACCGTTAATAACTTAAAGGTTTGTAAATCTAAGAACTTAATTATTTACCCTACCCAGTGGCGTTGTACGGGACATGAAGCAGATGAGAGATGAAGGGGGGAACATCCGCGATCTCTCTTTCCTTTTATTGTGCCAGTTGTAACCACGTATTGTAGCCAAAACCTACCCAGGAGCAGATATTAATTCAGATCACAATCCTGTAAATATTAAAATGAAAATCAAACTGAAGAGAAACAAACAAAAGACTAATTCATAAACAAATCCACCAGATATAACAGCTTTAAATCAAAAAGATATTAAAGATACCTATACAATACAAGTAAAGAACACATACCAGAAGCTGCTAGAAGAAGGAATTGAACAATACAGAAGAGAAAATCCTGATGAAAAAGTCACAACCAAATGGCATCGCATAAAGAAAAGCATACAAGAAACCTGCGACACCTTACCCAAAAGAGAAAAGAACAAAAAACAAAAATGGATAACTAACACCATCTTAGAAAAAATGGAAGAAAGGAGACAAGCGAAGAACACTGCCCAATACAATAAAATAGATAATGAGATACGCAAAATGTGCAAAAAGGCAAAAGAAGACTGGCTCAGCCAAAAATGTAGAGAAATAGAAACTATGGAAAGCAAACAAGACCTAAGAGGAATGCACACAGAAATAAAGAGAATGACTAATAAAAATAAAAAAGCCACAGAAGGTGGATGCATTGCAGACAAAAAAGGAAAAATGCTAACAGACAATAAGGATATCATAGATAGATGGCAGGAATATATAACAGAACTATTTCATGATCAAAGGGACAAGAAACCAGTTATAAAATGTACATCAGGCTATAAAATCTTAAAATCTGAGGTGGAAAAAGCTATAAAAACAATGAAAAGGGGAAAAGCAGCAGGACCTGAAAGCATACAGATAGAGATGATACAGGCACTTGAAGATTTTGGCATTGAAGTGATTACAGACACATGCAACGACATATACCATACAGGATACATACCAAATGAACTAAAAACATCAACTTTCATTGCATTGCCTAAAAAGAATGGTGCAGTTGAATGCAGTGACTTTAGAACAATAAGCCTAATGAGCCATGTTACAAAAAATCTTGCTAAAAGTTATACAAGGAAGGATTCAGAATAAAATCAATACTGAATTAGATGAGCAGCAATTTGGATTTAGGAAAATAGCGGGACAAAAGAAGCCATATTCTGCTTGAGAACATTAATCGAAAAATACACGGAAGTAAACAAACCAATGAATCAATTCAGGGGAAGAGGTATGTTTACAGCACTCGGAAAAAATGACAAATAATCAACAACAGAAAAAAATATGGACCAAGGCAGGATCGAACCCGTACTCAGTGGCACAGCGCCTTGCCACGAAAAGCCAAACGCTAGGGAACACTGCCACTCAGCTAACTAAAAAATTAGCTTCGTAGGCAAGGTCCTTTCGCGAAATATATGCCTGCTTCATAGACTACACCAAAGCTTTTGATAGAGTACACCACAAACAAATTATAGAATGTCTAAAAGAGATACATCTAGATGACATGGACATATGACATTACGACATCTCACATGTGCCAACCACAATGGATGGGAGTTTGGCTCGTCGTAAGACGTTAGGTTTGATTATCTGGTATCATTATCATCAAGTGCCGGGCCTACTGGTGTAGGTGATCATGTCTCTCCACAACTTTCGATCACGACAGTTATTTATCATTTCTGTTGTTGACCTTCTGCCAAGCCATTCTCTTAAGCTGTCGGATATCTTTTCTCTTTACTTCCCTTTATCTCTTCGTCCCTCAATTTTCCCAGTTGTTACAATATATTCCAGCTGTTCTCTTCTCATTACATGGCCAAAAAATGATGATTGTTTCTTCCTAATATTGGAAATCAGTTCTCTTTTTGCTTTGACCTCTTTCAGAACTTTTTCATTACTCTTCTTAGCTGTCCATGGTATTCTTAACATTCTTCTGTAAAACCACATTTCTACAGACTCCGGTGATTTTCTTGTCTGTTGTCCTATTGTCCATGATTCGCATCCATATGTTAAGACTGGCTCTATATAACATTTAAGAACTCTATTTATTGTTTCTATTGTCAAAATGGATTGCATAGTATCTTCCTCATTTTTTGGAAAGCTGCTTTTGTCTGAGCCATTCTGCATCTCACCTCTTTTGTACATATTCCGTCTGAGGTTAACAAAGTTCCCAAATATTTAAATTCATTTACCTGTTTTAATATTGTTCCACTTGTCTTTATTTGCACTGAGGTGATGTCTTTTTCTTTGTTGTTACCATTACTTCTGTCTTTTTGCTATTAAGGCTGAGTCCTTTATTTTTGCTTTCTTTCACTATAATGTCTAACATTTCTTGTAACTCATTTTCACTTTTAGCGATTAAGACTGTATCGTCATCATATCTTTGTTACCTGGTATACTCACTAAAAATTATTCGATTTTAACCGCTTTACAACACCAGTACCGTTTAACCTTCTCAACAACAAACTCAACCCTGGGCCAGATCAAATACAGACCCCGACTCCCACAAGCCAAACCTGCGCGATACAGTTAAAACGTGTGCGTGCCACCGATGACTAAATACAAAATTCCCGGAACAAGCGACTCGATCAATGCTTGCCATTTTAGTAATACGGGAGCAGACATACAATGTACGATCTGTTGTGAATTGACGTGTTCTTTGTGGATATAACTTTCCTGTACTTGTTTAATTACAATCAACAAAGTTCTACAAACGTAAGATTTGTTGATGTACAGGTTTTTTTTTTTTTTTTTTTTTATCGCGCCAGTGAATTAACAGTGTTACATTAAGCTAAGAGGAATAATGTTGTTTGTGTTTTCAAATTTTGAAAAAATTCTCAGAGGCCAACACAAAAAGGGAGCTCATAAAATAACATCAGAACCTCGATAGCTCAGTTGGTTAGTGAACTGGACTACAATGGACAAGAGGTTGGGTTTGATCATGATCCACGGCTTCCGGGTTCACCCAGCCTTAAATGGGTACCGTATTCTTTTTCTGAGGTAGTAAAGCCGTTAAAGCAGCGTAGTTTTTACTTTTTTTTTTACTTTAAGAAACATCAGAAAGAAACAATTCTGTCTTATGGAAGCGAATCATGGACAGTAGACAAACAAATGAAAGGCGATTAGAGGCCACAGAGATGGGATTTCTCAGAAGAATGTTGAAAGTTCCCTGGACAGATAAAAAGACCAACAAGGAAATTCTTAAAGAGGCCAGCACAAAAAGGGAGCTCCTAAAAAACATCAGAAAGAAACAATCAACATTTTTCGGGCACATCATGAGAAGAGGAAAGTTGGAATACTTGGTTACAACTGGCAAAATAAAAGGAAAGAGAGCTCGCAGACGACAAAGAGAGAAAATACTGGATAGCTTGGTGTCATGGCATGGAAAACAGTCAACAACAGAACTGATACGATGCACTGTAGATAGAAGATTGTGGAGGGACATGGTCGCCTACGGCAACCGGTATAGCACACGATGATGATGATGCTTTCGCGGTTATATTATTTAAATCCACATTTAATTTATACTTAATAACCAGGTAACGGTATTTTAGGGAATAATAGAACAAAGAAGTATGTGTTAGCACTCGGAAAAATTGACAGACAAACAACAATAGAAAAAAAAACGAAGAACAATATATGGTCTGAAGCGGGATCGAACCCGTACTCCCTGGCACCGCGCCTTGCCACGAGAAGCCGAACGCTTGGCACACAGCCACGTAGCTAACTAAAAAAATTAGCTATTGTAGCAGTATCTTACACGAAGGCGTTCTCAATGACTATAGCATAGGGTAACGATCACAGACCGGAAATAAATTGTATATTTGTACTTTCCTATTAATGCAAGTATCTCCCAGTAGGGCTGAATGACAAGTATTCAGCCCTACTGGGAGATACTTGCATTAATAGGAAAGTACAAATATACAATTTATTTCCGGTCTGTGATCGTTACCCTATGCTATAGTCATTGAGAACGCCTTCGTGTAAGACACTGCTACAATAGCTAATTTTTTTATTTGGCTGCGTGGCAGTGTGCCAAGCGTTCCGCTTCTCGTGGCAAGGCGCGGTGCCAGGGAGTACGGGTTCGATCCCGCTTCGGACCATATATTGTTCTTAGTTTTTTTCTGTTTTTTGTCTGTCAATTTTTCCGAGTGCTAACACATATCTCTTTGTTCTATTATTCCCTATTATCACCTCAGAAGTTCCCTATATAATAATATTAATTAATTATTATTTATAACGGTATTTTACCAGCTTAGCGACATAAATTAAAGTGATCTCCCCTAAATGTTTAGAAAAGAGAAAAAAAACGCGAGGATAAAGGTATATGTATCCTAACCCACGTCCAAAAATAAGATAAATGCCATCATCATCATCATCATCATCATCATCATCATCATGATCATCATCAAGTACCGTGAATGCTGGCGTAGGTGATCATGTCTCTCCACAACTTTCGCTCTCGACAGTTATTTATCATTTCTGTTGTTGACCTTCTGCCAAGCCATTCTCTTAAGCTGTCGGGTATCTTTTCTTTTTGCTTCCTTCTATCTCTTCGTCCCTCAATTTTCCCAGTTGTCACAATATATTCCAGCTGTTCTCTTCTCATTACATGGCTAAAAAATGATGATTGTTTCTTCCTAATATTGGAAATTAGCTCTCTTTTTTTATTTGGCTAAAGTGCCTTAGTTGTGAACATAGAAGGACATGGAGCTAATTTTTAGTATTTCAGGACAATGAAATGTTAACCTCAGACGGTAGATGTACAACAGAGGTGAGATGCAGAATGGCTCCGGCAAAAGCAGCTTTCCAAAAAATGAGGAAGATACTATGCAATCCATTTTTGACAATAGAAACAAGAAAAAGAGTTCTTAAATGTTATGTAGAGCCAGTCTTAACAAATGGATGTGAATCATGGACAATAGGACAACAGACATGAAAATCACTGGAGGCTGTGTACCATGTACAGGTAAGAAGAGTAATGAGAACGTTCTGAAAGAGGACAAAGCAAAAAGAGAGCTAATTTCCAATATTAGGAAGAGACAATCATCATTTTTTGGCCATGTAATGAGAAGAGAACAGCTGGAATATATTGTAACAACTGGAATATATTGTAACAACTGGAATATATTGAAACAACTGGGAAAATTGAGGGACGAAGATAGAGGGAAGCAAAGAGAAAAGATACCAGACAGCTTAAGAGAATGGCTCTGGCAGAAGGTCAACAACAGAAATGATAAATTACTGTCGAGATCAAATTTGTGGAGAGACATGATCACCTACGCCAGCAGGCATGGTACGTGTTGATGATGATGATTGCAATTAATAAATCTCCCTTCTTTGTTATTTGCCTCCAGGACGTTAATTGCCTGTTTGCATTTTGTGCCAAATTAATTTTAATCTGGACGTTCATTTTGTGCCAAATTAATTTTAATCTGGACGTTCATTTTGTGCCAAATTTATTTTAATCTGGACGTTCATTTTGTGCCAAATTAATTTTAATCTGGACGTTCATTTTGTGCCAAATTAATTTTAATCTGGACGTTCATTTTGTGCCAAATTTATTTTAATCTGGACGTTTCAGACTTTGATGGTTTAAAACAAATAATTATTATAAATTTACAAACTGTAAAAACCTGTCAGCATATCTGTTCTGAGATTTTAACCAGTGCAAAGAAACTGCAAAATTATTTTGCCATTTTTAAAGCAAAATTTCGGATTTTATATGGTTATCAACGAGAGATAAGTTCTCGTGTTTAAGAAAGCGTCCTGATAACACCAGGTGAGTTGATAAATTACTGTTTTTGTTGTTAAAAAAATGCGCGGAACAATTTACAATTTATTTAAGAAAACTTCTTATCATATGGGAGCCGCGATAGCTTAGTGGTACCGGATTTTTTTCCTGGGAAAATAAAGCGACCCGGGGTCTACAGTTGCCTTTCTTTGTTTGGGAGATGAGATAATAATTCGGATTCCACTGGCACAGGCGGTTGAGTAATTATGGATTTTAATTCGTTTGCAGTGATACCGGGGCCTTCCATAACAATAATAAAGCGGCACTGACGTAATACCGACCACATTACACCAAAAATCATGTACTGAAGGTCTTAAAATTATGGTCACTACCACCATAATCCACTATATTCCACTTGGCGTGACGGGGTGCTTTACTTTTGTGTTTACTTATTACATTTGTCGACATATTTTCCTCTATAGAACAGCGAATGGTGCAGAAACATGGACATTAGACAAGAAAACAGAACAGAGAATTGAAGCCTTTGAAATGTGGATTTATAGAAGTAATAGGTAGAATTGGATGGAAAGAAAAGAAAACAAACGAAGAAGTTTTAAAACAATTGAAAATAAAAAGAGAACTACTAAACACAATTAAGACAAGACAAATGACATTTTTGGGGCATGTTAAAAGACACAACAGCCTACTAAAAGTAATATTGGAAGGGAAAATACAAGGTAAAAGAGGCAGAGGCAGGCCAAGACTAACATGGACGAGTAACATCAAAAGATGGTCAAGTCAATCTATGCCAGCCTGCACCATCAAAGCAAGAAACAGAGTAGAATGGCGATCTATGGTAGCCAACCTTTGTTGCGGAGAAGGCACTTGATGAGTACAGTGAACAGCTTCCAATAAGTTCATAGTGTGAAACAAGTGAGAAATAAGACTTAGTTCACACGACTTTTTTCTTGTTCTCACTGTAGATGTATTGAACTTCCTTTTGACTTGAAGATCTTCATCATCATCATGTGTCGTAACGGTTGGCTTAGGCGATCGTGTCCTTCCACAAACTTCTATCCACAGATGAGCCGAATCAGTTCTGTTGTTGACTGTTTTCCATGCCATGACACTAATCCAGTATCTTCTCTCTTTGTCGTCCGCGATCTCTCTTTCCTTTTAATTTGCCAGTTGTAACCAAGTATTCCAACTTTCCTCTTCTCATGATGTGCCCAAAAAATGTTGATTGTTTCTCTCTGATGTTTTTTAGGAGCTCCCTTTTTGTGTTGTCTCTTTGAGAATTTCCTCTGGTCTTTTTAGCTGTCCAGGGAACTTTCACCATTCTTCTGAGAAATCCCATCTCTGCGGCCTCTAATCGTCTTTTCATTTGATTGTCAACTGTCCATGATTCGCTCCATATGTAGAATTGGTTCTATATAGCACCGATGAACTCTCTTTCTCATTTCTATTGACATAGATTTGTTGCATTAAACGTTTTTCATTTTCTGAAATGTATTTTTTTGGCCTGAGTAGAGAGAGTGTCCAAAAAATAGGGATGGATGGAGAGACCTTGTCTGTGGTCTAGACTGGAGAGAAGTAGAGAAAATGTCCAAGAATAGGGATGGATGGAGAGACATTGTCTGTGGTCTAGACTGGAGAGAAGTAGAGAAAATGTCCAAGAATAGGGATGGATGGAGGGACCTTGTCTGTGGTCTAGACTGGAGAGAAGTAGAGAAAATGTCCAAGAATAGGGATGGATGGAGGGACCTTGTCTGTGGTCTAGACTGGAGAGAAGTAGAGAAAATGTCCACGAATAGGGATAGATGGAGGGACCTTGTCTGTGGTCTAGACTGGAGAGAAGTAGAGAAAATGTCCAAGGATAGGGATGGATGGAGGGACCTTGTCTGTGGTCTAGACTGGAGAGAAGTAGAGAAAATGTCCAAGAATAGGGATGGATGGAGAGACCTTGTCTGTGGTCTAGACTAGAGAGAAGTAGAGAAAATGTCCAAGAATAGGGATGGATGGAGGGACCTTGTCTGTGGTCTAGACTGGAGAGAAGTAGAGAAAATGTCCAAGAATAGGGATGGATGGAGGGACCTTGTCTGTGGTCTTCTTCCAAAAAGCGTTCTAAAGGAATTTGATTGATTGATTGATTGATTGATTGATTGTTTGATTATTTATTTATTTCAAACCGACGCATAACAATTACAAAAGTGTAAGATTTATGGAAAAAGCCAAATGATTAACCATCATAGTTTGGCGTATTCTCTACCGGAAATAGCTGGGGTTAATGGTGAAACCCCTCCGATTGAATGAGTCAGTTATGTGTTACTTGTTCCAGCCCATGCGATGTATGTGGGTCACGTAAACAGGACTGTGTGTCAAACTGCCACCACTTCACCTGTCTACACACAGACATCCAATTACTCACGCTCGCACGTGCTCTAGACACCTCCCTCAACACATACACACGAACAAAATATACCCACAGCTGACTCTCCGTATTGATTTCTTGTGTGCTTGTTGAATGAGCTTCAGCGGTTCTCACGTTGACGATCGGACAGCCCCCATTTTAGTTTTATTTTGGGATTAGTATTTCTTCTTCCTCTTCTTCCTCTTCTTCTTTCTCTTCTTCTACTACCTTTCAGCTCCCTGTGGAGCATAGGTATTCAATAAACACTTTCATCTCCCCGTGGAGCATAGGTCTTCAACAAACACTTTCAGCTCCCTGTGGAGCATAGGTCTTCAACAAACACTTTCAGTTCCCCTTGGAGCATAGGTCTTTAACAAACATTTTCAGTTCCCTGTGGAGCATAGGTCTTCAACAAACACTTTCAGCTCCCCGTAGAGTATAGGTCTTAAACAAACACTTTCAGTTCCCTGTGGAGCACAGGTCTTCAACAAACACTTTCAGCTCCCTGTAGAGTATAGGTCTTCAACAAACACTTTCAGCTCCCTGTGGAGCATAGGTTTTCAACAAACACTTTCAGCTTCCTGTGGAGCATAGGTATTCAATAAACACTTTCATCTCCCTGTGGAGCATAGGTCTTCAACAAACACTTTCAGCTTCCTGTGGAGCATAGGTATTCAATAAACACTTTCATCTCCCCGTGGAGCATAGGTCTTCAACAAACACTTTCAGCTTCCTGTGGAGCATAGGTCTTCAACAAACACTTTCAGTTCCCCTTGGAGCATAGGTCTTTAACAAACATTTTCAGTTCCCTGTGGAGTATAGGTCTTAAACAAACACTTTCAGTTCCCTGTGGAGCATAGGTCTTCAATAAACACTTTCAGCTCCATGTGGAGCACAGGTCTTCAACAAACACTTTCAGCTCCCTGTGGAGCATAGGTCTTCAACAAACACTTTCAGCTCCCTGTGGAGCATAGGTCGTCAATAAACACTTTCCAAGCTGTTCTGTTTCTTGCCATTCTTTTAAGATCATTCCATGTCTTCCCCATCATCTTCATCTCTGCTTCCATCTGTCTTCTCCAAGAATATTTTGATCTTCCTCTTTGTCTTTTTACTTCTGGATTCCAAAAAAAGAAAGGTCTATTGTGTAGTACAGTTTGCTTCCACAGCGTGTGTCCTACCCAGCTCCCCAGAATGTCCCTCAGTGTCTGGAGACTGAAGACTTCAGTCCTGTCATGATTTGTTATTCGTCTGTCTTCTCGTGTAACACTACATTCTTTCGTCTCCTCGTTTCTCTCTCTCTCTCTCTCTCTCTCTCTCTCTCTGTCTACGATCAGGACTCAATCAGAGTAGGATTCCAGACTCTCACATGAAGTCAGCTGTCAGGTTAAGTGTGTTGATCGCCCCCACAGACAAAACATCACAATTAGAGTCTGCCAGATCCACTCTGATTGAACACCCGTTAAAACGTTGCACTGTGTTCTGCGCCAGTGGTCCAATGCATCCTATTTCACCCAGCATTTTATTCAGGTTTGCTTTCCTTAGCCTTCGATTGTCCCCAATCTTCCTGCAAGGCAGCAGATTGTCTTTTCTGTAGGGGGATTCTGCCCTTAGATGGTCTGCCCTCCCAGGTTTACGAGCACCATCTGCCCGAGTCACTAGAGGTGACTAACACAGACATGCACACACAAAGATATGAGATGTCTCCTCGTTTGATTTGACATTCTCGCAGTCTGGACAGGGTTGTATAGTAAAAAGTAAAGTACCCCCGTCACGCCAAGTGGCGTATAGGGAAAAATATGGTGTTAGTGACCCTATATTTTACAGACCTTCAGCACATGATTTTTGGGGTAATGTGGTCAGTATTACGCCCGTGCTGCTTTACTTTCCCAGAAAAAAATCCGGTACCCATTTAAGGCTGGGTGAACCCGGAAGCCGTCGGTTGGGATCGAACCCTGCCCTTTGTCCGTGGTAGTCCAGTTCACTAACCACTGAGCTATCGCGGCTCCCCCGACAGGGTTGTATATTCATGATCATTGACTGAGTCATCTGCGCGCCCTGTCTCCCTGAGGGCATTTAGAACGTCATCTCGGTCCATTGCACATCCGTCATTCACGGCAGCTGTTCCAGCCAGGCTGTCAGCTCGTTCGTTCTCTGGGATGTGATGTGGGTTAAAACTCTTTCTGCATGTGAGGTTTTTATCGAGGCAACTCCTTTTCAAGGGCCCGTTGTTTGTATATATCAATCTATCTTTAATATATTAATCATCTATCAAAATAATATCAATCTATCTTTAATATATCAATCATCTATCAAAATAGTATCAATCTATCTTTAATATATCAATCATCTATCAAAATAATATCAGTCTATCTTTAATATATCAATCATCTATCAAAATAATATCAATCTATCTTTAATATATCAATCATCTATCAAAATAATATCAGTCTATCTTTAATATATCAATCATCTATCAAAATAATATCAATCTATCTTTAATATATCAATCATCTATCAAAATAATATCAATCTATCTTTAATATATCAATCATCTATCAAAATAATATCAATCTATCTTTAATATATCAATCATCTATCAAAATAATATCAATCTATCTTTAACTTTATCTAATATATCAACTATTGTATACGAATATTTCGATAATTGAACAAGGAATTAGATTTCACCAATACAGAAGTAATCCATATTATATGGCTGTGAAACATGGAGAACAAGGAAAATGACAATCATTAAGATACAGACCTTCATTAATGCGTGCTTGAGCAGAATAAAAGGATAGAATTGGCAGGACAAAATCACTAACATGGAATTATGGAAATGTAAGTAAAGGTAAAGTACAAGACTTGACTGACTTCTTAGCACGCGAGTTTCCACCCATATGGGCTCAGCCGCCTATCCAGAAGTGTTTGGAGACTTCTGGATAGTGTCGCTTCAAGCATTGAAACTCACAATGCGAGGTGGCATTCCTCACCTTCCCAGAGTACTATTCTGGTATCGAGTTCTGTCAGCGGTTGGGCCGACCGTTTGGGTAATTTTTTGTTTCCCAACCACGAGTACAACTTACACCGCTTCCAACGGGAATCGAACACGGGTTGTCCGAACGTCGGTAGTCTAGTCGGGGGGTTTTCATAACAAGGCTACAGAGGGCCCAGATGATGGAAATGTACCAGTCAAATACCAGTGGATAAAGAGAAACAGCGACCACGATTGCACTGGGTAGTACACACACTCCAGAAGCCAACTGGGAGTATTACACAACAGGCCCTTTTATGGAACCCCCAAGCAAAAAAACAAAGAGGAAGACCAAAATATTCTTGCAGAAGACAGATGGAAGCAACGATGAAGATGATGGGGAAGACATGGAATGATCTTAAAAGAATGGCAAGAAACAGAAAAACTTGGAAAGTGTTTGTTGAAGACCTATGCTCCACAGGGAGCTGAAAGTGTTTGTTGAAGACCTATGCTCCACAGGGAGCTGAAAGTGTTTGTTGAAGACCTATGCTCCACAGGGAGCTGAAAGTGTTTGTTGAAGACCTATGCTCCACAGGGAGCTGAAAGTGTTTGTTGAAGACCTATGCTCCACAGGGAGCTGAAAGTGTTTGTTGAAGACCTATGCTCCACAGGGAGCTGAAAGTGTTTGTTGAAGACCTATGCTCCACAGGAAGCTGAAAGTTAAAAGAAGAAGAAGAATACAAAAAACAAATGAAAAATGGTGTATACATAACCACACACACAAACACGTAATGAAAATAATGAAAACGTAAAATTGAGACCAAGAATACCAAGTTACCATCTATAATATCATATAAAATTAATTAAAAATGAATAATTTGCAAAAAGAAAAAAAAGAAAAACAGATAAAAAACAACAATGAGCAATATGTCTTCAAACTATGTTACAAACTCTGATCATAAGCAAAGAAAATACTCAAAACCCACAAGTGGATATCAAAGTTGAAGTAATAGAGAATAATAGAACAAAGAAGTATGTGTTAGCACTCGGAAAAATTGACAAACAAACAACAACAGAAAAACGAAGAACAATATATGGTCCGAAGCGGGATCGAACCCGTACTCAGTGGCACCGCGCCTTGCCACGAGAAGCCGAACGCTTGGCACACTGCCACGCAGTCAACTAAAAAATTGGCTATTGCAGCAGTGTCTTACATGATGACGTTCTCAATGACTATAGCATAGGGTAACGATCACAGACCGGAAATAAATTGTATATTTGTACTTTCCTATTAATGTAAGTATCTCCCAGTAGGGCTGAATACTTGTGTTGTAGACAAACATTTATTGGACGAAACAGCACGAATAGTAGTTTCCAGTGGCTATATACTGGATACAAATAATAATACATAAATATTATTATATAGGGAACTTCCGAGGCGATAATAGCCTTCTTCTACCTTTCAGCTCTCTATTATCGCCTCGGAAGTTCCCCATATAATAATATTTATGTATTATTATTTGTACCTTGCCTCTTTTTAAGGCTAAAAAGAGGCAAATCATGGGTGGGCCGGGCAGAAGATGTCATCAAACAGGTCTGTGGGCTTACCAATATCAACGTTGGTGAGGAGTGGATACCGGTGACTACGTCATTCAAGGGGACTTTCTCGTGTATTGTCACACTCGACAGGAAAAGTAGGGAACAGAACCCGGTCGTGGTTAATGCTGAGATCAACGGTCTCATCTGCGATAATACCGATGAGAAAGATGCAGTCATCTATACAGACGGATCTGTAAGACGACACGAAAGAAGTGCATGGGCATTTACAGCACGCTCAGCAGGCAGAATAGCCAAGGAAGACAGTGGTGCATACGCCATGACCACGAGTAGCATGACAATGGAGGTGATGGCAGTGACCAAGGCATTCAAATGGTTAGAGTCACAAGACTACATCCACGCATGTATACTTAGTGATTCGATGAGCATGATAAAAAAAGTGGAGGCGGGCTCTGTACGCATGCAATGGGTAGAGTCGTTGCAGAAATCCAAAATACGTAAGGTCACCTTTGTCTACGTCCCTGGACATGCGGGAGTACGGGCAAATGAGAGAGCGGACAGGTTGGCTAGCTGCGCTGTCGTTGAGGACGGGCAACCGATGGATCGGGCGGACATCATCAATGCCCTTCGAGATGTGGGAAGCGCACAGGACTTTGACAACCATGAGTCCACGTCACTTCTTCGGATGATGGAAATGGGAGTTAAGATGGGCACAGCCAGAAATGAGAAACTTAGCGGCCGTGTAAGAAGACTTATCAACCAACATAGAACTGGAGTCGTCAGTCGCTGGACACTGAGGGAATTGATGAGGAGGGGATCTGAGCACCTATGGACATGTTCGGAGTGCAATGATGATGACCCGCAAATAACTCAATAACTCAATATTTGTTCCTTGAAGTAATAGACCTGGAGACAGTTCAGAGCTACAACTACCTTGGACATACTATAACCAGTGATGGAAAATGTACAACTGAAATATGCAAAAGAAGAGGAATGGCAAAAAAATTGTTTAATGTCATGAAGAATATACTAACATGAAAACAAATAACAGTAGGACTGAAGCTAAGAATAGCAAAATGTTACATCTTCTCAATATTCCTGTATGGTGCAGAAACATGGATATTAGACAAGAAAACAGAACAGAGAATTGAAGCCTTGGAAATGTGGATATATAGAAGAATAGGTAGAATTGGATGGAAGGAAAAGAAAACAAATGATAAAGCTTTAAAACAACTAAAAATGAAAAGAGAACTACTAAACACAATTAGAACAAGACAAATGCGATTTTTGGGCCATGTTAAAAGACACAACAGCCTACTAAAAGTAATCCTGGAGGGGAAAATACAAGGTAAAAGAGGCAGACCAAGACTAACATGGACGAGTAACATCAAAAGATGGACAAGTCAGTCTATGACAAAAACCTGCACCACCAAAGCAAAAGATAGAGGCAGACCAAGACTAACATGAACGAGTAACATCAAAAGATGGACAAGTCAGCCTATGATAACCTGCGCCATCAACGCTAGAGACAGAGGCAGACCAAGACTAACATGGACGAGTAACATCAACAGATGGACAAGTCAGTCTATGACAACCTGCACCATCAAAACAAGAGACAAAGGCAGACCAAAACTAACATGGACGAGTAATATCAAAAGATGGACAAGTCACCTATGACAACCTGCACTATCAAAACAAGAGACAGAGCGGAATGGCGCTCCATGGTAGCCAACCTTTGATGCGGAGACGGCACTCGATGATGACAATGTCTTCAAGCAGGCATGCAAGTTTCGTCGATGTAGCAGAAAAATAACTCTTCTTTTGCCACCCACATTCACGATGTATTGATGTCCTCTTCCCATTAATCTTATTGATTCTTGTATTACTAGTATCCAGCTTGAGTTTTGCTTTTTTTCTTAATCCAGATTGAACTAGCTCGAATCAATGCTCCCTCTCTAGCTTATGTATTATCATCATTTGCCTACACTTTTCGGCTTTTCATTGCGTTGGGTTTTTTCAGCGAGCGCATAGTACATAGGAGACATCGTGTTTTTTTCTTCTCCGCCCTTGTTCGAGATGGGTAGACATTGTATGATACTGCCCAGGGATAAGGGGGTAGGGAAAGTCATGAAGAAAGTAAGGATTGCGAGTAAAGTCATGAAGAAAGTAAGGATTGAAGGTAAAGTCATGAAGAAAGTAAGGATTGAAGGTAAAGTCATGAAGAAAGTAAGGATTGAAGGGAAAGTCATGAAGAAAGTAAGGATTGAAGGGAAAGTCATGAAGAAAATAAGGATTGAGAGTAAAGTCATGAAGAAAGTAAGGATTGAGAGTAAAGTCATGAAGAAAGTAAGGATTGAAGGGAAAGTCATGTAGAAAATAAGGATTGAAGGGAAAGTCATGAAGAAAGTAAGGATTGAGAGTAAAGTCATGAAGAAAGTAAGGATTGAAGGGAAAGTCATGAAGAAAGCAAGGATTGAGAGTAAAGTCATGAAGAAAGTAAGGATTGAAGGTAACGTCATGAAGAAAGTAAGGATTGAGAGTAAAGTCATGAAGAAAGTAAGGATTGAAGGTAAAGTCATGAAGAAAGTAAGGATTGAAGGTAAAGTCATGAAGAAAGCACAGATTGAAGGTAAAGTCATGAAGAAAGTAAGGATTGAAGGTAAAGTCATGAAGAAAGTAAGGATTGAGAGTAAAGTCATGAAGAAAGCAATGATTGAGAGTAAAGTCATGAAGAAAGTAAAGTCATGAAGAAAGTAAGGATTGAGAGTAAAGCCATGAAGAAAGCAATGATTGAGAGTAAAGTCATGAAGAAAGTAAGGATTGAAGGTAAAGTCATGAAGAAAGTAAGGATTGAGAGTAACGTCACGAGAAAAGTACAGATTGAATGTAAAGTCACAAAGAAAGCACAGATTGAAGGTAAAGTCACACAGAAAGCACAGATTGAAGGTAAAGTCACAAAGAAAGCACAGATTAAATGTAAAGTCACAAAGAAAGCACAGATTGAAGGTAAAGTCACAAAGAAAGCACAGATTGAAGGTAAAGTCACAAAGAAAGCACAGATTGAAGGTAAAGTCCCAAAGAAAGCACAGATTGAAGGTAAACTCACAAAGAAAGCACAGATTGAAGGTAAAGTCACAAAGAAAACACAAATTAAAGGTAAAGTCACAAAGAAAACACAGATTAAAGGTAAAGTCACAAAGAAAACACAAATTAAAGGTAAAGTCACAAAGAAAACACAGATTAAAGGTAAAGTCACAAAGAAAACACAGATTAAAGGTAAAGTCACAAAGAAAACACAAATTAAAGGTTAAGTCACAAAGAAAACACAGATTAAAGGTAAAGTCACAAAGAAAACACAGATTAAAGGTAAAGTCACAAAGAAAGCACAGATTAAAGGTAAAGAAGAAATCACAGATTTAAAAAGAAACAATGCCACGTCTATGGCTGGTTTTGAACCAGGGACTTTTCCATCCAGAGACCGTCGGGTTACCTCTCGACCGCACAGTCCATCTTTTTACAATCTAAAATATTGGAGTTTGCAATCACCAAACTATACCCTGGTACGAGTATACAACATTTGTATAGTTTATTTAAAATTAAATACCTCGGCTGTGATATGAAACTATTCCTTTGAAACGTCTCTAAAATTATTAATGAAGACGTTTTTCGAAACTATATCACACTTTCAAGCTATGTCTGCATAATATATATCTAAATTACAGTGTAAAGTACGTTTCCATTCTATTCTATTCTATTCTATTCTATTCTATTCTATTCTATTCTATTCTATTCTATTCTATTCTATTCTAAATTATTGTTTTATATTCTAAATCAAGTTATTGAGTTATTTGCGAGTCATCATCATTGCACTCCGAAAATGTCCATAAGTGCTCAGATCCCCTCCTCAGCAAGTCCCGCAGTGTCCGGCGACTGACGACTCCAAATTCTATTCTATACTATTCTATTCATGGACTCATGTTTCACTGCAGTCGGGTCACCTCCATATCCGCTCCACCGACCCTCCCAGCATTACCGGAAACATATGAAGACTGCTTGTTCCTGTAAGGTGTTGATTATAGATACATCTGCTATTCACACTAAACACTCCGGATCGACCACACCCCTTTAGCACGTTTAGACTCCTCAGTCTCTCAATGTATACATCATTGTCCAACCCGTTCTCCTTCTCTTCTCTTACGGTGTGAAGAACAAACTTGGTGATGTCCCCTTTGTCCAGAGTAAGGCCACACTCAGAGCCAGAGCTGCCAGCGAGCTTATCGGCTATTTCATCGCCGTGTACACCAGCATGTCCTGGACAGTACACACAGGTTAACACACTCAATGTAGAGCCATCCAAGAGCTGCCAGCGAGCTTATCGGCTATTTCATTGCCGTGTACACCAGCAGGCCCTGGACAGTACACCCAGGTTAACACACTCACTGTAGAGCCATCCAAGAGCTGCCAGTGAGCTTATCGGCTATTTCATCGCCGTGTACACCAGCATGTCCTGGACAGTACACCCAGGTTAACACACTCACTGTAGAGCCATCCAAGAGCTGCCAGTGAGCTTATCGGCTATTTCATCGCCGTGTACACCAGCATGTCCTGGACAGTACACCCAGGTTAACACACTCACTGTAGAGCCATCCAAGAGCTGCCAGTGAGCTTATCGGCTATTTCATCGCCGTGTACACCAGCATGTCCTGGACAGTACACCCAGGTTAACACACTCACTGTAGAGCCATCCAAGAGCTGCCAGTGAGCTTATCGGCTATTTCATCGCCGTGTACACCAGCATGTCCTGGACAGTACACCCAGGTTAACACACTCACTGTAGAGCCATCCAAGAGCTGCCAGTGAGCTTATCGGCTATTTCATCGCCGTGTACACCAGCATGTCCAGGACAGTACACCCAGGTTAACACACTCACTGTAGAGCCATCCAAGAGCTGCCAGCGAGCTTATCGGCTATTTCATCGCCGTGTACACCAGCATGTCCAGGACAGTACACCCAGGTTAACACACTCACTGTAGAGCCATCCAAGAGCTGTCAGCGAGCTTATCGGCTATTTCATCGCCGTGTACACCATCATGTCCTGGACAGTACACCCAGGTTAACGTGCTCACTGTAGAGCCATCCAAGAGCTGCCAGCGAGCTTATCGGCTATTTCATCGCCGTGTACACCAGCATGTCCTGGACAGTACACCCAGGTTAACACACTCATTGTAGAGCCATCCAAGAGCTGCCAGCGAGCTTATCGACTATTTCATTGCCGTGTACACCAGCATGTCCTGGACAGTACACCCAGGTTAACACACTCACTGTAGAGCCATCCAAGAGCTGCCAGTGAGCTTATCGGCTATTTCATCGCCGTGTACACCAGCATGTCCTGGACAGTACACCCAGGTTAACGTGCTCACTGTAGAGCCATCCAAGAGCTGCCAGCGAGCTTATCGGCTATTTCATCGCCGTGTACACCAGCATGTCCTGGACAGTACACCCAGGTTAACACACTCATTGTAGAGCGATCCAAGAGCTGCCAGCGAGCTTATCGACTATTTCATTGCCGTGTACACCAGCATGTCCTGGACAGTACACCCAGGTTAACACACTCACTGTAGAGCCATCCAAGAGCTGCCAGCGAGCTTATCGACTATTTCATTGCCGTGTCGACGACGTACTGGGAAGGTCAACATAAAAAGAAAACAAATAAAAACCGCACGCAATGAACAGATAACGACGAGGCAAAATATTGACTCGTTGTTTGCATAAGACACAAGTGTTGACATTTATGTTGGCTGTCTGTGTATGTACTGAATTATAAAATCAATTAATGGTTGTTTGCACATAAATCTCTCGTTTCTTGCGACTTTTATTATTCCCCTCGCTCATTGTCTCGGAAAAAGAAAATTTGTAAACACGAGGATTGTTGGGGGTCATGATGTAGTTTTGTGTGTGTGTAGGTTATCACTGTCAGGTAGCGGGAACACGGGCCCTTACCCAGGGCGCCCCATGTGCTTCGGGGTCCTGGATCTTCCACACACACGCGCGCGCACACACACACACACATACACACACACAGAGTGAAAATAATTTTTAAAAAATATTAAAATGGGCGATAATGTTCAGCTTCCCCTGAGCGCCTGCAAACCATAGCGCCGCCTCTGATCACGATTAAAATAACAATTTGAGGTCATAATATAAATTAACTAAGGTATGCTGATAAGACAGTCGCTACGAGTGCAAATGAGTTACAAGAAATGTTGGACATTATAGTGAAGACAGGCAAAAATAACGGACTCAGCCTTAACAGCAAAAAGACAGAGGTAATGGTAACAACAAAGAAAAAGACATCACCTCAGTGCAAAATAAAGACAAGTGGAACAATATTAAAACAGGCAAATGAATTTAAATATTTGGGAATTTTGTTAACCTCAGACGGAAGATGTACAAAAGAGGTGAGATGCAGAATGGCTCAGGCAAAGCAGCTTTCCAAAAAATGAGGAAGATACTATGCAATTCATTTTTGACAATAGAAACAAGAAAAAGAGTTCTTAAATGTTATGTATAGCCAGTCTTAACATATGGATGTGAATCATGGACAATAGGACAACAAACAAGAAAATCACTGGAGTCTGTAGAAATGTGGTTTTACAGAAGAATGTTGAGAATACCATGGACAACTAAGAAGAGTAATGAAAACGTTCTGAAAGAGGCCAAAGCAAAAAGAGAGCTAATTTCCAATATTAGGAAGAAACAGTCATCATTTTTTGGCCATGTAATGAGAAGAGAACAGCTAGAATATATTGTAACAACTGTGAAAAAATTGAGGAACGAAGAGATAGAGGCAAGCAAAGAGAAAAGATACCAGACAGCTTAAGAGAATAGCTTAGCAGAAGGACAACAACAGAAATGGTAAATAACTGTCGAGGTCGAAAGTTGTGGAGAGACATGATCACCTACGCCAGCAGGTATGGTACTTGATGATGATATCAGTAGAGCCACCACTACAGAGAACACGGCGATCCTAGCTTCTGTTAGCCAGCCTGTTTTGTTGTAGACTCAATACTAGGTCTTCTATATCAGTAAGAGCCACCACTACAGGGAACACGGCGATCCTAGCTTCTGTTAGCCAGCCTGTTTTGTTGTAGACACAATACTAGGTCTTCTATATCAGTAAGAGCCACCACTACAGGGAACACGGCGATCCTAGCTTCTGTTAGCCAGCCTGTTTTGTTGTAGACACAATACTAGGTCTTCTATATCAGTAAGAGCCACCACTACAGGGAACACGGCGATCCTAGCTTCTGTTAGCCAGCCTGTTTTGTTGTAGACTCAATACTAGGTCTTCTATATCAGTAACAGCCACCATTACAGAGAACACGGCGATCCTAGCTTCTGTTAGGTGAAATGAAAAAAAGGGTGAAAGCTTTACATAAAAAGTGGACGACACAAGTTAGAACAACGTTTCGCCTCAATAGGCCTTCAACAGGAACAAACATAGAACAAAACCACAGATATGTATTTTTAAATAAAAAATGACCGTTGCCATTCTTCTCACATGACCCAGCCAATTAGTGTCTGACTTCTAAGTGTTGCCATGATGGATGGTTGTCATGATGGATGGTTGTCATAATGGATGGTTGTTATAATGGATGGTTGTCATAATGGATGGTTGCCATGATGGAATGTTGTCATAATAGAAGGTTGCCATGATGGATGGTTGTCATGATGGATGGTTGTCATAATGGATGGTTGTCATGATGGATGGTTGTCATAATGGATGGTTGTTATAATGGATGGTTGTTATAATGGATGGTTGTCATGATGGATGGTTGTCATGATGGATGGTTGTTATGATGGATGGTTGTTATAATGGATGGTTGTCATAATGGATGGTTGCCATGATGGATGGTTGTCATGATGGATGGTTGTCATAATGGATGGTTGTTATGATGGATGGTTGTCATAATGGATGGTTGTTATAATGGATGGTTGTCATGATGGATGGTTGTCATAATGGATGGTTGTTATAATGGATGGTTGTTATAATGGATGGTTGTCATGATGGATGGTTGTCATAATGGATGGTTGTCATGATGGATGGTTGTCATAATGGATGGTTGTCATGATGGATGGTTGTCATAATGGATGGTTGTCATGATGGATGGTTGTCATAATGGATGGTTGTCATGATGGATGGTTGTCATAATGGATGGTTGTCATGATGGATGGTTGTCATAATGGATGGTTGTTATAATGGATGGTTGTTATAATGGATGGTTGTCATAATAGAAGGTTGCCATGATGGATGGTTGTCATGATGGATGGTTGTCATAATGGATGGTTGTTATAATGGATGGTTGTTATAATGGATGGTTGTCATGATGGATGGTTGTCATGATGGATGGTTGTCATAATGGATGGTTGTTATAATGGATGGTTGTCATAATGGATGGTTGCCATGATGGAATGTTGTCATAATAGAAGGTTGCCATGATGGATGGTTGTCATGATGGATGGTTGTCATAATGGATGGTTGTCATGATGGATGGTTGTCATAATGGATGGTTGTCATAATGGATGGTTGTCATAATGGAAGGTTGATATGATGGATTGTTGTCATATTGGAAGGTTGCCATGATGGATGGTTGCCATAATGGATGGTTGTCATAATGGATGGTTGTCATAATGGATGGTTGCCATGATGGATGGTTGCCATGACGGATGTTTGCAATGATGGATGGTTGTCATGATGGATGGTTGTCATGGTGGATGGTTGTCATGATGGATGGTTGTCATGATGGATGGTTGCCATAATGGATGGTTGTCATAATGGATGGTTGTTTGATGGATGGTTGTTATGATGGATGGTTGCCATGATGGATGGTTGTTATGATGGATGGTTGTTATGATGGATGGTTGCCATGATGGATAGTTGCCATGATGGATGGTTGCCATGATGGATGGTTGCCATGATGGATGGTTGTCATAATGAATGGTTGTCATGATGGATGGTTGTTATAATGGATGTTTGTTATGATGGATGGTTGTCATAATGGATGGTTGTTATGATGGATGGTTGTTATAATGGATTGTTGTTATGATGGATGGTTGTTATAATGGATGGTTGTTATGATGGATGGTTGTTATGATGGATGGTTGTTATGATGGATGGTTGTCATAATGGATGGTTGCCATGATGGATGGTTGTCATGATGGATGGTTGTTATGATGGATGGTTGTCATAATGGATGGTTGCCATGATGGATGGTTGTCATAATGGATGGTTGTTATGATGGATGGTTGTTATGATGGATGGTTGTTGTGATGGATAGTTGCAATAATGGATGGTCGTCATGATGGATGGTTGCCATAATGGATGGTTGCCATGATGGATAGTTGCCATGATGGATGGTTGTCATGATGGATGGTTGCCATGATGGATGGTTGTTATGATGGATGGTTGTCATGATGGATGATGGTCAAAATGGATGGTTGCCATGGTGGATGGTTGTTATGATGGATGGTTGCCATGATAGTGGTTGTAATGATGGATGGTTGCCATGATGGATGGTTGCCATGATGGATGGTTGCAATGATGGATGGTTGCCATGATGGATGGTTGTAATTATGGATGGTTGCAATGATGGATGGTTGCCATGGTGGATGGTTGTAAGGATGGATGATTGTCATGATGGATGTTTGCCATGATGGATGGTTGCCATGATGGATGGTTGCCATGATGGATGGTTGCCATAATGGATGGTTGTCATGATGGATGGTTGTCATGATGGATGGTTGCCAAAATGGATGGTTATAATGATGGATGGTTGCCATGATGGATGGTTGTTATGATGGAGGGTTGTCATGATAGATGGTTGCCATGATGGATGGTTGTACTGATGGATGATTGCGTGATGGATGGTTGTAATGTTGGATGGTTGCCATGATGGATGGTTGTTATGATGGATGGTTGTTATGATGAATGATTGCGTGATGGATGTTCGTCATGATGGATGGTTGCCATGATGGATGGTTGCCATGATGGATGGTTCTAATGATGGATGGTTGCGTGATGGATGGTTGCCATGATGGATGTTTGCCATGATGGATGGTTGTAATGATGGATGGTTGCCATGGTTCTTTGTTTGCCATGATGGATGGTTGTCACAATGGATGGTTGCAGTGATGGCTGGTTGTCAGTTGTCATAATGGATGGTTGCCGTGATGGATGGTTTTCATGACGGATGGTTACCGTGATGGATGGTTGTCATGATTCTTTGTTTGCCATGATGGATGGTCGTCAGGATGGATGGTTGCGTGATGGATGGTTGCCACGAGAGATGGATGCCATCTTAGATGGTTGCCATGATGGATGGTTGTCATGAAGGTATGGTTGCCACGAGAGATGGATGCCATCTTAGATGGTTGTCATGATGGATGGTTGCCATGATATATGGAACGTTCTCTCGTTGTAAACTAATGTACGCAGACATCAACAACAACTCGATGGGTGAAACCCCTCCCAATGGCTTCCACTGATTGACGTGTTCTCATTAAACAACCACAGATCTGCAGCAGACGTCAGACAGGTGCAGGTTGCTTTCATTGATTGATTTATTGACGTACATTCATAATGAATTTATTGAGTTGTTTAGTTCACTGAGTAATGAAGCGTTGGTTCATGACATTGATAGACAAGTGAAACATGTTTCATCGTTATTGTTCTCGTTGTCATCATTACCTTCATCATCATTACCATCATTAGTTTAGCTAGCTCAGTTTAAGTTATGTTAGTTTAGTTTAGTTTAAGTTATGTTAGTTTAGTTTAGTTTAGTTTAAGTTATGTTAGTTTAGTTTAGTTTAGCTTTGTTTAAGTTATGTTAGTTTAGCTTAGCTCAGTTTAAGTTATGTTAGTTTAGTTTAGCTTAGTTTAAGTTATGTTAGTTTAGTTTAGCTCAGTTTAAGTTATGTTAGTTTAGTTAAGTTTAGCTTAGCTTAGTTTAAGTTATGTTAATTTAGTTTAGTTTATTTTAAGTTATGTTAGTTTAGTTTAGTTTAGCTTAGCTTAGTTTAAGTTATGTTAGTTTAGCTTAGCTTAGTTTAAGTTATGTTAGTTTAGTTTAGCTTAGTTTAAGTCATGTTAATTTAGTTTAGTTTAGTTTAAGTTATGTTAGTTTAGTTTAGTTTACCATAGTTTAGGTTATGTTAGTTTAGTTTAGTTTAGTTTAGCTTAGTTTAAGTTATGTTAGTTTAGTTAAGCTTAGCTTAGTTTAAGTTCTGTTAGTTTAGTTTAGCTTAGTTTAAGTTATGTTAGTTTAATTTAGCTTAGTTTAAGTTATGTAAGTTTAGTTTAGTTTACCATAGTTTAGGTTATGTTAGTTTAGTTTAGTTTAGCTTAGTTTAAGTTATGTTAGTTTAGTTTAGCTTAGCTTAGTTTAAGTTCTGTTAGTTTAGTTTAGCTTAGTTTAAGTTATGTTAGTTTAGTTTAGTTTAGTTTAAGTTATGTTAGTTTTAGTTTAGTTTAAGTTATGTTAATTTAGTTTAGTTTAAGTTATGTTAGTTTAGTTTAGCTTAGTTAAAGTTATGTTACTTTAGTTTAGTTTAAGTTATGTTAGTTTAATTTGGTTTAATTTAGTTTAGTTTAGCTTAGTTTAAGTTATGTTAGTTTAGTTTAGTTTAGCTTAGTTTAAGTTATGTTAGTTTAGTTTAGTTTAGTTTAGCTTAGTTTAAGTTATGTTAGTTTAGTTTAGTTTAGCTTAGCTTAGTTTAAGTTATGTTAGTTTAGTTTAGCTTAGTTTAGTTTAGTTTAGTTTAGCTTAGCTTAGTTTTGTTTAGCTTAATTTAGTTTAGTTTAGCTTAGCTTAGTTTTGTTTAACTTAACTTAGTTTAGTTTAGTTTAGCTAGCTTAGTTTTGTTTAGCTTAGGTTAGTTTAGTTTAATTTAGCTTAGCTTAGTTTAGGTTAGTTTAGTTTAGTTTAGTTTAGTTTAGTTATTTTAAGTTAGGTTAGTTTAGTTTAGTTTAGCTTAGTTTAAATTAGGTTAGTTTAGTTTAGTTTATTTTAAGTTAGGTTAGTTTAGTTTAGTTTAGCTTAGTTTAAGTTATGTTAGTTTAGTTTAGTTTAGCTTATTTTAAGTTAGATTAGTTTAGTTTAGCTTAGTTTAATTTAATTTAGTTTAGTTTAGTTTAGCTTATTTTAAGTTAGGTTAGTTTAGCTTATTTTAAGTTAGGTTAGTTTAGTTTAGCTTAGTTTAATTTAATTTAGTTTAGTTTAGCTTAGTTTAAGTTAGGTTAGTTTAGTTTAGATTTGTTTAATTTAATTTAGGTTAGTTTAGCTTAGTTTAAGTTAGGTTAGTTAAATTTAATTTATTTTAGTTTAATTTAGCTTAGTTTAAGTTGGGTTAGTTTAGTTTAGTTTAGTTAGTTTAGCTTAGTTTAGTTTAGTTTAGTTTAGTATAATTTAAGTTAGTTTAGTTTATCACCAACATCACTATCGTCTGGAGGGTTTCAGTAGCCTAGTTGGGAAAACCACCCGATTTGGATACGGACGTTCAGACAATCCGTGTTCGATTCCAGCTGGAAGCAGTGTAAGTTGTACGTTGTTTGGAAAAAGAAAACACCCTCGCGGTCGACCCAGCCGCTGGCAGGAATGGGTACCAGGGTAGTGCTCTGGGAAGGTGAGGAATGCCGCCTCGCATAGTTAATTTCAATGCTTGAAGCGACACTATCCAGAAGTCTCCGAACACTTCTGGATAGGCGGCCGAGCACATATGGGGGGAGATTTGCGCGAAAAAAGACGCCGATTCAAGCCTCGTACTTTATCTTGACCTTTACCACCACCACCACCACCACAATCGTCATCATCATCACCATTATCAATGTACCATTCCCGCTGGCGTAGGTGATGATGTCACTCAACAACCTTCTCTACAACTGTTTACTACTTCAGTTCTTGACTTCAAACCAAACCTTTTATTTTTTCTCTCTGATTTTCCTTTTGTCACATTATACTCCGATTTTTTCTTTTCCCATGATATGACATCCAAGAAATGATGATTGTTCCCTTCTCATGATATGACATCCAAGAAATGATGATTGTTCCCTTCTCATGATATGACATCCAAGAAATGATGATTGTTCCCTTCTCATGATATGACATCCAAGAAATGATGATTGTTCCTTTCCCATGATATGACATCCAAGAAATGACGATTGTTCCCTTCTCATGACACGTCATCCAAGAAATGATGATTGTTCCCTTCTCATGATATGACATCCAAGAAATGATGATTGTTCCCTTCCCATGATATGACATCCAAGAAATGATGATTGTTCCCTTCTCATGACACGTCATCCAAGAAATAATGATTGTTCCTTTCTCATGATATGACATCCAGGAAATGATGATTGTTCCCTTCTCATGACACGTCATTCAAGAAATTATGATTGTTCCCTTCTCATGATATGACATCCAAGAAATGATGATTGTTCCCTTCCCATGATATGACATCCAAGAAATGATGATTGTTCCCTTCTCATGACACGTCATCCAAGAAATGATGATTGTTCCCTTCTCATGATATGACATCCAAGAAATGATGATTGTTCCTTTCCCATGATATGACATCCAAGAAATGATGATTGTTCCCTTCTCATGACACGACATCCAAGAAATGATGATTGTTCCCTTCTCATGACACGACATCCAAGAAATGATGATTGTTCCCTTCTCATGACACGGCATCCAAGAAATGATGATTGTTCCCTTCTCATGACACGACATCCAAGAAATGATGATTGTTCCCTTCTCATGACACGGCATCCAAGAAATGATGATTGTTCCCTTCTCATGACACGACATCCAAGAAATGATGATTGTTCCCTTCTCATGACACGGCATCCAAGAAATGATGATTGTTCCCTTCTCATGACACGACATCCAAGAAATGATGATTGTTCCCTTCTCATGACACGACATCCAAGAAATGATGATTGTTCCCTTCTCATGACACGGCATCCAAGAAATGATGATTGTTCCCTTCTCATGACAAGACATCCAAGAAATGATGATTGTTCCCTTCTCATGACAAGACATCCAAGAAATGATGATTGTTCCCTTCTCAGGACACGTCATCCAAGAAATGATGATTGTTCCCTTCTCATGACACGTCATCCAACAAATGATGATTGTTCCCTTCTTAGGACACGTCATCCAAGAAATGATGATTGTTCCCTTCTCAGGACACGTCATCCAAGAAATGATGATTGTTCCCTTCTCATGACACGGCATCCAAGAAATGATGATTGTTCCCTTCTCATGACAAGACATCCAAGAAATGATGATTGTTCCCTTCTCATGACACGACATCCAAGAAATGATGCCCTTCTCATGACACGACATCCAAGAAATGATGATTGTTCCCTTCTCATGACACGGCATCCAAGAAATGATGATTGTTCCCTTCTCATGACACGACATCCAAGAAATGATGATTGTTCCCTTCTCATAACACGTTATCCAAGAAATGATGATTCTTCCCTTCTCATGACACGTCATCCAACAAATGATGATTGTTCCCTTCCAATGTTGAAAGTTCTTTTTCCGTTTGCTCTGTCCTTTTAATAGAACGATCTCATTTCTCTGTCCAGCTGTCCGTGGTACTCTCAACATTCCTCTCTACAACCACACTTCAGGGGTCTTCAACAATTTTCTTGTTGGTTGTTCAGGGCTGACATCCATATGTTAAGGTTGGACTTCCGGTCAATATGGCAGATAGGCGACAAGAAACAATGCGGCTCAGACCGAAATGTGTTCCGTGTTGCAGTTTCCTCATATCCCAAGTCCGGTTTGCTGCTGGAGCTACTGAGTTTAGTGCTCTGTGCACACCGTGAGCTGTGTTTTTCATCTGGATTGTGTTTCTATATTCCGATTGCTTACGATGAATGATGATATCGTTTGACAAAGGACAGTTCACTTTCGGTGCCGCTTGGTCTTATGTCTTTTGGCGTGTGCTGTAGCTGCTATGATGGGGACTGCAGCTGCCTTTCTTTGTTTGGATACCATCAATGAGATGTTAATTCTGATGATTCCACTCGCACGGGCGGTTGAGCAATTATGGATTTTAATTTGTTTACAGTGATACCAGAAATGATAGACATAATAGTAAAAGAAAGCAACAAGAAAGGTCTCAGTCTGAATAGTAGGAAAACAGAAGTAATGGTTTTATCGAAGAAACAATCATCACCATCATGTAAAAATAAACGAGACAAATCTGAAACAGGTGCAACGTTTCAAATACTTGGGCACAATAATAACATCAGATGGGAGATGCACCACAGAAATAAAAAGTAGAATAGCTCAGGCCAAAATAGCATTTCAGAAAATGAAAAATATCTTATGCAACAAGTATATGCCAATAAAAATGAGAAAGAGAGTTCATCGGTGCTATACATAACCAATTCTGACCTATGGAAGCGAATCATGGACAGTAGAAAAACAAATGAAAAGACGATTAGAGGCCACAGAGATGGGATTTCTCAGAAGAATGTTGAAAGTTCTCAGGACAGCTAAAAAGACCAATGAGGAAATTCTCAAAGAGGTCAACACAAAAAGGGAGCTCCTAAAAAAAACATCAGAAAGAAACAATCAACATTTTTCGGGCACATCATGAGAAGAGGAAAGTTGGAATACTTGGTTACAACTGGCAAAATAAAAGGAAAGACAGATCGCGGACGACAAAGAGAGAAAATACTGGATAGCTTGGTGTCATGGCATGGAAAACAGTCAACAACAAAACTGATACGATGCACTGTGGATAGAAGATTGTGGAAGGACATAATCGCTTACGCCAACCGGTATGGCACATGACGATGATGACGCAGTGATATCGGATCAGAGAATTGTGGAAGGACATGATCGTCTACGCCAGCCGGTATAACACACGCCAATAATGATATGAATATCACATTCTCTGGCCTGATTTCCACTGAAAGGATAACAGAGCAGCTACACAGACTTTGCTCATTTTTACAAAGTTCTGTAACTCTTATCAGCTATAATCTGTGCATCGTATATTTGTGACGATCAATTAGATTATTTCACAGAATGACGAACGTTAAAAGGTTTCCTTTGAAAGTAATCTTTGAACAAAATGGTGATTAACTATGAGATGGATAAAGGTACGCCCAGTTAATAAACATGGAAGGAGGAAGCCAGTGTTTGAATTTGAAAGGGCGGTTTTCATAATAAAATACAAGCTATGGAGGCGAAATGTTATTTTAAGGTTTTTGACATCTATTCCTTCCTTCCTTACTTCCAGCTATCCGTCTGTTTGTCTGTCTATGTATCTATATATCCAACTATATATCCGTCTGTCCCTCCGTCTGTACATCCATCTATCCATACATCCATCTATCTATCCATCCATCCATCCATCCATCCATCCATCCATCCATCCATCCATCCATCCATCCATCCATCCATCCATCCATCCATCCATCCATCCATCCATCCATCCATCCATCCATCCATACATACATCCATACATACATACATACAACTATCCATCCATCAATCCATCCATTCTTCCATCCATCCATCCATCCATCTATCTACCCATTCATCCATACATCCACCCATCCATTCTTCCATCCATCCATCCATCCATCCATCCATCCATCTATCTACCCATCCATCCATACATCCACCCATCCATTCATCCATCCATCCATCCATCCATCTATCTATCCATCCATCCATACATCCATCTATCCATCCATTCATCCACCCACCCATACATCCACCCACCCGTCTATCCATCCATCCGTCAATCTATCTATCTATCCACCCATCCATACATCCACCCATCCATTCATCCATCCATCCATCCATACATCCATCCATTCATCCATCCATCCATCCATGCATCCATGCATGCATCCATCCATCCATCCATCCACCCATCTATCCATCCATACATCCATCGATCCATTTATCCATACATACATCCATCCATCCATCTATCCATCCATCCATCCATCCATCCATCCATCCATTCATCCATCCATTCATCCATACATCCACCCACCCACCCATCCGTCCGTCTGTATGTCTACTGTTTCTCTATCTATCTGTCTCTTTGTCTAACTGTCTGTCTGTCTTTCTATCTGTCTGTCTTTCTGCCTTTCAATATTTCGTCTGACACATTGCCTATATCAACAATCTCGTTTCTTGCACAAACTCTACTACTTTTTGTAGAATTACCAAAGACCCATATAGTTTTTCTCACTTCCTTTGTCTCCGCTTTATTTCTCAAATTTTTGGAGCTGAATGATGAATATATACAGTCCTTTATGGTGCAGAAACATGGGCATTAGACAAGAAAACAGAACAGAGAATTGAAGCCATTGAAATGTGGATATACAGAAAATGGAAAATATCTTATGCAACAAATTTATATCCAATAAAAATGAGAAAGAGAGTTCATCGGTGCTATATAGAACCAATTCTGACCTATGGAAGCGAATCATGGACAGTAGACAAACAAATGAAAAGATTACTAGAAGCCACAGAGATGGGATTTCTCAGAAGAATGTTGAAAGTTCCCTGGACAGCTAAAAAGACTAATGAGGAAATTCTCAAAGAGGCCAACACAAAAAGGGAGCTCCTAAAAAACATAAGAAAGAAACAATCAACATTTTTCGGGCACATCATGAGAAGAGGAAAGTTGGAATACTTGGTTACAACTGGCAAAATAAAAGGAAAGAGAGCTCGCAGACGACAAAGAGAGAAAATACTGGATAGCTTGGTGTCATGGCATGGAAAACAGTCAACAACAGAACTGATACGTGCACTGTAGATAGAAGATTGTGGAGGGACACGATCGTCTACGCCAACCGGTAGGGTGCATGATGATGATGATAGGTAGAATTGGATGGAAGGAAAAGAAAACAAACGATGAAGTCTTAAAACAACTAAAAATTAAAAGAGAACTACTAAACACAATTCAAAAATAGACAAATGAGATTTTTGGGCCATGTTAAAAGACACAACAGCCTACTAAAAGTAATATTGGAGAGGAAAATACAAGGTAAAAGAGGCAGAGGCATCCCAAGACTAACATGGACGAGTAATATTAAAAGATGGACAAACCAGCCTATGACAACCTGCACCATCAAAGTAAGAGACAGAACAGAATGGCGATCCATTGTAGCCAACCTTCGTTGCAGAGATGGCACTCGATAATGATGATAAATAAGCCCCTTTGTTGTAGAATTTGAGAACCGCTGTCAAATAAACTGCAATCTGACGTGTTCTCTTAACATGACGCAACCTCAATCAAACGAGATCTCGTTAGGTTGGGCGGGGTTTGTATAGGCAATCAAGGGTAGTAGGGAAGGAGATCAATAACTGAAATCAACAGTCGTTTGATTTGGGTCTTTGTAGTGACGTGTGTTAGTTGGTACAGCAGAAGTAGGGGACAGTAACAGAGTTGGTTTGGGGAGGAAGTTGTTTATGGATATGTTGGGGTTAACTGAGGGATGTTAACTGAGTGACGTTAAATGAGTGATGTTAAATGAGTGATGTTAACTGAGTGATGTTAAATGAGTGATGTTAAATGAGTGATGTTAACTGAGGGATGTTAAATGAGTGATGTTAACTGAGTGAGGTTAACTGAGTGATGTTAACTGAGTGAGGTTAGCTGAGGGATGTTAAATGAGCGATGTTAGCTGAGTGAGGTTAACTGAGTGATGTTAACTAAGTGAGGTTAACTGAGGGATGTTAGCTGAGTGATGTTTACTGAGTGATGTTAAATGAGTGATGTTAACTGAGTGATGTTAACTGAGGGATTTTAGCTGAGTGATGTTAACTGAGTGAGGTTAACTGAGTGAGGTTAACTGAGTGATGTTAACTGAGTGAGGTTAACTGAGGGATGTTAAATGAGCGATGTTAGCTGAGTGAGGTTAACTGAGTGATGTTAACTAAGTGAGGTTAACTGAGGGATGTTAGCTGAGTGATGTTTACTGAGTGATGTTAAATGAGTGATGTTAACTGAGTGAGGTTAACTGAGGGATTTTAGCTGAGTGATGTTTACTGAGTGATGTTAAATGAGTGATGTAAACTGAGTGAGGTTAAATGAGTGATGTTAAATGAGCGATGTTAACTGAGTGATGTTAAATGAGCGATGTTAACTCAGTGATGATAAATGAGTGATGTTAAGTGAGTGAGGTTAACTGAGGGATGTTAGCTGAGTGAGGTTAACTGAGTGATGTTAAATGAGTGATGTTAACTGAGTGAGGTTAGCTGAGTGAGGTTAACTGAGTGATGTTAAATGAGTGATGTTAACTGAGTGAGGTTAAATGAGGGATGTTAACTGAGTGAGGTTAGCTGAGTGAGGTTAAATGAGTGATGTTAACTGAGCGATGTTAGCTGAGTGATGTTAACTGAATGAGGTTAGCTGAGTGATGTTAACTGATAATATCAGCTGAGTGTGGTTAACTGAGTGATAGTAGCTAAATGATATTTACTGAGCGATGTTAACAGAGTGATGTTAACTGAATGGTATTAACTGAGTAATGTTAACTGAGTGATGTTAACTAAGTGATGTTAACTAAATGATGTTAACTGAGTGATATAAACTGAGTGATGTTAAATGAGTGATGTTAACTGAATCATGCTAACCGGGTGATGTTACCTGAGTGATGTTAACTGAGGGATGTTAACCGAGGGATGTTAACTGAGGAATGTTAACTTAATGATGCTAACCGAGGGATGTTAACTGAGTGACGTTAACTGAGTAGGTGTTTAACGAACGGCTGGCTATATTATCGTGTCGGTGTTTTACAAAATAGACAATCGAATATCGCATCTCCTATACCGAGCTGTACTATCTGTCTGTCTCTCAGACTCTTGTGTTCGACCATCATCCATCAGACCTTGCACAGGCTCCGCATAGCATCTCGCAATACAACACTGTTATAGACGAGTTGTTCAATCCCAACGAGGGAGCTAATGCCTGTTGTTGTTGCTGCTGTTTTTGTTGTTGTTGTTGTCCATCGCTTCAGTGTTCCTTTTTAATGTTTCTCTAGGTCTGCCTCTTTTTCTTTTACTCTCTCGTTCCGATTTGAGGGCATACTTTGAGATTTTCTTGTTGTGTCTTCTCATCACATGGCCAACATATGACCACCTTCTTCTCTTGTTGTCTCTTCTCTTCACATGGTCATGGCAGTGTGGCAGTGACCAAACATTCATCTGGTTAAAGTCACAAGACTACACCCACGCCTGTATACTGAGTGATTTGATGAGCATGATACGAAAAGTGGAGGCGAACTCTGTACGCATGCAATGGGTAGAGTCATTGCAGAAGTCAAAAATACGTAAGGTCACCTTTGTCTATGTCCCTGGACATGCGGGGGTACGGGGAAATGAAAGAGCGGACAGGTTGGCTAGCTGCGCTATTGTTGAGTACGGCCAACCAATGGATCGGGCGGACATCATCAATGCCCTCCGAGATGTGGGAAGGGCACAGGACTTCGAGAACCACGAGTCCACGTCACTCCTTCGGATGAAAGAGATGGGAGTTAAGATGGGCACAGCCAGAAACTAGAAACGTAGTGAGCGGGTAAGAAGACTTATCAACCAACATAGAACTGGAGTCGTCAGTCGCTGGACACTGCGGGACTTGCTGAGGAGGGGATCTGAGCAGCTATGGATATGTTGGGAGTGCAAAGGTGATGACCCTCTAATAACTTAATAATACAATCATCATCATTGAGTGCCATCTCCGCAATGAAGGTTGGCTACCAAGGAGCGCCATTCTGCTCAATCCATTGTGGTGTTTGTGGTGGCTTGTGGTCCACTGATTGATCAAACCACAAGCTCCAAATCAGGATGCCTTTCATAATATGAGTAGATGTGAACAAGTTATCGTTATATGCCTCAGAACAGGACACAATCGACTCCACAGTCACATGTATACAAAATTCAAGATAGTCACCTCAACTACATGTACATATGGACAGGCGCCCCAGACTGCTGAACACATATTTCAAGACTGTACTGAATATAGTAGACAGGAAAATCCATTGGTCCATATATACAACACTACAGGCGCCCCAGACTGCTGAACACAAGTAGTATAGTATGTCAATTAGGGACCCCAAATGTGCTTCCAGAAGCACCTAAATCCTTATATAAATAGTCTACCCTCACATGGAAGCACATTTTTCCTTATATGAGAGTCTACCCTCACATGGAAGCACATTTTTTCCTTATATGAGAGTCTACCGTTTTTCCTTATATGAGAGTCTACCCGCCCATTTTTGTTCCTGTGACCTCTCGTGGTGGTGGTGGTGACCTCCCGGTGACCTCCCGTTGACCTCTCGTGGCGGTGGTGGTGACCTCCCGCGGCGGTGGTGAAGGGGTGGTGAAGGGGTGGTGGTGGTATCATAAATCTATTATATTCTTTGTAGTTTAAATGGTTCCGTAACTTTCATAAATCTATTATTTCTTTATACTCTCATTCAATAAAAACAGTGACAAGTTTATTTATTGTTTTTAAAAACTTCCTTTAGAATTAAAGGTAACAGCTTAGGCCGTTACACACGCTACACGCCAAACACTGTGTTTAACGTTAAGTGAGAGATCAAAGAGCTCGGTACACGCGCAGCTGCGAAGACGTGCAGCGAAGACGCGCAGCAAGGGGCCGCAAGATCAAAGAGCTCGGTAGACGCGAGGCGACCTCGCGCAGCGAGGGGGCCGCGTTTAACGTTAAGCGCGATCAAAGAATCCGCCTCCCGTGAGTACTTACTTCCCGTTAGACGGTAAGTGTTCATCAGGAGAGTCATTTAACAGGGGAATTTCACGATACCGATGTTTTAATGTGAGATGCTTGGGGGTAATTAATATCTTTGCGCCGTTTCGTGTTCAAAGACCGTGTTTCGCTGTGAAAAGTTTTGATTGAATGTTTGAGTGTCAGACTGGCCAGGGCTACGGACTTTTTATCATCTGAAGATTAGAATACCACTTATCAGGGGAATTTTACTGGGTGGTTGTTTTAATGTGAGATGTTTAGGGGAAATTAACACTGACAAGTTTATTTATTTATTGTTTTATTCGTATATATCTCACAATAGATAACACAGGAGTAGACAATAATGTATTGTTTAACTATTGTACATTATAGACAAGTATAATACATAAGAAACAAAGTAGTTTATTTACAAGTGTTATACATGATAGTGTTAAATCGATAAAGGGGAGGTGGTCACGTTGTCAGAATGGACCTGTCGCTTGATGGGGTGAGGTAGTAAGTTGGAAGTTGTAGTAGTAGGTTAGAAGTTGGCGTGTATTAGAGGAAGTTGGTTGTGGAGGTAGTTGGTAGTAGAAGTTGTAGTAGTGAAAGTTGTAGTTGTAGACGTAGTCGGTGTAGAAGTTGTAGTAGTGAAAGTTGTAGTAGAACAGGGGACGACGTTCAAATTAACAGACGACGACTTTTATTCGACTGACTCAACAAGCAAAGACCAAAACGTTACTCCCAAACCAACGAAAGCTTAGACTTTGGAGTTCTATATCTTTAGCACTTCAACGAATAACAGACAACAGTAATGGTGAACCTTACAGATAAGAAAACTTAGTTCCAAACCCCAAAATTTCGTCTCATAACTAAAAAGTTGAACTCAAAACATTAAAAATCTAGGTCCAAAGTCAAAATAGTTAGACACGGTAGGGCAAAAGGGCATATTCTTTCCAACCAATACTCCCTATTCTTCTACACATCTGCATCTCGAAGCCTTCGAATTTATATTCAATGTTTGGCTACTGACAATGTAGCAGTCATTTCGTTGTAATGGTCATCTCGTTGTAACAGACACGTATGTCATGTCGTTGTAACAGACACGTATGTCATGTCATTTTATCAGAGACGTATGGTATGTCGTTGTAATAGCCATGTCGTTGTATCAGTCATGTCGATGTAGTAGACACGTATGTCATGTCAATGTAACAGTCATGTCAATGTAACAGTCATGTCAATGTAACAGTCATTTCGTTGTAATAGTCATCTCGTTGTAACAGTCACGTATGTCATGTCGTTTTATCAGAGACGTATGGTATGTCGTGATGGACGAATGTAGGTTGTCGACTGTGCCATGATGGATCATGTAGGTTGTCGACTGTGCCATGATGGATCATGTAGGTTGTCGACTGTGCCATGATGGATCATGTAGGTTGTCGACTGTGCCATGATGGATCATGTAGGTTGTCGACTGTGTCGAGATGGACGAATGTAGGTTGTCGACTGTGCCATGATGGATCATGTAGGTTGTCGACTGTGTCGAGATGGACGAATGTGGGTTGTCGACTGGGCCATGATGGATCATGTAGGTTGTCGACTGTGCCATGATGGATCATGTAGGTTGTCGACTGTGTCGAGATGGACGAATGTAGGTTGTCGACTGTGCCATGATGGATCATGTAGGTTGTCGACTGTGTCGAGATGGACGAATGTGGGTTGTCGACTGGGCCATGATGGATCATGTAGGTTGTCGACTGGGCCATGATGGATCATGTAGGTTGTCGACTGGGCCATGATGGATCATGTAGGTTGTCGACTGTGCCATGATGGATCATGTAGATTGTCGACTGTGTCGAGATGGATGAATGTAGGTTGTCGACTGTGCCATGACGGATGAATGTAATTGTCGAGTATGCTCCAACAAATCACCGCGCCATTTAAACTTCTTTGAACATAATGGACACGGATGTTCACCAGAAGAAACCTCATTATGAGAAACCATCTGGAGAAAATCCAATAACCCTTTCGTCAACCATATTTAACATACCTAGTTTAACTTCATCAAACATCAAGCTCAACAATACTTAGCATACCTACTTTAAACACCTCGATAAAATTGAATAACCTTTCATCGATAAGCCTTAACGTACTTTAAGAGAAAACAATCCAACTTACTGTGTAAAATAGAATCTCAATCCGTTAGAATGAATAGTAACTTTCCTTGAAGCAACCAAACTTATAACACGAAAGCCCTGAAGGGTCTTGTTTAAATATAGCCTGGTAACAAATGAATACATTATCCAATCAGCGAGTGATTATGCCAACATCGACTGATATCTGGATTAACCAATTAGAGAAGAGCATTAACATTAGAGGCGGAGCAAAGAAATGACTGACATCTGTATTATAACCATTCAGAGAAGAGCATTAGCATGGGAGGCGGAGCAAAGAAATGACTGACATCTGTATTATAACCATTCAGAGAAGAGCATTAGCATGGGAGGCGGAGCAAAGAAATGACTGACATCTGTATTATAACCATTCAGAGAAGAGCATTAGCATGGGAGGCGGAGCAAAGAAATGACTGACATCTGTATTATAACCATTCAGAAAAGAGCATTACTATGAACGGCAGAGTGATTAACCAATTATAGAAGAGCGTAACTTTGAAAGCGGTTCCAGTTCCATCTTAAGGTAAATGATTTGGTCGGGTTCTCATCGAGGATTGTGGGCGTTTCTGGTCCATAGAATGTGTTTGGATAAACTTATGAAGGAGTTTATGTTCCTGGGGGTTGATCTTATTCACACATATGATAAGGCGTATAAGAAACATTCCAAGTTTTATAACGCGATGGCTAACCTAGTATATACATGATCGGAGAGAAATGAGCTGTTATTTACTGGAATAATTAAGAGAGTCGGTGGTCATGATATCTACGCCACGTTTGTAACCATCGTTATCGAAATACTTTCAGATCGAATTCGCAATTTCGGTCGTCTTGTTGTTCTATATACCCTCGCCTATCGATTAGTTAAGAATCATGTCAAAGACATGTTCGACTCTGATTCCGACATTTGTGTTTTAGAAACGGACTTTGGTACTTGGACCGGTGGTATCATCGGAAGAGAATTTGGAGAGTGGTTACTAAAAGAAGGTGGTTTGGAAAATTTTCTAGACCTCTCTAACGAAGAAGCTACAACACTGTGGACTCTACTTCACAACAGCCTTTGGTCTTTAAGAGCTTTACCTAGAAATGTTTATCTGTGAGTTTATATATTTTCCCTAATAAAAGTTTGGTAACCCCACAGCATTTGTTACTGCCTTACAATATTGTTTACCAGGTCACGACACCCTCTCACACTGATGATGAGGGTTGTCCTGTAGTAGGCCTGTGATTGTAATAAGAATGGTTTGCTCCAGCTTTGAAATCTGAAATTTTCACAAAAAGAGATGGTGTTACTCAGTTCCCCTATAATGGGGATGTTGAGTTACTAAAAATAGATTTTGATCTCTGATGCAATACCTGATTAGTTACTAAAAATAGAATGTGCCCTATGATCCAATAACAGAATACTCATTCACCCAATACTCTCACATCAACATGGAAAAGTAAACTCCCAGTCATAGAAAAGTATGTTGTCACGATAGGTGTGTCAATAACAAGGAATAAAAATCATTAAAGACATCCTAATTAAGTTGTGAAATTTTGGTGGTTGAGAGATAAATCTGAAGATAAGCACATCAAACTATAAAAACAAGGAAACAATCGTATATTACACACTCTTAGAGCCAGTGTTAAGTTAACACGTATTTAGTTAAAATAGAAGGTTATAAATTGAGTAGAGGTAAACTTATACCTTATGGCTCATCTACTTTTTCGAATAAACTCAAGTTCAGAAGAGGAAGACAGTGATGAAGATAGTGATTTGTCAATGAGCACGCAAACCACGACAATATGGCCTAGTGGTAATTTTAATAATGGTTTAACTTTAGACTCAATTTTCAAAAAGACAAATATACATGAAAGGTTTTTAAACTCTAGTGAAACCTCTGACACCTACATCACCGGCTCTCAAAATCAGGGAGCTGGAAGACTGGAGATTCCAACTGAAATAATTAACAACCACTCCTCGACTGATAATAGAGATATACAAATCTTTGAACATGATATTTATTTTGAACAAATTAACGCAACGTGGAACGAACAATACGCTTGCAGCCAGCAAGGTGATACACTAAACGATAGAGCTACCAAGGTAAGTAATTGCTTTGGAGTCGAGTTTACCTTTTGATTTTGATATTCTGTTTCGCCTTCGTTATCTTTATTACTGGGTTATTACACAACTAGTAGAGACATTATCTTTATTGATGATGATAAATAGTAAATTTCCACATGTAATGAAAATTGTGAAACTAGTTGCTAGTAATGATTGACGTTATAGTAAAGGAAACCGAAAAATAAAGGACTCATCCTTGATACCATAAAGAAGTAACTGTAACATCAAAGAAAAAGACAAGTGGAATAATATTAATACTGGTAAATCTTTTGAAGTGTTATCCTCTGGAGGTGGAGTAGAGTAAATTTTACGTAGAAGCAGGTTTAAATTACCCAAGAGACTCATGGACAATAGGTTACTAGGTGAGAAGCGAAAGAGATATCCAATACTTGGATGTTGTGACTTGTAATGAGAACCGCTGTAATAACTTGTACCAACTTGAAAATGTGAGGGGTGAAAAGACAGAGGGAAACAAAGAGAAATGACATGAGCTACAGAGTTGTGCAGAGATATTTTATTATAAAGTGTTTTTCATTTAGAAGTTTTTGCTGGCTTTTAAACCTAAATTGTCTCGTTTCTTCTAGGTTCATTTTTGTGAAGAAACGATTGTTTTAACAATCCACGATGATGAAAATGACGAACCCAATTATTTTTGGCAGCAGTTTTCTATAGACAAGGAGCGCTTCATAAACGTATACAAGAATGTGGCAAAATTATTTCCCCCATCCTAGCTATTGATCACAGAGCCAAGATTCTAAAAAGTATTTCAGAAGTAATAGAAACTAAAGTTTAGTTGATATTTTACTTGTCAAGCCCAATCCTGTGTTCACAAGAACACTTCCCTCTAATGAACATAACATGCTATACTCGAGTTTGTCTCCAACTTGTCAGTGTAGGCCCCGCCCTCTGGATCATCATTTGTTTTGATGACTCCATGGATACATCGGCCTCGTGGGACAAACTTCCCATGATTCATCAAAGATGGCCGCTCTCTGAACATGTCTCATCACGTCCAATGACGTATTGCATCAGTTACTATAAATAGAACGTATTCCATTGGTTACTATAAATAGACTGGCCACGCCCCTTGTTACAGGGTATAAAGGGCAGCCGTTCTCAGTGCTGCTACATACAGAAAGTCAGAGCCCTGCTACCAAGTCGTGTGCTTTCTAGAATGGAGTCCGTTAGAATGGATATGTGTGATTCCGCTGTTAATGTTGACTGTGATGGTGCTTTTTTCTATGCCGCTCGTAATGGCGAGTATGTAAAGCCTCTACAGAAGAATGGTTTGAAGGCTGTCTCAGTTTCGAGATATCGAGCAAAGACTTTAATTCATCTTAGAAAATACGATGGCAAAACGGGTTGAAATTCCCAACACGTTACGGTATAACACTAACACAGCCTGAATTTGAGACGTTAGTGGGTCTGAACTCTACGATTCTCTCAGAGTGTAACAGACTACGAGTAGCCACAGGTGATGCGTCTACGATTCTCTCAGCTGAGTGTGACAGTATACAAGCAACCACTGATGGAGCATCTACATTTCGCTCAGACTATGACAGAGAACAAACGACCAATGATGGTGAGTGGTCGATCGCTGCTCCTCCCGTTTATGACGACTTCCAGGCGTCTACAATTCTCTCAGCAGAGTGTGACGGTGTACAACCAATTAGTGATGGAACATCTACATTTCGCTCAGAGGGTTACAGAGAACAAACAGCAAATGAGGGTGGCTGGTCGCTTGCTGCTCCTCCCGTTTATGACGACTTCCAGTATCAACAAAGTGACCTTTCGACTGTTCTCACAGACACAGCTCACAAACGAATTGATCCCCGTTCGATCACTAATATAACTGATGGATCTTATGCTATTAAGAACAATAAACAAAATTGTGTTAAATTTTGCGATCCTTGTGTATTAAAAAAACCACGTGGGAGACCACGTAAACTTGTAATTTAAGCATTAAACACATGACTATGTTGTTATATGTGTACTTTTTTAGATGATTTGTATCCATATTTGCACTATTTAAAGCATCATTGTTCAATTATAAACATTTGAATGTGTAACATGTGTTGTCTAGTTTTATTGTGAAAATAAACATTATAAAAAGATCATATTTGTTTGTTTTTATTTGACTTATTTTAATTTTAATGAGTTTATTCGAAAAAAGTAGATGAGCCATAAGGTATAAGTTTACCTCTACTCAATTTATAACCTTCTATTTTAACTAAATACGTGTTAACTTAACACTGGCTCTAAGAGTGTGTAATATACGATTGTTTCCTTGTTTTTATAGTTTGATGTGCTTATCTTCAGATTTATCTCTCAACCACCAAAATTTCACAACTTAATTAGGATGTCTTTAATGATTTTTATTCCTTGTTATTGACACACCTATCGTGACAACATACTTTTCTATGACAGGGAGTTTACTTTTCCATGTTGATGTGAGAGTATTGGGTGAATGAGTATTCTGTTATTGGATCATAGGGCACATTCTATTTTTAGTAACTAATCAGGTATTGCATCAGAGATCAAAATCTATTTTTAGTAACTCAACATCCCCATTATAGGGGAACTGAGTAACACCATCTCTTTTTGTGAAAATTTCAGATTTCAAAGCTGGAGCAAACCATTCTTATTACAATCACAGGCCTACTACAGGACAACCCTCATCATCAGTGTGAGAGGGTGTCGTGACCTGGTAAACAATATTGTAAGGCAGTAACAAATGCTGTGGGGTTACCAAACTTTTATTAGGGAAAATATATAAACTCACAGATAAACATTTCTAGGTAAAGCTCTTAAAGACCAAAGGCTGTTGTGAAGTAGAGTCCACAGTGTTGTAGCTTCTTCGTTAGAGAGGTCTAGAAAATTTTCCAAACCACCTTCTTTTAGTAACCACTCTCCAAATTCTCTTCCGATGATACCACCGGTCCAAGTACCAAAGTCCGTTTCTAAAACACAAATGTCGGAATCAGAGTCGAACATGTCTTTGACATGATTCTTAACTAATCGATAGGCGAGGGTATATAGAACAACAAGACGACCGAAATTGCGAATTCGATCTGAAAGTATTTCGATAACGATGGTTACAAACGTGGCGTAGATATCATGACCACCGACTCTCTTAATTATTCCAGTAAATAACAGCTCATTTCTCTCCGATCATGTATATACTAGGTTAGCCATCGCGTTATAAAACTTGGAATGTTTCTTATACGCCTTATCATATGTGTGAATAAGATCAACCCCCAGGAACATAAACTCCTTCATAAGTTTATCCAAACACATTCTATGGACCAGAAACGCCCACAATCCTCGATGAGAACCCGACCAAATCATTTACCTTAAGATGGAACTGGAACCGCTTTCAAAGTTACGCTCTTCTATAATTGGTTAATCACTCTGCCGTTCATAGTAATGCTCTTTTCTGAATGGTTATAATACAGATGTCAGTCATTTCTTTGCTCCGCCTCCCATGCTAATGCTCTTCTCTGAATGGTTATAATACAGATGTCAGTCATTTCTTTGCTCCGCCTCCCATGCTAATGCTCTTCTCTGAATGGTTATAATACAGATGTCAGTCATTTCTTTGCTCCGCCTCCCATGCTAATGCTCTTCTCTGAATGGTTATAATACAGATGTCAGTCATTTCTTTGCTCCGCCTCTAATGTTAATGCTCTTCTCTAATTGGTTAATCCAGATATCAGTCGATGTTGGCATAATCACTCGCTGATTGGATAATGTATTCATTTGTTACCAGGCTATATTTAAACAAGACCCTTCAGGGCTTTCGTGTTATAAGTTTGGTTGCTTCAAGGAAAGTTACTATTCATTCTAACGGATTGAGATTCTATTTTACACAGTAAGTTGGATTGTTTTCTCTTAAAGTACGTTAAGGCTTATCGATGAAAGGTTATTCAATTTTATCGAGGTGTTTAAAGTAGGTATGCTAAGTATTGTTGAGCTTGATGTTTGATGAAGTTAAACTAGGTATGTTAAATATGGTTGACGAAAGGGTTATTGGATTTTCTCCAGATGGTTTCTCATAATGAGGTTTCTTCTGGTGAACATCCGTGTCCATTATGTTCAAAGAAGTTTAAATGGCGCGGTGATTTGTTGGAGCATACTCGACAATTACATTCATCCGTCATGGCACAGTCGACAACCTACATTCATCCATCTCGACACAGTCGACAATCTACATGATCCATCATGGCACAGTCGACAACCTACATGATCCATCATGGCCCAGTCGACAACCTACATGATCCATCATGGCCCAGTCGACAACCTACATGATCCATCATGGCCCAGTCGACAACCCACATTCGTCCATCTCGACACAGTCGACAACCTACATGATCCATCATGGCACAGTCGACAACCTACATTCGTCCATCTCGACACAGTCGACAACCTACATGATCCATCATGGCACAGTCGACAACCTACATGATCCATCATGGCCCAGTCGACAACCCACATTCGTCCATCTCGACACAGTCGACAACCTACATGATCCATCATGGCACAGTCGACAACCTACATTCGTCCATCTCGACACAGTCGACAACCTACATGATCCATCATGGCACAGTCGACAACCTACATGATCCATCATGGCACAGTCGACAACCTACATGATCCATCATGGCACAGTCGACAACCTACATGATCCATCATGGCACAGTCGACAACCTACATTCGTCCATCACGACATACCATACGTCTCTGATAAAACGACATGACATACGTGACTGTTACAACGAGATGACTATTACAACGAAATGACTGTTACATTGACATGACTGTTACATTGACTTGACTGTTACATTGACATGACATACGTGTCTACTACATCGACATGACTGATACAACGACATGGCTATTACAACGACATACCATACGTCTCTGATAAAATGACATGACATACGTGTCTGTTACAACGACATGACATACGTGTCTGTTACAACGAGATGACCATTACAACGAAATGACTGCTACATTGTCAGTAGCCAAACATTGAATATAAATTCGAAGGCTTCGAGATGCAGATGTGTAGAAGAATAGGGAGTATTGGTTGGAAAGAATATGGAGCCAATGGTGGGGTGTGCTAAACACTCCAAGGTATGGTGACAGCTTTACAAATAAAGAACACAACACAATACTGACGTTTCGGCCTGTGGCCTTCTTCAGAATACATGGACAACGACAACAAGCGGTGAAGCACAATTACTACATGTTAGATGATAAAGTGGAGGGCGAGGAAAGTAGGATGCAAAAATAAGAAAAGAGAGAAATGAATTTTACATGATGAGAGGTATGATGGGCGTCAAAATATATAAAATAGAAAAAGAGAGAGAAAAATGTATAATAAATTGTACTTAGCTGAGCTCAGAGCAGGGAGCAGGAAAACTGTAATCCGTGCTGAAACCAGTCGGAATGACTAAATGACTAAAAGCGCAGAGAACGTGTATAGAAAGCAACACGTGACAAAGACAGGTCAGTAAAGAGGGCAAAAAGGATCAAATTTCGGGAAAACCAAAAAAGGGGGGGGGGGAAAGGGGGCATAGACGAGGATACTCCGGGGACACAACAAGCAATACATATAAATCACTCAACAATGGAAGTGAGAGATCACGCGAGAGGTTAAGAGAAAGAAATAGAATGACACGACAAAGTAGTAAACTAGGCAGTGGGTGAGAGAGATGGACTCTACAGAATGGATGGCCTCGAACTGAACGAGTTGAGAGGTAGGTCAACGAAAGGAAGGATTGGATACTGGAGGAAGAGATACGGTGAGGAAGAATAATAAAGCCGGTATAATGAGAAGGGCGATAGAGGGGTGGTCCGGAGGAAGTTAGTCTATCGGGAGGTAGGGAAGTATTGGAGGAGGAGGTATGGAGAGGAGGGAAAAGAAGCAGGTATGTGAAAACTGGATAGGGGGAGAGGCGGTAGGTCAGAAGTGAATGGAAAAAGAGAAAGTCTGGAAGAAGTGGAGCAATAGGGGATGGTGTGCAAGAGGTATGAACCATAGGAGGTAAAGAAGTAGGGAAATGATAGAACAAAGGGGGGAATGAAAGTGGGCATCAGGATAAGGGGGATACTGGAATAGTAGGTATAGATGAGTAGTGACTACAAGTTAATAGAGAGGAGAGGGGTGAGCTAGGAGTAGATCAGCAGAGGGGTGGTAGGAAGGACGAGGGACAATAGAGGTGGGCAGAGAGATCGTACGTACAGTCCAGGTGGAGAGGTGATATAGTGATAAAGAGGTAAAGGACATGAAGATAGTCAGAAGAGAAAAAGGTGTAGGGAGAGGGGGGGGGGTTTAACACAAACACAAACTTCCTGGAAAGAATATGCCCTTTTGCCCTACCGTGTCTAACTATTTTGACTTTGGACCTAGATTTTTAATGTTTTGAGTTTAACTTTTTAGTTATGAGACGAAATTTTGGGGTTTGGAACTAAGTTTTCTTATCTGTAAGGTTCACCATTACTGTTGTCTGTTATTCGTTGAAGTGCTAAAGATATAGAACTCCAAAGTCTAAGCTTTCGTTGGTTTGGGAGTAACGTTTTGGTCTTTGCTTGTTGAGTCAGTCGAATAAAAGTCGTCGTCTGTTAATTTGAACGTCGTCCCCTGTTCTACTACAACTTTCACTACTACAACTTCTACACCGACTACGTCTACAACTACAACTTTCACTACTACAACTTCTACTACCAACTACCTCCACAACCAACTTCCTCTAATACACGCCAACTTCTAACCTACTACTACAACTTCCAACTTACTACCTCACCCCATCAAGCGACAGGTCCATTCTAACGTGACCACCTCCCCTTTATCGATTTAACACTATCATGTATAACACTTGTAAATAAACTACTTTGTTTCTTATGTATTATACTTGTCTATAATGTACAATAGTTAAACAATACATTATTGTCTACTCCTGTGTTATCTATTGTGAGATATATACGAATAAAACAATAAATAAATAAACTTGTCAGTGTTAATTTCCCCTAAACATCTCACATTAAAACAACCACCCAGTAAAATTCCCCTGATAAGTGGTATTCTAATCTTCAGATGATAAAAAGTCCGTAGCCCTGGCCAGTCTGACACTCAAACATTCAATCAAAACTTTTCACAGCGAAACACGGTCTTTGAACACGAAACGGCGCAAAGATATTAATTACCCCCAAGCATCTCACATTAAAACATCGGTATCGTGAAATTCCCCTGTTAAATGACTCTCCTGATGAACACTTACCGTCTAACGGGAAGTAAGTACTCACGGGAGGCGGATTCTTTGATCGCGCTTAACGTTAAACGCGGTCCCCTCGCTGCGCGAGGTCGCCTCGCGTCTACCGAGCTCTTTGATCTTGCGGCCCCTTGCTGCGCGTCTTCGCTGCACGTCTTCGCGGCTGCGCGTGTACCGAGCTCTTTGATCTCTCACTTAACGTTAAACACAGTGTTTGGCGTGTAGCGTGTGTAACGGCCTAAGCTGTTACCTTTAATTCTAAAGGAAGTTTTTAAAAACAATAAATAAACTTGTCACTGTTTTTATTGAATGAGAGTATAAAGAAATAATAGATTTATGAAAGTTACGGAACCATTTAAACTACAAAGAATATAATAGATTTATGATACCACCACCACCCCTTCACCACCCCTTCACCACCGCCGCGGGAGGTCACCACCACCGCCACGAGAGGTCAACGGGAGGTCACCGGGAGGTCACCACCACCACCACGAGAGGTCACAGGAACAAAAATGGGCGGGTAGACTCTCATATAAGGAAAAACGGTAGACTCTCATATAAGGAAAAAATGTGCTTCCATGTGAGGGTAGACTCTCATATAAGGAAAAATGTGCTTCCATGTGAGGGTAGACTATTTATATAAGGATTTAGGTGCTTCTGGAAGCACATTTGGGGTCCCTAATTGACATTGTATACTACTAACACATACTTCAAGACTGTACTGAATATAGTAGACTGAGGAAAATCCATTGGTCCATAGATACAACACTACAGGTGCCCAGACTGCTGAACACATACTTCAAGACTGTACTGAATATAGTAGACTGAGGAAAATCCATTGGTCCATAGATACAACACTACAGGCGCCCCAGACTGCTGAACACATACTTCAAGACTGTACTGAATATAGTAGACTGAGGAAAATCTATTGGCCCATAGATACAACACTACAGACAAAACTATATGAGCCACTGCAAGAATTACAAAAGACATTAAAATTTATACAAGAAACGACATTGCAGATATAGACAATACTTCAAGTGAATGAAAGATAGATAGATAGATAGATGCTCTGTCTCTTGCTTTGGTGGTGCAGGTTGTCATAGGTTGACTTTTTTATGTTACTCGTCTATGTTAGTAGTCTTGGTCTGCCTCTACCGCTTTCACCTTGTATTTTCCCCTCCAGGATTACTTTTAGTAGGCTGTTGTGTCTTTTAACATGGCCCAAAAATCGCATTTGGTTATTAATTATCTTTCCATTAATGTTTAGGCCTGGCATCTCTATGATGTTTTTACAGATTTGCTCAGTGTATAGATTGAACTAGATTTTATAGATTGATTTGTGGAAATCAAAACTCATTAGCACAAACACAAAACTTAGGCTATTCAAATCAAATGTACTATCAACCCTTACGTATGCGTGTGAAAGCTGGAAAACAACAAGAGATATAGAAACAAAGTTGAACGCATTCGAAAATAAATGTCTAAGGAAAATACTTGGTATAGAATGGAACGAATTCAAAACAAACGAGGAAATTAGAGAAATCGCCAATCAACCACTAATATCTTCAGTAATAAAGAAAAGACGATGGTCATACGTTGGACATGTGATGAGAAGAGATAATAATCGAATAGCAAAGCAAGCCCTCATATGGGAAACAACAGGTAAAAGAAAAGAGGAAGACCCAGGGAGACACTGAGAAGAACATTGATGAGAGAGGCAAGAGCAGCAGGAATCGGCTCCCTCAATGAGATAGAACTGCTTGCACAGAACAGAGACAGATGGCGAGATTTGATAAAATATCTTTAAAAGAAAACTGCTAGAACAAAAATTCATATAGGAGAAGGTGTATCTTGGTCTACGCCCTATGGGCCGGTTACGGCTCGAAAGGTCAATAGATAGATAGATAGATTGAACAAGTTTGGTGATAGGATGCATCCTTGTCTTACTCCTCTTTTTATATCAATGGGTGTACAGTTCTCCTTGTTATATTTTATTATTGCTGTTTGCTCTCAGAATCTTCTTTTTCTTCTTTCCTTCCCCATTTGCCTTTCAGCGTCGAGGGGAGATATAATTTGCGGTCTTTTGCTCTTCTGTTCGCCTCTGCTGCTGTTATGTTTCCTAGTGCTTCTAATATTCCATCGACCCATCTTTTACGTGGCCGACCTTTGGGTCTGGTGTTCTCACAACGTTTGTTGAAGGCTCGTTGTGTTGTATTTTGATCTTTCTGCCTTGTCACGTGGCCAAACTATTTTATCTGTTGTTTCATTATATATTCTATGGCGGGGGCTATTCCTAGCTTTTTTCTCAGTTCTTCATTTCTGATCTTATCTCTCAGACTGTTTCCTGTCATTCGTCTAACACATTTCATCTCAGTAGAGGTTATTTTTCTTATTGTTCTTGCATCTAGGGTCCAGGTCTAGCATTGGTAGCACAACGTTGGGATGAAGATTGTATTAATGCTCCCAATATAGATTACATATTAGCCGTATGTCCATGTCATCTAGATGTATCTCTTTTTGGCATTCTATAAGATGATACAAGACATGTAAAAAGAATATGGTTTGATGACAGTTTACACTAATCAAATTGAGAGTGACGCACTGTACTGCTAAACGTACATGACCGAAATGCGTCGAAACGAACGGAAATAGTTAAGTGTCGAGGGACCGTCATTACGACAAACATGGGATTGGAGTCTAACAGGAACTAATTTAGGCTGAATTTGGGCCCTTTGTGCTAATTCTGTGGAGCATTCAACGTATGTGTTTGATGGCGGATGTTTGAAGGAGAAATTTCCACAGATTTGTAATTAGAAACTTAAGAAGAGGTTGCAAGGTTAAACACAGTTATATTTCTCTCACACACACGCTCTCTCTCTCTCTCTCTCTCTCTCTCTCTCTCTCTCTTTCTGTTTGATCTATTCTCTATCCTCGTGTCTCATAGCGTCGAACGAAACCAGGCGGCTTCGTTTTCAAGAGCTTGCAATTAGGTTTTTGGGTTTAGTTTAGTTGAGTTTAAGTTTGTTTAGTTTATTTTAGTTTAGTTTATCTTATCTTCGTTTAGTTTAGCTTATTTTAGCTTAGTTTAGCTTAACTTTTGTTAGTTTAGTATAGTTTAGCTTAGTGTAGTTTAGCTTAGATTAGGTTAGTTTAGCTTACATTAGCTTACTCTAATTAGCTTAGTTTGGTTCAGCTTAGCTTAGCTTAGTTTAGCTTAATTTAGTTTATATTATTTTAGGTTACCTTAGTTTATTTCAGCTTAGCTTAGCTTAGTTTAGATAAGTTTATCAACGCTTCGATCAGCTTAGCGTAGTTTCGTTTAGCATAGTTTAGTTTAATCTATCTTAGTTTATTTAAGTTTAGATTAGTTTAGTTTAGCTTAGTTTAGTTTTACTTAGCTTAGCTTAGTTTGAGTTATTTTAGTTTAGCTTAGCCTTACTTTGGTTTAGTTTAATTTAGCTTAGTTTAGTTTAGCTTTGCTTAGTTTAGTATCGTTTAATTCAGCTTATTTTTATCTTCAGCTTAGTTTAGTTTATTTTAGCTTTATTAGCTCAAATTAATTTAGTTTATGTTAGGTTATCTTAGCTTAGTTTAGTTTAGCTTTGCTTTAGTTAGTTTAGGATAGCTTAGCTTTGCTTAGCTTAGTTTAATTTAGCTTAGTTTAGTTTAGCATAACTTGACATAGTATTGTTTAATTTATTTTAGCTTAGTTTAGTTAAGCTTAGTTTAGTTTAGCTTAGTTTATTTTAGTTTAGCTTAGTTTAAGTTAGGTTAGTTTAAATTAGCTTAACTTAGTTTAGTTGAGCTTAGTTTAAGTTAGGTTAGTTTAATTTAGTTAATTTAGTTTCGTTTAGTTTAGATTAGGTCAGTTTAGCTTAGATTAGGTTAGTTTAGTTTAGATTAGGTTAGTTTAATTTAGATTAGATTAGTTTAGTTTAGTTTAGATTAGATTAGTTTAGTTTAGTTTAGATTAGATTAGTTTAGTTTAGTTTAGTTTAGTTTAGTTTAGTTTAGTTTAGATTAGATTAGATTAGTTTAGTTTAGAATAGATTAGATTAGTTTAGTTTAGTTTAGTTTATATTAGATTAGTTTAGTTTAGTTTAGTTTAGATTAGGTTAGTTTAGTTTAGTTTAGTTTAGATTAGATTAGTTTAGTTTAGTTTAGTTTAGTTTAGTTTAGTTTAGTTTAGTTTAGTTTAGATTAGATTAGTTTAGTTTAGTTTAGATTATGTTAGTTTAGTTTAGTTTAGTTTAGTTTAATTTAGTTTAGTTTAGTTTAGTTTAGATTAGGTTGGATTAGGTTAGTTTAGTTTAGTTTAGATTAGATTAGATTAGATTAGTTTAGTTTAGTTTAGTTTAGTTTAGTTTAGTTTAGTTTAGTTTATTAGTTTAGTTTAGTTTAGTTTAGTTTAGTTTAGTTTAGTTTAGTTTAGTTTAGATTAGATTAGTTTAGTTTACTTTACTTTACTTTAGTTTAGTTTAGATTAGATTAGTTTAGTTTAGTTTAGTTTAGTTTAGTTTAGTTTAGTTTAGTTTAGTTTAGTTTAGATTAGTTTAGTTTAGTTTAGTTTAGTTTAGTTTTTAGTTTAGTTTAGATTAGATTAGTTTAGTTTAGATTAGATTAGATTAAATTAGATCAGTTAAGTTTAGTTTAGTTTTTAGTTTAGACTAGATTAGATTAGATTAGGTTAGTTTAGTTTAGTTTAGATTAGATTAGGTTAGTTTAGTTTAGTTTAGATTCGGTTAGTTTAGTTTAGATTAGGTTAGTTTAGCTTAGATTAGGTTAGTTTAGTTTAGATTAGGTTAGTTTAGTTTAGATTAGGTTAGTTTAGTTTAGATTAGGTTAGTTTAGTTTAGATTATGTTAGTTTAGTTTAGATTAGGTTAGTTTAGCTTAGTTGAGAAGTCTTCATTTCAAACGGACAATCCCATAGTCCTCATATCTCACACATCAGCATCATCATGCAATAGAGAAAGTACTAAAGATGGGTTCATCTCAGATGCATGATTTCGATTGCATTAGCGAAAACCTTGTGGCAGTTTTTTCGTTTTCATTCTATTACAACACTATCACCGCCATCATCATCATCGTTATCGTCATCATTATCTTCTTCTTCTTCATTACTTCTTTTTCTTCTTCTTTCCTTCCTCATTTGCATTTCAGCGTCGAGGGGAGATATAATTTGCGGTCTTTTGCTCTTCTGTTCGCCTCTGCTGCTGTTATGTTTCCTAGTGCTTCTAATATTCCATCGACCCATCTTTTTCGTTGTCGACCCTTGGGTCTGGTGTTCTCACAACGTTTGTTGAAGGCTCGTTGTGTTGTGTTTTGATCTTTCTGCCTTGTCACGTGGCCAAACCATTTTATCTGTTGTTTCCTTATATATTCTATGGCGGGGGCTATTCCTAGCTTTTTTCTCAGTTCTTCATTTTTGATCTTATCTCTCAGACTGTTTCCTGTCATTCGTCTGACACATTTCATCTCAGTAGAGGTTATTTTTCTTATTGTTCTTGTGTCTAGGGTCCAGGACTGGCATTGGTAGCACAACGTTGGGATGAAGATTGTATTGTAGAGTGCCCGTTTTGCCTCTAGAGTTATTTCCTTGTTGGACAATGGTGGTGATAGCTGTCCAATGATTTGACAAGCTTTGTTGTATCTTGAGTCTAGGGTCCAGGTCTGGCATTGGTAGCACAACGTTGGGATGCAGATTGTATTGTAGAGTGCCCGTTTTGCCTCTAGAGTTATTTCCTTGTTGGACAATAGTGGTGATAGCTGTCCAATGATTTGACAAGCTTTGTTGTATCTTGAGTCTAGGGTCCAGGACTGGCATTGGTAGCACAACATTGGGATGAAGATTTCTTCATTACTATCATCACCATTATCATCACCATCATTATAATCACTACCATCGTCATCATCTGATTAATCATCATCATTATTAACGTCATCATCGGCATAATTATCATCACCATTATCATGATTTTTATCACTGTCGCCATCATCATCATCATTATCATCATCATCATTATCATCATCATCATTAACATCATCATCATTAACATAAAGGTAAAGGTAAAGTACGAGACTTGAACCAGCGTCTTAGCACGCGAGTTTCCACCCATATGTGCTCGGCCGCCTATCCAGAAATGTTCGGATATTTCTGTCTAGTGTAGCCTCAAGCATCGAAGCTCAGATGCGAAGCGACATTCCTCACCTTCCCAGGATAATATACCCTGGTACCCATTTCTGCCAACGGCTGGGTCGACCGTGGGGGTAATTTTTTTTTTTTATTTCCAACCACGAGTACAACTCACACTGCTCCCAGCGGGAATCAAACACGGGTTGTCCGAACGTTGGTAGTCTAGTCGGGTGGTTTTATCAACTAGGCTACCGAGGCCCCCCATCATTAACATTATCATCGCCATCATTATTTTCCTCTTCATTATCACTATCATCATCATCATTAACATCATCATCGCCATCATTATTTTCCTCATCATTATCACGATAATCATCATCATTAACATCATCATCGCCATCATTATTTTCCTCATCATTATCACTATCATCATCATTAACATCATCATCGCCATCATTATTTTCCTCTTCATTATCACAATAATCATCATCATTAACATCATCATCGCCATCATTATTTTCCTCTTCATTATCACTATCATCATCATCATTAACATCATCATCGCCATCATTATATTCTTCACCATCATCATCATCATCATCATTAACATTAACATTGTCATAATTATTTTCCTCTTCATTATCACTATCATCATCACTATCATCATCACTATCATCATCATCATCATCTTCATCATCATCATTAACATTATCATCGTCATCATTATATTCATCATCATCATCATCATCTTCATCATCATCATTAACATTATCATCGCCATCATTATATTCTTCACCATCATCATCATCATCATCATTAACATTAACATCGTCATAATTATTTTCCTCTTCATTATCACTATCATCATCACTATCATCATCACTATCATCATCATCATCATCTTCATCATCATCATTAACATTATCATCGTCATCATTATATTCATCATCATCATCATCTTCATCATCATCATTAACATTATCATCGCCATCATTATATTCTTCACCATCATCATCATCATTAACATTAACATCGTCATAATTATTTTCCTCTTCATTATCACTATCATCATCACTATCATCATCACTATCATCATCTTCATCATCATCATTAACATTATTATCGCCATCATTATTTTCCTCTTCATTATCACTATCATCATCATCATTAACATCATCATCGCCATCATTATATACTTCACCATCATCATCATCATCATCATTAACATTAACATCGTCATAATTATTTTCCTCTTCATTATCACTATCATCATCACTATCATCATCTTCATCATCATCATTAACATTATCATCGTCATCATTATATTCATCATCATCATCTTCTTCATCTTCACAAGTAACCCCACATCAAGTTCTTTTACAATCAACATTTTTACCATCGCATAATTTTATTGCGTGCAAAATAACAAGAAAAACAAATTGACTGCACCGATGACTCAAAGTACAGTCTCGACCAGATCAACCAGGAAGTACCACGCCCTTATTTTTTTTGTCGTTTTAACATCAGAAATATTTCTAAAGATTTTGTCCCTGATGAATATACCACTCCCATTCATCCAAATTAATTTTCATAAATTATACCGTAAATAGGCGCATAGATTTGGACAAGGCGAGGGATAAATGGAGTCCACGACTCATAGTTGGCGACTTGCGTCAGTGTCTGTAGCAAGTTGATCAAGTTCCTGTTTCACCAACATACAGTGACTCTGAAAGTTTAGAAAATTTATATGAATATATATTTAAATATATGTTTAAAAACATAGACCAAATGGAACAATATTAAAACAGGTAAATGAATTTAAATATCTGGGAACAATGTTAACCTCAGATGGTAGATGTACAACAGAGGTGAGATGGTAGATGTACAACAGAGGTGAGATGGTAGATGTACAACAGAGGTGAGATGCAGAATGGTTCAGGCAAAAGCAGCTTTCCAAAAAATGAGGAAGATACTAGCAATCTATTTTTGAGAATAGAAACAAGAAAAATAGTTCTTAAATGTTATGCAGAGCCAATCTTATAATATGGATGTGAATCATGGACATTAGGACAACAGACAAGAAAATTACTGGAGTCTGTAGAAATGTGGTTTTACAGAAGAATGTTGAGAATACCATGGACAGCTAAGAAGAGTAATGAAAATGTTCTGAAAGAGGTCAAAGCAAAAAAGAGAGCTAATTTCCAATATTAGGAAGAAACAATCATCATTTTTTGGACATGTAATGAGAAGAGAACAACTGGAATATATTGTAACAGCTGGGAAAATTGAGGGATGAAGAGATAGAGGGAAGCGAAGAGAAAAGATACCAGACAGCTTAAGAGAATGGCTTGGCAGAAGGTCAACAACAGAAATGATAAATAACTGTCGTGATCGAAAGTTGTGGAGAGACATGATCACCTACGCCAGCAGACTCGGTACTTCGTGATGATGACTACTATTATTGATACTCCTACCAATATTAATACAACTACTACTATTATTGTCTACGCGCTGCTCAAACAACGCCAGCAGGCAAGGTACTTGATAATGGTGAAACTAAGAACCGTATTTGAGATCTTCAACGACTGTTCTATATTTAACTTGAGATTCATATTCATCAGGTACACAATTTTCAAACCACGCCCTTATGTTGTAATCTAGGCCACGGACTTTCTGAATACAGATAACTTCCCCACAAGCAAATCTGGGTAACAGTTCTCTCCCCCTGTCCGGTATCTTGTAATTTCACACTTGCCCTTGAGTGACATTTCCACTCTCGGTCACCTGCTCGGATTTTGACGTAAGTTTTGAGTGAGGTTCTCTCGTTTTGACATGTTTATAGAATAGAGATATAAGTTTTATTATATAGACAGATAGACAGGCAGACTAACTGATAGACAGACCGACAGAAAAACTGACAGACAGAGAGGCAGATAGACAGACAAACTGACAGACAGATAGACAGACAGAAAAACTGACAGACAGAGAGGCAGATAGACAGACAGATAGGCAGACAAATTGACAGACAGACAAACAGGCAGACAAACTGATAGATTCACAGGCGGACGAACTGACAGACTGACAAACTGATAGACAGACAAACTGACAAGCAAACAGACAGGCAGACAAACTGATTGCTTGATTGATTGTTTCGTTAAATGTTAATTTTGTTATCAAATCCCAACACACATATTTTCCTTACAAATTTCGGTGGCCCTTATCCGTACACATTTTGAAAACCTCTGAAATGAATAAAAGTAAAAAAAAAAATTAAAAAAAAATAAATAACAACACAAATTAAAAAAAAAAAATACGTGTCTACTATCGGTAGATTGCCAGAAAATAAAAACACGACAAAAACAACAACAACAACACACACAAGTTGCTTTAACGCCAGTAATTATATCAGGTGGGTAGAGACTATCTGACATCGCTGCATGCTTTGATCTTTACTCTCTACTGCTCTCTCATGGGTCTCTCTCACACTCTCACATCGCGCGGTAAGTTTTTTTTTTCTTCCTGTGCCTTTAAGAATACAGAATTCTCTCTTCCCCCACCCCGTTTACAGACACAGACTAAACCAGATCGCTAAATCTGTTAAAAAGCTCTTATTGAATTACAGGAAACACATGGACTAGTTACACAGCGCCATGTCGTGGAATTTCCACCGGGGTGTTTTTGTAAGGAGCAGAATTTGGGTGTGCACCGTGTAATGAAATGTGTAAATGAATGTTGGTTGTCTTTATTCTTGAGGCGTTTCGTTGTAATCACCTACTTCAGGACATATTTTATGAGCTGATACAGTAAGTATGTAAGTAGATTAACTGGGTAATTAGAGAAATGTAAGATAGTATTCCAGATAAGGGCATATTTTAAATTGTTAGGAAAATATTATATCGGTATTTTATATATACGTGTAGATTGACAAGACTTCATAGACTACACCAAAGCATTTGATAGAATACACCATAATCAACTTATAGACTGCCTAAAAGATATAAATCTGGACGACACAGACATACGACTAATATGTAATTTGTACTGGGAGCAAACAGCAATAATAAAATATAACAAGGAGAACTCTACACCCATTGATATAAAAAGAGGAGTATGACAGGGATGCATCCTATCACTAAGCTTGTTCAATCTATATACTGAGCAAATCTTTAAAAACATCATAGAGATGCCAGGCCTACAAATTAATGGAAAGATAATCAATAACCTAAGATATGCTGACGATACTGTACTACTAGTACAAAAATCCTAAAGATCTACAACAATTGCTTAATGTAATAAACACAACAAGCAAAAAATATGGGAGCCGCGATAGCTTAGTGGTTAGTGAATTGGACTACAAAGGACAAGGGGTAGGGTTCGATCCCAATCGACGGCTTCCGGGTTCACCCAGCCTTAAATGGGTACCGGATTTTTTCTGAGAAAGTAAATCAGCACGGGCGTAATACTGACCATATTACCCCAAAAATCATGTGCTGAAGGTCTGTAAAATATATGGTCACTAACACCATATTTCCCTATACACCACTTGGCGTGACGGGTCACTAACACCATATTCCCTATACGCCACTTGGCGTGACGGGTCACTAACACCATATTCCCTATACGCCACTTGGCGTGATGGGGGTACTTTAAGACTTAACTTAAATGGCTGGAAAGAGTCCATTGGTGGGGCATTTCTAACTTGATGATTACATAAGAAAACAGAACAAAAAATCAAAGCCTTTGAAATGTGGATCTTTAGAAAAATGGGGCGAGTGAGTCACTTGGCGTGACGGGGGTACTGAACTTTATTAAGCAAAAAATATGGACTAGATATGAATATCAAAAAGACTAAAACTATGATCATAAACAAAGAAAATTCTCAAGACCTACATTTAAATATCACAGTTGAGGGAATAGACCTGGAGACAGTCCAGAGCTACAACTACCTTGGGCATACTATAACCAGTGATGGAAAATGTACAACTAAAATAAATAAAAGAATAGGTATGACAAAAAGTAATTTCAATGCCATGAAAAATATACTATAGCTTGTTTCAAATCATGTGCCCAACTTCAAAACGCTATTACTCTCTAACCATTTGTTAAAAACTTTTGAAATTTTCCAAATGTTATTAGATTGCAAAAGACCCTTTAAATGTATATTTAACAAATATCTTGCAGCTGCAGTTTTCTTAAAGCGGCGAATTTCTTTGATGTTTGTCACAATTGTAAATTGTGAAGCCCTAAAGAATAGAAATTACCGTAGTTGCTGGTCTATGATTAATTTTCACTAGGTAAAGGCGTGGCCGTAATGGGGAAATAACTGTATAAGACAAAACACCAGGAGAATTATTGTCTTCTCAGTTCGAGGACGGACGATAATATCAAGGTATACCTGTATGTTCAATTTTCATAGTTGTGTGGTCCTGAAAAGGACCGTTTGTTGAACTAATTTAAGGTAATATAGGGGCCAACATTGTGGGGGCTATATACTTTCATTCTGAATCAGACGAGTCTAAAAGATTAATAACTGTTTGGGGTTGAACATTCCACAAACCATCATTTTTCCAATATTCCTCTTCCTGTTTTAAGACGTGGTCTTCACATTTAGCCCAATAATCTTTGTCTATATTTAATAAAGCGAGATAAGCAAGAGTCTTTACATCGCATATTTTGAATGTTGTATTTTCATCTGCCACTTGTCCTTTTAATTTTGCCCAGATTAGTTCTATTGTATTTAAATGAGCATGGTAAGGTGGCAGCCTCAAACTTATATGACCGTGCTCTTGGATAATCTTATCTATTAGAAAAAATCTTTGTCCTCTGTTTTTGCTTTACTAGAGATAGTAATTCAGGTTTTAAGTACATGTTATTAAATTGTATGTGCTCCTTTGTGAGCCATATCTTAATAGCATCTTTTGTACTGGATGACGTCGGGACTTTATCTTCAAGTGCAACAATGTTGTGGTACGCTGCATTGTCCATTATTAGGCAAGATGGTCGATATAGTGATGGGAGAACAGAATTTTCAATCCAATGTCTAAATATGTGACCATTCATCTCAGAGTGATAATCCCGATTGTCTATGGATTTTGAAAGAAAAATGAGCTCTGCATTCTGTATTAGTCCATGTTGTCGACTACCTGTATGAGCAATTATCAAGCGCTGTCCTTTGCTGCTAGGTATTAATCTCTTAATCTTTCCATCTGATGACTGCCATTCCCTTTAGTTAGTGTGGTGAGCATTGATCCATGTTTCATCCAAGTACACAATATCATAACCTTGCTTACGCACCTCTTTTACTTCACGTAAGTACTTGCTTCTCATGACTACTATATGTGGCTTCTCACAGATGTTTCGTCCATTGGAATACTTTCTGAATGTAAAGCCTGCAGCTCTCACATTCCTCCATAATGTAGACTTTGATATTTCAATACTGTTGTTCTTTTTCAGCGATACTTTTAATTTTCTTATTGTAACAGTTTCATTCATACCCAACATTTTGCGAATTTCACTTCTAATAAGTTCACTGTCGAAATTATCCAACATTTTTGCTCTTCCTTGTGATTTTGTATATTTGGAACATTGACGGTCACGTGCTTGAATCCAGCGATTAAATGACCGTTTAGATAAATCCAAAATGTGTCTTGTCCTATTCTCAGGGTTTTCTAAAGAATGAAATAATCTTCCTCGTTTAGCCTCTTTGCAAAAAATAGTCATACATTTTTATTGCGATGTTTTGTAAGCTGCAGAATTTCATTTTAAGACTCATGATAAATGTTATTGTTCCACGTCTCCACCTATGAATGAACGGAAATGGAACACACAATGCCTCGTGTTTTCTACAAGTGTCTAATTGTGTCAGACAACTCACGTTGAAAGCGTGCAAAAACGTCAATTGTACCGTGTATGGATTTGTAATCGCTATTTTTAGTTTAAAATACTGTAAACATTAAGTTTGACTACATCAATGGGTCGTTATAAATTTATATAAATCAAATAAGCAACAATAATAACCAAATGTTTTTTTTAAAATGAAATTAATTCCCTGTTGGGTTCTAATCATTATAACTTTACATGCAAGTTTTGAAAAAATTACAAAAAGGGGTTAAAAAGATATCGATTTTAAAAGTTGGGCACCAGTTATGAAACGGACTATAACATCAAAACAAATAACACTAGGGCTAAAACTAAGAATAGCAAAATGTTATATCTTCTCAATATTCCTGTATGGTGAAGAAACATGGACATTAGTCCAGAAAACAGAACAGAAAATTGAAGCTTTTGAAATGTGGATTTATAGAAGAATAGATAGAATTGGATGGAAGGAAAAGAAAACAAAAGATGAAGTTTTAAAACAACTAAAAATAAAAAGAGAAATACTAAACACAATTAGAGCAAGACAAATGAAATTTTTGGGGCATGTTAAAAGACACAACAGCCTACTAAAAGTAATATTGGAAGGGAAAGTACAAGGTAAAAGAGACAGAGGCAGACCAAGACTAACATGGACGGGTAACATAAAAAGATGGACAAGTCAATCTATGACAACCTGCACCATCAAAGCAAGAGACAGAGGCAGACCAAGACTAACATGGACGGGTAACATAAAAAGATGGACAAGTCAATCTATGACAACCTGCACAATCAAAGCAAGAGACAGAGGCAGACCAAGACTAACATGGACGGGTAACATAAAAAGATGGACAAGTCAATCTATGACAACCTGCACCATCAAATCAAGAAACAGAGTGGAATGGCGATCCATGGTAGCCAACCTTCGCTGCGGAGATGGCACTAGATGCTGATGATGAGATTGACAACATATGTTGCAATACAAATCACGTGATTTAAAATGGGACTAGAGTTTTACACATCAAACGCGTAACATTAAATTATCATCATCGAGTGCCATATCCGCATCGAAGTTTGGATCGGGTGGACGTCATCAATGCCCTCCGAGATGTGGGAAGAGCACAGGACTTCGACAAACACAGATCAACGTCACTTCTTCGGATGATGGAAATGGGAGTTAAGATGGGCACAGCCAGAAATGAGAAACTTAGTGGCCGTGTAAGAAGACTTATCAACCAACATAGAACTGGAGTCGTCAGTCGCTGGACGGGACTTGCTGAGGAGGGGATCTGAGCACATATGGACATGTTCGGAGTGCAATGATGATGACCCGCAAATAACTCAATAACATCAATAACTCAATAATATCAATAACTCAATAACCAAATAACATCAATAACTCAATATCTCAATAACTCAATATCTCAATAACTCAATATCTCAATAACTCAAGATCTCAATAACTCAATAACTCAATATCTCAATAACTCAATAACATCAATAACATCAATAACTCAATAATATCAATAACTCAATAACCAAATAACATCAATAACTCAATAACTCAATATCTCAATAACTCAATATCTCAATAACTCAATATCTCAATAACTCAATATCTCAATAACTCAATAACTCAATATCTCAATAACTCAATCTATCAATAACTCAATATTTCAATAACTCAATATCTCAATAACTCAATAACTCAATAACTCAATCTCTCAATAACTCAATAACATCAATAACTCAATAGAAGAAGAAGGTGGTTTCAAGAAATCAAGATCTTGTTGTTGTTGTTGTTGTTGTTGCTATTGTTGTTGTTGTTGTTGTTGTTGTTGTGTTCGCCAGCTTTCAACTCTGACGAAGTCCCTAGAGACTAGGAACTGAATTTTGCGCGTTAATCCATGTTTCCCTGGCAGCCGTGTGCACAGGGGTCCCTCACCGCACAGGCAGATAACTCCGACTTCGGAGGTACTCATGTTTTTCCATTGATAAGTAACTGACGTTTCAAGCCGGGCCTCGCTGCTGAGACCAGGGGTGGTTGCAGCAGAGAGAAATCGTAATTAAAAATCCCTACCGGTGGAGCCGAGATTTGAACCCACAACCTCTCTGTCTTGAAGCCGGCGTCTTGCCTCGAGACAAACCAGTCCCCCATGGACTTGGAATATGAGGAAACTGCAACAAGGAACACTTTTCATGCATAGCCTGCCTGGTTCCTGCCGCCTATCCACCATATACTAGAAGTTCACGTCCTCCCGAAAGTGATGATCGTCATATTTCTTTAAAAATGTATAGCGCTTGATGATGTTAGGCCATCGTTGTTGACTCCAATTCGGAACATATAAACACACAGTTAGTCGTCAGATTATGCCTGTCGCACATCAAACAACAGACCGTAAGATTAGCGTAACGCCGGTCTAGGGAATTACGATGAACCATTACAATGACGTAGCACACATAACAATTACGCAAGCACAGCAATGATGCGCCCTTTAGATTCTTGATTACTCTAGTGAATGTAGCCTACGACGAACACAACACGGTGCAAATTCCCTAAAGAGATAAAACTGCGGCTGACAAAGCATTTCACATTAATAATTAACATGGAAATAACTTGCGTCAAGCAAATCCAACAACGGTCATGAACAGCACCAATGTGACGTAAAGCGCAGAACAAGCCTAGACGATGGAAGGTCGCATTCACAACACTTGATTTGTCGAAAATGGAATATTGCCGGCGTACGACATTGTTTTATCAGCGCAGATGTAATAAGTAGATCATTATCTTGACTTTAACGTATAGGAGTGCGATGGAGAACTGAAATTAATCAGACATCGAATGCACTTTCTGCAGCGATCGAGAGAACGTGGACTAGATCCGCCATCTTAGAAACGGATCTTAAACATGACAAAAGAAGAAGTGGGAGATCTGGCTAGAGACAGAGATTCTTTCAGACGGGCTGTGGTGAATGCAACGTTCTGTGGGAGATCTGGGACGGGCTGTGGTGAATGCAACGTTCTGTGGGAGATCTGGGACGGGCTGTGGTGAATGCAACGTTCTGTGGGAGATCTGGGACGGGCTGTGGTGAATGCAACGTTCTGTGGGAGATCTGGCTAGAGACATTCTTTCAGACGGGCTGTGGTGAATGCAACGTTCTGTGGAAGATCTGGGACGGGCTGTGGTGAATGTAACATTCTGTGAGAGATCTGGCTAGAGACATAGATTCTTTCAAATGGTCTGTTGTGAATGCAACCCATGCGTGATGATGATGAAGATACTTGTGATGATAATTGTGATGATAATGATGGTGATGATGTTGATGATGATGATGATGATGAGAATGATGATGATATACTAGATCTCCCCACTCTCTCCCTCTGTTTTTCCCAACTCCTCGCCTCCTTTAACAAACCAAATTAAATTGCAATAAACCAGGAATTTGCCAGCTATCACTTTTCTTAACCTCGTGACATGACATCAACTTATCTTTATTGTCTTGTTTACATGTTCTGTTGATACCAGATACGTGATATTTGTCACATGATAATTATAGTATCACTGATATTCTAAAAACATAACATATGGATGTGAATCATGGACAATAGGACAACAGACAAGAAAATAACTGGAGTTTGTAGAAATGTGGTTTTACAGAAGAATGTTGAGAATACCATGGACAGCTAAGAAGAGTAATGAAAATGTTCTGAAAGAGGTCAAAGCAAAAAGAGAGCTAATTTCCAATATTATGAAGAAACAATCATCATTTTTTGGCCATGTAATGAGAAGAGAACAACTGGAATATATTGTAACAACTGGGAAAATTGAGGGACGAAGAGATAGAGGGAAGCAAAGAGAAAAGATACCAGACAGCTTAAGAGAATGGCTTGGTAGAAGGTCAACAACAGAAATGATAAATAACTGTCGAGATCGAAAGTTGTGGAGAGACATGATCACCTACTCCAGTAGGCCTGGTACTTGATGATGATAAGCTGTTAAACTGATTATAAATGTTACACTATAGTTCCAGACATATACGGCGGCCTTTAGGTGTTTAAGAAGTGTGATCTTCGTTTTCGATATAGAACCATCATTGTTGTACTCAGTATCCGTTAGTACTCCAATCTATTTATTGATAACACGAATTGTCTTGTATGAGGAATAATCATCAATGTACTCTACTCAGTGTAATCTCAGTTTTTCTTTCGTTCGTTCGTTCTTTCTTTCTTTCTTTCTTTCTTTCTTTCTTTCTTTCTTTCTTTCTTTCTTTCTTTCTTTCTTTCTTTCTTTCTTTCTTTCTTTCTTTCATTCTTTCTTTCTTTCTTTCTTTCTTTCCTTACTTCTTTTCCATTTTACTTTTCTTTTTTTTTCTTTCTTTTGTATTTGTTTGTTTTCTTTCTTTCTTCCTTCCCATTTTTCATTCTTTTTGTCTTTTTTTTTCTTTTCTGCAACTATCTTCCTATTCTGTTTTTTCTTTCTTTTCGTTTTTACTTTTATTCTCAATTTGGTTTCTTTCTTTTGTGTTTGTTTGTTTCCTTCTTTCTTTCTTTGTTTCTCTTCTTTTCTATTACTTTCTTTCTTTTTTCTTTCTTCTATTTCTTTTTTTTTCTTCCCTTCTTTCTTTCTTTCTTTTTTACTTTATTTCTTTTCTATTAATTTCTTTTTTTTCTTTCCTTTCTTCTTTCTTTCTTTTTTACTTTATTTATTTTCTATTAATTTCTTTTTTTTTCTTTCCTTCTTTCTTTCTTTCTTTCTTTTCTATTAATTTTTTTTCTTTCCTTCTTTCTTTCTTTCTTTTTTACTTTATTTCTTTTCTATTAATTTCTTTTTTTGCTTTTCTTTCACTTTCTTTCTGTTTGTTTATGTATTCGACCGATGACTACTAATGTAACTAATGACCTATTCGTTATTTTCCCCGAAAGGAAGCTAAAATAGGTGTAGATGCGTTGTGTTTTGGTTTATTTGCGCCTTTCAGCTCGGCACATCCGATTTCAGCACGGTATTTTTTTTTGTTACTCTGCCTTCCCTATTCTATCCCAATTTACTTGGCGAGACTAGACTTGTTAGTCTGTTACAAGAGGAACTGCGAAGAGGTGGAGTGTGGTTTGGATGGTTCTGGTTCACCAGTTCTGGCACAAGCCATCAGCTGTGAGTCCATGGCAGCTTCCAGCTCTGTTTCTGTCACGCGTCTTTCCTCCCGGGCAGCGACACACGGCCTGTGATTTTATCAGCTATGAGTTGGTGGCAGCTTCCATCTCTGTTTCTGTCACGCGTCTTTCCTCCCGGGCAGCGACACACGGCCTGTGATTTTATCAGCTATGAGTTGGTGGCAGCTTCCATCTCTGTTTCTGTCACGCGTCTTTCCTCCCGGGCAGCGACACACGGCCTGTGATTTTATCAGCTATGAGTTGGTGGCAGCTTCCATCTCTGTTTCTGTCACGCGTCTTTCCTCCCGGGCAGCGACACACGGCCTGTGATTTTATCAGCTATGAGTTGGTGGCAGCTTCCATCTCTGTTTCTGTCACGCGTCTTTCCTCCCGGGCAGCGACACACGGCCTGTGATTTTATCAGCTATGAGTTGGTGGCAGCTTCCATCTCTATTTCTGTCACGCGTCTTTCCTCCCGGGCAGCAACACACGGCCTGTGATGGAAAATGTACAACTGAAATAAACAAAAGAATAGGTATGGCAAAAAGTAATTTTAATGTCATGAAGAACATACTAACATCAAAACAAATAACACCAGGGCTAAAACTAAGAATAGCAAAATGTTACATCTTTTCAATATTCCTATATGGTACAGAAACATGGACATTAGACAAGAAAACAGAACAGAAAATTGAAGCCTTTGAAATGTGGATATATAGAAGAACAGGTAGACTTGGATGGAAGGAAAAGAAAACAAACGATGAAGTTTTAAAACAACTAAAAATGAAAAGAGAACTACTAAACACAATTCAAACAAGACAAATGAGACTTTTGGGCCATGTTAAAAGACACAACAGCCTACTGAAAGTAATATTGGAGGGGAAAATACAAGGTAGAAGAGGCAGAGGCAGACCAAGACTAACATGGACGAGTAACATCAAAAGATGGACAATTCAGCTTATGACAACCTGCACCATCAAAGCAAGAGACAGAGCAGAATGGTGCTCCATGGTAGCCAACCTTCGTTGCGGAGATGGCACTCGATGATGCTGATCTTCTGTCTGACGTCATTATTGTGGCCAGGTAGGTGACGCAAATCACGCCAAGAAAAAAAATTCAACGAAAAATAGGATAGTCAGCCTAAATGAGCACTGGAGGTCAATGAAAGCGGTGGTAGCGAGGCGCTTAATTAGATGGTCCAATCAGGGCAAACGACTACGGTTCAATTGTCATGGATGGTTATTTTTAGTTTAGTTTAGTTTAGTTTTTTTAGTTTAGTTTAGTTTAATTTAGTTTAGTTTAATTTAGTTTAGTTTAGTTTAATTTATTTTAGTTTAGTTTAGTTTAGTTTAGTTTAGTTTAGTTTAGTTTAGTTTATTTTAGTTTATTTTAGTTTAGTTTAGTTTAGTTTAGTTTAGTTTAGTTTAGTTTAATTTAGTTTAGTTTAGTTTAATTTAGTTTAATTTAATTTAGTTTAGTTTAGTTTACTTTAGTTTAATTTAGTTTAATTTAGTTTAGTTTAATTTAGTTTAATTTAGTTTAGTTTAGTTTAGTTTAGTTTAATTTAGCTTAGTTTAGTTTTTTAGTTTAGTTTAGTTTAGTTTAGTTTTTTAGTTTAGTTTAGTTTAGTTTAGCTTAGTTTAGTTTTTTAAAGTTTAGTTTAGTTTTTTTTAGTTTATTTTTTTTAGTTTAATTTAGTTTAGTTTAGTTTAATTTAGCTTAGTTTAGTTTAGTTTAGTTTAGTTTAGTTTAGTTTAGTTTAGTTTAGTTTAGTTTAGTTTAGTCACGGCATGGAAAATAGTCAACAACAGAATTGATATGATGCACTGTGGACAGAGAATTGTGAAAACACGAGATCGCCAACATCAAACCGGTACGGCACATCATCTTACGTCAATGACACAACGATACGAAATATCATCATCATCATCATCAAGTGCCATACCGGTTGGCGTAGGCGATCATGTCCCTCCACAATCTTCTATCTACAGTCCATCGTATCAGTTCTGTTGTTGACTGTTTTCCATGCCATGGCACCAAGCTATCCAGTATTTTCTCTCTTTGTCGCCCACTATCTCTCTTTCCTTTTATCTTGCCAGTTGTAACCAAGTATTCCAACTTTCCTCTTCTCATGATGTGCCCGAAAAATGTTGATTGTTTCTTTCTGATGTTTTTAGGATCTCCCTTTTTGTGTTGGCCTCTTTGAGAACTTCCTCATTGGTCTTTTTAGCTGTCCAGGGAACTTTCAACATTCTTCTGAAAAATCCCATCCCTGTGGCCTCCAATCGTCTTTTCATTTGTTTGTCCACTGTCCATGATTCGCTTCCATAGGTCAGAATTGGTTCTATATAGCACCGATGAACTCTCTCATTTTTATTGACATAGATTTGTTGCATAAGATATTTTTTTTCTTCTGAAATGCTATTTTGGCCTGAACTATTCTGCTTTTTATTTCTGTGGTGCATCTCCCATCTGATGTTATTATTGTGCCCAAGTATTCGAAACGTTGCACTTGTTTCAGATTTGTCGTTTATTTTTATGCTGCATGATGGTGGTGATTGTTTCTTCGATATAACCATTACTTCTGTTTTCTTACTATTCAGACTGAAACCTTTCTTGTTGCTTTCTTTTACTATTATGTCTATCATTTCTTGTAGTTCATTCTCTGTCTCTGCTATTATGACTGTGTCATCCACATATCGCAAATTACGAAATATCAAGCTGTTTAAATAATAAACAATTAAATGGCATACGCAATTTAGCATGAATAACAACTCTCTGTGCAGCTTTACACGTTGATTTAGTCTCAAGGACATGTACGAACATAACAAATTACAAGCAACACAGCTTCTTTTCATAGAGTTCACAATAAACTAGCTATATACGAGTTGTCACACGTATTCTTTTGCAGCTCTCGACCGTTAGCTCGTGTTCTGTGCAAACAAAAGCGAGTTGGGGAAATCGATGTAGATACGTTTTGATGTGTTTCTTTAATTGTTAGACTCAAGAACTCGGCGAGTAGCGCTGCGGTAAGTTGAGGTTTACTGTCTGTCTTTTCGTTTCTGTGTGTCTGGTTATTTAACTGTTTTGTCTGTCGTTATTTTTTTGTCTGCCGCTTCCACTCCCTTCTGCTGTCTGTGCTTGTCTACAACATCTTGTCTGCTTCTACTGGTGTCTTTTGTCTGTCTGACATCTCTATCTTGATTATCTGTCTGTGATTACCAATATGCTTATATGTGTCTGACAGTGTGAGTTTATGTTATATCTGTGTCTGTCTGTTGGTCTGTCTACCTGTGTGTCTGTCTGTCTGTCTGCCTTTCTGTCTCTCTGTGTGCCTGCCTGTCTGTCTGGCTTTCTGTCTGCCTGCCTGCCTGTCTGTCCGCCTGCCTGTCCGCCTGCCTGTCTATCCGCCTGCCTGTCTGTCTGCCTGTTTGATGTCTACCTTTCTGTCTGCCTGTTTGTCTGTCTGTCTGATTGTCTGTGTGACTGTCTGTCTGTCTGCCTATATGTCTGTCTGCTGTCTGCCTGCCTCTCTGTCTGCCTTTCTGTCTGTCTGTGTGCCTGCCTTTCTGTCTGCCTGTCTGCCTGCCTTTCTGTCTGCCTTTCTGTCTTTCTGTCTGTGTGCCTGCCTGCCTGTCTGTCTGTCTGCCTTTCTGTCTCTCTGTGTGCCTGCATGTCTGTCTGGCTTGCTGTCTGTCTGCCTGCCTGCCTGTCTGTCCGCCTGCCTGCCTTTCTGTCGGTCTGTCTGTCTGCATGCCTGTCCGCCTGCCTGTCTATCCACCTGCCTGTCTGTCTGCCTGTTTGTCTGTCTGTCTGTCTGCCTTTCTGTCTGCCTGTCTGTCCGCCTGCCTGCCTGTCTGTCTGCCTTTCTGTCTGTCTGCATGCCTGTCCGCCTGCCTGTCTATCCGCCTGCCTGTCTGTCTGCCTGTTTGTCTGTCTGCCTTTCTGTCTGCCTGTCTGTCTGTCCGCCTGCCTGTCTGTCTATCTGTCTGCCTTTTTGTATGGCTGTCTATGTGCCTGCCTGTCTGTCTTTCTGTCTGCCTGTCTGTGTGCCTGCCTGTCTGTCTGTCTGTCTGCCTGTCTGTCTGCCTGCCTGTCTGTCCGCCTGCCTGTCTGCCTGCCTGTCTGTCCGCCTGCCTGTCTGCCTGTCTGTCTGCCTGTCTGTCTGCCTGCCTGTCTGTCTGCCTGTCTGTCTGCCTGCCTGTCTGTCTGTCCGCCTGCCTGTCTGCCTGTCTGTCTGCCTGTCTGTCTGTCTGTCTGCCTGTCTGTCTGCCTGCCTGTCTGTCCGCCTGCCTGTCTGCCTGCCTGTCTGTCCGTCTGTCTGTCCGCCTAACTGTCTGTCTGTCTGTCTGCCTGTCTGTCCGCCTGCCTGTCTGCCTGTCTGCCTGTCTGTCTGTCTGCCTGTCTGTCTGTTGTCTGTCTGCCTGTCTGCCTGTCTGTCTGCCTGCCTGTCTGTCCGCCTGCCTGTCTGCCTGTCTGTCTGTCTGTCTGTCTGCCTGTCTGTCTGCCTGTCTGCCTGTCTGTCTGTCTGCCTGTCTGCCTGTCTGTCTGTCTGCCTGTCTGTCTGTCTGCCTGTCTGCCTGTCTGTCTGTCTGTCTGCCTGTCTGCCTGTCTGTCTGCCTGTCTGCCTGTCTGTCCGCCTGCCTGTCTGCCTGTCTGCCTGTCTGTCTGTCTGCCTGTCTGTCTGTTGTCTGTCTGCCTGTCTGCCTGTCTGTCTGCCTGCCTGTCTGTCCGCCTGCCTGTCTGCCTGTCTGTCCGCCTGCCTGTCTGCCTGTCTGTCTGCCTGTCTGTCCGCCTGCCTGTCTGCCTGTCTACCTGTCTGTCTGTCTGCCTGTCTGTCTGTCTGTCTGTCCGCCTGCCTGTCTGCCTGTCTGTCCGCCTGCCTGTCTGTCTGCCTGTCTGTCCGCCTGCCTGTCTGCCTGCCTGTCTGTCTGCCTGTCCGCCTGCCTGCCCGCCTGTCTGTCCGCCTGCCTGTCTGCCTGTCCGCCTGCCTGTCTGCCTGTCCGCCTGCCTGTCTGCCTGTCCGCCTGCCCGTCTGTCTGCCTGCCTGTCTGCCTGCCTGTCTGTCTGTCTGCCTGCCCGTCTGTCTCTCGGTCTGTCCCCAAAGGGATGATTTATATGCCAGATGTCGTTCCAAAATAAATTCTGTGAAATCATCATCACGTGCGATACCGGTTGGCGTAGGCGATCATGTCCTTCCACAAATCTTCTATCCACGGTGCATCGTATCAGTTCTGTTGTTGACTGTTTTCTATACCATAACACCAAGCTATCTAGTATCTTCTCTCTTTTTCGTTCGCTGTCTCTCTTTCCCTGTTTTTTGCCAGTTGTAACCAAGTATTCCAACTTTCCTCTTCTCATGATGTGCCCGAAAAATGTTGATTGTTTCTTTCTGATGTTTTTTAAGAGCTCCCTTTTTGTGTTGGCCTCTTTGAGAACTTCCTCATTAGTCTTTTTAGCTGTCCAGGGAACTTTCAACATTCTTCTGAGAAATCCCATCTCTGTGGCTTCTAGTAATCTTTTCATTTGTTTGTCTACTGTCCATGATTCGCTTCCATAGGTCAGAATTGGTTCTATATAGCACCGATGAACTCTCTTTCTCATTTCTATTGACATAGATTTGTTGCATAAGATATTTTTCATTTTCTGAAATGTTATTTTGGCCTGAGTTATTCTGCTTCTATTTCTGTGGTGCATCTTCCATCTGATGTTATTACTTAGATGGTTACATACAACACAATAATGCAGGAACCTTAGCTGTGCTCTATCATCATTATCATTAAGTACCAGGCCTGCTGGCGTAGGTGATCATGTCTCTCCACAACTTTCGATCTTGACAGTTATTTATCATTTCTGTTGTTGACCTTCTGCCAAGCCATTCTCTTAAGCTGTCTGGTATATTTTCTCTTTGCTTCTCTCTATCTCTTCGTCCCTCAATTTATCCAGTTGTTACAATATTTTCCAGCTGTTCTCTTCTCATTGCATGGTCAAAAAATGATGATTGTCTCTTCCTAATATTGGAAATTAGCTCTCTTTTTGCTTTGAACTCTTTCAGAACATTTTCATTACTCTTCTTAGCTGTCCATGGTACTCTCAACATTCTTCTGTAAAACCACATTTCTACAGCCACGTATGATTTTCTTGTATGTTATCCTATTATCCATGATTCACATCCATATGTTAGGACTGGCTCTATATAACATTTAGGAACTCTTTTTCTTGTTTCTGTTGTCAAAAATAGATTGCATAGTATCTTCCTCATTTTTTGGAAAGCTGCTTTTGCCTGAGCCATTCTGCATCTCACCTCTTTTGTACATCTTCCGTCTGAGGTTAACAAAGTTCCCAAATATTTAAATTCATTTACCTGTTTTAATATTGTTCCACTTGTCTTTATTTTGCACTGAGGTGATGTCTTTCTCTTAGTTCTTACCATTACCTCTGGTCTTTTTACTATTAAGGCTGAGTCCTTTATTTTTGCTTTCTTTCACTATAATGTCCAACATTTCTTGTAATTCGATTTCACTCTTAGCGATTGAGACTGTATCATCAGCATACCTTAGATTATTTATATTATGACCTCCGATTGCTCTATAAGACACGACAAAATTCTGTATCATGTGAGGAAGATAAAGAAAATAACAAGAAAAGCACTGTATGATTTGTTACGATTATAATAAGATATTTAACTGCTGTCAAATTGTAGAGGGCAATGCAAAGTCATGAACCCTGAAGACACGGACGTCACCGGTATCGGTGTGACACTTCATAACGGCTCGTGAGAATACACGAGGGATCCTCAAATGGGGTACCCGAACGGTAGGGATCAGAGATGGGTTATTAGGTAACATTGAGAGATGAAGTCAGCAGTTTCCTTCCTTCCTTCCTTCCTTCCTTCCTTCCTTCCTTCCTTCCTTCCTTCCTTCCTTCCTTCCTTCCTCCCTCCCTCCCTCCCTCCCTCCCTTCCTTCCTTCCTTCCTTCCTTCCTTCCTTTTCTCCCTCCCTCCATCAATCTTTCCCTCCCTCCCTTCCTTTCTTCATTAAATTCCTCTTCATTATCTTCTTCTTTCTTCCTTACGTTTTTTCATTATTTATGTTGTGTTTGCTGAAACCGGACAACAAAGATGACGTTTTCATTATCAACTTTCACGAAATTTCTAAAATAAAAAATATACGTCTGACTTTTGACACCATGACAGACGGTTGGTAGCAAGTAATCATGATAAGTCAGTAGTTTGGTAAAAATATTAGTGTCTTATGTTGGATGTTGTTTTACAGAACAGCTTCTCTCGTGGCTGAATTTGTCAAATTTGGATAGACAGATCTGCATTCAGAACGAACAAGATGTATTCGTGATGCCTGACCTCGACTCCTTTCTCCTGTACCTTTTATCTTCTAAATTTGATATCAGCGCTGCCTCGAAAGTTGATGTGCCATTTTTTTATTTTTGTTCTCCATGTGCTACGATCTGCAGCCAGATTTTCCCAGTTTCTTTCACTGATAGAGAATTCCCTCAAGGAAGCCCTGCAAACATCCTTATATCTCAGCACTGGTCTGTCCTTTGGTCTCTTTCCGTCCTTAAGTTCGCCATACAATATTTGTTTGGGAATACGATTGTTTGCCATTCTTCTTACATGACCCAGCCACCTTAGTCTACGACTCCTAAGTGTTGCCATGATGGATGGGAGTTTGGCTCGTTGTAAGACATTAGAGTTGGTTACTTTGTCCTGTCATGATGGATGGGAGTTTGGAGTTGATGGACATTAGAGTTGAGTTTACTTTGTCCTGCCATGATGGATGGGAGTTTGACTCGTTGTAAGACATTAGAGTTGGTTACTTTGTCCTGCCATGATGGATGGGAGTTTGGCTCGTTGTAAGACATTAGAGTTGGTTACTTTGTCCTGCCATGATGGATGGGAGTTTGGCTCGTTGTAAGACATTAGAGTTGGTTACTTTGTCCTGCCATGATGGATGGGAGTTTGGCTCGTTGTAAGACATTAGAGTTGGTTACTTTGTCCTGCCATGATGGATGGGAGTTTGGCTCGTTGTAAGACATTAGAGTTGGTTACTTTGTCCTGCCATGATGGATGGGAGTTTGGCTCGTTGTAAGACATTAGAGTTGGTTACTTTGTCCTGCCATGATGGATGGAGTTTGGCTCGTTGTAAGACATTAGAGTTGGTTACTTTGTCCTGCCATGATGGATGGGAGTTTGGATCGTTGTAAGACATTAGAGTTGGTTACTTTGTCCTGCCATTTGATGTTCATTATCTGACGAAGGCAACGCATGTGGACTGGTTGGTCTCAAGGCCAGACGCCGGTCTCGAGACAGAGAGGTTGTGGGTTCAAATCTCGGCTGCACCAGTTGGGATTTTTATTTATGATTTCTCTCTGCAGCAACCACCCACTGGTCTCAGCAGCGAGGCCCGGCTTGAAACGTCAATTACTCATCGACGGAAAAAATATGAGTACCTCCGAAAACGGAGTTACCTGCTTGTGCGGCGAGGTACCCCTGTGTACACGGCTGCCAGAGAAAAACGAATTAACACGCAAAATTCAGTTCCTAGTCTCTAGGGACTTCGCAGGAAGTGAAACCTGGCGAACGCACGTGACAGCTGTTTAACCTTTTCTCCTGCCTTGCATAGGTAGTCCAAGTTTCTGATCCGTACAGAAGTGTACTAAGCACAGAGCATTGTTAAATTATAAATATATTAACCGTAAAGTAAAGTACCCCCGTCACACCAAGTGGCGTATAGGGAATACGGTTTTAGTGACCATAATTTGTATAGACCTTCGGCACATGATTTTTGGGGTAATGTGGTCGGTATTACGCCCGTGCCGCTTTACTTTCCCAGAAAAAAAAAAAAACATCCGATACCCATTTAAAGCTGGGTGAACCAGGAAGCCGTCGATGAGGATCGAACCCAACCTCTAGTCCTTTGTAGTCCAGTTCACTAACCAGTGAGCTATCTCGGCTCCATGTAGTCCAGTTCACTAACCAGTGAGCTATCTCGGCTCCATGTAGTCCAGTTCACTAACCAGTGAGCTATCGCGGCTCCATGTAGTCCAGTTCACTAACCAGTGAGCTATCGCGGCTCCATGTAGTCCAGTTCACTAACCAGTGAGCTATCGCGGCTCCATGTAGTCCAGTTCACTAACCAGTGAGCTATCGCGGCTCCATGTAGTCCAGTTCACTAACCAGTGAGCTATCTCGGCTCCATGTAGTCCAGTTCACTAACCAGTGAGCTATCGCGGCTCCATGTAGTCCAGTTCACTAACCAGTGAGCTATCGCGGCTCCATGTAGTCCAGTTCACTAACCAGTGAGCTATCTCGGCTCCATGTAGTCCAGTTCACTAACCAGTGAGCTATCGCGGCTCCATGTAGTCCAGTTCACTAACCAGTGAGCTATCGCGGCTCCATGTAGTCCAGTTCACTAACAAGTGAGCTATCTCGGCTCCATGTAGTCCAGTTCACTAACCAGTGAGCTATCGCGGCTCCATGTAGTCCAGTTCACTAACCACTGAGCTATCGCGGCTCCATGTAGTCCAGTTCACTAACCAGTGAGCTATCGCGGCTCCATGTAGTCCAGTTCACTAACCACTGAGCTATCGCGGCTCCATGTAGTCCAGTTCACTAACCAGTGAGCTATCTCGGCTCCATGTAGTCCAGTTCACTAACCAGTGAGCTATCTCGGCTCCATGTAGTCCAGTTCACTAACCAGTGAGCTATCTCGGCTCCATGTAGTCCAGTTCACTAACCAGTGAGCTATCGCGGCTCCATGTAGTCCAGTTCACTAACCAGTGAGCTATCGCGGCTCCATGTAGTCCAGTTCACTAACCAGTGAGCTATCGCGGCTCCATGTAGTCCAGTTCACTAACCAGTGAGCTATCGCGGCTCCATGTAGTCCAGTTCACTAACCAGTGAGCTATCGCGGCTCCATGTAGTCCAGTTCACTAACCAGTGAGCTATCGCGGCTCCATGTAGTCCAGTTCACTAACCAGTGAGCTATCTCGGCTCCATGTAGTCCAGTTCACTAACCAGTGAGCTATCTCGGCTCCATGTAGTCCACTTCACTAACCAGTGAGCTATCTCGGCTCCATGTAGTCCAGTTCACTAACCAGTGAGCTATCGCGGCTCCATGTAGTCCAGTTCACTAACCAGTGAGCTATCGCGGCTCCATGTAGTCCAGTTCACTAACCAGTGAGCTATCGCGGCTCCATGTAGTCCAGTTCACTAACCAGTGAGCTATCGCGGCTCCATGTAGTCCAGTTCACTAACCACTGAGCTATCGCGGCTCCATGTAGTCCAGTTCACTAACCAGTGAGCTATCTCGGCTCCATGTAGTCCAGTTCACTAACCAGTGAGCTATCGCGGCTCCATGTAGTCCAGTTCACTAACCAGTGAGCTATCTCGGCTCCATGTAGTCCAGTTCACTAACCAGTGAGCTATCTCGGCTCCATGTAGTCCACTTCACTAACCAGTGAGCTATCTCGGCTCCATGTAGTCCAGTTCACTAACCAGTGAGCTATCGCGGCTCCATGTAGTCCAGTTCACTAACCAGTGAGCTATCTCGGCTCGTAATGATATAGTGGCAGTCATAATTTTCATTCGCTTCTGTGAGACCAACAAGGAAGTAAAGAATTGTAGCGCTGTTCCCTACCACGCATGTACGTAAGAGGCGACTAAGGAGGGTTGGGCATGGGACTGGCTATCCTATGGCAGCATTTGGGCTGTATGTGGCTTGCGGCGACTCATAGCTGAATAATTGTGCCAAGATCAGCGGCAGCAACAGCTAATCAAAATCCTACTCTACCTTCCTAAGGTGCCCCTGGAACAGTTGAGCCAAGTAATCAGGGATCAAAAAGGGAAGGCAAAAAATAAATCTAGACAATAGCATAAGAAGTCAGATGTGTTGGGCCGAAAGATGTGAATATCACAACTTGATGTTTTTTTTTTTCGTTCGCCAGCTTTTACCTCTGACGAAGTCCCTAGAGACTAGGAACTGAATTTTGCGTGCTAATCCATTTTTCCCTGGCAGCCGTGTGCACAGGGGTCCCTCGCCGCACATGCAGATAACTCCGACTTCGGAGATACTCATATTTTTTTCCGTCGATGAGTAATTGACGTTTCAAGCCGGGCCTCGTTGCTGAGACCAGGGGTGGTTGCCGCAGAGAGAAATCATAGATAAAAATTCAAATCAATCGGGATTTGAACCCACAACCTCTCTGTCTCGAGGCCGGCGTCTTGCCTCGAGACAAACCAGTCCCCCAAACTTGATGTGACGTACAACGTAGTGCATTTAAATTCATTTACCACCAAATTAAACCCATTGATTATGATACAATAGTAAATGGGTCAATATGGCGGATAGGCGACAGGAACCGGTTAAGGCTATGTATGAAAATGTTCCTTGTTGCAGTTTCCTCATATTCCGAGTCCGGCTTGTTGCAGGAGCTACTGAGTTAAGTGCTCTGTGCACACCGTGAGCTGTGCGTTTCATCCGTTTTGATCATGTTTCGATATTCCAATTGTTTACGATGAATGATGATATCGTATGATGGAGAACAGATGGATGTGTTCACTTTCTGTGCGGTTTCGCCTTATGTCTTTTAGCGTGTGCTGAGACTGCTATGATAGGGACTGCAGCTATTTCTATCTTTCTTTGTTTGGGAGATGAGATATTAATTCGGATGATTCCACTGGCACGGGTGGTTGAGCAATTATGGATTTTAATTCGTTTGCAGTGATACCGGGGCCTTCCGTAACCATAAACATAACCATAAACATAACCATAAACATAACCATAAACATAACCATAAACATAACCATAAACATAACCATAACCATAACTTTCTATCCTGTACTGTAAAAGAAATAAGCTGCAAAACTTCACAAACATGGACAAGTAAAAGACAAGAAAAAGGTAAACCCGCCATCCAGGAAAAGACAGGTGGAAGCAGATATGAAGCGAATGTGGAATACATCGATTGATCTTAAAAGAAAGGCAAGAAACAGAACAACATGGACAAAGAATTGGGGGAGTATAAGACAAAGAATTGGGGGAGTATAAGACAAAGAATTGGGGGAGTATAAGACAAAGAAATGGGGGAGTATAAGACAAAGAATTGGGGGAGTATAAGACAAAGAAATGGGGGAGTATAAGACAAAGAAATGGGGGAGTATAAGACAAAGAATTGAGGGAGTATAAGACAAAGAATTGGGGGAGTATAAGACAAAGAATTGGGGGAGTATAAGACAAAGAATTGGGGGAGTATAAGACAAAGAATTGGGGGAGTATAAGACAAAGAATTGGGGGAGTATAAGACAAAGAATTGGGGGAGTATAAGACAAAGAAATGGGGAGTATAAGACAAATAATTGGGGGAGTATAAGACAAAGAATTAGGGGAGTATAAGACAAAGAATTGGGGGAGTATAAGACAAAGAATTGGGGGAGTATAAGACAAAGAATTGGGGGAGTATAAGACAAAGAATTGGGGGAGTATAAGACAAAGAATTGGGGGAGTATAAGACAAAGAATTGGGGAGTATAAGACAAAGAATTGGGGGAGTATAAGACAAAGAAATGGGGAGTATAAGACAAAGAATTGGGGGAGTATAAAACAAAGAGTTGGGGGAGTATAAGACAAAGAATTGAGGGAGTATAAGACAAAGAAATGGGGGAGTATAAGACAAAGAAATGGGGGAGTATAAGACAAAGATTTGGGGGAGTATAAGACTAAGAATTGGGGGAGTATAAGACAAAGAATTGGGGGAGTATAAGACAAGGAATTGGGAGGAGTATAAGACAAAGAATTGGGGGAGTATAAGACAAAGAAATGGGGAGTATAAGACAAAGAATTGGGGAGAATAAGACAAAGAATTGGGGGAGTATAAGACAAAGAATTGGGGGAGTATAATGACAAAGAATTGGGGGAGTATAAGACAAAAAATTGGGGGAGTATAAGACAAGGAATTGGGGGAGTATAAGACAAAGAATTGGGGGAGTATAAGACAAAGAAATGGGGAGTATAAGACAAAGAATTGGGGGAGTATAAGACAAAGAATTGGGGGAGTATAAGACAAAGAATTGGGGAGAATAAGACAAACAATTGGGGGAGTATAAGACAAAGAATTGGGGGAGTATAAGACAAAGAATTGGGGGAGTATAATGACAAAGAATTGGGGGAGTATAAGACAAAGAATTGGGGGAGTATAAGACAAGGAATTGGGGGAGTATAAGACAAAGAATTGGGGGAGTATAAGACAAAGAAATGGGGAGTATAAGACAAAGAAATTGGGGAGTATAAGACAAAGAAATGGGGAGTATAAGACAAAGAAATTGGGGAGTATAAGACAAAGAAATGGGGAGTATAAGACAAAGAAATTGGGGGAGTATAAGACAAAGAATTGGGGGAGTATAAGACAAAGAAATTGGGGAGTATAAGACAAAGAAATGGGGAGTATAAGACAAAGAAATTGGGGAGTATAAGACAAAGAAATGGGGAGTATAAGACAAAGAAATGGGGAGTATAAGACAAAGAAATGGGGGAGTATAAGACAAAGAAATTGGGGAGCAGAAGCGCCTGCGACCTGCGGTCACAATAGCAGGGTCGGCGCACCATCAGCTGACCAGGACCTAGCAGTTCTACCTCCTCGTGGTCTCCCCAGGAAACAGTCTGCGTCAAAACAGGCTGGCTAACAGAAGCTAGGATCGCTGTGTTCCCTGTAGTGGTGGCTGTTACTGATATAGAAGACCTAGTATTGAGTCTACAACAAAACAGACTGGCTAACAGAAGCTAGGATCGTCGTGTTCCCTGTAGTGGTGGCTCTTACTGATATAGAAGACCTAGTATTGAGTCTACAACAAAACAGGCTGGCTAACAGAAGCTAGGATCGTCGTGTTCCCTGTAGTGGTGGCTCTTACTGATATAGAGGACCTAGTATTGAGTCTACAACAAAACAGGCTGGCTAACAGAAGCTAGGATCGCCGTGTTCCCTGTAGTGGTGGCTGTTACTGATATAGAAGACCTAGTATTGAGTCTACAACAAAACAGACTGGCTAACAGAAGCTAGGATCGCCGTGTTCCCTGTAGTGGTGGCTGTTACTGATATAGAGGACCTAGTATTGAGCCTACAACAAAACAGACTGGCTAACAGAAGCTAGGATCGTCGTGTTCCCTGTAGTGGTGGCTGTTACTGATATAGAAGACCTAGTATTGAGCCTACAACAAAACAGACTGGCTAACAGAAGCTAGGATCGCCGTGTTCCCTGTAGTGGTGGCTGTTACTGATATAGAAGACCTAGTATTGAGTCTACAACAAAACAGGCTGGCTAACAGAAGCTAGGATCACCGTGTTCCCTGTAGTGGTGGCTGTTACTGATATAGAAGACCTAGTATTGAGTCTACAACAAAACAGGCTGGCTAACAGAAGCTAGGATCGCCGTGTTCCCTGTAGTGGTGGCTGTTACTGATATAGAGGACCTAGTATTGAGTCTACACCAAAACAGACTGGCTAACAGAAGCTAGGATCGCCGTGTTCTCTGTAGTGGTGGCTGTTACTGATATAGAGGACCCAGTATTGCAGTACCTCTGGGCTGGACTAGTAGTTTCCCAACAAAGCCTGGGATAGACGAACTCCAACTTCTCCAGTAAGAGCCGGGAATGTCAAGAAAGCCATAACGACCCGCCACATCTTATGAGTCAAATGGCAACATGCTCGCATCAACTCGTGGCAATCCGTCAACAATAACAAGACAAAGAAATACAAATGAATGCATACAAATGCGAAGCTGCAGTAATGCTAAATTTGATGGAAAATTGAAAAAAAAAGAAGAAAAAAATGTTATAGTAAAAGCTTTACATGATTGGTAGACGACACAAATTTGAACGACGTTTCGGCTCAATAGGCCTTCAATATGGAACTGAAAGTACTAAGAAGAAGAATATATTTTCAATAGTCAAACTACTTTACTCAAAACGAATGTGCCAGTGTTTTCAGCCACAGTTCTGCCTCTATCTTGAGCATGAAAGGTTTCTATATTTAGGAACATGCGCAAGTTTCCATAATAAAACCTACTTAAGACATTAGTTCATTAAAATATCTTATTATTCATTACCGATAAAACAACCAATGAGAATCAAGGTTAAAGGTTAATAAGAGTTGAAGGCCGTTATATTTATGTGTATTTATTTATTGGAATGTTGGGGCTGTAGCGGTCACCTCCAGCTATGGAAGGTATTGATTTACTGCTCTAGCAACGTATTGTTCGCAAAGACAATGATATTAAATAATGCAGCAAGGGTGTAAAAACAAAGGACGTATGCATATCTGTGAACAGAATATGACTTTGTTGGTTTAGTTTAGTGAAGTCGACATTGAGACGGTTCTCTATCAGTGATAGAAACTGGGAAAGTCTGGCCCCAGATCGTAGCACTTGGAGAACAAAAATAAAAAAATGGCGCAGCAACTTTCGAGACAATCATCATCATCATCATCATCATCATCATCATCATCATCATCATCATCATCATCATCATCATCATCATCATCATCGAGTGCCATCTCCGTAATGAAGGTTGGAGCGCCATTCTGCCTCTGTTTCTTGCTTTGATGGTGCAGGTTGATTTGTCTATCTTTTGATGTAACTCGTCCATGTTAGTCTTGGTCTGCCTCTGTCTCTTGCTTTGATGGTGCAGGTTGTCATAGGCTGATTTGTCCATCTTTTGATATTACTCATCCATGTTAGTCTTAGTCTGCCTCTGCTTCTTTTACCCTGTATTTTCCCTTCCAAGGCTACTTTTAGTAGGCTGTTGTGTCTTTTAACATGGCCCAAAAATCGTATTTGTCTTGTTTGAATTGTGTTTAGTAGTTCTCTTTTCATTTTTAGTTGTTTTAAAACTTCATCGTTTGTTTTCTTTTCTTTCCATCCAATTCTACCTATTCTTCTATAAATCCACATTTCAAAGGCTTCAATTTTCTGTTCTGTTTTCTTGTCTAATGTCCATGTTTCTGCACCATACAGGAATATTGAGAAGATGTAACATTTTGCCATTCTTAATTTTAGCCCTGGTGTTATTTTTCGAGACAGCGCTGATATCAAATTCAGAAGACAAAAGGGGCAGGAGAAAGGAGACGAGGCCAAGCACCACAAAAGCGTCTTGTTCGTTCTGCGGTTGGATCTGTCTATCAAATATTGGTAGATTCAGCCACAAGAGAAGCTGTTCAGTAAAACAACATCCAACATAAGACACTAATATTTTACCAAACTATTGACTTATCATGATTGCTTGCTACCAACCGGCTGTCAAGACGCCAAAGGCCGTATATATTTATGTATATACAGTTTGTTTGTTACACCTGATGAAGGAAATTTGCCGAAACATTGTTGTTTGTCTTGTCGTATCGAACTTTTTAGAAATCAAAATTAATTTGAATTTATAAATCACATTTGGTTGGTTGGCTGGCTGGCTGGCTGGTTGGTTGGTTGGTTGGTTGCGTTCGCGCGATGACTAAAGTATTCTAGAGTATCGTGGTAGACTAGAATATTCCTCTTCATCATCCGCCCTTACAAGGACGTAGTGAACGTGTCTGCGTTGTGTTGTGGTTTGCAGTATAACTGTTATATTTGCGCCTTTCGGCCCAACACATCCGACTTTAGCACGAATCACATTTTAAAAGAAATTATTGTTATTACAATTTTGCACACAAGTTTATTAATTCTTAGTAAAAAAAAAAGTAAAGTACCCCTGTCACGCCAAGTGGCGTATAGAGAATATGGTGTTAGTGACCATACATTTTACAGACCTGCAGCACATGATTTTGGGGTAATGTGGTTGGTATTACGCCTGTGCCTCTTTACTTTCCCAGAAAAATATCCGGTACCCATTAAAGGCTGGGTGAAACGGAAGCCGTTGGTTGGGATCGAATCCTACCTCTTGTCCTTTGTAGTCCAGTTCACTAACCACTGAGCTATCGTGGCTCCTTATTAATTCTTTAAGTGTCGTCTCCACATCGAAGGTTGGCTACCATGGAGCGCCATGTAACTCTTTCTTCTCCTTCTACCTTTTTAGCTCCCAGTGGAGCATAGGTCTTCAACAAACACTTTCCAAGTCGTTCTGTTTCTTGCCATTCTTTTAAGATCATTTCACGTCCTCCCCATCATCTTCATCTCTGCTTCTGTCTGTCTAAACCAAGAATTCCTTGGTCTTCCTCTCTGTCTTTTCTCCTGGGGATTCCAAAAAAGGGCATGTTGTGTAATACTCTCAGTTGGCTTCCGTAGTGTGTGTCCTATCCAGCGCCATCGTCTTCGCTGTATCTCTTTATCCACTGGTATTTGACTGGTACATTTCCATAATTCTATGTTAGTGATTTTGTCCTGCCATTTCCATCCTTTTATTATGTTATTTCCATCCTTTTCACAACCTCTGTCTCTTCGCTTGATAATAAATGCTGTCATAAGTTCACTTGTCCACCTTTTGATGTTACCAGGCCACTTTATCCTCATTTTCCTATAGATTCACATTTCAAAGGTTTCAGTTTTCTGCTCTGTTTTCTTATCTAGGAAATCGATACATCGTGATTGTGGGTGGCAAAAGAAGAGCTATTTTTCTGCTACATCGAGGAAATTTGCATGCCTGCTTGAAGACATTGTCATCATTGAGTGCCGTCTCCGCATAAAAGGTTGGCTACCATGGAGCGCCATTGCGCTCTGTCTCTTGCTTTGATGGTGCAGGTCGTCATAGGCTGACTTGTCCATCTTTTGATTTTACTCGTCCATGTTAGTCTTGGTCTGCCTCTGCCTCTTTTACCTTGTATTTTCCCATCCAAGATTACTTTTAGTAGGCTGTTGTGTCTTTTAACATGGCCCAAAAATCTCATTTGTCTTGTTTGAATTGTGTTTAGTAGTTCTCTTTTCATTTTTCTTTGATTTAAAACTTCATAATTTGTTTTCTTTTCTTTCCATCCAATTCTACCTATTCTTCTATAAATCCACATTTCAAAGACTTTAATTTTCTCTTCTATTTTCTTGTCTAAAATGTCCATGTTTCTGCACCATACAGGAATATTGAATAAATATACCATTTTACAACTCCTAGTTTTAGTTCTGATCTGCTTTGACGTATGTATATTTTTCATTTCCTTAAAATTGCTATTTTGTATTAACTTATCAATATTTCTTCCCCAGATATTACAACTGTGGAGCGATAGCCATCGTGGTAACGTAACTCCTTTGGGATGATAACAAACAGCCAGTGAAACACTGACCGGAGGCAGCAAAGACTTGATCTGTCAAGTCAGATATTCTTGAGTGTTTCCCCTTGTAGCCACCACCCCTGAAATAATTGACGTAATTTAAGTCACCCTAACATCAACAAGAATATATCTTAAGTTTAAATTTCGTTGGATAGATCATTGAGCACTTGATGAATAATCTGCTGTCGGAATCGCCAAACATCGACAATCAACCATTTTGAAAACCAAACCGCTTATTCGGATCTCGACCAAGCTCTGGTTTCGCAAATCAAACATTGAATTTTCCAAATAACAAAATACAGAATATTTAATTTGAACTATACGTTTCCAAGAAATAACATTTGATAACCCCTGTTTTTGAAACTCTTCTTCCAAATTTGGGGAAAACTTGAAATTAATCCTGAAATTTTGTTGATCGTAGTTTTAAAATACACAGTGTCTGTCTGATAAACAAATATTGAACAAGGATACACCTCAATGAGATCGTATCTGGATTGTTCATGATCAGAATTAGAACGATATCAATGGCGTACAGATGTTGTTCTTTACCGGTGGTTATTGTTGTTGTTTTCTGTCTTGGTAGTTACTTTACGGTTGTAAATTCACAAGGTAATGCAACGGCAAACACAACTAGCAACACCTCATCTTCGACACAAAATAATGCAACGAATCAGTCTGCGAATGGAACCACGGATTCGACAACCCCTAAAGGTGTAGAAGGAGAAGGTACTGCACAGCCAAACAAGACGGATACAGCCACAAATGGGACTAGCCAATCAAATGCGACACAGCCCCAAACGGTTGCCCCTGACAACACTACAGCCAATCCAAATGCAGGAAACAACGTGACTTCAACCAATCAAGAAAACTCAACATCGTCAACGAATAAAACAGAAAGCGTTTCAACAACAGACAACACAACACTTGCTAGCAACGAAACAGGAACTACAACAACATCCACAAATGCAACAACTGTGTCACCACCAACAACAACAGGTAAGCTATAAGCAAATCAAACTTTGAAAACACGTCATGGAAATAAATATCATCTAGTTCCGTATCCTTTATAGAAAGTTGCTCTCACTACAGCCCGTCTGAAAGAATCTCTGTCTCTAGCCAGATCTCCCACAGAACATTGCTCTCACCACAGTCCGTCTGAAAGAATCTCTGTCTCTAGCCAGATCTCCCACAGAACGTTGCTCTCACCACAGCTGGTCTGAAAGAATCTCTGTCTCTAGCCAGATATCCCACAGAACGTTGCTCTCACCACAGCCCGTCTGAAAGAATCTCTGTCTCTAGCCAGATCTCCCACAGAACGTTGCTCTCACCACAGCCCGTCTGAAAGAATCTCTGTCTCTAGCCAGATCTCCCACAGAACGTTACATTCACCACAGCCCGTCTGAAAGAATCTCTGTCTCTAGCCAGATCTCCCACAGAACGTTGCTCTCACCACAGCCCGTCTGAAAGAATCTCTGTCTCTAGCCAGATCTCACACAGAACGTTGCTCTCACCACAGCCCGTCTGAAAGAATCTCTGTCTCTAGCCAGATCTCCCACAGAACGTTACATTCACCACAGCCCGTCTGAAAGAATCTCTGTCTCTAGCCAGATCTCCCACAGAACGTTGCATTCACCACAGCCCGTCTGAAAGAATCTCTGTCTCTAGCCAGATCTCCCACAGAACGTTGCATTCACCACAGTCCGTCTGAAAGAATCTCTGTCTCTAGCCAGATCTCCCACAGAACGTTGCATTCACCACAGCCCGTCTGAAAGAATCTCTGTCTCTAGCCAGATCTCCCACAGAACGTTGCATTCACCACAGCCCGTCTGAAAGAATCTCTGTCTCTAGCCAGATCTCCCACAGAACGTTGCTCTCACCACAGCTGGTCTGAAAGAATCTCTGTCTCTAGCCAGATCTCCCACAGAACGTTGCTCTCACCACAGCTGGTCTGAAAGAATCTCTGTCTCTAGCCAGATCTCCCACTTCTGTTGTCATGTTCAAGGTCTCCTTGATTTCTTGGAACCACTTTCTTCTTGGTCTGCATCTGATGCATCTCCAAGGAACCATGCCTTCCATTATTCTTCTTGCCAGCTCATTGTGTCTTCTGATATGACCATAGTATTTTAATTTCCTCTATAGAATTGTGTTTATAAGCCAGTTCTTTTTAATGTTTAAATCTTTTAATATCTCCTCGTTATTTTGCATTTCCTAAGGTATTCTAACGATTCCGTCGTAATATTATGCTATATATTCCTCCCTTTGCATTTAATATCCTCGTTTGTTCTGTAATAATGCAGCCCTCAGATTAATCACATTGCTTACTTGGCAACAGCTGTTGCCAATATCCGATTACAATAAGGTACAAATTACTTGGCTCTTGTCAAATGATGCCACATTTTGCTTCCCTGAAGTTATAGGGGTTGAAAGTAAGTAAAAAGTAAAGAGCCCTGTCACGCCAGGTGGCGTATAGGGAATATGGTGTTAGCGACCATAATTTTTATAGACCTTCAGCACATGATTTTTGAGGTAATGTGGTCGTTATTACGCTCGTGTATAGGGGTTGAAGGTTACTTGAATATTTGAGAAGGGGTCGAAGGTTACTTGAATATTTGAGAAGGGGTTGAAGGTTAATTGATTATTATAAAAAGGGTCGAAAGTTATTTGAATGTTATAAAAGGTGTCATGACGATGGAGGTGATGGCAGTGACTAGGGCATTCAAATGGTTAGAGTCACAATACTACACCCACGCATGTATACTGAGTGATTCGATGAGCATGATAAAAAAAAGTGGAGGCGGGCTCTGTACGCATGCAATGGGTAGAGTCGTTGCAGAAATCAAAAATACGTAAGGTCACCTTTGTCTACGTCCCTGGACATGCGGGAGTACGGGGAAATGAGAGAGCGGACAGGTTGGCTAGCTGTGCTATCGTTGAGGACGGGCAACCAATGGATAGTGGGGATGTCATCAATGCCTCCGAGATGTGGAAAGGATACAAGACTTCGACAACCATGAGTCCACGTCACTCCTTCGGATGAAAGAGATGGGAGTTAAGATGGGCACAGCCAGAAATGAGAAACTTAGTGGCCGTGTAAGAAGACTTATCAACCAACACAGAACTGGAGTCGTCAGTCGCTGGACGGGACTTGCTGAGGAGGGGATCTGAGCACCTATGGACGTGTTCGGAGTGCAATGATGATGACCCGCAAATAACCCAATAACTCAATAACTCAATAACTCAATAATTCAATAATTCAATAATTCAATAACTCAATAACACAATAACTCAATAACTCAATAACTCAACAAATCAATATCTCAAAACGTGTGGTAGAACAAGCAAGAAGAAAAAAACAGAAAAGTTCTGAATGAACTGAAAATAAAATAAAGAGAAGACAATTCAATCAAGTCAACTGACATTTCGTGGACATGTGAAGAGACATAACGCCTTAGTGAAGGAGTAAAGGCATCAAGGTGCACCAAGATGAACCAAGATACAACAAGATGCACCAAGATGAACCAAGATACACCAAGATGGAACAAGATGCAACAAGATAGAACAAGATGCAACAAGATGCACCAAGATGAACCAATTTACACCAAGATGCACCAAGATGAACCAAGATGAACCAAGATGAACCAAGATGCAACAAGATGAACCAAGATGAACCAAGATGCAACAAGATGCAACAAGATGAACCAAGATGCACCAAGATACACCAATATACACCAAGATGCAACAAGATGAACCAAGATGAACCAAGATGCACCAAGATGCAACAAGATGCAACAAGATGAACCAAGATACACCAAGATGGAACAAGATGCAACAAGATAGAACAAGATGCAACAAGATGCACCAAGATGAACCAAGATACACCAAGATGCACCAAGATGAACCAAGATGAACCAAGATGCAACAAGATGAACCAAGATGAACCAAGATGCAACAAGATGAACCAAGATGAACCAAGATGCAACAAGATGCACCAAGATGAACCAAGATGAACCAAGATGAACCAAGATGAACCAAGATGCAACAAGATGAACCAAGATGAACCAAGATGCAACAAGATGAACCAAGATGAACCAAGATGCAACAAGATGAACCAAGATGAACCAAGATGCAACAAGATGCACCAAGATGAACCAAGATGAACCAATATGCAACAAGATGAACCAAGATGAACCAAGATGCAACAAGATGCAACAAGATGAACCAAGATGCACCAAGATACACCAATATACACCAAGATGCAACAAGATGAACCAAGATGAACCAAGATGCACCAAGATGCAACAAGATGCAACAAGATGAACCAAGATACACCAAGATGCAAAAAGATGCAACAAGATACACCAAGATGCAACAAGATGCAACAAGATGAACCAAGATACACCAAGATGCAACAAGATGCAACAAGATGCAACAAGATGCAACAAGATGCAACAAGATGCAACAAGATGAACCAAGATACACCAAGATGCAACAAGATGCAACAAGATGCAACAAGATGCAACAAGATGAACCAAGATACACCAAGATGCAACAAGATGCAACAAGATGAACCAAGATACACCAAGATACACCAAGATGCAACAAGATGCAACAAGATGAACCAAGATACACCAAGATGCAACAAGATGCAACAAGATGAACCAAGATACACCAAGATGCAACAAGATGCAACAAGATGCACCAAGATGAACCAAGATGAACCAAGATACACCAAGATACAACAAGATGCAACAAGATGCAACAAGATGCAACAAGATGCACCAAGATGAACCAAGATACACCAAGTTGCAACAAGATGAACCAAGATACACCAAGATGCAACAAGATGCACTAAGATGAACCAAGATACACCAAGATGCAACAAGATGCAACAAGATGAACCAAGATACACCAAGATGCAACAAGATGCAACACGATGCACCAAGATGAACCAAGATACACCAAGATACAACAAGATGCACCAAGATGAACCAAGATACACCAAGATGCAACAAGATGCAACAAGATGCACCAAGATGAACCAAGATACACCAAGATGCAACAAGATGAACCAAGATACACCAAGATGCAACAAGATGCACCAAGATGAACCAAGATACACCAAGATGCAACAAGATGAACCAAGATACACCAAGATGCAACAAGATGCACCAAGATAAACCAATATACACCAAGATGCAACAAGATGAACGAAGATACACCAAGATGCAACAAGATGCACCAAGATGAACCAATATACACCAAGATGCACCAAGATGCAACAAGATGCACCAAGATGCAACAAGATACACAAAGATACAACAAGATGCAACAAGATGAACCAAGATGAATCAAGATGCAACAAGATGCAACAAGATGAACCAAGATACACCAAGATGCAACAAGATGCACCAAGATGAACCAAGATACACCAAGATGCAACAAGATGAACCAAGATACACCAAGATGCAACAAGATGCACCAAGATAAACCAATATACACCAATATACACCAAGATGCAACAAGATGAACGAAGATACACCAAGATGCAACAAGATGCACCAAGATGAACCAATATACACCAAGATGCACCAAGATGCAACAAGATGCACCAAGATGCAACAAGATACACAAAGATACAACAAGATGCAACAAGATACACAAAGATACAACAAGATGCAACAAGATGAACTAAGATGCAACAAGATGCACCAAGATGAACCAAGATGCACCAAGATGCAACAAGATGCACCAAGATGCAACAAGATACACAAAGATACAACAAGATGCAACAAGATACACAAAGATACAACAAGATGCAACAAGATGAACTAAGATGCAACAAGATGCAACAAGATGAACTAAGATGCAACAAGATGCACCAAGATGCACCAAGATGAACCAAGATGCACCAAGATGAACCAGGATGCAACAAGATGCACCACGATGCACAAAGATGCAACAAGATGCATAGAAATGTGAAGCTACTGTAAAGGTGATGATAATGACAATTTTAAAAAAAAGTAGAAAGAAGCGGTGATATAACAGCTTTACGTATGTAAGTAACAAAACAAAAGTCGACGTTTCGGCCAAGCAGGTCCTCAGCTGGAACAACAAAGAACAACACAATTATATATATATATATATAGGATATTTTGTTCCATACAGTGATTACAAAACGTAATCCTGGAGGGGAAAATACAAGGTAAAAGAGGCAGAGGCAGACCAAGAATAACATGGACCAGTGACATCAAAAGATGGACAAACCAGCCTATGACAACCTGCACCATCAAAGCAAGAGACAGAGCAGAATGGTGCTCCATGGTAGCCAAACTTCGTTGCGGAGAAGGCACTCGATGATGATGATGTTGTTGCAGCTGAAGGCCTACTTGGCCTTAACGTCGACTTTTGTTTTGTTAAATACATACGTAAAGCTGCTATCTCTTCTTTTTTTTTTAAATTGTCGCAGGAGTGAAGGTCATCTTGGAAGGGAAGTAACAAGGTTCTTACTCTCCTCCTCATCCTCTTCCTCCTTTTCTTACTCTCCTCCTCCTCTTCTTCCTTCCCTCCTCATCCTCTTCCTCCTTTTCTTACTCTCCTCCTCCTCTTCTTCCTTCCCTCTTCATTCTCTTCCTCCTTTTCTTACTCTCCTCCTCCTCTTCTTCCTTCCCTCCTCATTCTCTTCCTCCTTTTCTTACTCTCCTCCTCCTCTTCTTCCTTCCCTCCTCATCCTCTTCCTTCTTTTCTTACTCTCCTCCTCATCCTCTTCCTCCTTTTCTTACTCTCCTCCTCATCCTCTTCTTCCTCCTCCTCATCCTCCTCTTCTTCTTCTCCTCATATTTTTCTACTTCCTTATCTCTTTCTTTCTCTTCTTTTAACTTTTTCCTGATCCTCTTCTTCCTCCTCCCATTTATCCTATTCTTCCACCTCCTCTTTATCTTCCTTTTATTCTTCCACTTCATCTTCTCCATTCTTCCTCTTCTCACTATTCCTCCTCCTCTTCTTCCCCCTCTCAACTGTGAACCCCCCATTTCCCCACTTTCAGAACCGCTCCAGCACATTCTCTTGCCACCTGATCCTCGTTTCCTGTCTTTAGATTAGTGATACCTTTAGTTCACTTTCTAACCATTCAACTCTTTTTCTTGGAAGTTTCAGATTTCCTGTTTTCTGTTGCATCCGTCCCCCCTTTGAATTCTTTTTAACAGGAACGTCCACTTAGTTATTCGCAAAGTTTGTATATTCTATTTATAATTATTTCTTGGAAAAGAATATCATTATTTTTTGGCTACGTAATGAGAAGGGAACAAATATATTGTGATAACTGTGAAATTTGAGGGAAGATGAAACAGAGGGAAGCAAAGAGAGAGAGAGAGAGAGAGCTAATTTCCAATATTAGGAAGAAACAATCATCATTTTTTGGCCATGTAATGAGAAGAGAACAACTGGAATATATTGTAACAACTGGGAAAATTGAGGGACGAAGAGATAGAGGGAAGCAAAGAGAAAAGATACCAGACAGCTTAAGAGAATGGCTTGGCAGAAGGTCACCAACAGAAATGATAAATAACTGTCGAGATCGAAAGTTGTGGAGAGACATGATCACATACGCCAGCAGGCACGGTACTTGATGATGATAGAAAAGAATCGCTGGTGGTTGAGTGTTCGCTTCATGATTATAGAAGCTTGGGTTGGAAATGCAGAAGTTGCGGATATGAAAGCGATCTTAAGAGAATGGCAGTAGACAGGACGGTTTGAGCAGTGTTTGTTGAAGACCTATACTCCATATCATCATCATCGTCTCCACATCGTCAATGTTGGTCTTGGTCTGCCTCTGTCTCTTGCTTTGATGATGCAGGTTGTTATAGGCTGACTTGTCCATCTTTTGATGTTACCCGTCCATGTTAGTCTTGGTCTGCCTCTGTCTCTTGCTTTGATGATGCAGGTTGTTATAGGCTGACTTGTCCATCTTTTGATGTTACTCGTCCATGTTAGTCTTGGTCTGCCTCTGCCTCTTTTACCTTGTATTTTCCCTTCCAAGATTACTTTTATTACGATGTTGTGTCTTTTAACAGGACCCAAAAATCCCGTTTGTCTTGGGGCCTCGGTAGCCGGGTTGAGAAAACCCCCCCGACTGGACTACCGACGTTCGGACAACCCGTGTTTGATCCCCGCTGGGAGCAGTGTGAGTTGTACTCGTGGTTGGAAAAAAAATCCTCGGTCGACCCAGCCGCTGGCAGAAATGGGTCTAGGGTAGTACTCTTGTAAGGTGAGGAATGCCGCTTCACATCGTGCGTTTCGATGCTTGAAGCGACACTGTCAAGAGGTCTCCACATTTCCACAGGACACTTCTGGATAGGCAACCGAGAACATATAAGAGAAAACTCTCGTGCTAAGACACCGATTCAAGTCTTGTACTTTACCTTTCCCTCGCATTTGTCTTGTTCTAATTGTGTTTAGTAGTTCTCTTTTCATTTTTAGTTGTTTTAAGACTTCATCGTTTGTTTTCTTTTCTTTCCATCCAATTCTACATATTCTTCTATAAATCCACATTTCAAAGGCTTCAATTTTCTCTTCCTGTCTCTTGTCTAATATCCATGTTTCTGCACCATACAGGAATATTGAGAAGACATAACATTTTGTTATTAAACTTCTTCACAGGAGAGTAACGGGAAAGTAAGTAGCATATACTTTACATAACGTTGCTATTATCCCAGCATTATCTGGCTGTGCAAATGTCAAGGCTTCACACGTCACTGGTTTACCATTAAATAGTTCTTAAATGTTATGTAGAGCCAGTTTTAACATATGGATGTGAATCATTGACAATAGGACAACAGACAAGAAAATCATACATGGCTGTAGAAATGTGGTTTTACAGAAGAATGTTGAGAATACCACGGACAGCTAAGAAGAGTAATGAAGAGGTTCTGAAAGAGGTCAAAGCAAAAAGAGAGCTAATTTCCAATATTAGGAAGAAACAATCATCATTTTTTGGCCATGTAATGAGAAGAGAACAGCTGGAATATATTGTAACAACTGGGAAAATTGAGGGACGAAGAGATAGAGGGAAGGAAAGAGAAAAAATACCGGACAGCTTAAGAGAATGGCTTGGCAGAAGGTCAACAACAGAAATGATAATTAACTGTCGAGATCGAAAGTTGTGGAGAGACATGATCACCTACGCCAGCAGGCATGTTTCTTGATGATAAACCGAGTATTTAAACTTTCCTCTTCTCATGATGTTCCCGTAAAATCTCGATTGTTTTTTACGAGTTCTCTTTTATGAAACACGTAAAAATGTCTCGAGAAGGAGAAGATGACGATGAAGATAGTGTAGATGTTGCGAAGGGTAAGAAGATAACTAACTGTTTCTTGATTAAGTGTTCATCATCATCATGTACCATACCGGTTCGCGCCGGCGATCATGTCCTTCCACAATCTTCTATCTACAGTGCATCGTATCAGTTCTGTTGTTGACTGGTCAAAGAGCAATAATAATAATAATAATAAAGGTAAAGAGTCCACATCACGCCAAGTGACGTATAGGGAATATGGTGTTAGTGACCTTCAATTTTACAGAACTTCAGCACATGATTTTTGGGGTAATGTGGACGGTATTACGCCCGTGCCGCTTTACTTTCCCAGAAAAACATCCGGTACCCATTAAAGGCTGGGTGAACCCGGAAGCCGTCGTTTGGGATAGAACCGTACCTCTTATCCTGGTTAAAGTGCTGTAGGTGTTCTAAATGCGAAAACTTTGCCTTTCAATACCGATTGCATCAATATTTGACAATTAAAATTCTTCTTCCAATGTGTTTCGATTTTGCAGTGAAAGATTACTGCGCCAGCAGCCCGTGCAACAACGGAAGCTGCAGCAGCATAAGCAACAAGTACGTGTGTTCCTGCAACTCTGGATGGTCGGGGATGAACTGTGAAACGAGTAAGTTGAAATGCATCGTTAACATCATCGCGTTGCGTGTTCTTTGTTGCTCTCATCACATCCCGTATGACAAGGCGTTGAAGACTACAAACACACACATATACATACACGTATTTAGTTCGTATATCCTTTGCAGAACGTTGCATTCACCACAGCCTGTCTAAAAATATCTCTGTCTGTAGCCAGATCTCCCACAGAACGTTGCATTCTCCACAGCCTGTCTAAAAATATCTCTGTCTGTAGCCAGATCTCCCACATAACGTTGCATTCTCCACAGCCTGTCTGCAAGAATCTCTGTCTCTAGCCAGATCTCTCACAGAACGTTGCATTCACCACAGCTCGTCTGAAAGAATCTCTGTCTCTAGCCAGATCTCCCACAGAACGTTGCATTCACCACAGCTCGTCTGAAAGAATCTCTGTCTCTAGCCAGATCTCCCACAGAACGTTGCATTCTCCACAGCCTGTCTGCAAGAATCTCTGTCTCTAGCCAGATCTCCCACAGAACGTTGCATTCACCACAGCTCGTCTGAAAGAATCTCTGTCTCTAGCCAGATCTCTCACAGAACGTTGCATTCACCACAGCCCGTCTGAAAGAATTTCTGTCTCTAGCCAGATCTCTCACAGAACGTTGCATTCACCACAGCTCGTCTGAAAGAATCTCTGTCTCTAGCCAGATCTCCATCAGAATATCAATACCATGTAATGACATAATGTTGAATGACACTTTCACCTAATGACATAAAGCTGAATGTCACTTCCACCTAATGTCATAAAATTGGATTTAAAAATTAAATTTGGTTGTCTCTTACAGGGTTTGTTTTGTGGCCAAATTACTTTAGTACTTCCACATCCGGAAGAGGAGATTTCAAGACGAAATCGGATTTCGCTGTCCTTTTCCTTACTTTCAGAGAGTGGTCAATTCAATGCTGGTAGGTAATTTTGTCTTAACATTGGAGTTGAAAATTTGTATCACAAAATTGACAATCATGAAGATACAGACTTTCATTAATGGATGCTTACGCAGAATAAAAGGATGGAAATGGCAGGACAAAATCACTAACATAGAATTATGGAAATGTACCAGTCAAATACCAGTGGATAAAGAGATACAGCTTAGATGATGGCGCTGGATAGGACACACACTGCGAAAGCCAACTGAGAGTATTACACAACAGGCCCTTTTTTGGAATCCCCAGGGGAAAAGATAAAGAGGAAGACCAAGGAATTCTTGGAGAAGACAGATAGAAGCAGAGATGAAGTTGATGGGGGAGACATGGAATGATCTTAAAACAATGGCAAGAAATGGAACGGCTTGGAAAGTGTTTGTTGAAGACCTATGCTCCACAGGGAGCTGAAAGGTAGAAGAAGAAGAAGTAATTTTGTGTCTATAGCTTCAGTGTTTGTGTTAGCATGTGAATTTGTTTTCATAAAATGAAAGCGGTTAGTGTGAGACTGTTGATGTTTCCAAGAAGATTGATGTCTTAGGGATATGCTACATGTGGTAGGGTATCTTCTTCTTCTTCTGCTTCCTCTTCTTCTTATCTTCTTCTTCTTCTTCCCATAAATGAAGGGGTCTTTGAAGCACCAATGACAGATTTCGTTAATCTGGGGTTATCATTGGGGCACCACTGACAGATTTCGTCAACCTCGGGTGGGGGGGGGGGGGAGGTGTGGGATCATTGTGGCATCATTGACAGATTTCGTTAATCTGGTGGTCGTTGAGGCACCACTGACAGATTTCGTCAACCTGGGGTTATCATTGAGGCATCACTGACAGATTTCGTTAATCTGGTATCGTTGAGGCACCACTGACAGATTTCGTCAACCGGGGTGGGGGGGGGGGGGTTCGTTAGAGCTCCACTGACAGATTTCGTCAACCTGGGGGTTCGTTAGAGCACCACTGACAGATTTCGTCAATCTGGGGGTTCGTTAGAGCACCACTGACAGATTTCGTCAATCTGGGGGTTCGTTAGAGCACCACTGACAGATTTCGTCAATCTGGGGGTTCGTTAGAGCACCACTGACAGATTTCGTTAATCTGGGATCGTTGAGGCACCACTGACAGATTTCGTTAATCTGGGGGTTCGTTAGAGCACCACTGACAGATTTCGTTAATCTGGGGGTTCGTTAGAGCTCCACTGACAGATTTCGTCAATCTGGGGGTACGTTAGAGCTCCACTGACAGATTTCGTCAATCTGGGGGTTCGTTAGAGCTCCACTGACAGATTTCGTTAATCTGGGGGTACGTTAGAGCTCCACTGACAGATTTCGTTAATCTGGGATCGTTGAGGCACCACTGACAGATTTCGTCAACCGGGGGGGGGGGGGGGTTCGTTAGAGCACCACTGACAGATTTCGTCAACCGGGGGGGGGGGGTTTCGTTAGAGCACCACTGACAGATTTCGTCAACCTGGGGCGGGGGGGGGTGTCGTCGTTGGGGCACCACTGACAGATTTCGTCAACCGGGGGGGGGGGGGTTTCGTTAGAGCACCACTGACAGATTTCGTCAACCTGGGGCGGGGGGGGGTGTCGTCGTTGGGGCACCACTGACAGATTTCGTCAACCGGGGGGGGGGGGTTTCGTTAGAGCACCACTGACAGATTTCGTCAACCTGGGGCGGGGGGGGGGTGTCGTCGTTAGAGCACCACTGACAGATTTCGTCAACCGGGGGGGGGGGGGGTTCGTTAGAGCATCACTGACAGACTTCATTCACCCGAGAATCATTGGGGCACCACTGACAGACTTCATTCACCCGAGAATCATTGGGGCACTACTAACAGACTTCATTCACCCGAGAATCATTGGGGCACTACTGACATACTTCATCCACCTGGGGATCGTTGGGGGAGGGGGGCACTGATAGACTTTATCAACCTTCTCCATTTCTATCTACCTTCACTCATTCTTTGGACTCTGCATTGCTGAACCTATTCATTCTTTGATGTTATCTTCCCATCTCTTTGTCTTTCTACCTCTCCTTCTCCCCCCTTTCCCAGCCCCTTACAGAATGGCATTTGACAGGCCAGGCGATCAAGACACGTGACCAAACCATTTAATTTTGTGTTTCTTCACATTAGCCATGAGATCATCATGTGCTCCGATTGTTTGTTGTATCTTTTAGTGAACTTTTCCATTTGTGATATGATCTAAGTAAGAGATGTCCAAAACCTTACGATAACATTTGTGATATGATCTAAGTAAGAGATGTCCAAAACCTTACGATAACATTTGTGATATGATCTAAGTAAGAGATGTCCAAAACCTTACGATAACATTTGTGATATGATCTAAGTAAGAGATGTCCAAAACCTTACAATAACATTTGTGATACGATCTAAGTAAGAGATGCCCAAAACCTTAAGATAACATTTGTAATATGATCTAAGTAAGATATGTCCAAAACCTTACGATAACATTTGTGATACGATCTAAGTAAGAGATGCCCAAAACCTTAAGATAACATTTGTGATACGATCTAAGTAAGAGATGTCCAAAACCTTACGATAACATTTGTGATACGATCTAAGTAAGAGATGTCCAAAACCTCACAATAACATTTGTGATACGATCTAAGTAAGAGATGTCCAAAACCTCACAATAACATTTGTGATACGATCTAAGTAAGAGATGTCCAGAACCTCACGATAACATTTGTGATACGATCTAAGTAAGAGATGTCCAAAACCTCACAATAACATTTGTGATACGATCTAAGTAAGAGATGTCCAAAACCTCACAATAACATTTGTGATACGATCTAAGTAAGAGATAGCCAGAACCTCACGATAACATTTCATATCTAAAAATTACATTTCTTCTGTGCGCACGAACTTATGTGGGTGACCTTCTTTAATTGTAAGTAACTGTCAAGATTGTAAGTTGTGGATCATGATCACCTACGCCAGCAGGTATATTAAACTCCTTCCGTACGTTTCGCTGCACAGTGCGTCACTCTCAATTTGATTATTGTGAACCGTCATAAAACCATATTCTTTTTACATGTCTTGTATCATCTTGGTATTGGTGAAATCTAATTCCTTGTTCAATTATCTAAACATTCATATATAATATGTTATATGTTATATGTTATATGTTGACCTTTCGAGCCGTAACCGGCCCATAGGGCGTAGACCAAGATACACCTTCTCCTATATGAATTTTTGTTCTAGCAGTTTTCTTTTAAAGATATTTTATCAAATCTCGCCATTTGTCTCTGTTCTGTGCAAGCAGCTCTATCTCATTGAGGGAGCCGAATCCTGCTGCTCTTGCCTCTCTCATCAATGTTCTTCTCAGTGTCTCCCTGGGTCTTCCTCTTTTCCTCTTACCTGTTGTTTCCCACATGAGGGCTTGCTTTGCTATTCGGTTATTATCTCTTCTCATCACATGTCCAACATATGACCATCGTCTTTTCTTTATTACTGAAGATATTAGTGGTTGATTGGCGATTTCTCTAATTTCCTCGTTTGTTTTGAATTCGTTCCACGCTATACCAAGTATTTTCCTTAGACATTCATATATAATATGTTATATGTTAGATAAATATAAATATGTAGATTGATTCTTCAAACCATGAACAATTTTGTCTTTGAAATCTCATCCGTTTCATCAATAAAAATATTCCGTACAGAAAGAGGTACTTGATGATGATGATATATTGTTTCTTCCTCTTCCAGACGTATTCAGATGGGTTTGTGACATTCGGTGCCGACTTTCATTCGGAAACGCCCCTATTGGCACTGGCTGGCCAGAATTTCCCAGTGTCTTTGGAGTCTACTGGACACCTATCACGGTGGACATTTCGGACAAGTCATATCTTTATCAAGCACAGGTAAAACATCACACGGATGTTTGTAAAAGTGACATATTCGTTCTAATCTTGGAAAATAAACTTGAAATTGTATTTTCTTTTTTCTTTCATCATTTACATTTCACCATCGAGAGAAGATATAATTTGTGGTCTTTTACTCTTCTGTTGGCCTCTCCTGCTGTTATGTTTCCTAGTGTTTCTAATATTCCATCAATCCATCTTTTACTCTTCTGTTGACCTCTCCTGCTGTTATGTTTCCTAGTGTTTCTAATATTCCATCAATCCATCTTTTACTCTTCTGTTGACCTCTCCTGCTGTTATGTTTCCTAGTGTTTCTAATATTCCATCAATCCATCTTTTGCTCTTCTTTTGACCTCTCCTGCTGTTATGTCTCCTAGTGTTTCTAATATTCCATCAATCCATCTTTTACTCTTCTGTTGGCCTCTCCTGCTGTTATGTTTCCTAGTGTTTCTAATATTCCATCAATCCATCTTTTACTCTTCTGTTGACCTCTCCTGTTGTTATGTTTCCTAGTGTTTCTAATATTCCATCAATCCATCTTTTACTCTTCTGTTGGCCTCTCCTGCTGTTATGTTTCCTAATGTTTCTAATATTCCATCAATCCATCTTTTACTCTTCTGTTGGCCTCTCCTGCTGTTATGTTTCCTAATGTTTCTAATATTCCATAAATCCATCTTTTGCTCTTCTGTTGACCTCTCCTGCTGTTATGTTTCCTAATGTTTCTAATATTCCATAAATCCATCTTTTACTCTTCTGTTGTCCTCTCCTGCTGTTATGTTTCCTAGTGTTTCTAATATTCCATCAATCCATCTTTTGCTCTTCTGTTGACCTCTCCTGCTGTTATGTTTCCTAGTGTTTCTAATATTCCATAAATCCATCTTTTACTCTTCTGTTGTCCTCTCCTGCTGTTATGTTTCCTAGTGTTTCTAATATTCCATCAATCCATCTTTTACTCTTCTGTTGACCTCTCCTGTTGTTATGTTTCCTAGTGTTTCTAATATTCCATCAATCCATCTTTTACTCTTCTGTTGGCCTCTCCTGCTGTTATGTTTCCTAATGTTTCTAATATTCCATCAATCCATCTTTTACTCTTCTGTTGGCCTCTCCTGCTGTTATGTTTCCTAATGTTTCTAATATTCCATAAATCCATCTTTTGCTCTTCTGTTGACCTCTCCTGCTGTTATGTTTCCTAATGTTTCTAATATTCCATAAATCCATCTTTTACTCTTCTGTTGTCCTCTCCTGCTGTTATGTTTCCTAGTGTTTCTAATATTCCATCAATCCATCTTTTGCTCTTCTGTTGACCTCTCCTGCTGTTATGTTTCCTAGTGTTTCTAATATTCCATAAATCCATCTTTTACTCTTCTGTTGTCCTCTCCTGCTGTTATGTTTCCTAGTGTTTCTAATATTCCATCAATCCATCTTTTGCTCTTCTGTTGACCTCTCCTGCTGTTATGTTTCCTAATGTTTCTAATATTCCATCAATCCATCTTTTACTCTTCTGTTGGCCTCTCCTGCTGTTATGTTTCCTAATGTTTCTAATATTCCATAAATCCATCTTTTGCTCTTCTGTTGACCTCTCCTGCTGTTATGTTTCCTAATGTTTCTAATATTCCATAAATCCATCTTTTACTTTTCTGTTGTCCTCTCCTGCTGTTATGTTTCCTAGTGTTTCTAATATTCCATCAATCCATCTTTTGCTCTTCTGTAGGCCTCTCCTGCTTTTATGGTTCCTATTGTTTCTAATATTCAGTTAATTCATCTTTTTAATGGTAGGTCCTTGGGTTTGATGTTCTCGCAACGTTTATTGAAGGCTAGTTGTGTTTTGAACTTTCTGCCTTATCACGTGGCCAAATCATTTTAGGTTCTAATTTTTAATATATTCTATGGCGGGGGCTATTCCTAGCTTTTTTCTCAGTTCTTCATTTCTGATCTTATCTCTCAGACTGTTTCCTGTCATTCGTCTAACACATTTCATCTCTGTAGAGGTTATTGTTCTTGTTGTTCTTCTTGTTCTTGTTGTTCTTGTTGTTCTTGCTGTTCTTGTGTTCTTGTTGTTCTTGTTGTTCTTATTGTTCTTATTGTTCTTATTGTTCTTGTTGTTCTTATTGTTCTTATTGTTCTTATTGTTCTTGTTGTTCTTGTTGTTCTTATTGTTCTTGTTGTTTTTATTGTTCTTATTGTTCTTATTGTTCTTGTTGTTCTTGTTGTTCTTATTGTTCTTATTGTTCTTGTTGTTCTTGTTGTTCTTGTTGTTCTTATGGTTCTTATTGTTCTTATTGTTCTTGTTGTTCTTGTTGTTCTTGTTGTTCTTATTGTTCTTATTGTTCTTGTTGTTCTTGTTGTTCTTATTGTTCTTATTGTTCTTGTTGTTCTTGTTGTTCTTATTGTTCTTATTGTTCTTATTGTTCTTGTTGTTCTTATTGTTCTTATTGTTCTTGTTGTTCTTGTTGTTCTTGTTGTTCTTGTTGTTCTTATTGTTCTTATTGTTCTTGTTGCTCTTGTTGTTCTTGTTGTTCTTGTTGTTCTTATTGTTCTTATTGTTCTTATTGTTCTTATTGTTCTTGTTGCTCTTGTTGTTCTTGTTGTTCTTGTTGTTCTTATTGTTCTTATTGTTCTATTGTTCTTGTTGTTCTTATTGTTCTTGTTGTTCTTATTGTTCTTATTGTTCTTGTTGTTCTTGTTGTTCTTATTGTTCTTGTTGTTCTTGTTGTTCTTGTTGTTCTTGTTGTTCTTGTTGTTCTTGTTGTTCTTATTGTTCTTGTTTTTTTTATTGTTCTTATTGTTCTTATTGTTCTTGTTGTTCTTGTTGTTCTTATTGTTCTTATTGTTCTTGTTGTTCTTGTTGTTCTTGTTGTTCTTATTGTTCTTTTTGTTCTTGTTGTTCTTGTTGTTCTTGTTGTTCTTATTGTTCTTATTGTTCTTGTTGTTCTTGTTGTTCTTATTGTTCTTGTTGCTCTTGTTGTTCTTGTTGTTCTTGTTGTTCTTATTGTTCTTATTGTTCTTGTTGTTCTTATTGTTCTTGTTGTTCTTATTGTTCTTGTTGTTCTTGTTGTTCTTATTGTTCTTGTTGTTCTTGTTGTTCTTATTGTTCTTATTGTTCTTATTGTTCTTGTTGTTCTTGTTGTTCTTATTGTTCTTGTTGTTCTTGTTGTTCTTGTTGTTCTTATTGTTCTTGTTGTTCTTGTTGTTCTTATTGTTCTTGTTGTTCTTATTGTTCTTGTTGTTCTTGTTGTTCTTGTTGTTCTTATTGTTCTTGTTGTTCTTATTGTTCTTGTTGTTCTTGTTGTTCTTGTTGTTCTTGTTGTTCTTGTTGTTCTTGTTGTTCTTGCATCTAGAAATTGTAATTATAGGAATTGTATAAGTGGCTAAACTTTAGAAAGACAAGACAAATAACAACATTTCGATAAAAGCCCTCATTAGATAGGCCTACACTACAACAAATATACAAAAGTTGACATGATAGGCTGTCAAGTCTGGTCCAAACTAAATTATCTTATCCATGTTTTCAGAGTAATGGTTGTGGCGCACATCAAATGTGTGTCTGTGTGTGAGAGATACCAGTAACAGGAAACTCTTTATACATAGCTTTGCAGGAGGAGGCAATCTGATCATCAGAAGTGGACCCTACCAGAAACTGGTGTGGTACATTCATGAGATGAGATGCAGAATGGCTCAGGCAAAAGCAAATTTCCAAAAAATGAGGAAGATACTATGCAATCCATTTTTGACAATAGAAACAAGAAAAAGAGTTCTTAAATGTTATGTGGGGCCAGTCTTAACATATGGATGTGAATCATGAACAATAGGACAACAGACAAGAAAATCACTGGAGTCTGTAGAAATGTGGTTTTACAGAAGAATGTTGAGAGTACCATGGACAGCTAAGAAGAGTAATGAAAACGTTCTGAAAGAGACCAAAGCAAAAAGAGAGTTAATTTCCAATATTAGGAAGAAACAATCATCATTTTTTGGCCATGTAATGAGAAGAGAACAACTGGAATATATTGTAACAACTGGGAAAATTGAGGGACGAAGAGATAAAGGGAAGCAAAGAGAAAAGATACCAGACAGCTTAAGAGAATGGCTTGGCAGAAGGTCAACAACAGAAATGATAAATAACTGTCGAGATCGAAAGTTGTGGAGCGACATGATCACCTACGCCAGCAGGCATAGCACTTGATGATGATGACTATATCAGAAACTTTTCATGAGGTGATTCAGCTGTTGCCACCGATGTGTAAGAATATTCCAACCAGTTTTGATTTCTTCTTCTTCTTCTTCTGCTATCATTTGTATTTCACACCTGTGTCCCGCCCTGTCGGCCCGCCACACCAATTTCAATCCAGTCTGTGCCTGACCATTCTCCGGACCACAGGGAAGTGATTTATTTCCTTTTTTGAGAGTCTAGTATATTATCACTATGTGGTTAGATTTCTGAGCATATCATTATATATTTTTGTGTGTTGTTCCCGCTGAAGGCCTCCTTGGCCGAAACGTCGGTTTACATTTGTTTTGTTTCTCACCTACGTAAAACTGATACCATACACTTCTTTCCTTTAAAAAAAAAATATTTTCTAATTATGACTAGGACTCTGAACTATCTTATGAAAGCAGCTGTCTGTTTAAGTGAATCGATTGCCCTGTATAGTTCTCTTCCAGGGAGGTGGGTGTGGGCCACATTGTCCTTCTCAGGTCTGTGAACTGGGAGCAATCCTGTAGAACATGTTTTGTAGTCATGTTATTCAGTTTTGATTTAACAAATACTTGAAATCAAGGAGTATTTTATGGACACCCTGTATAATTCCTTTAATTTTGATTTTAAAAAAGGGAGCTCTTAAAAAAACATCAGAAAGAAACAATCCACATTTTTCGGGTACATCATGAGAAGAGGAAAGTTGGAATACTTGGTTACTACTGGCAAAATAAAGGGAAAGAGAGATCGTGGATGACAAAGAGAGAAAATACTGGATAGCTTGGTGTCATGGCATGGGAAACAGTCAACAACGGAATTGATACGATGCATGGTAGATAGAAGATTGTGGAAGAACATGATCGCCTACGCCAACCGGTACGGCACATGATGATGATCTTGAATTCATTCCATTATAGATGAGATCGTTGGTTACATGGCCATTTCTCTTATCTCTATATTATTCTTGAATTCATTCCATTATAGATGAGATCGTTGGTTACATGGCCATTTCTCTTATCTCTATATTAGTCTTGAATTCATTCCATTGTAGATGAGTGCGTTGGTTACATGACCATTTCTCTTATCTCTATATTAGTCTTGAATTCATTCCATTGTAGATGAGATCATTGGTTGCATGGCCATTTCTCTTATCTCTATATTAGTCTTGAATTCATTCCATTGTAGATGAGATCATTGGTTGCATAGCCATTTCTCTTATATCTATATTAGTCTTGAATTCATTCTATTGTACACAAATTATCCTTCTTAGGCATTTGTCTTCAAAAGCGTATAACGTATTCTCAATCTCTTTTGTTGTTTTCCATCTTAATAGAAAATTAGTATTAATTTCTTAATTAATTCGTTTTGATTACTAAATAGTGTTTGTAAGTAGATTCCTAACTGTTCCCTACAGAATGAGGAAAGACTAACGAATCTCACGTATACAAGCAAACTGATTGACTACGTGAAGGAAGCTGTTCTGAACCCTGATTTTGAGCCGCTGAGTATTACGATGTTAACATGGGTGAACGTATCATCTGATCCTAAAAATGCTGAATACCATGATGTAAGTATGATACAGAAGAAGCTCAGTTATCTGGGAACATTTTCTTCTCCTTCTTTAGCTTTTTAATCATTTAAACTCTGGTTGGAGCATAGGGCACCCATACCAGATCTCTAGCCATCATAGAGCATCCACAGAGATCTTCACTCATCATAGGGCACTCACAAGAGATTTCCATCCATCGTAGGACACCCACAAGAGATCTCAACCCATTATAGGACACCAACAGAGATCTCCACTCATCATAGGGCACCAACAAGAGATCTCCATCCATCATAGGACACCCACAAGAGATCTCCATCCATCATAGGACACCCACAAGAGATCTCCACTCATAATAGGACATCCACAAGAGATCTCCACCCATCATAGGGCACTCACAAGAGATCCCCATCCATCATAGGGCACCAACAAGAGATCTCCATCCATCATAGGACACCCACAAGAGATCTCAACCCATTATAGGACACCAACAGAGATCTCCACTCATCATAGGGCACCAACAAGAGATCTCCATCCATCATAGGACACCCACAAGAGATCTCCATCCATCATAGGACACCCACAAGAGATCTCCACTCATAATAGGACATCCACAAGAGATCTCCACCCATCATAGGGCACTCACAAGAGATCCCCATCCATCATAGGGCACCAACAAGAGATCTCCATCCATCATAGGGCACCAACAAGAGATCTCCACCCATCATAGGGCACCAACAAGAGATCTCCATCCATCATAGGGCACCAACAAGAGATCTCCACCCATCATAGGGCACCAACAAGAGATCTCCATCCATCATAGGGCACCAACAAGAGATCTCCACCCATCATAGGGCACCAACAAGAGATCCCCATCCATCATAGGGCACCAACAAGAGATCCCCATCCATCATAGGGCACCAACAAGAGATCTCCATCCATCATAGGGCACCAACAAGAGATCTCCACCCATCATAGGGCACCAACAAGAGATCTCCACCCATCATAGGGCACCAACAAGAGATCTCCATCCATCATAGGGCACCAACAAGAGATCTCCATCCATCATAGGGCACCAACAAGAGATCTCCACCCATCATAGGACACCCACAAGAGATCTCCACCCATCATAGGGCACCCACAAGAGATCTCCACCCATCATAGGGCACCCACAAGAGATCCCCACCCATCATAGGGCACCAACAAGAGATCACCCATTATCTAATCTTACCTTGTCAAAAATAAAACAAAACAAGGAAAGATTAACCATCCATGCTACTGGAATCTTAAAGAGAAAGAATGAACATGCCAGTTTTTTTCCCATTTGTAAGACTTTTCTTTTATTCTCGAATAAATGTTTGTCTTAAAAAAAATCTGAAATATAAGAATATCCTACTTTGTACATAGTTACTTTTCTGATCTTTCAGTTAGCGACCTTTCAGTTGATCCTTGCCACGGACAGTCAGTATTCTTATGCCATCACGAACTACCAGGCATTATGGGGAAATGCGCTGACCACTCACAATGGAAGATCTACTGTCTCCGCAGATTATTCTGGGGAAAATGGCACCCGGCAGTTTGTTGAAGTTCCAAGTAAGGTTTTCTTTATTTTAATATTTTATATGATTATTTTTGTTATATCGATAAGAATATAGTGTCATCATGAAGTGGCGTGTCATTTGTAGAACGTTGCACGAAAGACGGGTACCACAGTCCGTTAGATAAAATCTCTGTCTCTAGCCAGATCTCATATAGAACATTGCTGTCACTATAGCCCGTCTGAAAGAATCTCTGTCTCTAGCCAGATCTCCAATAGAACGTTGCATTCACCACAGCCTGTCTGAAAGTATGTCTGCCTCTAGCCAGATCTCCCACAGAACGTTACATTCACCACAGCCTGTCTGAAAGTATGTCTGCCTCTAGCCAGATCTCCCACAGAACGTTACATTCACCACAGCCTGTCTGAAAGTATGTCTGCCTCTAGCCAGATCTCCACAGAACGTTGCATTCACCACAGCCTGTCTGAAAGTATGTCTGCCTCTAGCCAGATCTCCCACAGAACGTTACATTCACCACAGCCTGTCTGAAAGTATGTCTGCCTCTAGCCAGATCTCCACAGAACGTTACATTCACCACAGCCCATCTGAAAGAATCTCTGTCTCTAGCCAGATCTCCCACAGAACGTTACATTCACCACAGCCCATCTGAAAGAATCTCTGTCTCTAGCCAGATCTCCCACAGAACGTTGCATTCATCACAGCCCATCTGCAAGAATCTCTGTCTCTAGTCAGATCTCCCACAGAACATTGCATTCACCACAGCCTGTCTGAAAGTATGTCTGCCTCTAGCCAGATCTCCCACAGAACGTTGCATTCACCACAGCCTGTCTGAAAGTATGTCTGCCTCTAGCCAGATCTCCCACAGAACGTTACATTCACCACAGCCTGTCTGAAAGTATGTCTGCCTCTAGCCAGATCTCCCACAGAACGTTACATTCACCACAGCCCATCTGAAAGAATCTCTGTCTCTAGCCAGATCTCCCACAGAACGTTACATTCACCACAGCCCATCTGAAAGAATCTCTGTCTCTAGCCAGATCTCCCACAGAACGTTGCATTCATCACAGCCCATCTGCAAGAATCTCTGTCTCTAGTCAGATCTCCCACAGAACATTGCATTCACCACAGCCTGTCTGAAAGTATGTCTGTCTCTAGCCAGATCTCCCACAGAACGTTACATTCACCACAGCCCATCTGAAAGAATCTCTGTCTCTAGCCAGATCTCCCACAGAACGTTGCTCTCACCATAGCCCGTCTGAAAGAATCTCTGTCTCTAGCCAGATCTCCCACAGAACGTTGCTCTCACCACAGCCCGTCTGAAAGAATCTCTGTCTCTAGCCAGATCTCCCACAGAACGTTGCTCTCACCACAGCCCGTCTGAAAGAATCTCTGTCTCTAGCCAGATCTCCCAGGTCTTCTGTTTTCATGTTCAAGGTCTCATTGATGTTTTAAAACCACCTTCTTCTTGGTCTGCCCCTAATGCGTCGCCCAGGCACCATGCCTTCCATTATTATTCTTGCCAGCCCACTGTGTCTTTTTACGTGGCCATAGTATTTTCTAATGCACAGGTCGCGAGCGAGATGGACAGATACGATCTAGATATTTTAGGATTAAGCGAAATGCGCTGGCCTGGAACAGGTAGGAGATCTATTGATAATAAAATAGTAGTTTTTTCTGGAAGGGAAGATGGAAAACACCGTGAAGGAGTAGGCATAATGATGACAGACAAAGCTGCAAGAAGTTTATTAGAATGGGAACCGGTAAATAGCCGTCTGATACGAACACGATACAAAACAAAACATGGAAGACTTTCAATTATTCAATGTTATGCGCCTACTAACGAAGCTGATGATGAAGTTAAGGATGATTTTTATAACCAACTGCAACAACTTATAAACAAAATACCAAAACACGATCTTTTAATTGTAATGGGAGACTTCAACGCAAAGTAGGACAAGATAACGCAGGAGTGGAACATGTGATGGGGAGAGAAGGCTGTAATACAACAAGTCAGAATGGAGAAAGATTAATAGAATTATGTTTAATAGAAAATTTAGTTATAGGTGGGACATTATTTCCACACAAAAATATTCACAAAACAACATGGATATCTCCTGACGATAGAACATCAAATCAAATTGACCACCTATGTATTAAACAACAATTCCGATCATCATTAATAGATGTAAGAGCATACAGAGGTGCTGATGTTAATAGTGACCACAACCTGTGCATTGGGAAAATAAGATTAAAATTTAGAAACCAACAGAAGAGGTCAATTACACATAAAATTGATAGTCATAAACTGAAAGATGAAGCCATAAAGGAAAAGTTTAACATAGAGCTAAGTAATTGTTATCCAGCACTTGGTGAAATAGACTTAGATATCAATGAAATGTGGGACTCACAGAGCAAAATACTAATGACAGCAGCAGAAGCAAGTGCTGGACTGAAGAAAATGGAAAAACGAGCTTGGATCTCAGACACCACATGGAAATACATCAAAGAAAGAAGAGAAGCGAAGAGAGCCATGACTAATGTAAAGACAGATCTTGGAAAGGTTCTGGCAAAAGCAACATACAAAGAATTAGACAACAAAGTGAAAAGTTCGGCAAGAAGAGATACAAGAGCTTATATAGACAACTTGGCAGAGAAAGCAGAGACAGCTGCAATTACAGGAGACAGCAGAACTCTTTATACTGTACAAAAGATGCTGACAAACACCTATACATCCAGTGGAACACCAATTCTAGACAAATCTGGATTAATGCTAACAACAAGCGCAGACATAAAAGCCCGTTGGGCGGAACACTTCAAAGAAATTCTTAACCGTCCACTACCTCACAGTTTAATAGATTTTGAAGCTGAAACACCAGCAGCAGAATTAGATGTAAATTTAGATGACTTCACCTTGAGTGAAATAGAAACCACCTTAAAGCTAATGACCAATAACAAGGCTGCTGGAGAGGATAAGTTAACAGCTGAGATCCTCAAGGCAACTGATGGCCATAATTTAATACATCTCCAGAAAATGTTCAACATCATTTGGAAAACAGAGAAGACGCCTCATAAATGGAAAAAAGGAATCATTGTTAAGATTCCAAAAAAGGGCAATCTTAGAGATTGTAACAACTGGAGAGGCGTGACACTTTTGTCAGTTGCCTCAAAGTTATTCTGTAAAATCATCCTAAATAGAATAAAGGATTCAATAGATACAGTAATGCGTGAAGAACAGGCTGGGTTTAGAAAAGGGAGAAGCTGTCTTGACCACATTTTCACTCTACGACTTATATTGGAGGAACACATTGAAAAGCAAAAACCTTTTGTACTTAACTTCATCGACTTCAAAAAAGCATTTGATAGTATTCATAGAGATTCTTTGTGGAAAATTCTGAAGCAATATGGCTTACCATCAAAAATCATAAATATTATCAAAGACATGTATGATGGTTACACATGTGCAGTTCGAACAGAGGAAGGACTGAGCGAATGTTTCCCAATAGAAACTGGGGTTAAACAAGGATGTATTTTATCGCCCTTGTTATTTGGAATTGTTATGGACTTCATAATGAAGAAATGCTGCACTGGTAATAAAGGCATCGAATGGATACAAGGAGACCATTTGGAGGACCTCGACTTTGCTGATGACATAGTTCTCATCAGCAGTCAGATAAAAACGATGCAGGAAAACACAAATGAACTATCATCAATAGCCAGCAAAATTGGGCTTGAGGTCAATCATGAAAAGACTAAAGTCATGAAAAGTTTAATTCCAACAAGTGACAAAATATACATGGAAAACAAACCAGTAGAAGAGATCGATCACTTTATCTATCTTGGAAGTCACATTGGTCGAGAACAGGATACAAGCAAAGAAATTAGAATCAGACTGGCTAAAGCAGCAATGTCTTTCAGAAGCCTTGAAAAGTTGTGGAAATCAAAACTCATCAGCACAAACACAAAACTTAGGCTATTCAAATCAAATGTACTATCAACCTTACGTATGCGTGTGAAAGCTGGAAAACAACAAGAGATATAGAAACAAAGTTGAACGCATTCGAAAATAAATGTCTAAGGAAAATACTTGGTAGAGAATGGAACGAATTCAAAACAAACGAAGAAATTAGAGAAATGATATATATAAAAGATAAATGATATATATAAGATAAATTATATATACAAAGATAAATGATATATAAAAAATATAAATGATATGTATAAAAGATAAATGATATAAGACTTAAGTTACAACAAAGCTTGTCAAATCATATATAGAAACAAAGTTGAACGCATTCGAAAATAAATGTCTAAGGAAAATACTTGGTATAGAATGGAACGAATTCAAAACAAACGAGGAATTAGAGAAATGATATATATAAAAGATAAATGATATATATATAAGATAAATTATATATACAAAGATAAATGATATATAAAAAATATAAATGATATGTATAAAAGATAAATGATATAAGACTTAAGTTACAACAAAGCTTGTCAAATCATTGGACAGCTATCACCACTATTGTCCAACAAGGAAATAACTCTAGAGGCAAAACGGGCACTCTACAATACAATCTTCATCCCAAAGTTGTGCTACCAATGTCAGTTGCCTAAAATTTTTCTGCATCATTTAGTTTTCAAATGAACCAATTTTCTACATTATTGTTTACAAATGTGGTACTTTAGTGAGCATGTATTTTAACATCATCATCATCATCATCATCATCATCAAGTACCGGGCCTGCATTCGTAGGTGATCATGTCTCTCCACAACTTTCAAACTCGACAGTTATTTATCATTTCTGTTGTTAACCTTCTGCCTAACCGTTCTCTTAAGCTGTCTAGCATTTTCTCTCTTTGCTTCCCTCTATCTCTTCGTCCCTCAATTTTCCCAATGTTACAATATATTCCAGCTGTTCTCTTCTCATTACATGGCCAAAAAATGATGATTGTTTCTTCCTAATATTGGAAATTAGCTCTCTTTTTGCTTTGGCCTCTTTCAGAACGTTTTCTTCTTCTTAGCTGTCCATGGTATTCTCAACATTCTTCTGTAAAACCACATTTTCTACAGCCTCCAGTGATTTTCTTGTCTGTTGTCCTATTGTCCATGATCCACATCCATATGTTAAGACTGGCTCTACATAACATTTAAGAACTCTTTTTCTTGTTCCTATGGTAAAAAATGAATTGCATAGTATCTTCCTCATTTTTGGAAAGCTACTTTATTGTTGCTGTATTTTAACAACATGACCATTATTACCCCAGAGACCACAACGGGACCAGTGGTAGTGAAGCTCTTCACTAGTGGAACACCAAACAAGGAACCGCTAAACTGCGTCCAAGGCGCTCTGGGTCTGAAAGCTGGTCTGCAAGATGTCCTCAAGGCCCTACCAGTGTGCCCATGTCTTCTACCTCAGGTCGGTTCTGTTCTTTTATTGTTCTCTGTTCTTTTATTGTTCTCTGTTCTTATTTTGTTCTCTGTTCTTTTTTTGTTCTCTGTTCTTTTCTTTTACTGCTCTCTGTTCTTTTATTGTTTTGTGCTTTTTTGTTCTCTGTTCTTTTTTGGTCTTTGTTCTTTGTTCTTTTTTTGTTCTATTTTCTTTTATTGTTCTCTGTTCTTTTATTGTTCTCTGTTCCTTTATTGTTCTCAGTTCTTTTATTGTTCTCTGTTCTTTTTTGTTCTCCACTCTTTTATTGTTCTTTTTCTTTTCTTTTAGTGTTCTCTGTTCTTTTCTTTTATTGTTCTCTGTTCTTTTATTATTCTCTGTTCTTTTGTTTTATTGTTCTCTGTTCTGTTATTGTTCTCTGTTCTTTTATTGTTCTCTGTTCTTTTCTTTTATTGTTCTCTGTTTTTTATTGTTCTCTGTTTTTTTTATTGTTCTCTGTTCTTTTATTGTTCTCTTTTCTTTTTTTGTTCTCTGTTCTTTTATTGTTCTCTGTTCTTTTTTGTTCTCTGTTCTTTTCTTTATTGTTCTCCGTTCTTTTACTGTTCTCTGTTCTTTTATTGTTCTCTGTTCTGTTACTGTTCTCTGTTCTTTTATTGTTCTCTGTTCTTTTCTTTTATCGTTCTCTGTTCTTGTACTGTTCTCTGTTCTTTTATTGTTCTCTGTTCTTTTATTGTTCTCTGTTCTTTTATTGTTCTCTGTTCTTTTTTTGTTCTATATTCTATTGCGGGGGCTATTCCTAGCTTTTTTCTCAGTTCTTCATTTCTGATCTTATCTCTCAGACTGTTTCCTGTCATTCGTCTAACACATTTCATCTCAGTAGAGGTTATTGTTCTTATTGTTCTTGAATCTAAGGTCCAGGACTGGCATTGGTAGCACAACGTTGGGATGAAGATTGTATTGTAGAGTGCCCGTTTTGCCTCTAGAGTTATTTCCTTGTTGCACAATAGTGGTGATAACTGTCCGATGATTTGACAAGCTTTGTTGCATCTTTAGTCTGCTTTTGCTGTTTGTGAATTGTCGTTTGTCACTAGACTTCCTAGGTATTTAAATTTATCTACTTAAATAAAAACAATCAACATTTTTCGAGCACATCATGAGAAGAGGAAAGTTGTAATATTTGGTTACAACTGAGAACATACAGGGAAGGAGAGATCACAGATGACAAAGAGAGAAGATACTAGATAGACTGGTGTCATGGCATGGAAAACAGTCAGCAACAGAATTGATATGATGCACGGTGGATAGGACATTGTGGGAGGACGTGATCGCCTACACCAACTAGTATCTCTCTGTCTGTGATCAAGACTCAATCAGAGCAGGATTCCAGACTCTCTCATGAAGTCAGCTGTCTGTTTAAGCGAATCGATTGCCACATATAGTTTCTCTTCCAGGGAGGTGGGCGTGGACCACATTGCTCTTCTCAGGTCTGTGTACTGGGAGCAATCCTGTAGAACATGTTTTGTAGTCATGTTATTCAGTTTTGATTTAACAAATACTTGAAATCAAGGAGTATTTTATGGACACCCTGTATAATTCCTTTAATTTTGATTTTAAAAAAAGGGAGCTCTTAAAAAAACATCAGAAAGAAACAATCCACATTTTTCGGGTACATCATGAGAAGAGGAAAGTTGGAATACTTGGTTACTACTGGCAAAATAAAGGGAAAGAGATATCGCGGACGACAAAGAGAGAACACACTGGATAGCTTGGTGTCATGGCATGGGAAACAGTCAACAACGGAATTGATACGATGCACTGTAGATAGAAGATTGTGGAGGGACATGATCGCCTACACCAACTGGTATCTCTCTGTCTGCGATCAAGACTCAATCAGAGTAGGATTCCAGACTCTCTCATGAAGTCAGCTGTCTGTTTAAGCGAATCGATTGCCCCATATAGTTTCTCTTCCAGGAAGGTGGGTGTGGACCACACTGCTCTTCTCAGGTCTGTGTACTGGGGGCAATCCTGTAGAACATGTTTTGTAGTCATATTGTCCAGTGTACAGTGGCATAGGCTGGTTGTACCTATTTTGAATTTGGTGAACATGTGATTTCTCATTCTATTGTGGCCAGTGCGTAGGCGAAGTATGATGACTTGATCCCTCCTTGATAGTCGGTGGTATCCGTCACTCCCGTTATGCTTTGGGTGTTCTCGTTTCCATCTTTCATGGTGCTGAACCAACTGGTATGGCACATGATGATGAATCAAATCAAATATTTGGATGAAGATAATCTCGTTATTTTGTCTTTTCATTTACAGATCCGAAATGATGGCTGGTTTGAAGTCATTAATAATTCCACCAGTTGCTATCAGAGCATGCTATCTTTCGGAGGCCTTCAACAACAGTGTTGCTATGATCGGTGAGTCTCTGTTTGTATGTGCGTTCTGTCTTGTTATGATACACAGCTACTTGAAACACTTTAAGGAAGAACACTTTCCTAGCTGTTTGGGGGACGGGTTGTTCTCTTTTAGAATGTCCTGTTGGTTAGTATATCACACACATATAGATTCTTCTGAGTTTGTTCCCACTGAAGAAAGTAAATCAAATTCTTCCGATCATCATTTTGAAAGGACGTGAACTTCCGGTCAATATGGTGGATAGGCAGCAGGAACCATGGAAGGCTATGTATGAAAGTGTTCCTTGTTGCAGTTTCCTCATATTCCAAGTCCGGCTTGTTGCAGGAGCTACTGAGTTAAGTGCTCTGTGCACACCGTGAGCTGTGTGTCTCATCCGTTTTGATCATGTTTCGATATTCCAATTGTTTACGATGAATGATGATATCGTATGATAGGGAACAGTTGGCCGTGTTCACTTTCTGTGCGGTTTCGCCTTATGTCTTTTGGCGTGTGCTGAGACTGTTATGATGGGGACTACGGCTACCTTTCTTTGTTTGGGAGATGAGTTAGTAATTCGGATGATTCCACTAGCATGGGCGGTTGAGCAATTATGGATTTTAATTCGTTTGCAGTGATACCGGGGCCTTCCATAACCAGATAACACATAACAGATTAAGCCAAAATCTCACCAACCAAACTAAAAGTCTCTAAATTAATTTCTGGGCAAAATTGAACAAGAAAGAATTCCCTTAAAGAGTTTCACTTCTGTCTATGATAAACTAAGAATACCTCTGAACTCAAGGAAGGGGGACTGGTTGGTCTCGAGGCAAAATGCCGGTCTCGGGACAGAGAGGGCTGCGAGTTCAAATCCCGGCTGCACCAGTTAGGATTTTTATTTATGATTTCTCTCTGCGACAACCACCCCTGGTCTCAGCAGCGGGGCCCGGCTTGAAACGTCAATTACTCATTGATGGAAAAAAATGTGAGTACCTCCAGAGACGGAGTTATCTGCTAGTGCGGCGAGTTATCCCTGTGCACACGGCTGTCAGAGAAAAACGAATTATCACGCAAAATTCAGTTCCTAGTATTCAGGGACTTTGCCAGTGGTGCAAGCTGGCGAACGCAAAAATAAAAAATAAAAAAAATTGTTGTTTGATTTGGTTGGTTGGTTGCGTTCGCCCGATGACTAAAGTATTCTAGAGTATCGTGGTAGACTAGAATATACCTCTTCATCATCCGCCCTTACGAGGACGTAGTGGACGTGTCTGCATTGTGTTGTGGTTTGCAGTATATATGTTATATTTACGCCTTTCGGCCCAACACATCCGACTTCAGCACAACATTTTTTAGTACCGGGTTGTCTCCCCTGCACGCTTGGCCAGACTAGACAGGTTAGTCTGTTACTGGAGGCACCGCGGAGAGTTGGAGCAGGGTCTGGATGTTTTGGTTCACCGATCCTGGCGCAAGCCATCAGCTGTGGGTCGCTGACAACTTCCAGCTCTGGTGCTGGGAAGCGCGCCTTCGTCTCCAAACTGTTGTTTGATTTAACTCTTTCCGTACTTTTCGACGCACATGTCGATTTCGGCTACGTCCGTTTCCCCGCACTGAGCGTCACCCTCAATTTGATTAATGGAAATCGCCATCAAACCATATTCTTTTTACATGTCTTGTATCATCTTGGTATTGGTAAAATCTGAGACCTTTTTCAATTATCTAAAAAGTCATATATAATATGTTATATATTCTTCTTCTACCTTTCAGCTGCCTGTGGAGTATAAGTCTTCAACAAACACTTTCAGCTCCCTGTGGAGCATAGGTCTTCAACAAACACTTTCAGCTCTCTGTGGAGCATAGGTCTTCAACAAACACTTTCAGCTCCCTGTGGAGCATAGGTCTTCAACAACCACTTTCAGCTCCCTGTGGAGCATAGGTCTTCAACAAACACTTTCAGCTCCCTGTGGAGCTTAGGTCTTCAACAAACACTTTCAGCTCCCTGTGGAGCTTAGGTCTTCAACAAACACTTTCTAAGTCGTTCTGTTTCTTGCCATTCTTTTAAGATCGTTCCATGTCTTCCCCATCATCTTTATTTCTGCTGCTATAGTGTCTTCTCCAAGAATTCCTTGGTCTTCCTCTTTGTCTTTTTTCCTGGGGATTCCAAAAAAAGGGCCTGTTGTGTAATACTCTTTAATGAAAGTCCGTGTCTTCATGATTGTCATTTTAGCTGCTCTCCATGTTTCACAGCCATATAATAAGACTGACTTAACATTGGAGTTGAAAATTTTAGTATTTAACCTAATTTCTTTGGGCTTCCATGTTTCCCAGTGCAACAAATGCACCTCTTGCTTTTGATATCCTTATTTTGGTATCATTTTCTGTTCCTCCCCCTTTGTCTATATTACTGCCTAGACATATGTAAGATATGTTATATTTTAGGTAAATATAAATATGTAGATTGATTCTTAACTTTTCCTGTCCTGATTTTTCAACCCTGCCAAAAGTGTTTGGCCGAAATTTGTTCTTCCTGAAAAACCCTTCTTGCACTAAATCTTTCATATTTTCACTAGAACAAATCATAGACATATGTATTAGGCACCAATTTAAAGGGAAAAGGACACATATTCATAATCAGCAACATTATTTTAAAGGAAATTAAAATTGAAGAATAAGAATTTAAAAAAAATTAGTAATGAAAAGTTTTGTCGGAAAAAAAAATGTATATAAAAAATAGTAGTCACCCACCCAAAGTGGGGGTTCGACAGTGCTACTAAAATTAAAGTCACTAAGATCACTATTACATTTAAAGTTCTCAGAACATAATTCATAGCTTTTTCTGCTGTTAATAATAATTCATGTTAAGGAGCAGTGGATACTTCACTGCTGCTAGCCATTTTTTACTTATAAACATGAATCAGCTGATTGAAGACTTTAGAAAACAACACAAATTTTGACGATTTTGTGAACAAATTAAGCCCACATTGATCAACCAAAGCGTGTCTAAAGACAGTAACTTCTATTAGAGTTAATTCTTTTGCGGATGTGGTAACTTAAAATGTGTAGCATTTACTATAACGAAACAAAATGAAAGTAACCATGTCAGCGTTTGTTTGACAAATGTAAGTAAGTAAGCATGACAGCATTTCCATGGACGTCAGGAGTTAAATCCATGAAAAATGTTGTCTCTGAAGTCTCTTCTCATCATCATCATCAAGTACTGGGCCTACTGGCGTAGGTGATCATGTCTCTCCACAACTTTCGATCTCAACAGTTATTTATAATTTCTGTTGTTGACCTTCTGCCAAGCCATTCTCTTAAACTGTCTGTTATTTTTTTCTCTTTGCTTCCCTTATCTCTTCGTCCCTCAATTTTCCCAGTTGTTACAATATATTCCAGTTGTTCTCTTCTCATTACATGACCAAAAAATGATGATTGTTTCTTCCTAATATTGGAAATTAGCTCTCATTTTGCTTTGGCCTCTTTCAGAACGTTTTCATTACTTTTCTTAGCTGTCCATAGTATTCTCAACATTCTTCTGTAAAACCACATTTCTACAGCCTCCAGTGATTTTCTTGTCTGTTGTCCTATTGTCCATGATTCACATCCATATGTTAAGACTGGCCCTACATAACATTTAAGAACTCTTTTTCTTGTTTCTATTGTCAAAAATGGATTGCACAGTATCTTCCTTAATATCTTCTATTGCATTGGTAAAAAGCTTCTGTACAGAAAGCGTTAATCTTAAAGTTTCATTTTAGCTAAAATGTTGGAACTGTGGCAGCATACACAAGTGGAGTTGTCCTCATCTAGCGCTCTAATCCTAATCTTTGGAAACACACTCTAAAGTTCCAATCCAAGCAAGAAGCAGACAGTTAATAGAAAATACATGCTGAAGTCGAATGTGTTGGGCCGAAAGGCGCAAATATCACAGTTATACTTAAACCACAACACAACGCAGACACGTCCACTTAACGTCCTTTTAAGGAAGGATGACGAAGAGGAATTCTACAGTCAACGAATACTCTAGAATACTTTGGTCATCGGGCGAACACAAGCAAGCAAAGAAAAATAAAGTTCCCGGTGAAGGGAAAGACAAAATAAGATTTCCTAGGGGCACTGAAAAACCCAGTCAACTATGACTGACATAGGCTACTAGTCAAATGCAAAGCCGTCATATTACACTATTTTGATTGATCAGAGAGGCACGAGCAGCAGGAATAGGCTCCCTCATTGAGATAGAACTGCTTGCACAGAACAGAGACAAATGGCGAGATTTGATAAAAGATCTTTACAAGGATTGAAAACTACTAGAATAAAAATTCAGATAAGAGAAGGAGTATCTGGGTCTATGCCCTATGGGCCGGCTATGGCTCGAAAGGTAAATAGATGGATATTACACTATGCTCATCTCATTCCTTTTACATTAACAGATTTGGAGTCATGTTGAACTTGTCACGATCCAACCTGCCAATACAAAACGGTTCCTCAAATACTACAATCCAGTCAGCTTATGATAAATGCCAAACTGGCTCACCTCGATTAACTACTTGGTTCTTGAAACAGTTTGCCCCAGCTAACTGCAGCATCTACAAAGCACCTTTATTTGGTAAGTTATTTCATGTTTTTTTGGCCTACAAACATCATAGAGATGCCAGGCCTACAAATTAATGGAAAGATATTCAATAACCTAAGATATGCTGATGATACTGTACTACTAGCAGAAAATCCTAAAGATCTACAACAATTACTTAATGAAATAAACTTGACAAGCAAAAAATATGGACTAGATATGAATATCAAAAGACTAAAACTATGATCATAAACAAAGAAAATACTCAAAACCCACAAGTGGATATCAAAATTGAAGGAATAGACCTGGAGACAGTTCAGAACTACAACTACCTTGGACATACTATAACCAGTGATGGAAAATGTACAACTGAAATAAACAAAAGAATAGGAATGGCAAAAAGTAATTTTAATGTCATGAAGAACATACTAACATCAAAACAAATAACACCAGGCTAAAACTAAGAATAGCAAAATGTTATGTCTTCTCAACATTCCTGTATGGTGCAGAAACATGGACACAAGACAAGAAAACAGAATAGAGAATTGAAGCCTTTGAAATGTGGATTTATAGAAGAAGTAGAGTTGGATGGAAAGGAAAGAAAACAAACGACGAGTCTTAAAACAACTAAAATGAAACGAGAACTACTAAACACAATTCAAACAAGACAAATGCGATTTTTGGGACATGTTAAAAGACACAACAGCCTACTAAAAGTAATCCTGGAGGGGAAAATACAAGGTAAAAGTGGCAGAGGCAGACCAAGACTAACATGGACGAGTAACATCAAAAGATGGACAAATCAGCCTATGACAACCTGCACCATCAAAGCAAAAGATAGAGGCAGACCAAGACTAACATGGACGAGTAACATCAAAAGATGGACAAACCAGCCTATGACAACCTGCACCATCAAAGCAAGAGACAGAGCAGAATGGCGCCCCATGGTAGCCAACCTTCGTTGCGGAGACGGCACTCGATGATGATGATGTTCATTCTGTTGTTCCGGGTTAAACTTGAAACCCAATTTTTTTTTTTAAAGGGGCCTCGGTAGCCTAGTTGGAAAAAAAAAACCACCTGGCTGGGCTACCGAAGTTCGGACAACCCGTGTTCGATTCCCACTGGAAGCAGTGTGAGTTGTACTCGTGTTTTGAAAAAAAAACAGTACACCCACCCACACCCCCCCACACCCCCCACCCCGTTGTCGACTCAGTTCCTGACAGAAATGGGTACCAGGATAGTACTCTGGGAAGGTGAGGAATGCCGCCTTGCATCGTGACTTTCGATGATTGAAGTGACACTATCCAGAAGTCTCTGAACACTTCTGGATAGGCGGCCAAACATATATGGTTGAAAACTCACGTGCTGAGAGCCGATGCAAGTCTCGTACTTTAAATTAACTATTTTGTTCTGACCTATTCAAATTATTTATTTGTTGACAGTCTCGCAAAAAGCAAAGAAAAATAAATTCACGCGAAACAAAATTCTACAGAAAAATACTTAAGATACTTTGGATAATCAAAATAGCAATGAAGACATATTAAAAGATGTAAACATTAAAAAGAAGTGGCCTATAAACACCTTTCTACAGAGGAAATTAAAATAGTATGTCAAAAGACACAGTGATGTATCATAGTGTCATAGAATACCAGTTCTATTTAACGTGTACACAATAACGATCACGGAACAGCAACTGGATTGGAGGGGAAGAACTATGACTTTTGTTGATGATATTCTGGTATATCGACAGGGAAGAGACAGACAGGGAATCGCCTCCACAATGCAAGACGAACTCGATCGCATTTCTTCCTGGTGTGGGGTTTCAGGTGCCTTGGTTAATCCTAATAAAGCATCAGTTTCATGGTTCTCTCTTAACAATCATATCGTTAATACGACCACACCGGTAGTACGAATGGGAGCTGATGAGGTGACCAGGGACAAGTTGATGACATACCTCGGAGTTAAGTTTGATCGCAGCCTGTGTTTTCGGGACCACGTCGACCATGTGAAAACAAAATCCCGTAAAGGATTACCCGCCTTGAAGGTCATGGCAGCTGCCAACATCGAGCAGAGGCTACTTAATCTTCTGTTCCAGGGATTAGTCCTCGCATCAATCGAGTATGCCCTGACCATTCTTACTGTCAGTATGACTCAAATTGATAGGCTGGAGAAAATACAAAATTAAGCCATGCGCATTATCCTGGGATGTACGAGGGACACTCCCTGTGTAGCAATGAGGTATCTTGACTTTCCAACCATGGATGACAGAATCAAGATCTGGAGAGCACGAGCATAGCTGAAGATTAGTGCAGATACAGAGCATCCATTGCACCACGTGCTCAACACAGGGAAATGTGTCAGGCTAAAAGAGGCAAATCATGGGTGGGCCGGGCAGAAGATGTCATCAAACAGGTCTGTGGGCTTACCAATATCAGCGTTGGTGAGGAGTGGATACCGGTGCCTACGTCATTCAAGGGGACTTTCTCGTTTATTGTCACACTCGACAGGAAAAGTAGGGAACAGAACCCGGTCGTGGTTAATGCTGAGATCAACGGTCTCATCTGCGATAACACCGATGAGAAAGATGCAGTCATCTATTCAGACGGATCTGTAAGACGACACCAAAGAAGTGCATGGGCATTTACAGCACGCTCGGCAGGCAGAATAATCAAGGAAGACAGTGGTGCATACATAGTGACCACGAGTAGCATGACAATGGAGGTGATGGCAGTGACCAAGGCATTCAAATGGTTAGAGTCACAAGACTACATCCACGCATGTATACTAAGTGATTCGATGAGCATGATAAAAAAAAAGTGGAGGCGGGCTCTGTACGCATGCAATGGGTAGAGTCATTGCAGAAGTCCAAAATACGTAAGGTCACCTTTGTCTATGTCCCTGGACATGCGGGAGTACGGGTAAATGAAAGGGCGGACAGGTTGGCTAGCTGCGCTGTCGTTGAGGACGGGCAACCAATGGATCGGGCGGACATCATCAATGCCCTCCGAGATGTGGGAAGAGCACAGGACTTCGATAAACACAGATCCACGTCACTTCTTCGGATGATGGAAATGGGAGTTAAGATGGGCACGGCCAGAAATGAGAAACTTAGTGGCTGTGTAAGAAGACTTATCAACCAACATAGAACTGGAGTCGTCAGTCGCTGGACACTGAGGGAATTGCTGAGGAGGGGATCTGAGCACTTGTGGACATGTTCGGTGTGCAATGTTGATGACTTGCAAATAAATCAATAACTAAATAACACAGTGGACTGGAAAATAAAGTAATGGAAGGTATGGTTCATGGGTAGCCACGATAGCTCAGTGGTTAGTGAACTGGACTAGGTAAGTGAACCGACAAGAGGTAGGGTTCTATTCCAACTGACTGCTTCCGGGTTTACCCAGCCTTAAATGGGTACCGGATTTTTTTCTGGGAAAGTAAAGTGGCACGGGCATAATACCAGAGCAACATTCTGCAAAGGACATGGGACCTGATGTGGCCTTCTGTTGTAACTGTTGTTCTTATATCTGCCTGCATTCAGCTGTTACTAATGTCATTACCATGTCTATCTTCACACAGCTGTTGTTATTGTTATTGGTACGTTTGTTTTCATACAGCTGTTGTTATTGGAGGGATGCACGTTGTGACGTTTGATAACAACAACTTCACATTCAGTGGCTTGGGCGACTATGTTCTGTTCAGATCTGGGTAAGTTACATGTTTGTTATTGTTGTTTCAACAGAGTTTACCGTTTATTTGAACTGTTTATTCTTGTTTCAACAGAGGTTACCATTTATTTGAACTGTTTATTATTGTTTCAACAGAGTTTACCATTTATTTGAACTGTTTATTCTTATTTCAACAGAGTTAACCGTTTATCTGAACTGTTTATTATTGTTTCAGCAGAGTTTACTGTTTATTTGAACTGTTTGTTATTGTTTCAACATTGCTGGTAATTGATTCAACACGGTTTTTCATAGCATCTTGCTGTCATCACTTACCATTATATCTACCTAATACCATTTACCATTATGTCTACCTGCTACCATTTACCTTTATGGCTACCTGTTACCATTTACCATTATGTTTACCTGCTACCATTTACCTTTATGTCTACCTGTTACCATTTACCATTATATCTACCTGTTACCATTTACCATATTGTCTACCTGTTACCATTTACCATATTGTCTACCTGTTACCATTTACCATATTGTCTACCTGTTACCATTTACCATATTGTCTACCTGTTACCATTTACCATTATATCTACCTGTTACCATTTACCATATTGTCTACCTGTTACCAGTTACCATATTGTCTACCTGTTACCATTTACCATTATGTCTACCTGTTACGATTTAACATCTTGGGTGATGTGGTCGGTATCACATCAGTCCACCAGTATTTCCAAGAAAAATCTCTGGTACCCATTTTTAGAGACTTGGTAAACAATCAGAGCCTTGAAAGACAGATAAAAAAAAAATTTGAGACCCCTGAGGATTGAACCTAGATCCTTTTGGTCAGGAAGGCGAGCACATTAACCACTCGGCCAGGGAGAATTAAGTGAGAATTATGCCCCACTTTAGGTTTCCACCCCACTGCATCTGATTTCAAAATATTTGTAATGTTTCTCATCTGGTCTCTACTCTTTAATCAGTCTGGCTTATGTTTTACTCTTTTTTTGTATTCATCATCAGGTTGCATCCCTTTGCAGAACATTGCTCTCACCACAGCCCGTCTGAAAGAATCTCTGTCTCTAGCCAGATCTCCCACAGAACGTTACTCTCACCACAGCCCGTCTGAAAGAATCTCTGTTTCTAGCCAGATCTCCCACAGCAAGTTGCTCTCACCACAGCCCGTCTGAAAGAATCTCTGTCTCTAGCCAGATCTCCCACAGAACGTTGCTCTCACCACAGCCCGTCTGAAAGAATCTCTGCCTCTAGCCAGATCTCCCGCAGAAAGTTGCATTCACCACAGCCCGTCTGAAAGAATCTCTGTCTCTAGCCAGATCTCCCACAGAACGTTGCATTCACCACAGCCCGTCTGAAAGAATCTCTGTTTCTAGCCAGATCTCCCACAGCAAGTTGCTCTCACCACAGCCCGTCTGAAAGAATCTCTGTCTCTAGCCAGATCTCCCACAGAACGTTGCTCTCACCACAGCCCGTCTGAAAGAATCTCTGCCTCTAGCCAGATCTCCCGCAGAAAGTTGCATTCACCACAGCCCGTCTGAAAGAATCTCTGTCTCTAGCCAGATCTCCCACAGAACGTTGCATTCACCACAGCCCGTCTGAAAGAATCTCTGTCTCTAGTCAGATCTCACGCAGAAAGTTGCATTCACCACAGCCCGTCTGAAAGAATCTCTGTCTCTAGCCAGATCTCCCACAGAACGTTGCTCTCACCACAGCCCGTCTGAAAGAATCTCTGTCTCTAGCCAGATCTCCCACAGAACGTTGCATTCACCACAGCCCGTCTGAAAGAATCTCTGTCTCTAGCCAGATCTCCCACAGAAAGTTGCATTCACCACAGCCCGTCTGAAAGAATCTCTGTCTCTAGCCAGATCTCCCACAGAACGCTGCATTCACCACAGCCCGTCTGAAAGAATCTCTGTCTCTAGCCAGATCTCCCACAGAACGCTGCATTCACCACAGCCCGTCTGAAAGAATCTCTGTCTCTAGCCAGATCTCCCACAGAAAGTTGCATTCACCACAGCCCGTCTGAAAGAATCTCTGTCTCTAGCCAGATCTCCCACAGGACGTTGCTCTCACCACAGCCCGTCTGAAAGAATCTCTGTCTCTAGCCAGATCTCCCACAGCAAGTTGCTCTCACCACAGCCCGTCTGAAAGAATCTCTGTCTCTAGCCAGATCTCCCACAGAACGTTGCTCTCACCACAGCCCGTCTGAAAGAATCTCTGCCTCTAGCCAGATCCCCCGCAGAACGTTGCTCTCACCACAGCCCGTCTGAAAGAATCTCTGTCTCTAGCCAGATCTCCCACAGAAAGTTGCATTCACCACAGCCCGTCTGAAAGAATCTCTGTCTCTAGCCAGATCTCCCACAGAAAGTTGCATTCACCACAGCCCGTCTGAAAGAATCTCTGTCTCTAGCCAGATCTCCCACAGAACGCTGCATTCACCACAGCCCGTCTGAAAGAATCTCTGTCTCTAGCCAGATCTCCCACAGAACGCTGCATTCACCACAGCCCGTCTGAAAGAATCTCTTTCTCTAGCCAGATCTCCCACAGAACGTTACATTCACCACAACCTGTCTGAAAGAATCTCTGTCTCTAGCCAGATCTCCCACAGAACGCTGCATTCACCACAGCCCGTCTGAAAGAATCTCTGTCTCTAGCCAGATCTCCCACAGAACGTTACATTCACCACAGCCCGTCTGAAAGAATCTCTGTCTCTAGCCAGATCTCCCACAGAACGTTACATTCACCACAGCCCGTCTGAAAGAATCTCTGTCTCTAGCCAGATCTCCCACAGAACGTTACATTCACCACAACCTGTCTGAAAGAATCTCTGTCTCTAGCCAGATCTCCCACAGAACGTTACATTCACCACAACCTGTCTGAAAGAATCTCTGTCTCTAGCCAGATCTCCCACAGAACGTTACATTCACCACAACCTGTCTGAAAGAATCTCTGTCTCTAGCCAGATCTCCCACAGAACGTTACATTCACCACAACCCGTCTGAAAGAATCTCTGTCTCTAGCCAGATCTCCCACAGAACGTTACATTCACCACAACCTGTCTGAAAGAATCTCTGTCTCTAGCCAGATCTCCCACAGAACGTTACATTCACCACAACCTGTCTGAAAGAATCTCCGTCTCTAGCCAGATCTCCCACAGAACGTTACATTCACCACAACCTGTCTGAAAGAATCTCTGTCTCTAGCAGATCTCCAACTTCTTCTGTTGTCATATTCAATGTCTCCTTGATGTCTTGAAACCACCTTCTTGTTGATCTGCCCCTGATCCATCTGCCCATTTTTGTATTACTTATCACATATTAAGGGGCTGGAAAAGACCAAAGAGCAGACCAGGAATGAATTATAACGATGTTTGCAGGACCTACATCGGAGAATTCTCAATCGGCAAACAGAATTGAAAAAATCTGACATCAGATCTTTTACACATGGAGAACCAAAATAAAAAATCCAGCAACGTTTGATGATAACTTGACTTACATCTGAGAGACCCTCAAGAAGGAAAATTCTGCATCCAGGCACTACAAACCAGCGGTGGACGTTGGGCTCAAAGCCTGAGGAGGCGAGGATGTGAGACTAAACCTTTAGATTGACCTTTAACCTGGTCATTTTTTTACAAAAAATATTTCTGTAATTTACGCTCTGATACTTGAAAGCAAAGGGAGCCGCGACGGCTCAGTGGTTAGTGAACTGGACTACAAAAGACAAGGGAAAGGGTTCGATCCCAACCGACGACCTCCGGTTCACCCAGCCTTAAATGGGTACCGGATTTTTTTCAGGGAAAGTAAAGCGGCACGGGCGTAATACCGACCACATTCCCCCAAAAATCATGTGCTGAAGGTCCGTAAAATGTATGGTCACTAACACCATATTCCCTATACGCCATTTAGCGTGATGGGGGTACTTTACATTTTTTACTTGAAAGCAAAGATTGTCGGACTTTGAAAGCAAAGATTGTCGGACTTTGAAAGCAAAGATTGTCGGACTTTGAAAGCAAAGATTGTCGGACTTTGAAAGCAAAGATTGTCGGACTTTGAAAGCAAAGATTGTCGGACTTTGAAAGCAAAGATTGTCGGACTTTGAAAGCAAAGATTGTCGGACTTTGAAAGCAATGATTGTCGGACTTTGAAAGCAAAGATTGTCGGACTTTGAAAGCAAAGATTGTCGGACTTTGAAAGTCAAGAATTTTTGTCCTATGTATTTTCCTTTGATCGAAAGGGTAATAGAAAGATAGATTGTATGCAATCATTCACAAAATGAAATGGCTTGTAAACTCAATTAGTTTTCTTTTTAAATCACATTACAGAGATGTTGAGATACAAGCCAGAATTAGGAAGATGGATAACTCAAGCATAAGTTTACTTGAAGCTATTGCTGTCAAGGTAAGTTGTCTTATCTTATTTCTACCCTAACGTGCCTATCTTATATCTTCTTACCTTATTTTACTGCAACTAATCTTAATTGAGGTAAATGAATTTAAATATTTGGAAACTTTGTTAACCTCAGACGGAAGATGTACAAAAGAGGTGAGATGCAGAATGGCTCAGGCAAAAGCAGCTTTCCAAAAATGAGGAAGATACTGTGCAATCCATTTTTGATAATAGAAACAAGATAAAGAGTTCTTAAAATGTTATGTAGAGCCAGTCTTAACATATGGATGCGAATCATGGACAATAGGACAACAGACAAGAAATCACTGGAGTCTGTAGAAATGTGGTTTTACAGAAGAATGTTGAGAATACCATGGACAGCTAAGAAGAGTAATGAAAACGTTCTGAAAGAGGCCAAAGCAAAAGAGAGCTAATTTCCAACATTAGGAAGAAACAATCATCATTTTTTGGCCATGTAGTGAGAAGAGAACAGCTGGAATATATTGTAACAACTGGGAAAATTGAGGGACGAAGAGATAGAGGGAAGCAAAGAGAAAAGATACCAGACAGCTTAAGAGAATGGCTTGGCAGAAGGTCAACAACAGAAATGATAAATAACTGTCGAGATCAAAAGTTGTGGAGAGACATGATCACCTACGCCAGCAGACCCGATACTTGATGATGAGGAATCTTAACTCTTTCCGTACGTTTCACCGCCCAGTGCGTCACTCCAAACTTGATTATTGTGAACCGCCATCAAACTATATTCGTTTTACATGTCTTGTATCATCCTGGTATTGGTGAAATCTAATTCCTTGTTTAATTATCTAAACATTCATATATAATTTGTTTTCATCATCATCAAGTACCGGGCCTGCTGGCGTAGGTGATCATGTCTCTCCACAACTTTCGATCTTGGCAGCTATTTATCATTTCTGTTGTTGACCTTCTACCAAGCCATTCTCTTAAGCTGTCTGGTATTTTTTCTCTTTGCTTCCCTCTATCTCTTCGTCCCTCAATTTTCCCAGTTGTTACAATATATTCCAGCTGTTCCCTTCTCATTACATGGCCAAAAAATGATGATTGTTTCTTCCTAATATTGGAAATTAGCTCTCTTTTTGCTTTGGCCTCTTCCATAACATTTTCATTACTCTTCTTAGCTGTCCATGGTATTCTCAACATTCTTCTGTAAAACCAAATTTCTACAGCCTCCAGTGATTTTCTTGTCTGTTGTCCTATTGTCCATAATTCACATCCATATGTTAAGACTGGCTCTACATAACATTTAAGAACTCTTTTTCTTGTTTCTATTGTCAAAAATGAATTGCACAGTATCTTCCTAATTTTTTGGAAAGCAGCTTCTAATAGCATAGCAAGTGTATATAATAATGTGCTCAAACATGAGCAACAGAGAACAGGCAAAAGGGAAGGGATAGCCACAAAGAAACTATGTGTAGATTATATAATTACTGCAGCTTCACATTTTTATACATTTCTTTGCTTTGATTCTTTTAGGGTAAGGCCATGAAAAAATGAAGATAAAAAAAAACCTTGCCATCTGTGGTGAGAATCAAACCGGGACGTTCTTGTCCAAAGGTTGACATTGAGTTATTGATTTATTGAGTTATTGCGTTATTGAGTTATTTAGCTATTGAGTTATTTGGCTATTGAATTTTTGAGTTATTGAGTTATTTAGCTATTGAGTTATTAGCTATTGAGTTATTGAGTTATTTAGCTATTGAGTTATTGAGTTATTTGCGGGTCCTCATCATTGCACTCCGAACATATCCAAAGGTGCTCAGATCCCCTCCTCAGCAAGTCCCGTCCAGCGACTGACGACTCCAGTTCTGTGTTGGTTGACACGTCTTCTTACACGGCCACTAAGTTTAGGTTGACATCTCACCTCTAGACCACCCAACTCCCGTGACATTTAGATAATTGAATCTATCCCCAACAGGTTGGAGCTAACACAAGCAGCCATCAATTCTACTGGAATTCAACTAGTCAGAGTTTGAACACAGCTTTCGGCCGTGGAGTTCACCCAGATGTAAATACGTACAAGATTGTACAGACACAATCAATGATCACTCTTGTGCTTTCATCATTCGTTGTCTCGGTGAGTTTAGGTTCTATCATTGTTTATCAGTTCTGCAGCTTATGGGCTTTTTTACCCTTGTCATTTGAAAGTAGAAGAAGTAGAATTTTGTAAAGTTTAAAATTAAAAATTTGTAATTTGTGACATGTTACAAATGTAGAGTGACATGAGTATAGAGAGTGGCATGATGAGTATAGAAGGCGGTGACAATAAACAACAAATTGACATAAGTATAGAAAAGTGACATGATGAGTATAGAAAGTGACATGAGTGTAGAGAGTGACATGAGTATAGAAAGTGACATGAGTATAGAAAGTGACATGAATGTATAATGTGACATGAGCATAGAGAGTGACATGAGTATAGAAAGTGACATGAGTATAGAAAGTGACATGAATGTATAATGTGACATGAGCATAGAGAGTGGCATGAGTATATAATGTGACATGAGCATAGAGAGTGACATGAGTGTACAATGTGACATGAACATAGAGAGTCACATGAGTATACAATGTGACATGAACATAGAGAGTGACATAAGTATATAATGTGCCATGAGTATATAAACTGATGAGAATAAACAGCAAATTGATATAAAGAAAGAAAGTGATATGAGTATAGAAAGTGACATGAGTATAGAAAGTGACATGAGTATAGAAAGTGACATGAGTATAGAAAGTGACATGAGTATAGAATGTGACATGAATATATAAAAGAAATGAGTATAGAATGAGTATATGATGTGACATGAGTATAGAATGTGACATGAGTATGTGAGATATGAGAATAGAAAGTGAAGTGAATAAACTACAAATTGATATGAACCTAGGAAGTGACGTGGGTAGATAATGTAACATACATATAGAAAGGGGCAAGATTATATAATGTAACATGAGTATATAATGTGATATTTGTGTGTAAACGAAGTTATATGGGTATATAAAGTGACAGTTAAATATATATTCACATGATTTATTTAATATTTATAGTGAGATTATTTTAATACCCATAAGGCACATGCTTTGAGGCCATAATATAAATAATCTAAGGTATGCTGATGATACAGTATTAATCGCTAAGAGTGAAAATGAGTTACAAGAAATGTTGGACATTATAGTGAAAGAAAGCAAAAATAAAGGACTCAGCCTTAATAGCAAAAAGACAGAATTAATGGTAACAACAAAGAAAAGGCATCACCTCAGTGCAAAATAAAGACAAGTGGAACAATATTAAAACAGGTAAATGAATTTAAATATTTGGGAACTTTGTTAACCTCAGACGGAAGATGTACAACAGAGGTGAGATGCAGAATGGCTCAGGCAAAAGCAGCTTTCCAAAAAATGATAAAGATACTGTGCAATCTATTTTGACAATAGAAACAAGAAAAAGTGTTCTTAAATGTTATGTATAGCCAGTCTTAACATATGGATGTGAATCATGGACAATAGGACAACAGACAAGAAAATCACTGGAGGCTGTAGAAATGTGGTTTTACAGAAGAATGTTGAGAATACCATGGACAGCTAAGAAGAGTAATGAAAACGTTCTGAAAGAGGCCAAAGCAAAAAGAGAGCTAATTTCCAATATTAGGAAGAAACAATCACCATTTTTTGGCCATGTAATGAGAAGAGAACAGCTGGAATATATTGTGACAACTGGCGAAATTGAGGGACGAAGAGATAGAGGGAAGCAAAGAGAAAAGATACCAGACAGCTTAGAGAATGGCTTGGCAGAAGGTCAACAACAGAAATGATAAATAGCTGCCGAGATCGAAAGTTGTGGAGAGACATGATCACCTATGCCAAGTGACATGGTACTTGATTATGAGAATTATTACATACCTACAACAATTAATTACCTGCTGTATTACATACCTACAACAATTAATTACCTGCTGTATTACATACCTCCAACAATTAATTACCTGCTGTATTACATACCTCCAACAATTAATTACCTGCTGTATTACATACCTCCAACAATTAATTACCTGCTGTATTACATACCTCCAACAATTAATTACCTGCTGTATTACATACCTCCAACAATTAATTACCTGCTGTATTACATACCTCCAACAATTAATTACCTGCTGTATTACATACCTCCAACAATTAATTACCTGCTGTATTACATACCTCCAACAATTAATTACCTACTGTATTACATACCTACACCACTGATTTACCTGTTATCTTTGATGTCTCTACACAGATAACGAGTCAGTCCGGTGTTCTCACATGCAACATACGAACAAACATATTAGCCAATAACAGTGTTGGGCTTTTGGGCTCCATCAGTGGAAATGCCAGTGATGACTTTAGGTTCAGAAATGGGAGCTTGGTACCCGGCACTGTCGGACAGTTGAGTGGGGAAACTGTTCGAGACTTTGCACAATCTTGTGAGTTGGCTGCTCTATTATTTTTTAATTTCCATTTCATCTTGTCATCATCATGTGCCATACTAGTTGATGAATGTGATCATCATTTTTAATATTTATTATTTTAAAATTTATTTAAAATAATAAATATTAAATTATTTATATTTTTTTCCCGTTCACCAGCTTAAATCTCTGATGAAGTCCCTAGAGACTAGGAACTGAATTGTATGTGTTAATCCATTTTCCCTGGCAGCCATGTGCACAGGGGTCCCTCGCCGCACAGGCAGATAATTATCTGCGTCTTCGGAGGTGCTCATATTTTTTCCGTCTATGAGTAATTGACGTTTCAAGCCGGACCTCGCTGCTGAGACCAGGGGTGGTTACCACAGAGAGAAATCATAAATAAAAATCCCAACTGGTGCAGCCTGGATTTGAACCCACAACCTCTCTGTCTCAAGGCCGGCGTCTTGCCACGAGACCAGCCAGTCCCCCCTATCCACAGTGCATCGTATCAGTTCTGTTGTTGACTGTTTTCCATGCCATGACACCAAGCTATCCAGTATTTTCTCTCTTTGTCGTCCGCAATCTCTCTTTCCTTTTATTTTGCCAGTTGTAACCAAGTATTCCAACTTTCCTCTTCTCATGATGTGCCCGAAAAATGTTGATTGTTTCTTTCTGGTATCTTTTAGGAGCTCCCTTTTTGTGTTGGCCTCTTTGAGAACTTCCTCATTGGTCTTTTTAGCTGTCCAGGGAACTTTCAACATTCTTCTGAGAAATCCCATCTCTGTGGCCTCTAATTGTCTTTTCATTTGTTTTTCTACTGTCCATGATTCGCTTCCATAGGTCAGAATTGGCTCAATAAATATAGCACCGATGACATTTTTCTCTCTCTCTCACCTTTATTAACATAGACCATGAATCGCCACTTTTACTCTGCTGCTAGCCTTGTATATCTACCTAAATATTGACCTTTCGAGCCGTAGCCGGCCCATAGGGCATAGACCAAGATACTCCTTCTCTTATTTAAATTTTTATTCTAGCAGTTTTCAATTCTTTTAAAGATATTTTATCAAATCTCGCCATTTGTCTCTGTTCTGTGCAAGCAGCTCTATCTCATTGAGGGAGCTGATTCCTGCTGCTCTTGCCTCTCTCATCAATGTTCTTCTCAGTGTTTCTCTGGGTCTTCCTCTTTTCCTCTTACCTGTTGTTTCCCACATGAGGGCTTGCTTTGCTATTCGGTTATTATCTCTCCTCATCACATGTCCAACATATGACCATCGTCTTTTCTTTATTACTGAAGATATTAGTGGTTGATTGGCGATTTCTCTAAATAGATGACTTGTATATGCACTCTTCTAAATGATTCAACTTTATTCTTGTCATTAATGTCAAACAAGGAGAGTACTTAATGATTCAACTTTATTCTTGTCATTAATGTCAAACAGGGAGAATACTTAATGATTCAACTTTATTCTTGTCATTAATGTCAAACAGGGAGAGTACTTAATGATTCAACTTTATTCTTGTCATTAATATCAAACAGGGAGAGTACTTAATGATTCAACTTTATTCTTGTCATTAATATCAAACAGGGAGAGTTCTTTATGAAAACGAGACCCTGTTTGACTATTCCGGAGCCCGTCCCTATCTTGAAGCCAACAACATCACTGGTTTTACACCCATGACCTTTGCAACAACAATTAACAATGTCTTGAACATGTTTAAAGACGTGACCGACAAAACAAATGTAAGTATTTTCTTAACCTGATTCATCATCATCACCATCATCATCATCATCATCATCATCATCATCATCATCATCATCATCATCATCGAGTGCCTTCTCCGCAACGAAGGTTGGCTACCATGGATCACCATTCTACTCTGTTTCTTGCTTTGATGGTGCAGGCTGTCATAGATTGACTTGTCCATCTTTTGATGTTACTCGTCCATGTTAGTCTTGGTCTGCCTCTGCCTCTTTTACCTTGTATTTTTCCTTCCAATATTACTTTTAGTAGGCAGTTGTGTCTTTTAACATGGCCCAAAAATTTCATTTGTCTTGTCTTAATTGTGTTTAGTAGTTCTCTTTTTATTTTAGTTGTTTTAAAACTTCATCGTTTGTTATCTTTTGTTTCCATCCAATTCTACCTATTCTTCTATAAATCCACATTTCAAAGGCTTCAATTTTCTGTTCTGTTTTCTTGTCTAATGTCCATGTTTCTGCACCGTACAGGAATATTGAGAAGATGTAACATTTTGCTATTCTTAGTTTTAGCCCTGGTGTTATTTGTTTTGATGTTAGTATATTTTTCATGACATTAAAATTACTTTTTGCCTTTCCTATTCTTTAGTTTATTTCAGTTTTGCATTTTCCATCATTGGTTATAATATGTCCCAGGTAGTTGTAGCTCTGGACTGTCTCTAGATGTATTCCCTCAACTGTGATATTTAATTGTAGGTCTTGAGAATTTTCTTTAACTTGATTAACATCCTCTTAAAAATAAATGTGTGTTTTTTTGTTTTCTGTTTGTTTGAGTTCGCAGGCTTTATATCTTCAATGAAGTCTGAAAGAACAGAATTTTGGCTGAATCACTTTTTCCCTATATTTTATTTAACACTGGTAGCTATGTGCCCAGATGTCCCTCGCCATGCAGGCAGATTTTCTCCGACTTCACATGCGTTCTCATTTTTTTATCGTTGAAAGTTTTGATGTAAAATTTTTTTCAAATATTACTTACAAATTTTTTTTTTTATACTGGCAACCATGTGCCCAAATGTCCCTCGCCATGCAGGCAGATTTTCTTTGACTTCACAAGCGTTCTCATTTTTTATCGCTGAAAGTTTTGACTTTTTTTGCGTAGATTTTTTTCTACAAACCTTGCCAGGACAGCTGCCAAACATGACAAACTAGCCAACTTAACTGTCCTGCAATGTGCTAAGACCCCAACAATCATGTCAGTGCTCAGAAGCCAAAGGTTAAGATGGCTGGGGCATGTTCAACGAATGAAAGAAAACTGCATTCCTAAGCAAATACTATATGGTGAACTAATACACAGAAAGAGACAAATCGGCAGACCTAAACTACAATATAGAGATATCTGTAAATCATCTCTGAATGACTTCTCCATCTGTGAAAATGACTGGGAACATCTGGCAAGTGATCGCACATCATGGAGAGCATGTATAAGGAACGGTATACCATCATTTGAGACTGTGCTAAGGCAAAACTTAGAAGAGAAAAGACTCATGCAAAAAAGTGGAAAACCCTGTGGATTAATGGGCCTGATGGGTTTGTTCATTCTGTGGCCGTGTGTGTTTGTCAAACATTGGTAGAATTAGCCACGAGAGAAGCTGTTTGACAAAAACAAAACCTGCAAAAAAACAAAAAAAATACACAAAAGCCTATACTAAACCGTCTGACAAGATGAAAAGGGCCATATAAAAAGTAAAGTAAAAAGCCCGTCACGCCAAGTGGCATATAGGAAATATGGTGTTAGTGACCATAAATTTTACAGACCTTCGGCACATAATTTTTGGGGTAATGAGGTCAGTATTACGCCCGTGCCGCTTTACTTTCCCAGAAAAAATCAGGTACCCATTTAAGGCTGGGTAAACCCGGAAGCCGTCGGTTGGGATCGAACCCTACCCCTTGTCCTTTGTAGTCCAGTTCACTAACCATTGAGCTTTTGTGGCTCCCAAAAGGGTCATGTACTAACAAAGTATCAAAAATTGTCAAATCTGAGAGTTTCAGGAGATGCAATATTCAATGTTTAACCACAAAAGTTGTTTACATTTTAAGATGCAGCTTCTTCTAATCACTTTGAATGTAAAATAGAAGAGGTTGTGTGTTTGATCTTCATGGACCATGGATCGCCATTTTTACTCTGTTGCTTGCCTTGCATATGCACTCTTCTAAATGATTCCATTTTTTTTTCATGTCATTAATGTCAAATAGGGATAGTTTATGTTACCTTAATGTGTTTCTGTGCTGGATGGACATGGTTCATTTCTTGGTGTTTTTCCATGAAGTCATGGCTTATATCTTGATGTGTTTCTGTGCTAGCCATGGCTCATATCTTGACGTGTTTCTGTGCTAGCCATGGCTCATATCTTGATGTGTTTCTGTGCTAGCCATGGCTCATATCTTAGCTAGTGTGTGTGTGTGTGTGCGTGCGTGTGTGCGTGTGTGTGTGTATGTGTGTGTGTGCTGGCCATGGCTCATATCTTGGTGTGTGTCATGTTAGTCATATCTCATATCTTGGTGTGTCTGTGTTAATCATGTCTCATATCTTTATGTGTGTATGTGTTTAGTCATATCTCATAACTTAGTGAGTATCTGTGTTAGTCATATGTCATATCTTTGTGTGTGCATGATTGGGGTAGTGATATCTCATATCTTTGTGTGCATGTTTATGTTAGTCATAGCTCATATCTTTGTGGGTGCATGTCTGTGTATGTCACATCTCATATCTTTGTGTGTGCATGTCTATGTCAGCCATATCTAATATCTTTATGTGTATGTTTATGTTAGTCATGTGTCATATATTTTGATGTGTGTAAGTGCTAGTCATGCCTCGTATCGCTGTGTACAGGTCTGTGTTATTCACATCTCATATCTTTATGTGTGCATGTCTGTGTTAGTCACCTCTAGTGACTCGGGCAGATGGTGCTCGTAACCTGGGAGGGCCAACCATCTAAGGGCAGAATCCCCCTACAGAAAAGATCTGCTGCCTTGCAGGAAGATTGGGGACAATCAAAGGCTAAGGAAAGCAAACCTGAATAAAATGCTGGCTGAAATCGGATGCACTGGGCCACTGGCGCAGAACACAGTGCAACGTTTTAACGGGTGTTCAATCAGAGTGGATCTGGCAGACTCTAATTGTGATGTTCTGTCTGTGGGGGCGATCAACACACTTAGCCTGACAGCTGACTTCATGTGAGAGTCTGGAATCCTACTCTGATTGAGTCCTGATCGCAGAGAGAGAGAGAGAGAGAGAGAGAGAGAGAGAGAGAGAGAGAGAGAGAGAGAGAGCAATAGGGAGAGTTCTTTATGATTCAACTTTATTCTTGTCATTAATGTCAAACAGAGAAAGTTATTTATGATTCAACTTTATTCTTGTCATTAATGTCAAACAGAGAAAGTTATTTATGATTCAACTTTATTCTTGTCATTAATGTCAAACAGAGAAAGTTATTTATGATTCAACTTTATTCTTGTCATTAATGTCAAACAGAGAAAGTTATTTATGATTCAACTTTATTCTTGTCATTAATGTCAAACAGAGAAAGTTATTTATGATTAAACTTTATTCTTGTCATTAATGTCAAACAGAGAAAGTTATTTATAATTCAGCTTTATTCTTGTCATTAATGTCAAACAGAGAGAGTTATTTATAATTCAACTTTATTCTTGTCAGTAATGTCAGTGTGGCTATTGAGCTTAGTGGCGCTATACCCGGCCTCGTTTTAGCCTTGGAACGGGGTGTATCAATGGTCTGTGTTCGATTGAAAATTTGTCACCAGCTGAACTGAAGTCAGATCGAATGTCCCACCAAAGTGGAGGGCTGGCTTCATTTATTTGGGACAGTGATTACAACGATTAGAGGCCACAGAGATGGGATTTCTCAGAAGAATGTTGAAAGTTCCCTGGACAGCTAAAAAGACGAATCAGGACATTCTCAAAGAGGCCAACACAAAAAGGGAGCTCGTAAAAAACATTAGAAAGAAACAGTCTACATTTTTCATACGATATCATCGTAAACAATCGGAATATCAAAACATGATCAAAACGGATGAAACACACAGCTCACGGTGTGCACAGAGCACTTAACTCAATAGCTCCTGCAACAAGCCAGACTTGGAATATGAGGAAATTGCAACAAGGTGGTAATTTTATTATAGGTGATAATGATCGTTTATGCTTACGTTCTTCTCTCTCTCTCTCCTTCAAGACACAGACACTGTGTGGTAATGATCGTTTATGCTTACATTCTTCTCTCTCTCTCTCCTTCAAGACACAGACACTGTGTGGTAATGATCGTTTATGCTTACGTTCTTCTCTCTCTCTCTCCTCCTTCAAGACACAGACACTGTGTGGTAATGATCGTTTATGCTTACGTTCTTCTTTCTCTCCTTCAAGGCACAAACACTGTGTGGTAATGTTTGTTTATGCTTACATTCTTCTCTCTCTCTCTCCTTCAAGACACAGACACTGTGTGGTAATGATCGTTTATGCTTACATTCTTCTCTCTCTCTCTCCTTCAAGGCACAGACACTGTGTGGTAATGATCGTTTATGCTTACATTCTTCTCTCTCTCCTTCAAGACACAGACACTGTGTGGTAATGATAGTTTAAGCTTACATTCTTCTCCCTCTCCTTCAAGGCACAGACACTGTGTGGTAATGATCGTTTATGCTTACATTCTTCTATCTCTCCTTCAAGGCACAGACACTGTGTGGTAATGATCGTTTATGCTTACAAGAGTATATCCTGAATGGGAATACATCGGCAAGTGAAGTCTTACAGCTGTCAAAGAACATCGCTCTTCAGAAAGAACAGTCAAGTATGCAGGACACGATTAATGAGTGTTCTTTTCATTCTGTGTTTAAGTACTAACTACTCTTCTCCATTCATTTATCCATTTCTCCAACTATCATCCATCCATCCATCCATCCATCCATCATTCATCCATCCATCCATCCATCCATCCATCCATCCATCCATCAATCCATCCATCCATCCATCCATCCATCTGTTTATCTATCATTTCCTCCTTCCTTCTTTTGTTCCTTCCATCCATTCTGTTTTATTTTAACTGCCAAAGGTTTCTTTAACAAGTTTCAGTGTACACGTGCCATCCCGATTTATTGCGGTCACCTGAGAGGGAGCAAGATATCAGGTCTCACTACCCAAGAGATCATGATAGCGTAACATCATAAAGAAAACTTGGATTAATTTTCCTATCTTTATGCTGTTCTATTCTGTTTAGTTCTGTTCTGCCCTGCTCTGTTCTTTTCTGCTCTGCTCTGTACTGTTCAGTTTTCTTCTCTGTTCTGCTTTATTCTATTTTGTTCTATTCTTTTCTGCTCTGCTCTGTACTGTTCAGTTTTCTTCTCAGTTCTGCTTTATTCTATTCTGTTCTATTCTTTTCTGCTCTGTTCTGTTCAGTTATTGGAATCAGTATCACTGCAGCTATACTAAATTCCCCCATATCCGCTCCATTCATGTTCCAGCTCCTGCCAAAGAGTGGTGGCAAAGTTGACATGGTCGACAACCGTGCAGCCCTAATCGGTGCACAGGCGACGATTCCAAATGACTTCCATCGAATAGAGAGTATTCAAACACAGTTACTTCCTTACTCCAGTTTCCCAGAAAACATACATTTAAAACACAGATTTAAAACACACATTTAAAACACACATCTAAAACACACATCTAAAACACACATTTAAAACACACATTAAAAACACACATTAAAAACACACAGTTAAAACACAGATTTAAAACACACATTTAAAACACACATTAAAAACACACAGTTAAAACACACATTTAAAACACAGATTTAAAACACACATTTAAAACACACATTAAAAACACACAGTTAAAACACACATTTAAAACACACATTTAAAACACAAATTTAAACCACACATTTAAAACACAAATTTAAACCACACATTTAAAACACATTTAAAACACACATTTAAAACACAAATTTAAACCACACATTTTAAAACACATTTAAAACACACATTTAAAACACACATTTAAAACACAAATTTAAACCACACATTTAAAACACATTTAAAACACACATTTAAAACACAAATTTAAATCACACATTTTAAAACACATTTAAAACACACATTTAAAACACACATTTAAAACACAAATTTAAACCACACATTTAAAACACACATCTAAAACACATTTAAACCATGCATTTAAAACACATTTAAAACACACATTTAAAACACACATTTAAAACACACATTTAAAACACATTTAAACCACACATTTAAAACATACATCTAAAACACATTTAAAACACACATTTAAACACACACATTTAAAACACAAATTTAAACCACACAGTTAAAACACAGATTTGAAACACACATTTAAAACACACATTTAAAACACACATTTAAAACACACAGTTAAAACACAGATTTAAAACACACATTTAAAACACAAATTTAAAACACAAATTTAAACCACACATTTAAAACACACATTTAAAACACACATTTAAAACACACATTTAAAACACTTATTTAAAAACACACATTTAAAACACACATTTAAAACACACATTTAAAACACTTATTTAAAAACACACATTTAAAACACAGATTTAAAACAAACAAAGCAACCGAAACAGTTTAAGCTGCTGCGTTAGTCTCTGCAAAAACAAGATGGCAAGCAGCCATTTTTATTTTGTATTGTTGGCATTGCGGCCGTTCATAAGGTCGAACTTCAGTGCGATCCAAGTTGGCTACATGGACGGCAATTTCAACTGACATCACCAAAAAGAGGTCTCCACAGACACTTCCAGCTACAATCCACTCAAAAAAAAATATTTGTTTGACATAGACAAACAAATGAAATGACAATTAGAGGCCACCGAGATGGGATTTCTTAGAATAATGTTGAAAGTTCCCTGGACAGCTAAAAAAACCAATGAAAAAAAAATTCTCAAAGAGGCCAACACAAAAAGGGCTATACGGAGCCAATTCTGACCTATGGAAGCGATTCATGGACAGTAGACAAACAAATGAAAAGACGATTAGAGGCCACAGAGATGGGATTTCTCAGAAGAATGTTGAAAGTTCCCTGGACAGCTAAAAAGACCAATGACAAAATTCTCAAAGAGGCCAACACAAAAAGGGAGCTCTTAAAAACATCAGAAAGAAACAATCAACATTTTTCGGGTACATCATGAGAAGAGGAAATTTGGAATACTTGGTTACAATTGGTAAAATACAGGGAATGAGAGTTTGCAGACGACAAAGAGACAAGATACTAGATAGCTTGGTGTCATGACCGGAAAAAAGTCAACAACAGAATTGATACGACGCACTGTAGATAGAAGATTATGGAAGAACATGGTCAACTACGCTATCCGGTATGGCACATGCTGATGATGACTCTGTAAAGGATTTTTAAAAATTATATTTGTTCAATTTAACATCACAGCTTCATACAAGCACTTAAATTTGTGATTATTAAAAAGCTATCATGCAATGAACTTCATAACACACAACTCAACTTCTCATTTTAATAGTGCAACAACTCCTATTCGCCTCTGTAATGCCGACTGACTAATCAAATATTGCTAAAATAACTAAGATGGACTAGAGTGAAACCTACCTAATTTTGCTTTCTTTTCACAGATTTGACACCACCAAAGTTTGTTCGTGCTCAGAATCCAGAAACCTTTCAAATTAATATCGATGCCTCTAATCCATTCACTACCACATTGATGATCGAGAGCAGTGGCATGTCAGTTGAGTACAGCTATAACAGTGAGGATTTCAAGAATATTAGTGGAGTCTCTTTAAGTGAGTGATCAATGCCAAACTTCCTTCTCATGTTGTTCATGAGATATTTCGATTGATGGTTCTTACAAACAAATACAACATTCAACTCAAGAATACCGACATCTTCATACAACTTCTCATGATCCATTAAATCATATTCACAGTCAAGTCACATTTTCTTTGCAGAATGTTGCATTCACCACACCTTGTCTGAAAGAATCTCTGTCTCTAGCCAGATCTCACACAGAACGCTGCATTCACCACAGCCCGTCTGAAAGAATCTCTGTCTCTAGCCAGATCTCCCACAGAACGCTGCATTCACCACAGCCCGTCTGAAAGAATCTCTGTCTCTAGCCAGATCTCCCACAGAACGTTGCTCTCACCACAGCCCGTCTGAAAGAATCTCTGTCTCTAGCCAGATCTCCCACAGAACGTTGCTCTCACCACAGCCCGTCTGAAAGAATCTCTGTCTCTAGCTAGATCTCCCACAGAACGTTGCTCTCACCACAGCCCGTCTGAAAGAATCTCTGTCTCTAGTCAGATCTCCCACAGAACGTTGCTCTCACCACAGCCCATCTGAAAGAATCTCTGTCTCTAGCCAGATCTCCCACAGAACGTTGCTCTCACCACAGCATCTGAAAGAGTCTCTGTCTCTAGCCAGATCTCCCACAGAACGTTGCTCTCACCACAGCCCATCTGAACAATCTCTGTCTCTAGCTAGATCTCCCACAGAACGTTGCTCTCACCACAGCCCGTCTGAAAGAATCTCTGTCTCTAGCCAGATCTCCCACAGAACGTTGCTCTCACCACAGCCCATCTGAAAGAATCTCTGTCTCTAGCTAGATCTCCCACAGAACGTTGCTCTCACCACAGCCCGTCTGAAAGAATCTCTGTCTCTAGTCAGATCTCCCACAGAACGTTGCTCTCACCACAGCCCATCTGAAAGAATCTCTGTCTCTAGCCAGATCTCCCACAGAACGTTGCTCTCACCACAGCCCATCTGAAAGAATCTCTGTCTCTAGCCAGATCTCCCACAGAACGTTGCTCTCACCACAGCCCATCTGAAAGAATCTCTGTCTCTAGCTAGATCTCCCACAGAACGTTGCTCTCACCACAGCCCGTCTGAAAGAATCTCTGTCTCTAGTCAGATCTCCCACAGAACGTTGCTCTCACCACAGCCCATCTGAAAGAATCTCTGTCTCTAGCCAGATCTCCCACAGAACATTGCTCTCACCACAGCCCATCTGAAAGAATCTCTGTCTCTAGCCAGATCTCCCACAGAACATTGCTCTCACCACAGCCCATCTGAAAGAATCTCTGTCTCTAGCTAGATCTCCCACAGAACGTTGCTCTCACCACAGCCCATCTGAAAGAATCTCTGTCTCTAGCCAGATCTCCCACAGAACGTTGCTCTCACCACAGCCCATCTGAAAGAATCTCTGTCTCTAGTCAGATCTCCCACAGAACGTTGCTCTCACCACAGCCCGTCTGAAAGAATCTCTGTCTCTAGCCAGATCTCCCACAGAACGTTGCTCTCACCACAGCCGTCTGAAAGAATCTCTGTCTCTAGCCAGATCTCCCACAGAATGTTGCATTCACCACAGCCCGTCTGAAAAGAATCTCTGTCTCTAGCCCAATCTTCAACAGAACATTGCATTTACCACAGCCCGTCTGAAAAGAATCTCTGTCTCTAGCCAGATCTCCCACAGAATGTTACATTCACCAAAACCAAAAGAATCTCTGTCTTTTGCCAGATCTCCCACAGAATGTTGCATTCACCACAGCCCATCTGAAAAGAATCTCTGTCTCTAGCTAGATCTCCCACAGAACGTTGCTCTCACCACAGCCCGTCTGAAAGAATCTCTGTCTCTAGCCAGATCTCCCACAGAACGTTGCTCTCACCACAGCCCGTCTGAAAGAATCTCTGTCTCTAGCCAGATCTCCCACAGAACGTTACTCTCACCACAGCCCGTCTGAAAGAATCTCTGTCTCTAGCCAGATCTCCCACAGAATGTTGCATTCACCACAGCCCGTCTGAAAGAATCTCTGTCTCTAGCTAGATCTCCCACAGAATGTTGCATTCACCACAGCCCGTCTGAAAGAATCTCTGTCTCTAGCCAGATCTCCCACAGAATGTTGCATTCACCACAGCCCGTCTGAAAAGAATCTCTGTCTCTAGCCCAATCTTCAACAGAACATTGCATTTACCACAGCCCGTCTGAAAAGAATCTCTGTCTCTAGCCAGATCTCCCACAGAATGTTACATTCACCAAAACCAAAAGAATCTCTGTCTTTTGCCAGATCTCCCACAGAATGTTGCATTCACCACAGCCCATCTGAAAAGAATCTCTGTCTCTAGCCAGATCTCCCACAGAATGTTACATTCACCAAAACCAAAAGAATCACTGTCTTTTGCCAGATCTCCCACAGAATGTTGCATTCACCACAGCCGTCTGAAAGAATCTCTGTCTCTAGTCAGATCTCCCACTCAACATTGCATTAACCAAAGCCCATCTAAAAGAATCTCTGTCTCTAGCCAGATCTCCCACAGAATGTTGCATTCACCACAGCCCATCTGAAAAGAATCTCTGTCTCTAGCCAGATCTCCCACAGAATGTTACATTCACCAAAACCAAAAGAATCACTGTCTTTTGCCAGATCTCCCACAGAATGTTGCATTCACCACAGCCGTCTGAAAGAATCTCTGTCTCTAGTCAGATCTCCCACTCAACATTGCATTAACCAAAGCCCATCTAAAAGAATCTCTGTCTCTAGCCAGATCTCCCACAGAATGTTGCATTCACCACAGCCTGTCTGAAAGAATCTCTGTCTCTAGTCAGATCTCCCACAGAACGTTGTATTCACCACACCTTGTCTGAAAGAATCTCTGTCTCTAGCCAGATCTCCCACAGAACATTACATTCACCACACGCCCATCTGAAAAATCTCTGTCAATCTGTAATTATAAATTCCTCTTCCTCAGGCAAGAATACATTTGTCTGGAACGTCAGTGCTAATCTTGCATTACTGAGGTCAATGACATATCCTCAATCATTGAGGTTTTACGCCACGAACAAGGACAATCTGTCAGGGACATATGTTCCAATTCTCAATCTGTGTTTGTGTGAGAAGGTCGATCAGTGCAGATGGCGTGATAATTATCAGTTAAACAATGATGAGCCAGGAACTGGTAAGTTGGTGGTAGGAAGATGTCATCATTATCAGTAATTGCATCATTATCATCAATATTATCATGACTGTTAGCATCAATTTCATTACCATCAAGGCTATCTACTTTACCATCATCACTAAGATTATCAATATCAACATCATCGTGACCTTCAACTTCATCATCATTGTGACCATCAACTTTATCATCATCACCATCAACTTTATCATCATCACCATAAACTTTATCATCATCATCATGACCATTAACTTTATCATCATTATGACCATCAACTTTATCATCATCACCATCAACTTTATCATCATCACCATCAACTTTATCATCATCATCATGACCATCAACTTTATCATCATCACCATCAACTTTATCATCATCACCATCAACTTTATCATCATCACCATCAACTTTATCATAAACACCATCAAGTTTATCATCATCATGCCCATCATCTTTATCATCATCATCATGACCATCAACTTTATCATCATCATGACCATCAACTTGATCATCATTATGGCCATCAACTTTATCATCATTATGGCCATCAACTTTATCATCATCATGACCATCAACTTTATCATCATCATGACCATCAACTTTATCATCATCATCACCATCAACTTTATCATCATTATGACCATCAACTTTATCATCATCATGACCATCAACTTTATCATCATCATCACCATCAACTTTATCATCATCTTTGTCAAAATTATTATAAACATGAACATCATCAACATCATCTTCTTCAACATCATCATCATCAGCTTCTTCAGCATCATCATTAACTTCATCATTGACATCAACTTCATTAAATCAGAAGACCACAAGCCCTAAATTAAGACATCTACCATAACGACAAACACAGATCAACGTCGCTTCTTCGGATGATGGAAATGGGAGTTAAGATGGGCACAGCCAGAAATGAGAAACTTAGTGGCTGTGTATGAAGACTTATCAACCAACATAGAACTGGAGTCGTCAGTCGCTGGACACTGAGGGAATTGCTGAGGAGGGGATCTGAGCACCTATGGACATATTCGGAGTGCAATGATGATGACCCACAAATAACTCAATAACTCAATACCATAACATGAATAGATGGGAACAAGTTATCATTATACGCATCCGAATAGGACACAATCGACTCCATAGTCACATGTTTACACAATTCAAGATCGGCACATCAACTACTTGTACATGTGGACAGGCACCCCAGACTGCTGAACACATACTTCAAGACTGTACTGAATATAGTAGACTGAGGAAAACCCATTGGCCCATAGATACAACACTACAGACGCCCCAGACTGCTGAACACATACTTCAAGACTGTACTGAATATAGTAGACTGAGGAAAATCTATTGACCCATAGATACAACACTACAGGCGCCCCAGACTGCTGAACACATACTTCAAGACTGCACTGAATATAGTAATACGACCTTTGACATCTTGACTGAAACAAGCAATATTGGACAAACAGATTCGGCCACAGAACGAACAAGATGTATTCGTGGTGCCTGACCTCGTCTTCTTTCTCCTGCACCTTTTGTCTTCTAAATTTGATATCAACACTGTCTCGAAAAGTTGCTGTGCCATTTTTTATTTTTGTTCTCCATGTGCTATGATCTACAGCCACATTTTCCCAGTTTCTTTCACTGATAGAGAATTCACTCAAGGAGCGTCGGTGCTGTGGATGGTCTAGACTCACGTGCACTCATTCAGTCGCACGGTCCAGAATCAAATACACCGTCGAGTATGCCCTGGCAATTCTTGCTGTCAGTGCGACTCAAATTGATAGGCTGCTGAAAATACAAAATGTAGCCATGCGCATTATCTTGGAATGTACAAGGGACACTCCCTGTGTAGCAATGAGGTATCTTCTTGACTTTCCAACCATGGATGACAGACTCAAGATTTGGAGAGCACGAGCATACCTGAAGATTAGTACAGATACAGAGCATCCATTGCACCATGTGCTCAACACAGGGAAAGGTGCCAGGCTAAAAAGAGGCAAATCATGGGTGGGCCGAGGAGAAGATGTCATCAAACAGGTCTGTGGGCTTACCAATATCAGCGTTGGTGAGGAGTGGATACCGGTGCCTACGTCATTCAAGGGGACTTTCTCGTGTATTGTCATACTCGACAGGAAAAGTAGGGAACAGAACCCGGTCGTGGTTAATGCTGAGGTCAACGGTTTCATTTGTGATAACACCGATGAGAAAGATGCAGTCATCTATTCAGACGGATCTGTAAGACGACACCAAAGAAGTGCATGGGCATTTACAGCACGCTCGGCAGGCAGAATAGTCTACGAAGACAGTGGTGCATACATCGTGACCACGAGTAGCATGACAATGGAGGTGATGGCAGTGACCAAGGCATTCAAATGGTTAGAGTCACAAGACTACACCCACGCATGTATACTGAGTGATTCGATGAGCATAATAAAAAAGTGGAGGCAGGCTTTGTACGCATGCAATGGGTAGAGTAGTTGCAGAAATCCAAAATACGTAAGGTCACCTTTGTTTATGTCCCTGGACATGTGGGAGTACGGGGAAATGAAAGAGCGGACAGGTTGGCTAGCTGCGCTGTCGTTGAGGACGGGCAACCGATGGATCGGGCGGACATCATCAATGCCCTTCGAGATGTTGGAAGAGCACAGGACTTCGACAAACACAGATCCACGTCACTTCTTCGGATGATGGAAATGGGAGTTAAGATGGGCACGGCCAGAAACGAGAAACTTAGTGGCCGTGTAAGAAGACTTATCAACCAACATAGAACTGGAGTCGTCAGTCGCTGGACACTGAGGGAACTTGCTGTGGAGGAGATCTGAGCACCTATGGACATGTTCGGAGTGCAATGATGATGACCCGCAAATAACTCAATAACTCACTCAAGGAAGCCCTGCAAACATCCTTATATCTCAGCACTGGTCTGTCCTTTTGTCTCTTTCTGTCTTTAAGATCGCAATTCAGTATTTGTTTAAATATAGTAGACTGAGGATAGCCCATTGGCCCATAGATACAAAATGAGGCTACTACTACTGCAACTATGACTGATGGAGGCTACTACTGCTACTACAATTATGACTTATGGAGGCTACTACTGCTACTACAATTATGACTGATGGAGGCTACAATTACAACTATGAGAGACGGAGGCTACTACTACTACTGCAACTATGAGAGACGGAGGCTACTACTACTACTGCAACTATGAGAGACGGAGGCTACTACTACTACTGCAACTATGAGAGACGGAGGCTACTACTACTACTGCAACTATGAGCGACGGAGGCTACTACTACTACTGCAACTATGAGAGACGGAGGCTACTACTACTACTGCAACTATGAGAGACGGAGGCTACTACTACTACTGCAACTATGAGAGACGGAGGCTACTACTACTACTGCAACTATGAGAGACGGAGGCTACTACTACTACTGCAACTATGAGAGACGGAGGCTACTACTACTACTGCAACTATGAGAGACGGAGGCTACTACTACTACTGCAACTATGAGAGACGGAGGCTACTACTACTACTGCAACTATGAGCGACGGAGGCTACTACTACTACTACAACTCTGACTGAAGAAGGCATCTATAACTATAACTGACGGAGGCTACTACTACAAGTACTACAACTGTGACTGATGGAGACTAATGCATCTACCACTATGACTGCCGGAGGCAACTATTCCTACTACAACTATGACTAATGGAGGCTACTACAATTGCTATAACTATGACTAACAGTGGCTACTACTACTGCTATAACTATGACTAACAGTGGCTACTACTACTAAAACTATGACTGATTAGGGCTACTGCTCTATTACAACTATAACTGACGGAGCTAGTACTAATTTTGAAGTTTAAATGTTTTTGTTTGCATATTTTATTTCTTTCATTCATTATTTTATTTACTCATATACAAAATAAATATAAAAAAACAAATAACAATTTCCAAACATTGCTACTAAGGTAACGTCAACAACCTTCTTTGCTACTGCGGAGAATTATCTGGAGGCAAGTTCTGTGAGAAGCAAGTGGACTTCTGTGGCAACTGCTTTAACAAATCGACATGTAACGCTTCAAACTCTAACTACTGTGGCAGTTGCCCTGCAGGTTACTCAGGAGATGGAAAAATTTGCGATGGTGAGATTTTTGGGGGTTTTTTTTTTGGCCAGTTTTTATTAGTTGCAAACTGGCAATACAGTAATTTGCCTTATTGGTCTTCTCTATAGGGAAAAGGTAATATTGCAAAATTAGGATCAATGCAAAGAAATGCATAAAATGCAAAGCTGCAGTAAAGATAATTGTGACTAGAAATGAAAAAAATATATATAGAACAAAAAAGAAGAAAAAAAACGATACGGTTAATGCTTTACGTAATATATATTTTTAAAAAAAGTAAAGTGCCCCAGTTATGCCAAGTGGCGTATAGGGAATATGGTGTTAGTGACCATAAATTTTACAGACCTTCAGCACATGATTTTTTGGGTAATGTGGTTGGTATTACGTCCGTGTCATTTTATTTTCCCAGAAAAAATCCGGAACCCATTTAAGGCTGTGTGAACCCAGAAGCTGTCGGTTGGGAACGAACCCTACCTTTGTAGTCCAGTTCACTAACCAGTGAGCTATGGTGGCTCCCTTTACGTAATATATGGAGAATACAAATTAACTGTATGTTGTACGCTTAATACATGAAGATTTAAACATACCGGTATTTTTCTATTTCTTTTGTATTTATTTTTTTCATTTTGCCTTAGTGTAGCTGAGCTTTGGTGGCTGAGTGGTTAGTGTGCTCACTTCGGTAGCTGAGTGGTTAGTGTGCTCGCCTCGGTGGCTGAGTAGTTAGTGTGCTCGCCTTGGTGGCTGAGTAGTTAGTGTGCTCACCTCGGTGGCTGAGTGGTTAGTGTGCTCACATCGGTGGCTGAGTGGTTAGTGTGCTCACTTCGGTGGCTGAGTAGTTAGTGTGCTCACCTCGGTGGCTGAGTGGTTAGTGTGCTCACCCCGGTAGCTGAGTGGTTAGTGTGCTCACCTCGGTGGCTGAGTGGTTAGTGTGCTCACCTCGGTGGCTGAGTGGTTAGTGTGCTCGCCTTGGTGGCTGAGTGGTTAGTGTGCTCACCTCGGTGGCTGAGTGGTTAGTGTGCTCGCCTCGGTGGCTGAGTAGTTAGTGTGCTCACCTCGGTGGCTGAGTGGTTAGTGTGCTCACCTCGGTGGCTGAGTAGTTAGTGTGCTCACCTCAGTGGCTGAGTGGTTAGTGTGCTCACCTCGGTGGCTGAGTAGTTAGTGTGCTCACCTCAGTGGCTGAGTGGTTAGTGTGCTCACCTTGGTAGCTGAGTGGTTAGTGTGCTCGCCTCAGTGGCTGAGTAGTTAGTGTGCTCGCCTCGGTGGCTGAGTAGTTAGTGTGCTCACTTCGGTGGCTGAGTGGTTAGTGTGCTCACCTCGGTGGCTGAGTAGTTAGTGTGCTCGCCTCGGTGGCTGAGTGGTTAGTGTGCTCACCTCGGTGGCTGAGTCGTTAGTGTGCTCGCCTCGGTGGCTGAGTGGTTAGTGTGCTCGCCTCAGTAGCTGAGTGGTTAGTGTGCTCACCTCGGTGGCTGAGTCGTTAGTGTGCTCGCCTCGGTGGTTGAGTGGTTAGTGTGCTCACCTTGGTGGTCCTGGTTCAATCCCCAGCAGTGGCAGATTTTTATTTTTTTTCAGACAGACAAGGCTCTGGGGTTCACCCAGTTTCTAAAATTGGTACCGGAGGTTTTTCTGGGAAGTAAGGCTGCCTGAAGTGATACCGACCACATCCCTCAAAAATGTGCCGTGGTCACAGAAAAATATGGTCACTAACACCATATTTCCCATACAGCTAGAAAGACAGGGGAGAAAACCTTTACATTTTACTTTAATTATTGTTAAATTGTACAATACCGTGGACAGCTAAGAAGAGTAATGAAAATGTTCTGAAAGAGGCCAAAGCAAAAAGAGAGCTAATTTCCAATATTAGGAAGAAACAATCATCATTTTTTGGCCATGTAATGAGAAGAAAACAACTGGAATATATTGTAACAACTGGGAAAATTGAGGGACGAAGAGATAGAGGGAAGCAAAGAGAGAAAATAACAGACAGCTTAAGAGAATGGCTTGGCAGAAGGTCAACACAGAAATGATAAATAACCGTCGAGATTGAAAGTTGTGAAGAGACATGAATACCTACGCCAGCAGGCATGGCACTTGATGATGATGATGGTGATGATTGTAAGATTGTATGTTACTGTCCAGACAAAGAGAGGACAAAACTAAATGTTTCAGTTTGAAAGCTTTCATCAGTAGATCATGGTAAATAATTCATGTACTAGGGAGTTAATTTAAAACTCATCATAATCATCATGTGCCATACCGGTTGGCGTAGACGATCATGTCATGCACAATTCTCTGTCCACAGTACATCGTATCAGTTCTGTTGTTGACTGTTTTCCATGCCATGAAACCAAGCTATCCAGTATTTTCTCTCTTTGTCGTCCGTAATCTCTCTTTCCTTTTATTTTGCCAGTTGTAACCAAGTATTCCAATTTTCCTCTTCTCATGATGTGCCCAAAAATGTTGATTGTTTCTTTCTGATGTTTTTTAGGAGCTCCGATTTTGTGTTGGCCTCTTTGAGAATTTCCTCATTGGTCTTTTTAGCTGTCCATGGAACTTTCAATATTCTTCTGAGAAATCTTATCTCTTTGGACTCTACTCGTCCTTTTATTTGTTTGTCAACTGTCCATAATTTGCTTCGATAGATCAAAATTGGATCTATATAGTACCGCTGAATTCAAGACTAGTGCAGAAGTAAGCAAAATGAGAAAGCATAAACATCCAAAATATCTACTATAATCAAGAGAAGAAGGTGGTTATGTGTTGGTTATGTGATGAAAAGAGACAACAAGAGAAGAAGGGTGGTTATATGTTGGTCATGTGATGAGAAGGGACAACAAGAGAAGAAGGTGGTTATATGTTGGTCATGTGATGAGAAGGGACAACAAGAGAAGAAGGTGGTTATATGTTGGTCATGTGATGAGAAGGGACAACAAGAGAAGAAGGTGGTCATATGTTGGCCATGTGATGAGAAGAGACAACAAGAGAAAAAGGTGGTCATATGTTGGCCATGTGATGAGAAGGGACAACAAGAGAAGAAGGTGGTCATACGTTGGTCATGTGATGAAAAGAGACAACAAGAGAAGAAGGTGGTCATATGTTGGTCATGTGATGAGAAGAGACAACAAGAGAAGAAGGTGGTCATATGTTGGTCATGTGATGAGAAGGGACAACAAGAGAAGAAGGTGGTTATATGTTGGTCATGTGATGAGAAGGGACAACAAGAGAAGAAGGTGGTCATATGTTGGCCATGTGATGAGAAGGGACAACAAGAGAAGAAGGTGGTCATATGTTGGCCATGTGATGAGAAGGGACAACAAGAGAAGAAGGTGGTCATATGTTGGCCATGTGATGAGAAGGGACAACAAGAGAAGAAGGTGGTCATATGTTGGCCATGTGATGAGAAGGGACAACAAGAGAAGAAGTTGGTCGTATGTTGGCCATGTTATGAGAAGAGACAACAAGAGAAGAAGTTGGTCATATGTTGGCCATGTGATGAGAAGAGACAACAAGAGAAGAAGGTGGTCATATGTTGGCCATGTGATGAGAAGAGACAACAAGAGAAGAAGGTGGTCATATGTTGGCCATGTGATGAGAAGAGACAACAAGAGAAGAAGTTGGTCATATGTTGGCCATGTGATGAGAAGAGACAACAAGAGAAGAAGGTGGTTATGTGTTGGCCATGTGATGAGAAGGGACAACAAGAGAAGAAGGTGGTTATGTGTTGGCCATGTGATGAGAAGGGACAACAAGAGAAGAAGGTGGTTATGTGTTGGCCATGTGATGAGAAGGGACAACAAGAGAAGAAGATGGTTATGTGTTGGCCATGTGATGAGAAGAGACAACAAGAGAAGAAGGTGGTAATATGTTGGCCATGTGATGAGAAGAGACAACAAGAGAAGAAGGTGGTCATATGTTGGCCATGTGATGGGAAGAGACAACAAGAGAAGAAGTTGGTCATATGTTGGCCATGTGATGAGAAGAGACAACAAGAGAAGAAGGTGGTTATGTGTTGGCCATGTGATGAGAAGAGACAACAAGAGAAGAAGGTGGTTATGTGTTGGCCATGTGATGAGAAGGGACAACAAGAGAAGAAGGTGGTTATGTGTTGGCCATGTGATGAGAAGGGACAACAAGAGAAGAAGGTGGTTATGTGTTGGCCATGTGATGAGAAGAGACAACAAGAGAAGAAGGTGGTCATATGTTGGCCATGTGATGAGAAGGGACAACAAGAGAAGGTGGTCATATGTTGGCCATGTGATGAGAAGGGACAACAAGAGAAGAAGGTGGTCATATGTTGGCCATGTGATGAGAAGGGACAACAAGAGAAGGTGGCCATATGTTGGCCATGTGATGAGAAGGGACAACAAGAGAAGGTGGTCATATGTTGGCCATGTGATGAGAAGGGACAACAAGAGAAGAAGGTGGTCATATGTTGGCCATGTGATGAGAAGGGACAACAAGAGAAGGTGGCCATATGTTGGCCATGTGATGAGAAGGGACAACAAGAGAAGAAGGTGGTCATATGTTGGCCATGTGATGAGAAGAGACAACAAGAGAAGAAGGTGGTCATATGTTGGCCATGAGATGAGAAGAGACAACAAGAGAAGAAGGTGGTCATATGTTGGCCATGTGATGAGAAGGGACAACAAGAGAAGAAGGTGGTCATATGTTGGCCATGTGATGAGAAGAGACAAGAAGAGAAGAAGGTGGTCATATGTTGGCCATGTGATGAGAAGAGACAACAAGAGAAGAAGATGGTCATATGTTGGCCATGTGATGAGAAGAGACAAGAAGAGAAGAAGGTGGTCATATGTTGGCCATGTGATGAGAAGAGACAACAAGAGAATCTCTAAACAGGCCCTCTAATAGGAACCAGAGGGTAAAGAAAAAAGAGGTTAACCTAAAGAAACACTAAAAAAGTACTGAGGTGAGAGGCAAAAACAGCATGCATCAGCTTCCTTTCAAGGTCTGCCACTTGTTAACAAAGATCGTTGGACAAAGAGAGTCTAGATTGTTTGTCATAAGTGTCCTTTTGGGCTTCGTGGATGGGTGGATGGATGGATGGGTGGATGGATGGATGGATGGATGAGTGGGTGGATGGATGGATGGATGGATGGATGGATGGGTGGGTGGATGGATGGATGGATGGGTGGGTGGGTGGGTGGATGGATGGATGGGTGGATGGATGGATGGATGGGCTTGCGTGGATGGATGGGTGGGTGGATGGATGGGTGGGTGGGTTGATGGATGGATGGGTGGGTGGGTGGGTGGATGGATGGGTGGGTGGGTGGATGGATGGGTGGATGGGTGGGTGGGTGGGTGGATGGATGGGTGGGTAGATGAATGGATGGATGGATGGATGCGTGGATGGAAGGATGGATGGATGGATGGATTGGTGGGTGGATGGATGGATAGATGGGTGGATGGATGGATGTATGGTTGGGTGGGTGGATGGGTGGGTGGATGGATGGATGGGTGGGTGGGTGGATGGATGGGTGGATGGATGGGTGGATGGATGGATGATGGATGGATGGATGGATGGATGGGTGGGTGGGTGGATGGATGGATGGAGTTGGGTGGATGGATGGATGGATGGGTTTGGGTGGATGAATGGATGGAGTTGGGTGGATGGATGGATGGATGGGTGAGTGGGTGGGTGGATGGATGGATGGAGTTGGGTGGATGGATGGATGGGTGGACGGGTTGATGGATGGATGGATGGGTGGATGGATGGATGGATGGGTGGATGGGTGGATGGATGGGTGGATGGATGAATGAGTGGGTGGATGGATGGATGAGTGGGTCGATGGATGGATGAATAGATGGATGGATAGATGGATGGATGAGTGGGTGGATGGATGGATGGATGGATTGATGGATGGATGGATGGGTGGATGGATGGATAGGTGGGTGGATGGATGGGTGGATAGATGGATGGATGGATAGATGGATGAGTGGGTGGATGGATGGATGGCTGGGTGGGTGGATGGATGGATGGGTGGGTGGATGGATGGATGGATGGATGGATTGGTGGATGGATGGATGGATGGGTGGGTGGATGGATAAGTGGGTGGATGGATGGATTAATGGATGAGTGGATGGATAGATGGATGGATGGATGGATGAGTGGGTGGTTTGATGGATGGATGAGTGGGTGGATGGATGGATGGGTGGATGGTTTGATGGGTGGATGGATGGATGGATGGATAGATGGATGGATGGGTGGATTGATGGATGGATGGGTGGATGGATGGATGGATGGATGGGCGGATGGATGGATGGATTTATGGATGGGTGGATGGATGGATGGGTGGGTGGATGGATGGATGGATGGGTGGATGAGTGGGTGGATGGATGGATGAGTGTGTGGATGGATGGATGTATGAGTGGGTGGATGGATGGATGAATAGATGGATGGATGAGTGGGTGGATGGATGGATGAGTGGGTGGATGGATGGATAGATGGATAGATGGATGGCTCTCTGGTTGGATTAATGGATGGATGAGTGAGTGGATAAATGGATGGATGGATAAAAAGACAGATCGATGGATGGACGGATAAAGGGACAGATGGATGAATGGATGGATGGATAGACAGACAGACAAGCAGATGAATGGATGGACGGACAGGCAGACAGACAGACAGACAGACAGATGGACAAACAGATAAACAGACCGATGGATGGATGGATGAACGGACGGATGGATGGATGAACAGACGGATGGATGGATGAATGGACGGATGGATGGATGAACTGACGGATGGATGGATGAACGGACGGATGGATGGATGAACGGACGGATGGATGGATGAACTGACGGATGGATGGATGAACAGACGGATGGATGAATAGAAGGATTGATGGGTGAGAGGTTTCTAGATGTATAGTACTGTGATTCTCCTCCCCCCCCCCCCCTCCCCAACCCCCACTGCCAGCAGTCCCACATTTACTCACCATCACTTTTCAACATCGCTAATTGACGTGACCTCAATGTTTTGTATCTGTTGCTAGATAACAACGAGTGTTTAACCAACAATGGTGGATGCGACCACATCTGCACAAACACTAACGGAAGCTTTGAATGCTCATGTAGATCTGGATACAGCAAAGATGGAGCCAAATGTTATGGTAAATATTTCATCAAACATTTCATCAAACATTTCATACATTTGTAGAACTATCCTTAGACATAATTCTTTCTTTCTACATTTGTAGAACTATCTTTAGACATAATTCTTTCTTTCCACATTTGTAGAACAATCTTTAGACATAAATCTTTCTTTCTACATTTGTAGAACAATCTTTAGTAGCACTCTTTCTTTCTACATTTGTAGAACTATCTTTAGACATAAATCTTTCTTTCTACATTTGTAGAACAATCTTTAGACATAAATCTTTCTTTCTACATTTGTAGAACAATCTTTAGACATAAATCTTTCTTTCTACATTTGTAGAACAATCTTTACACATAAATCTTTCTTTCTACATTTGTAGAACAATCTTTAGTAGCAATCTTCCTTACTACATTTATAGAACAATCTTCAGTAGCAAACTTTCTCTGCTCAATAATGAAATTTGCAACAAGAGGTAATCTGATCATCAGAACACCTATTTGTTTTCATCTCAATGTGGTATTTTAGTTCTAGTCGTGGAAGTTGTGCACTGTTTATGGATGAACATGTCATGAGACTAGTACATTCTTCTCAATCTTCACCATCATCATCATCATTATCATCATCATCATCATCATCATCATCATCATCATCATCATCATCATCATCATTGTCATTGAGTGCTGTCTTCGCATCGAAGGTTGGCTACTATGGAGCCCCATTCCACTCTGTCTCTTGCTTTGATGGTGCAGATTGTCATAAGCTGATTTGTCCATCTTTTGATGTTACTCGTCCATGTTAGTCTTGGTCTGCCTCTTTTACCTTGTATTTTCCCCTCCAAGATTACTTTTAGTAGGCTGTTATGTCTTTTAACATGGCCCAAAAATCGCATTTGTCTTATTTGAATTGTGTTTAGTAGTTCTCTTTTTATTTTTAGTTGTTTTAAGACTTCATCGTTTGTTTTCTTTTCCTTTCATCCAATTCTACCTATTCTTCTACATATCCACATTTCAAAGGCTTTAATTCTCTGTTCTGTTTTCTTGTCTAATGTCCATGTTTCTGCACCATATAGGAATGTTAAGAAGATGTAACATTTTGCTATTCACAGTTTTAGCCCTGATGTTATTTGTTTTGATGTTAGTATGTTCTTCATGACATTAAAATTACTTTTTGCCATTCCTGTACTTTTGTTTATTTCAGTTGTACATTTTCCATCACTGGTTATAGTATGTCCAAAATAGTTGTAGTTCTGAACTGTCTCTAGGTGTATTCCCTCAACTGTGATATTTATTTGTAGGTCTAGAGAATTTTCTTTGTTTATGATCATAGTTTTAGTCTTTTTGATATTCATATTTAACCCATAACTTAGTGGACGTGTAAGAAGACTTATCAACCAACACAGAACTGGAGTCGACAGTCGCTGGAAACTGCGAGATATGCTGAGGAGGGATCTGAGCACCTATAGACATGTTGGGAGTGCAATGATGATGACCCACAAATAACGCAATAACTCAATAACTCAATAATAACTCAATAATAACTCAATAATAACGCAATAACTCAATAATAACTCAATAACTCAATAATAATGCAATAACTCAATAATAATTCAATAACTCAATAATAACTCAATAACTCAATAATAACTCAATAATAACTCAATAACTCAATAATAACTTAATAACTCAATAATAACTCAATAACTCAATAACTCAATAATAACTCAATAACTCAATAATAACTCAATAACTCAATAACTCAACAATAACTCAACAATAAATCAATAACTCAATCTAGTCCATTTTCTTTGCTTGTCATCTTAATCTTATCAAAGTGATATTTTATTCGAGTGGTTTCATTTTTTTTTGGTTGAGTGGCTCCCTCCTCAGATCAGCTCACTTCCCAAGACCGAGAGGTTTGTCCAAAATAGGGACTTTCGGAGAGATACAATGCGGATCCTGTGCAAAGCTTGAAGTGTAATATATTGTCAGACACGGGGAGTTTAAAAATACTGCCATATATACCATCTTCGGTTCAAAATGACACTAGATAGAGTATGTACGTAAAGTGTACCTCTCAGACCTTGATAGTCATATGGGGAATATGGTTTAAGCGTCCTTATTTTTCAATGACCAGTGGTACGTTTGTGGATGATTTGGAAATCTTCCCTCAAGATCTCCTAGGAAATCGAGAGAGATGCAAAGTTCTGGTTCTTGCATTTTTGGCGGCCTCAATTATTGCAAATTGTTGTTGTAACATTTCTTTGATGTTGTCACTCCATCTTACTCTTGGTCTGCCTCTTCTCCCTTCTCCATTTTTAATATATGGTGGTGAATAGAGGGTACCAAAGCAAATAAATACCAGAGAACTTAAGAGAATTGTTGGGTAGAAAGTCAGAGAAAGTGGAGACTCTGAGTTGGCAGTGGTCCCTAGCGTTTGGCTTTTCGTGGCACGGAGCTGTGCCATGGAGTACATGTTTGATCCTGCTTCGGTGGATCTGCCTTTCACTCTTACCGCCATTTGAGCACCTGTTAGTCTACTGTTCTATTCTTTCTCCTTTGTGTTTGCACACTGACCCCTGGTATACTACTCTGGTTCTGTGTGCATTTGCGCACATTTCTGCACATTCACGACAGCCACACTCAGGTTACCATTTCCTTTTCATTTTGACCTCAGCCTGACACACAGGATAGACATTTTTATTTTCTTTAACATATTTCGATTATTTTTGTTTTGGATGTTTCGTTATTAGTTTTACTTACATATCCGTGTGTGTGTTTTTTTTGTTCCTGCTGAAGGCATATTGGGCCGAAACGTCGTTTAATCTGTGTCGTCCACTAGTCACGTCAAGCTTCTAACATACCATTTTTTTTTTTAATTGTTTGGTGGATATATTGTTCTTTGTTTTTTTTTTCTGTTGTTGATTATTTGTCGTTTTTTTCCCAAGTGCTGTAAACGTACTTCCTCCTCCTATGATTCAATGATCACCTACGCCAGCAGGCATGATATTTGATGATGATGGTGATAAGGAATCACACGACATTCTTTCTAGATGGACAAACCAGTTTATTTGTTGTTTCTGTATGTAACTTAGGATTGGTTCAATGTCTACTCTTTCTAGATGGACAAACCAGTTTATTTGTTGTTTCTGTATGTAACTTAGGATTGGTTCAATGTCTACTCTTTCTAGATGGACAAACCAGTTTATTTGTTGTTTCTGTATGTAGCTTAGGATTGGTTCAATGTCTACTCTTTCTAGATGGACAAACCAGTTTATTTGTTGTTTCTGTATGTAGCTTAGGATTGGTTCAATGTCTACTCTTTCTAGATGGACAAACCAGTTTATTTGTTGTTTCTGTATGTAGCTTAGGATTGGTTCAATGTCTACTCTTTCTAGATGGACAAACCAGTTTATTTGTTGTTTCTGTATGTAGCTTAGGATTGGTTCAATGTCTACTCTTTCTAGATGGACAAACCAGTTTATTTGTTGTTTCTGTATGTAGCTTAGGATTGGTTCAATGTCTACTCTTTCTAGATGGACAAACCAGTTTATTTGTTGTTTCTGTATGTAGCTTAGGATTGGTTCAATGTCTACTCTTTCTAGATGGACAAACCAGTTTATTTGTTGTTTCTGTATGTAGCTTAGGATTGGTTCAATGTCTACTCTTTCTAGATGGACAAACCAGTTTATTTGTTGTTTCTGTATGTAGCTTAGGATTGGTTCAATGTCTACTCTTTCTAGATGGACAAACCAGTTTATTTGTTGTTTCTGTATGTAGCTTAGGATTGGTTCAATGTCTACTCTTTCTAGATGGACAAACCAGTTTATTTGTTGTTTCTGTATGTAGCTTAGGATTGGCTCAATGTCTACTCTTTCTAGATGTACAAACCAGTTTATTTGTTGTTTCTGTATGTAGCTTAGGATTGGCTCAATGTCTACTCTTTCTAGATGGACAAACCAGTTTATTTGTTGTTTCTGTATGTAGCTTAGGATTGGTTCAATGTCTACTCTTTCTAGATGGACAAACCAGTTTATTTGTTGTTTCTGTATGTAGCTTAGGATTGGTTCAATGTCTACTCTTTCTAGATGGACAAACCAGTTTATTTGTTGTTTCTGTATGTAGCTTAGGATTGGCTCAATGTCTACTCTTTCTAGATGTACAAAAACAAACCAGTTTATTTGTTGTTTCTGTATGTAGCTTAGGATTGGCTCAATGTCTACTCTTTCTAGATGGACAAACCAGTTTATTTGTTGTTTCTGTATGTAGCTTAGAATTGGTTCAATGTCTACTCTTTCTAGATGGACAAACCAGTTTATTTGTTGTTTCTGTATGTAGCTTAGGATTGGCTCAATGTCTACTCTTTCTAGATGTACAAACCAGTTTATTTGTTGTTTCTGTATGTAGCTTAGGATTGGCTCAATGTCTACTCTTTCTAGATGGACAAACCAGTTTATTTGTTGTTTCTGTATGTAGCTTAGGATTGGTTCAATGTCTACTCTTTCTAGATGGACAAACCAGTTTATTTGTTGTTTCTGTATGTAGCTTAGGATTGGTTCAATGTCTACTCTTTCTAGATGGACAAACCAGTTTATTTGTTGTTTCTGTATGTAGCTTAGGATTGGTTCAATGTCTACTCTTTCTAGATGGACAAACCAGTTTATTTGTTGTTTCTGTATGTAGCTTAGGATTGGTTCAATGTCTACTCTTTCTAGATGGACAAACCAGTTTATTTGTTGTTTCTGTATGTAGCTTAGGATTGGCTCAATGTCTACTCTTTCTAGATGTACAAAAACAAACCAGTTTATTTGTTGTTTCTGTATGTAGCTTAGGATTGGCTCAATGTCTACTCTTTCTAGATGGACAAACCAGTTTATTTGTTGTTTCTGTATGTAGCTTAGGATTGGTTCAATGTCTACTCTTTCTAGATGGACAAACCAGTTTATTTGTTGTTTCTGTATGTAGCTTAGGATTGGTTCAATGTCTACTCTTTCTAGATGGACAAACCAGTTTATTTGTTGTTTCTGTATGTAGCTTAGGATTGGCTCAATGTCTACTCTTTCTAGATGTACAAAAACAAACCAGTTTATTTGTTGTTTCTGTATGTAGCTTAGGATTGGCTCAATGTCTACTCTTTCTAGATGGACAAACCAGTTTATTTGTTGTTTCTGTATGTAGCTTAGGATTGGTTCAATGTCTACTCTTTCTAGATGGACAAACCAGTTTATTTGTTGTTTCTGTATGTAGCTTAGGATTGGTTCAATGTCTACTCTTTCTCTTATAATATCATTTCTGATTCTGTCTTTTCTGGTCACTCCAAGCGCTTTTCTCAGACATCTCATCTCTGCGGTGACAAGCTTTCTTTTATGTTTAGTCATAAGTGGCCATGTTTGGCATTGGCAGCACAATATGGGAATGAATATACTCTGTATAAGATTTTTCTTGATGGTAATAGGTATTGCTTTGTGTTGGAGTATTGGGGATAGCTGTCCCAATATTTGGTTTGTGTTGAAGTATAGGGAATAGCTGTCCCAATATTTGGTTTGTGTTGAAGTATAGGGGATATCTATCTATCTATCTATTGTCCTTTCGAGCCGAAGATGGCACATAGGGCAGAACCACAATTTCAAAAACCGAAACCTTGCATGCCAAAATGGCACATATTGCAGAGATCACTGCTCTAAAATCTATGGCTCTGTTTCCATAACAAAACTTTTTACAATGACAGCTTGTCAAGCCATCGATCAACCTCCTTAGTCGCCTCTTACGACATGCCTGAAAGGTCACAGTGTCACTATTCTTTACTTCCCTCATAATGAGGCCCTGGTAACACACAGGAAAGATAGGGGATAGCTGTCCCAATATTTGGTTTGTGTTGAAGTATAGGGGACAGCTGTCCCAATATTTGGTTTATGTTGAAGTACAGGGGACAGCTGTCCCAATATTTGGTTTATGTTGAAGTATAGGGGATAGCTGTACCAATATTTGGTTTGTGTTGAAGTGCAGGGGATAGCTGTCCCTATATTTGGTTTGTGTTGAAGTATAGGGGACAGCTGTCCCAATATTTGGTTTGTGTTGAAGTATAGGGGATAGCTGTCCCAATATTTGGTTTGTGTTGAAGTATAGGGGATAGCTGTCCCTATATTTGGATTGTGTTGAAGTACAGGGGACAGCTGTCCCAATATTTGGTTTGTGTTGAAGTACAGGGGACAGCTGTCCCAATATTTGGTTTGTGTTGGAGTACAGGGGATAGCTGTCACAATATTTGGTTTGTTTTGAAGTACAGGGGATAGCTGTCCCAATATTTGGTTTATGTTGAAGTATAGGGGCTAGCTGTCCTTCATGGCAATCTACAAAATAAATTAGTTTCTTCTTGTAATCAAACCTGGGTCTGTCAGATCAATTGTAAATGCAAGAAAAGTAATAACACCCACTTTGTTTTGTTTTATGAGTGGATGATGGAGAGAAGTGACTGTTAGGTAAATAGAGAAGAAAGAAGAGGGGAAGGAGGAGGATAAGAGCGGTGGAGGAGTAGGAGGAAAAGAAGAACAGAAAGAGGGGGAGGAGGCAAGAAGATGAAAAAGATGAGAAAGAAGAAGAAGAAAAAGGATGAGAAGCAAGAAAAAGAATAGCATGATGAGGAAGAAGAATAAAGGGAGAAGAATGAGGAGGAGGAGAAGAGGAAGAAGAAGAAAGGGAGAAGAATGAGGAGGAGGAGAAGAGGAAGAAGAATAAAGGGAGAAGAATGAGGAGGAGGAGAAGAGGAAGAAGAAGAAAGGGAGAAGAATGAGGAGGAGGAGAAGTGGAAGAAGAAGAAAAAGAAGATGGTGCTGAGGAGGAGAAGGGGGAGAAGAAGAAGAGGATGAAGGTAATGAGGAGGAGAAGTAGATGAAGAGGTGGAGGAAAAGATGAAGAGGAAGAGGATGAAGAGGAGGAGTATGCAAAAAAGAAGGGAAGGTGAAGGAGAAGAAGAAGAAGATGAGGGGGAGGAGGAGATGAAGAGCAGGATGAGAAGGTAAAAATGAAGAAGAGGGGGATTAAAAGAAGAGGAGAGAAGAAGAAGAAGAGAATGGTGATGAGCAGGAGAAGAAGAAGAGGAGATGAGAAGAAGAAGAGAATGGTGATGAGCAGGAGAAGAAGAAGAGGAGAGGAGAAGAAGAAGAGAATGGTGATGAGCAGGAGAAGAAGAAGAGGAGATGAGAAGAAGAAGAGAATGGTGATGAGCAGGAGAAGAAGAAGAGGAGATGAGAAGAAGAAGAGAATGGTGATGAGCAGGAGAAGAAGAAGAGGAGAGGAGAAGAAGAAGAGAATGGTGATGAGCAGGAGAAGAAGAAGAGGAGATGAGAAGAAGAAGAGAATGGTGATGAGCAGGAGAAGAAGAAGAGGAGATGAGAAGAAGAAGAGAATGGTGATGAGCAGGAGAAGAAGAAGAGGAGATGAGAAGAAGAAGAGAATGGTGATGAGCAGGAGAAGAAGAAGAGGAGATGAGAAGAAGAAGAGAATGGTGATGAGCAGGAGAAGAAGAAGAGGAGAGGAGAAGAAGAAGAGAATGGTGATGAGCAGGAGAAGAAGAAGAGGAAAGAAGAAGAAGAAGAGAATGGTGATGAGCAGGAGAAGAAGAAGAGGAGATGAGAAGAAGAAGAGAATGGTGATGAGCAGGAGAAGAAGAAGAGGAGAGGAGAAGAAGAAGAGAATGGTGATGAGCAGGAGAAGAAGAAGAGGAAAGAAGAAGAAGAAGAGAATGGTGATGAGCAGGAGAAGAAGAAGAGGAAAGAAGAAGAAGAAGAGAATGGTGATGAGCAGGAGAAGAAGAGGAGAGAAGAAGAAGAGAATGGTGATGAGCAGGAGAAGAAGAGGAGAGAAGAAGAAGAGAATGGTGATGAGCAGGAGGAGAAGAAGAGGAGAGGAGAAGAAGAAGAGAATGGTGATGAGCAGGAGAAGAAGAAGAAGAAGTAGAGAGAGGGTGAGATTAGTAATAATAATATTGGGTCGCTGAGGCACAAAACACCTGGCACAATGTCATGCTTCACTTCTTTTTGTCTGCAGATATTGATGAGTGCAAGCAAGACAAACCTGTCTGCAACAACTCCCTCACGTTCTGCATCAATTACCCTGGATCATACTCCTGTCAGTGCTACCCGAACCTGGTTGGTCACGACAGATGCATCAGAGGTAATCAGTCACTTTATTTATTTGGGACACCCCTGGGCAAGGTGGAGCTCCCGTTTAGCCACCCCTATCAGGGTTATGTGAAGCCATTGGAGCAGGTGGTGGGTGGTTGTTGTGGGAGCAGCCGACAAGTAGTGCCGGTTATGGTCCCCACACCTCGATGGCAGGCAGAGGATCTCATGTATAGAGAGAATGGCTGCGATCTCCGACTAGTACAGTCACTGCCAAGAAGGAAAGGAATGGCAAACTACCATCTTATATTGCCTAGAATAATCATGACAAATCACAATTTAATATCTACAGCTAACAAGTTGGAATACTTGGTTACAACTGGCAAAATAAAAGGAAAGAGAGATCGCGGACGACAAAGAGAGAAAATACTGGATAGCATGGTGTCATGGCATGGGAAACAGTCAACAACAGAGCTGATACGATGTACTGTAGATAGAAGATTGTGGAAGGACATGATCGCCTATGCCAACCGGTATGGCACATGATGATGATGATTTATTTGGGGGACTGGTTGGCCTCGAGACAGAGAGGTTGTGGGTTCAAATTCCGGCTACACCGGTTGGAATTTTTTTGGTGATTTCTCCCAACAACCACCCCTGGTCTCAACAGCGAAACGTCAATTACTCATCAACGAAAAAAATATGAGTACCTCTGAAGTTGCAGTTATCTGCCTGTGCTGTGAGGGACTCATGTGCACACGGCTGACAGGGAAAAATGGATTAACACGCAAAATTCAGTTCCTAGTCTCTAGGAACTTCGTCAGAGGTAAAAGCTGGCGAAAAAAAATCGCTTTATTTTAGGAAAAAACGGTTGCTACATTCACCTAAGGTCTCAGTACTCACCACCTCCTTTCCTCCTTTTACCCCCGTCACGCCAAGTGGCGTATAAGGAATATGGTGTTAGTGACCATAAATTTTACAGACCTTCGCACATGATTTTTGGGGTAATGTGGTCGGTATTACGCCTGTGCCGCTTCACTTTCCCAGAAAAAAATCTGGTACCCATTAAAGGCTGGGTGAACCCGGAAGCCATCGGTTGGGATCGAACCCTACCCCTTGTCCTTTATAGTCCAGTTCACTAACCACTGAGCTATCGCGCTCCCTAGTACTCACCACATAAGGTCCTAATGTTCACCAGAAAAAGGTCCAGATACTGACCACAAAAAGTCATGGTACTCACTGCAAAGGCTCTTGGTACTCACAGCAAAAGGCCCTTGTACTTACAAAAAAGATTACAGTGCCCATAACAAAAGGCCCAACAAAAACATAACAAAATTGTCCTTTAACATCGAAAGTTCCCAGCGCTCACAATAGGTCCTGGCAAACAATACAAAAGGACCCAGTACTCATAACAGAAGGTCATGGTAATCACTACAAAAGGTCCCAGTCGTCCTAACAAAAGGTTCAGATAATTAGCACTAATGATTCTGTTACAACTAAAAGTCCAATTTAAAAAATCTAGCTTTACGACAATTCCCCATTATTAGGGTTTGCCTTGTGGTCTTATAGGACCAGAGAATGATGGCCGCTTGTCCAATAAAAATCTATCTTTATGACAAAGCAGCAGAGGTGAACAGAAGAGCAAAAGTCTGCAAATTATATCTCCCCTCGACGCTGAAAAGCAAATGAGGAAGGAAAGAAGAAGATTAATTTTAAGTTACACACCACCAATTGATATGCCACACACACAAAATAATCCATAGTTTTGACCAAACAGACAGACAGACAGACTGAGAGATAGACTGATAGACTGAGAGATGAACTGACAGACTGATAGACAGACTGAGAGACAAACTGACAGACAGACAGACTGATAGACTGAGAAATGAACTGACAGACTGATAGACAGACTGAGAGACAATCTGACAGACAGACAGACTGATAGACTGAGAGATGAACTGACAGACTTATAGACAGACTGAGAGACAAACTGACAGACAGACAGACTGATAGACTGAGAGATGAACTGACAGACTGATAGACAGACTGAGAGACAAACTGACAGACAGACAGACTGATAGACTGAGAGATGAACTGACAGACTGATAGACAGACTGAGAGACAAACTGACAGACAGACAGACTGATAGACTGAGAGATGAACTGACAGACTTATAGACAGACTGAGAGACAAACTGACAGACAGACTGATAGACTGAGAGATGAACTGACAGACTGATAGACAGACTGAGAGACAAACTGACAGACAGACAGACTGATAGACTGAGAGATGAACTGACAGACTGATAGACAGACTGAGAGACAAACTGACAGACAGACTGATAGACTGAGAGATGAACTGACAGACTGATAGACAGACTGAGAGACAAACTGACAGACAGATAGACTGATAGACTGAGAGATGAACAGACAGACTGACAGACAGACAGACAGACAGACAGACAGACTGACAGACAGACAGACTGAGAGACAAACTGACAGACAGACTGAGAGGTGAACTGACAGACTGACAGACAGACTGAGAGACAGACTGCCTGACAGACAGACAGACAGGTGGATAGAGTGATGGCTAGGCAGGAATGCAGACATATAGATAGACATACAACAGGCAGATATTAAAAGTTGGATAAGTACTCACTCAGACAAGCTACAGTACAAGAGAGGACATAAAAATGTACATTCAAATGCCCGTTTATGATGCCAAATTATTATTATTTGTTTTAAATTGACCCTTTGACAGCCCGTACAAGTTTATTGGAAGTGTGGAGCTTGCGAACAATGAGGACCAGAAGTGGAACGTTGGTTTGAAGAACAAAGAGTCCAGTGTGTTTATCTCCTTGGCAAAGAAAGTCATCAAATCTGTAAGTCTTCCTCTTTCACTTTCTCTCATTTGTGTGTTTATAATCTTTGGCAATGTGGTTTTACAGAAGAATGTTGAGAATACTATGGACAGCTAAGAAGAGTAATGAAAACGTTCTGAAAGAGGTCAAAGCAAAAAGAGAGCTAATTTCCAATATTAGGAAGAAATAATCATCATTTTTTGGCCATGTAATGAGAAGAGAACAGCTGGAATATATTGTAACAACTGGGAAAATTGAGGGACGAAGAGATAGAGGGAAGCAAAGAGAGAAAATACCAGACAGCTTAAGAGAATGGTTTGGCAGAAGGTCAACAACAGAAATGATAAAGAACTGTCGAGATCGAAAGTTGTGGAGAGACATGATCACCTACGCCAGTAGGCCCGGTACTTGATGATGATGATTCTTTGGCAAAGAAAGTCATCAAATCTGTAAGTCTCTTTCACTTTCTCTCATCTGTGTGTTTATAATCTTGGCAAAGAAAGTCATCAAATCTGTAAGTCTCTTTCACTTTCTCTCATCTGTGTGTTTATAATCTTGGCAAAGAAAGTCATCAAATCTGTAAGTCTCTTTCACTTTCTCTCTTCTGTGTGTTTATAATCTTGGCAAAGAAAGTCATCAAATCTGTAAGTCTCTTTCACTTTCTCTCTTCTGTGTGTTTATAATCTTGGCAAAGAAAGTCATCAAATCTGTAAGTCTCTTTCACTTTCTCTCATCTGTGTGTTTATAATCTTGGCAAAGAAAGTCATCAAATCTGTAAGTCTCTTTCACTTTCTCTCTTCTGTGTGTTTATAATCTTGGCAAAGAAAGTCATCAAATCTGTAAGTCTCTTTCACTTTCTCTCTTCTGTGTGTTTATAATCTTGGCAAAGAAAGTCATCAAATCTGTAAGTCTCCTTCTTTCACTTTCTCTCTTCTGTGTGTTTATAATCTTGGCAAAGAAAGTCATCAAATCTGTAAGTCTCTTTCACTTTCTCTCTTCTGTGTGTTTATAATCTTGGCAAAGAAAGTCATCAAATCTGTAAGTCTCTTTCACTTTCTCTCATCTGTGTGTTTATAATCTTGGCAAAGAAAGTCATCAAATCTGTAAGTCTCTTTCACTTTCTCTCTTCTGTGTGTTTATAATCTTGGCAAAGAAAGTCATCAAATCTGTAAGTCTCTTTCACTTTCTCTCATCTGTGTGTTTATAATCTTGGCAAAGAAAGTCATCAAATCTGTAAGTCTCTTTCACTTTCTCTCTTCTGTGTGTTTATAATCTTGGCAAAGAAAGTCATCAAATCTGTAAGTCTCTTTCACTTTCTCTCATCTGTGTGTTTATAATCTTGGCAAAGAAAGTCATCAAATCTGTAAGTCTCTTTCACTTTCTCTCATCTGTGTGTTTATAATCTTGGCAAAGAAAGTCATCAAATCTGTAAGTCTCTTTCACTTTCTCTCATCTGTGTGTTTATAATCTTGGCAAAGAAAGTCATCAAATCTGTAAGTCTCTTTCACTTTCTCTCTTCTGTGTGTTTATAATCTTGGCAAAGAAAGTCATCAAATCTGTAAGTCTCTTTCACTTTCTCTCTTCTGTGTGTTTATAATCTTGGCAAAGAAAGTCATCAAATCTGTAAGTCTCTTTCACTTTCTCTCTTCTGTGTGTTTATAATCTTGGCAAAGAAAGTCATCAAATCTGTAAGTCTCTTTCACTTTCTCTCATCTGTGTGTTTATAATCTTGGCAAAGAAAGTCATCAAATCTGTAAGTCTCTTTCACTTTCTCTCTTCTGTGTGTTTATAATCTTGGCAAAGAAAGTCATCAAATCTGTAAGTCTCTTTCACTTTCTCTCTTCTGTGTGTTTATAATCTTGGCAAAGAAAGTCATCAAATCTGTAAGTCTCCTTCTTTCACTTTCTCTCTTCTGTGTGTTTATAATCTTGGCAAAGAAAGTCATCAAATCTGTAAGTCTCTTTCACTTTCTCTCTTCTGTGTGTTTATAATCTTGGCAAAGAAAGTCATCAAATCTGTAAGTCTCTTTCACTTTCTCTCATCTGTGTGTTTATAATCTTGGCAAAGAAAGTCATCAAATCTGTAAGTCTCTTTCACTTTCTCTCTTCTGTGTGTTTATAATCTTGGCAAAGAAAGTCATCAAATCTGTAAGTCTCTTTCACTTTCTCTCATCTGTGTGTTTATAATCTTGGCAAAGAAAGTCATCAAATCTGTAAGTCTCTTTCACTTTCTCTCTTCTGTGTGTTTATAATCTTGGCAAAGAAAGTCATCAAATCTGTAAGTCTCTTTCACTTTCTCTCATCTGTGTGTTTATAATCTTGGCAAAGAAAGTCATCAAATCTGTAAGTCTCTTTCACTTTCTCTCATCTGTGTGTTTATAATCTTGGCAAAGAAAGTCATCAAATCTGTAAGTCTCTTTCACTTTCTCTCATCTGTGTGTTTATAATCTTGGCAAAGAAAGTCATCAAATCTGTAAGTCTCTTTCACTTTCTCTCATCTGTGTGTTTATAATCTTGGCAAAGAAAGTCATCAAATCTGTAAGTCTCTTTCACTTTCTCTCTTCTGTGTGTTTATAATCTTGGCAAAGAAAGTCATCAAATCTGTAAGTCTCTTTCACTTTCTCTCTTCTGTGTGTTTATAATCTTGGCAAAGAAAGTCATCAAATCTGTAAGTCTCTTTCACTTTCTCTCTTCTGTGTGTTTATAATCTTGGCAAAGAAAGTCATCAAATCTGTAAGTCTCTTTCACTTTCTCTCTTCTGTGTGTTTATAATCTTGGCAAAGAAAGTCATCAAATCTGTAAGTCTCTTTCACTTTCTCTCTTCTGTGTGTTTATAATCTTGGCAAAGAAAGTCATCAAATCTGTAAGTCTCTTTCACTTTCTCTCTTCTGTGTGTTTATAATCTTGGCAAAGAAAGTCATCAAATCTGTAAGTCTCTTTCACTTTCTCTCTTCTGTGTGTTTATAATCTTGGCAAAGAAAGTCATCAAATCTGTAAGTCTCTTTCACTTTCTCTCTTCTGTGTGTTTATAATCTTGGCAAAGAAAGTCATCAAATCTGTAAGTCTCTTTCACTTTCTCTCTTCTGTGTGTTTATAATCTTGGCAAAGAAAGTCATCAAATCTGTAAGTCTCTTTCACTTTCTCTCTTCTGTGTGTTTATAATCTTGGCAAAGAAAGTCATCAAATCTGTAAGTCTCTTTCACTTTCTCTCTTCTGTGTGTTTATAATCTTGGCAAAGAAAGTCATCAAATCTGTAAGTCTCTTTCACTTTCTCTCTTCTGTGTGTTTATAATCTTGGCAAAGAAAGTCATCAAATCTGTAAGTCTCTTTCACTTTCTCTCTTCTGTGTGTTTATAATCTTGGCAAAGAAAGTCATCAAATCTGTAAGTCTCTTTCACTTTCTCTCTTCTGTGTGTTTATAATCTTGGCAAAGAAAGTCATCAAATCTGTAAGTCTCTTTCACTTTCTCTCTTCTGTGTGTTTATAATCTTGGCAAAGAAAGTCATCAAATCTGTAAGTCTCTTTCACTTTCTCTCATCTGTGTGTTTATAATCTTGGCAAAGAAAGTCATCAAATCTGTAAGTCTCTTTCACTTTCTCTCTTCTGTGTGTTTATAATCTTGGCAAAGAAAGTCATCAAATCTGTAAGTCTCTTTCACTTTCTCTCATCTGTGTGTTTATAATCTTGGCAAAGAAAGTCATCAAATCTGTAAGTCTCTTTCACTTTCTCTCTTCTGTGTGTTTATAATCTTGGCAAAGAAAGTCATCAAATCTGTAAGTCTCTTTCACTTTCTCTCTTCTGTGTGTTTATAATCTTGGCAAAGAAAGTCATCAAATCTGTAAGTCTCTTTCACTTTCTCTCATCTGTGTGTTTATAATCTTGGCAAAGAAAGTCATCAAATCTGTAAGTCTCTTTCACTTTCTCTCTTCTGTGTGTTTATAATCTTGGCAAAGAAAGTCATCAAATCTGTAAGTCTCTTTCACTTTCTCTCTTCTGTGTGTTTATAATCTTGGCAAAGAAAGTCATCAAATCTGTAAGTCTCTTTCACTTTCTCTCTTCTGTGTGTTTATAATCTTGGCAAAGAAAGTCATCAAATCTGTAAGTCTCCTTCTTTCACTTTCTCTCTTCTGTGTGTTTATAATCTTGGCAAAGAAAGTCATCAAATCTGTAAGTCTCCTTCTTTCACTTTCTCTCTTCTGTGTGTTTATAATCTTGGCAAAGAAAGTCATCAAATCTGTAAGTCTCTTTCACTTTCTCTCTTCTGTGTGTTTATAATCTTGGCAAAGAAAGTCATCAAATCTGTAAGTCTCTTTCACTTTCTCTCTTCTGTGTGTTTATAATCTTGGCAAAGAAAGTCATCAAATCTGTAAGTCTCCTTCTTTCACTTTCTCTCTTCTGTGTGTTTATAATCTTGGCAAAGAAAGTCATCAAATCTGTAAGTCTCCTTCTTTCACTTTCTCTCTTCTGTGTGTTTATAATCTTGGCAAAGAAAGTCATCAAATCTGTAAGTCTCTTTCACTTTCTCTCTTCTGTGTGTTTATAATCTTGGCAAAGAAAGTCATCAAATCTGTAAGTCTCTTTCACTTTCTCTCTTCTGTGTGTTTATAATCTTGGCAAAGAAAGTCATCAAATCTGTAAGTCTCCTTCTTTCACTTTCTCTCTTCTGTGTGTTTATAATCTTGGCAAAGAAAGTCATCAAATCTGTAAGTCTCCTTCTTTCACTTTCTCTCATCTGTGTGTTTATAATCTTGGCAAAGAAAGTCATCAAATCTGTAAGTCTCTTTCACTTTCTCTCATCTGTGTGTTTATAATCTTGGCAAAGAAAGTCATCAAATCTGTAAGTCTCTTTCACTTTCTCTCATCTGTGTGTTTATAATCTTGGCAAAGAAAGTCATCAAATCTGTAAGTCTCTTTCACTTTCTCTCATCTGTGTGTTTATAATCTTGGCAAAGAAAGTCATCAAATCTGTAAGTCTCTTTCACTTTCTCTCATCTGTGTGTTTGAGTGTGCATGCGTATTTGAGTGCTTGTGTGTGTTTATGTTACATGCATATGTACATGTATGTAAATATATATAATTGTTGGAGAGGGACTGAGTAGTCTAGGGGTAGACGGGAGACAAATAATACATGAATATTATCATGGAGCGAAACTTCCGGGGTGATAGATCAGCAAATTATTTCAGGGGTAGAGGTGTGTTTACAGCACTCGGAAAAAATGGCAAATAATCAACAACAGAAACACATATAGAGAACAATATATGGTCTGAAGCAGGATCGAATATGTACTCAGTGGCACTGCGCCTTGCCACGAGAAGTTAAACATCTAGAGGTAAAGTGTCAGACTCATCACAGGAAAGACTCGGGTTCAGAGCCCATCAAAATTGGTGGCGATTTTCAAAATTAGGATAAAAATTAATCTGTGGTTTTTTTTAAAATGACGTTACCTTCCCCTGATGGGGGCCGCGATAGCTCAGTGGTTAGTGAACTGGACTACAAAGGACAAGGGGTAGGTTCGATCCCAATCGACGGCTTCCGGTTTCATCAAGCCTTTGATGGGTACCGGATTTTTTCAGGGAAAGTAAAGCGGCACGGGCGTAATACTGACCACATTACCCCAAAAATCATGTGCCGAAGGTCTGTAAAATATATGGTCACTAACACCATATTCCCTATACACCACTTGGAGTGACGGGGGCACTTTACTTTTTTTTTTTTTTTACTTACCTTCCCCTGATCTCTAGTGAGATCCTATGTCTAGCCCTCTCGGTTAACGGCAATAAACAGGAGGTGCCGTGTGCACTCACATATGATGAAAATCCCTTGGCAGGTAAAGTAAAGAAAGGTAGGTCATAAATATGGTCGATGCTCGGGAAATATTGTCGGCAAAACCTACCAATATTGTTAAGACGTCCAAACATTTCTATAGCAGCTAAACAACAAATGATAAATAACATTTTCATACCAACTTTGTGCTATGAAAGTCAAACATGGACCCTTTCTAAATCACATTTAAGAAAGATCAATACATGTGAGATGCGATGCTTGAGAAAAGTAACAAACAACACAAGAAGAGATAGAATACCAAACGAAACCGTAAGAAAAATAGTAGGAACAAAACCCTGCCAAGAATATATAGAACAACAACAACTTAAATGGTTTGGCCACCTGGTCAGAATGAATCCTCACCAATCACCATCAAGGGAGTTCTTCTCGAGAATGCATGGGAAAAGACCAAAAGGAAGACCTAGAAGAAGATGGATAGATGCAGTGACAGAGACATGTAACAACAAAGGAAAATCACTAATTCAGACAGTTCGAGCAGCTCAAGAACGACAAATGATATAAACCACGACACCTTTTAGGTATCAGTGAGAAAGAGAAAAGAAGAAGATGGATAGATGCAGTGACAGAGACATGTAACAACAAAAGAAAATCACTAATTCAGACAGTTCGAGCAGCTCAAGAACAACAAATGATATAAACCACGACACCTTTTAGGTATCAGTGAGAAAGAGAATAGAAGAAGATGGATAGATGCAGTGATAGAGACATGTAACAACAAAGGAAAATCACTAATTCAGACAGTTCGAGCAGCTCAAGAACGACAAATGATATAAACCACGACACCTGTTAGGTATCAGTGAGAAAGAGAAAAGAAGAAGATGGATAGATGCAGTGATAGAGACATGTAACAACAAAGGAAAATCACTAATTCAGACAGTTCGAGCAGCTCAAGAACGACAAATGATATAAACCACGACACCTTTTAGGTATCAGTGAGAAAGAGAAAAGAAGAAGATGGATAGATGCAGTGACAGAGACATGTAACAACAAAGGAAAATCACTAATTCAGACAGTTCGAGCAGCTCAAGAACGACAAATGATATAAACCACGACTCCTTTTAGGTATCAGTGAAAAGAGAAAAGTAGAAGAAAAACCTACCCTTATCATGGATCCCAGGCCGTGCTACGGAGTTCGTGCACATGGCCCAGGGTTCGCTGAATATTTTCTCATAATTTCATTGGAGGATATCAAAGCACCTATAGGTTCTTCTGGTGTGCAGTGATGATGATGTTAGGATCATCATCATCGAGTGCTGTCTCAGCAACGAAGGTTGGCTACCATGGGGCGCCATTCAACTCTGTCTCTTGCTTTGATGGTGCAAGTTGTCATAGGCTGATTGTCCATCTTTCGATATTACTCATCCATGTTAGTCTTCATCTGCCTCTGCCTCTTTTACCTTGTATTTTCCCTTCCTTTCATTTAATGATGCTCCTTTGCTCCAGATCACAGACGCTCTCACCAAGGGAAGTCTCCTTACAGTTGACACATTGTTTGTTGAGATGGTAGCTTTTGAAGAACTTCAGTAAGTCTTGTTTTTTTTTTTGTTTTGTCTGTATTTTTATATCTGTGTATTTGTCTGTATGTGCAACGAATCAAATACTTGGGCAGAATAATAACATCAGATGGAAGATGCACCACAGAAATAATAAGTAGAATAGCTCAGGCCAAAATAGCAATTCAGGAAATGGAAAACGTCTTATGCAACAAGTCTGTGTCAATAGGAAGAAACAGTCATCATTTTTTGGCCATGTAATGAGAAGAAAACAACTGGAATATATTGAAACAACTGAAAAAGATTTAGGGACGAAGAGATAGAGGGAAGCAAAGAGAGAAAATACCAGACAGCTTAAGAGAATGGCTTGGCAGAAGGTCAACAACAGACAGTAATGATAAAGAACTGTCAAGATCGAAAGTTGTGGAGAGACATGATCACCTACGCCAGTAGACCCAGTACTTGATGATGATGATGATGATGATATACAGACAATCCTGACCTAAGGAAGCGAATCATGGACAGTTAAACAAACAAATGAAAAGACGATTAGAGGTCACAGAGATGGGATTTCTCAGAAGAATGTTGAAAGTTCCCTGGACAGCTAAAAAGACCAATGAGGAAATTCTCAAAGAGGCCAACACAAAAAGGGAGCTCCTAAGATACATCACAAAGAAATAATCAACATTTTTCTGGCACATCATGAGAAGAGGAAAGTTGGAATGCTTGGTTACAACTGGCAAGATAAAAGGAAAGAGAGATCGTGGATGACAAAGAAAGAAAATACTAGATAGCTTGGTGTCATGGCATCGGAAACAGTCAACAACAGAAGTGATACGATGCAAGGTGGATAGAAGATTGTGGGAGGACATGATCGGCTATGCCAACCTGTATGACACATGATGATGATCTATAGCATATTTATACATAGGTCATATTTGAGAACCGAAAAAAAATTACCAAGATTAAAATATTCTCTCTCTCTCTGCGATCAAGACTCAATCAGAGTAGGATTCCAGACTCGCTCATGAAGTCAGCAGCTGTCTGTTTAAGCGAATCGATTGCCCCATATAGTTTCTCTTCCAGGGAGGTGGGTGTGGACCACATTGCTCTTCTCAGGTCTGTGTACTGGGGGCAATCCTGTAGAACATGTTTTGTAGTCATATTATCCAGTGTACAGTGGCATAGGTGATGTACACACATAGTTTCCTTTCGGTTAATCATTCCCTTTTACATAGCCTTCTCTACTGCCCATGTTTGTGCTCTTTAGTCTATCTACTATGCCATGCTATTATTCATAGTTCTCCTCCACTAGTCCCCATTGAGGCACTTCGGTGTTCTCCCATACACCTTTTTTCTGTGCTACCTACCCCTCATATGTTTTTATTGTACCCCACTCTCAGACATCTCACTCTTTCCGCCTTTTGAGTGCCTGTTATTCTACTGTTCTATTCTTTCTCCTTTGTGTTTTCACACTGACCCCGGTGTGAACTCCTCTGGTTATGCTAGCGTTATGTGCACATTTCTGCACATATATGATTGACCCTGTATAGGTGTGCACATGCATGTATGTGTTCATATGTATGGGTATTGGTATATATATATATATATATGCATGTATGTGTGTGCTTGTTGGTATGCATATATATGCATGTGTATGTATGTATATGTGTGTGTTGATATGTAAAGGTATGTGCATGTCTGTTTGTATGTGTATATATGTATACACGCATATGTGTGTGTGTATACATGTATTTATGGACCCCTAGATACTTTCAGACATTGTCAGTGTCTTTGCAGTCGAGGTAACCTAGACAGCGTTCCCCTCACTCGTGTATTTTTAGAACCCTTCACCTGACCAGAGGGTATAATTACAGCTACACTCGTGGGACCATTCCTTTTCCATTCTGACCACGGCCCACGACACAGGGAAGTCATTGTTATTTTCTTTAACCAATTTCGATTATTTTTGTTTTGGATGTTTCGTTACTGGTTAGCTATGTAGGATTAGTTTTATTTACTTACATATCTGTGTGTGTGTGTATTGTTTGTCCCTGCTGAAGGCATATTGGGCCGAAACGTCGTTCAAATCTGTGTCGTCTACTAATCACGTAAAGCTTCTAACATACCATTTTTTCTGTTTTTTCAATTTTCCCTTACTGTGACATAGGCTGGTTGTACCTATTTTGAATTTGGTGAAATTATTATTAACAAACAGCTGTGATATCCGGTTTGATCCTGCTTCGATATCCCGCTTGTTTACGATGAATGATGATATCGTATGACAGGCAACAGTTGGCTGTGTTCACTTTCTGCGCGGTTTCGCCTTATGTCTTTTGGCGTGTGCTGAGACTGCTACGATGGGGACTACAGTTACCTTTCTTTGTTTGGGAGATGAGTTAGTAATTCGGATGATTCCACTGGCACGGGCGGTTGAGCAATTATGGATTTTAATTCGTTTGCTGTGATACCGAGGCCTTCCATAACCAATAACGTCTTTACTCCATTGTTTGTATGTTTAATTAACAGGCAAGCTGCCCGAACAAGACGAGACACTACAGGCACAGACAGTCATACATCAGCTAAGTTTGTTAGTTATCTCGCTAACAATACTGTTACAGCTAATGATTTGAACAAGCTTCTGACGGACTCTGCTATCTCAAACTGCAACCAGTCTTGTCAGTACGGAGACATTGTTTTGTTCTCGAAGCCTCCACAAATGGAAAACAGTAAGTGGCTTCTTTGTTTTGTTCTACAAGCCTTCCCAAAAGTGGACAACAGTAAGTGGTTTCTTTGTTTTGTTCTACAAGCCCTCCCAAAAGTGGACAACCGTAAGTGACTTCTTTGTTTTGTTCTACAAGCCTTCCCAAAAGTGGACAACAGTAAGTGGTTTCTTTGTTTTGTTCTACAAGCCCTCCCAAAAGTGGACAACCGTAAGTGACTTCTTTGTTTTGTTCTACAAGCCTTCCCAAAAGTGGACAACAGTAAGTGGCTTCTTTGTTTTGTTCTACAAGCCCTCCCAAAAGTGGACAACCGTAAGTGGCTTCTTTGTTTTGTTCTACAAGCCCTCCCAAAAGTAGACAACAGTAAGTGGCTTCTTTGTTTTGTTCTACAAACCCCCCAAAAGTGGACAACCGTAAGTGGCTTCTTTGTTTTATGTTTTGTGTGTTTATTATGTTAAATCAACACCAACAAAATAGATATAATGAGCACCAAAAAGAAAACAAGAATATCAATAATAAAATATAGAAGTAGATGGCAGAGAGTTACAGCAAGACATATGACGTCAAGCTCTGAACAATAAGACCTCTCCTGCTGTTATGTTTCCTAGTGTTTCTAATATTCCATCAATCCATCTTTTGCTCTTCTGTTGGCCTCTCCTGCTGTTATGTTTCCTAGTGTTTCTAATATTCCATCAATCCATCTTTTGCTCTTCTGTTGGCCTCTCCTGCTGTTATGTTTCCTAGTGTTTCTAATATTCCATCAATCCATCTTTTGCTCTTCTGTTGACCTCTCCTGCTGTTATGTTTCCTAGTGTTTCTAATATTCCATCAATCCATCTTTTGCTCTTCTGTTGACCTCTCCTGCTGTTATGTTTCCTAGTGTTTCTAATATTCCATCAATCCATCTTTTGCTCTTCTGCTGGCCTCTCCTGCTGTTATGTTTCCTAGTGTTTCTAATATTCCATCAATCCATCTTTTGCTCTTCTGTTGGCCTCTCCTACTGTTATGTTTCCTAGTGTTTCTAATATTCCATCAATCCATCTTTTGCTCTTCTGTTGGTCTCTCCTACTGTTATGCTTCCTAGTGTTTCTAATATTCCATCAATCCATCTTTTGCTCTTCTGTTGGTCTCTCCTGCTGTTATGTTTCCTAGTGTTTCTAATATTCCATCAATCCATCTTTTGCTCTTCTGTTGGCCCCTCCTGCTGTTATATTTCCTAGTGTTTCTAATATTCCATCAATCCATCTTTTGCTCTTCTGTTGACCTCTCCTGCTTTTATGTTTCCTAGTGTTTCTAATATTCCATCAATCCATCTTTTGCTCTTCTGTTGACCTCTCCTGTTGTTATATGTCCTAGTGTTTCTAATATTCCATCAATCCATATTTTGCTCTTCTGTTGGCCTCTCCTGCTGTTATGTTTTCTAGTGTTTCTGATATTCCATCAATCCATCTTTTTATCTTCTGTTGGCCTCTCCTGCTGTTATGTTTCCTAGTGTTTCTGATATTCCATCAATCCATCTTTTGCTCTTCTGTTGACCTCTCCTGTTGTTATATGTCCTAGTGTTTCTAATATTCCATCAATCCATATTTTGCTCTTCTGTTGGCCTCTCCTGCTGTTATGTTTTCTAGTGTTTCTGATATTCCATCAATCCATCTTTTTATCTTCTGTTGGCCTCTCCTGCTGTTATGTTTTCTAGTGTTTCTGATATTCCATCAATCCATCTTTTTATCTTCTGTTGGCCTCTCCTGCTGTTATGTTTCCTAGTGTTTCTGATATTCCATCAATCCATCTTTTGCTCTTCTGTTGGCCTCTCCTGCTGTTATGTTTCCTAGTGTTTCTGATATTCCATCAATCCATCTTTTGCTCTTCTGTTGGCCTCTCCTGCTGTTATGTTTCCTAGTGTTTCTAATATTCTATCAATCCATCTTTTGCTCTTCTGTTGGCCTCTCCTGCTGTTATGTTTCCTAGTGTTTCTAATATTCTATCAATCCATCTTTTGCTCTTCTGTTGGCCTCTCCTGCTGTTATGTTTCCTAGTGTTTCTAATATTCCATCAATCCATCTTTGCTCTTCTGTTGGCCTCTCCTGTTGTTATATGTCCTAGTGTTTCTAATATTCCATCAATCCATATTTTGCTCTTCTGTTGGCCTCTCCTGCTGTTATGTTTTCTAGTGTTTCTGATATTCCATCAATCCATCTTTTTATCTTCTGTTGGCCTCTCCTGCTGTTATGTTTCCTAGTGTTTCTGATATTCCATCAATCCATCTTTTGCTCTTCTGTTGACCTCTCCTGTTGTTATATGTCCTAGTGTTTCTAATATTCCATCAATCCATCTTTTGCTCTTCTGTTGACCTCTCCTGCTTTTATGTTTCCTAGTGTTTCTAATATTCCATCAATCCATCTTTTGCTCTTCTGTTGACCTCTCCTGTTGTTATATGTCCTAGTGTTTCTAATATTCCATCAATCCATATTTTGCTCTTCTGTTGGCCTCTCCTGCTGTTATGTTTTCTAGTGTTTCTGATATTCCATCAATCCATCTTTTTATCTTCTGTTGGCCTCTCCTGCTGTTATGTTTCCTAGTGTTTCTGATATTCCATCAATCCATCTTTTGCTCTTCTGTTGACCTCTCCTGTTGTTATATGTCCTAGTGTTTCTAATATTCCATCAATCCATATTTTGCTCTTCTGTTGGCCTCTCCTGCTGTTATGTTTTCTAGTGTTTCTGATATTCCATCAATCCATCTTTTTATCTTCTGTTGGCCTCTCCTGCTGTTATGTTTTCTAGTGTTTCTGATATTCCATCAATCCATCTTTTTATCTTCTGTTGGCCTCTCCTGCTGTTATGTTTCCTAGTGTTTCTGATATTCCATCAATCCATCTTTTGCTCTTCTGTTGGCCTCTCCTGCTGTTATGTTTCCTAGTGTTTCTGATATTCCATCAATCCATCTTTTGCTCTTCTGTTGGCCTCTCCTGCTGTTATGTTTCCTAGTGTTTCTAATATTCTATCAATCCATCTTTTGCTCTTCTGTTGGCCTCTCCTGCTGTTATGTTTCCTAGTGTTTCTAATATTCTATCAATCCATCTTTTGCTCTTCTGTTGGCCTCTCCTGCTGTTATGTTTCCTAGTGTTTCTAATATTCCATCAATCCATCTTTTGCTCTTCTGTTGGCCTCTTCTGCTGTTATGTTTCCTAGTGTTTCTAATATTCCATCAATCCATCTTTTGCTCTTCTGTTGGTCTCTTCTGCTGTTATGTTTCCTAGTGTTTCTAATATTCCATCAATCCATCCTTTGCTCTTCTGTTGGTCTCTCCTGCTGTTATGTTTCCTAGTGTTTCTAATATTCCATCAATCCATCTTTTGCTCTTCTGTTGGTCTCTCCTGCTGTTATGTTTCCTAGTGTTTCTAATATTCCATCAATCCATCTTTTGCTCTTCTGTTGGTCTCTAATGCTGTTATGTTTCCTAGTGTTTCTAATATTCCATCAATCCATCTTTTGCTCTTCTGTTGGTCTCTCCTACTGTTATGTTTCCTAGTGTTTCTAATATTCCATCAATCCATCTTTTGCTCTTCTGTTGGTCTCTCCTGCTGTTATGTTTCCTAGTGTTTCTAATATTCCATCAATCCATCTTTTGCTCTTCTGTTGGCCTCTCCTGCTGTTATGTTTCCTAGTGTTTCTAATATTCCATCAATCCATCTTTTGCTCTTCTGTTGGTCTCTCCTGCTGTTATGTTTCCTAGTGTTTCTAATATTCCATCAATCCATCTTTTACTCTTCTGTTGACATCTCTTGCTGTTACATGGGCGACCCTTGAGTCTGGTGTTCGTGCCGCTTTACTTTCCCAGAAAAAAAATCCGGTACCCATTAAAGGCTGGGTGAACCTGGAAGCTGTCGATTGGGATCGAACCCTACCTCATGTCCTTTGTAGTCCAGTTCACTAACCACTAAGCTATCATGGCTCCCGTCATCTGTATATGCATTGGACATTTTTTTTTGTTTTGTTACACCAGTAACAAAATCAACTTTAATTCTTTTTTTTTCCCCTGGCAGCCATGTGCATAGGGCCCCTCGCCGCCCAGGCAGATATCTCTGTCTTCAGAGATAACTCGGTCTTCATAATTTTTTCCTGTCGATAAGTAACTGACATTTCAAGCCGGGCCTTGCTGCTGAGACCAGGAGTGATTGCCACAGAGAAATCACACAAAAAATTCTACCTGGCACAGCCCGGGTTCGGACTAAAAAATAACCTCTCTGTCTCGAGAACTGTGTTTTGCTTTAACACCAAACCACCCCTGTATTGGAGTTTGGTTTACATAAATTATAAATCTCCTTTTTTTTTTAAAATATTTTCTAACCAATTTAGCAAACCTTTTGTAACTATCCACAAATTTGATGAACTGATTTTTTTTACTTTTCTATCAAATCCAGCAAACCTTTGCGACTATCCAGAAATCCACAAATGTGATGAAGTGACAAGCGTCTGCAAGCAGTCTCAACAGACAACAGAGTGTGTTTGCAAACAAGGATACGAATATTCCCCAGAGTCCTTCTCATGCCGAGGTATGTTTTTTTTTTCTCTTTTTATTATGTGTTAAAAAACTGAGGAAAAAAGTTAGGAATAATTTGTGCCATAGAATATATAAAGAAACAACAGATATACTGGTTTGGCCACATGACACAACATGTCTCTAATAAATGTAGCGGCAATGCCAGACTCAAGGGTCGCCCATGTAACAGCAGGAGAGGCCAACAGAAGAGCAAAAGATTGAAAGATGGAATATTAGAAACACTAGGAAACATAACAGCAGGAGAGGTCAACAGAAGAGTAAAAGATGGATTGATGGAATATTAGAAACACTAGGAAACATAACAGTAGGAGAGGCCAACAGAAGAGCAAAAGACGGATTGATGGAATATTAGAAACACTAGGAAACATAACAGCAGGAGAGGCCAACAGAAAAGCAAAAGATGGATTGATGGAATATTAGAAATACTAGGAAACATAGCAGCAGGAGAGGTCAACAGAAGAGCAAAAGATGGATTGATGGAATGTTAGAAACACTAGGAAACAACAGCAGGATAGGTCAACAGATGAGCAAAAGATAACAAACCCTATTTCCCTCGATCATCATCATCATCAAGTACTGGGCCTGCTGGCATAGGTGATCATATCTCTCCACAACTTTTCATCACAACAGTTATTTATCATTTTTGTTGTTGATCTTCTGCCAAGCGATTCTGTGGCGATTCTTTTCTGTGGTTTTCTGTTGCCTTCCGTTGGTTTGTTTACTGTTGGCTCCACTAGCCTTTGACTACAAAGTCTCACTCACAAGGCAGTGGGGTTGTTTTACTTCAGGGTACCCTCCCTTAGCCTTGATACTGAAAGTCAAATGAAGAAAAGGAAGAAGAAGAATGATACAAGTATCAACAGATTTGAGCTCACTGGCTTGACAATAAAACTGATATCATTTCTATCCCAGCTGAATTGGTATCTGGTTCATTGAGTTCTATCTATCTATCGTCCTTTCGAGCCGAAGACGGCACATAGGGCAGAACCACAATCTCAAAAACAGAAACCATGTGTGCCAAAATGGCACATATTGCAGAGATCACTGCTCTAAAATATATGGCGCTGTTTCCATAACAATACTTTTTACAATGACAGCTTGTCAAGCCATCGATCAACCTCCTTAGTCGCCTCTTACGACATGCCTGGAAGGTCACAGTGTCACTATTCTTTACTTCCCTCATAATGAGGCCCTGGTAACACGCAGGATCATTGAGTTAGGTGGGGTAAATAACACTAATGTGTAAGCACTGGCCTTCTTCTTCTCCTATTTTATTAAAAGTGTGTCTCGCTGCATGATTTCACTTAAAGAAGATTTATGTCTGATAGTTCAATGAAAAGCAGCTTTAAAATGAGGAAGATTGTGCAATCCATTTTGATAATTATCATCATCATGTGCCATACGGTTGGCATAGGTGATCATCTCCTTCCACAATCTTCAATTCATCGTGCATCATATCACTTCTGTTGTTGATTGTTTTCCATGCCATGACACAAAGCTATCCAGTATTTTCTCTCTTTGTCGTCCGCGATCTCTATTTCCTTTTATTTTGCCAGTTGTAACCAAGTATTCCAACTTTCCTCTTCTCATGATGTGCCCGAAAAATGTTGATTGTTTCTTTCTGATGTTTTTTAAGAGCTCCCTTTTTGTGTTGGTCTCTTTGAGAACTTTCTCATTGGTCTTTTTAGCTGTCCAGGGAACTTTCAACATTCTTCTGAGAAATCCCATCTCTGTGGCCTCTAATTGTCTTATGATTCGCTACCATAGGTCAGAATTGGTTCTATATAGCACCGATTACTCTCTTTCTCACTTCTATTGACATAGATTTGTTGCATAAGATATTTTTCATTTTCTGAAATGCTATTTTGGCCTGAGCTATTCTACTTTTTATTTCTGTGGTGCATCTTCCACCTGATGTTATTATTGTGCCCAAGTATTTGACGCTCTCAACTTGTTTCAGATTTGTCCTGTTTATTTTTATGCTGCATGATGGTGGTGATTGTTTCTTCGATATAACCATTACTTCTGTTTTCTTACTATACAGACTGAGACCTTTCTTTGGCAACAGAAACATGAGAAAGATTTCTTAAATTGTAGGTAGAACTACTCTTAACATATGGATATGAATCATGGACAACAGACACAAAAATCATTAGAGGCTGTAGAAATGTGGTTTTATAGAAAAATGTTTAGAATACCATAGACAACTAAGAAGAGTAATGAAAACGTTCTGAAAGAGGCCAAATCAAAAAGAGAGCTAATTTCCAATATTAGGAAGAAACAATCATCATTCTTTGGCCATGTAATGAGAAGAAAACAACTGGAATATATTGTAACAACTGGGAAAATTGAGGGATGAAGAGATAGAGGGAAGCAAAGAGAAAAGATACCAAACAGCTTAAGAGAATAGCTTGACAGAAAGTCAACAACAGAAATGAAAAATAACTGTCGAGATCGAAAGTTGTGGAGTGACATGATCACCTACGCCAGAAAGCATGGCACTTGATGATGATGATGATGTCTGCTTTTAGTCAAAGTATTCTTTATTGCATGATTTCAGGTAAAGTATAATCTGTCTGATTTCAGGTAAAGTGTAATTTGTCTGATTTCAGCTAAAGTATATTTGTCTGATTTCAGCTAAAGTATATTTGTCTGATTTCAGCTAAAGTATAATTTGTCTGATTTCAACTAAAGTATATTTGTCTGATTTCAACTAAAGTATATTTGTCTGATTTCAGCTAAAGTGTAATTTGTTTGATTTCAGCTAAAGTAGATTTTGTCTGATTACATCTACAAATAGCCAAGGAATCATGTCTATGTATCTTTGTGGATAATTTGATGTGTTTGTTAATGTTTTATATTTTCCTAAACTTCAGACACAAATGAGTGTTTGGGAAACCTTAGTCAGATCTGCCCAGAGACAAGGAACTGTACCAACACAGCAGGAAGCTATAAATGTGCATGTAATGCTGGGCAGAGATGGGATGCCAATACAACTAAATGTGTGGGTAAGTGTAACTGGACCGAACATAAAAGTACTATTTTTATTATCATATCTTTGCCATCATCACTAATAGCCATCTCCGCATAAAAATGTTGGCTACAATGGAGCGCCATTCTGCTTTGTCTCTTGTTTTGATGGTGCAGATTGTCGTAGGTTGACTTGTCCATCTTTTGATGTTACTCATCCATGTTAGTCTTGGTCTGCTCTGTCTCTTGCTTTAATGGTGCAGATTGTCGTAGGTTGACTTGTCCATCTTTTGATGTTACTCGTCCATGTTAGTCTTGGTCTGCCTCTGTGTCTTGCTTTGATGGTGCAGGTTGTCGTAGGATGACTTGCCCATCTTTTGATGTTACTCATCCATGTTAGTCTTGGTCTGCCTCTGTCTCTTGCTTTGATGGTGCAGATTGTCATAGGATGACTTGCCCATCTTTTGATGTTACATGTTTATGTTTGTCTTGGCCTGCCTCTGTCTCTTGCTTTGATGGTGCAGATTGTCGTGGGAAGACTTGTCCATCTTTTGATGTTACTCGTCCATGTTAGTCTTGGTCTGCCTCTGACTCTTATACCTTGTGTTTTCCCTTCCAAGATTACTTTTAGTAGACAACTGTATCTTTTCTTCTTCCTCTTCTCCTTTTCAGCTCCCTGTGGAGCATAGGTCTTCAACAAACACTTTCCAAGCCGTTCTGTTTCTTGCCATTCTTTTAAGATCATTCCACGTCTTCCCCATCATCTTCATCGCTGCTTCTATCTGTCTTCTCCAAGAATTCCTTGGTCTTCCTCTTTATCTTTTCCCCTGGGGATTCCAAAAAAGGGCCTGTTGTGTAATAGGGCCTGTTGTGTAAGAGGATATATGCAAAGATGAAAACATGTCATATTTAACATCAACCAGATATGTCCAACGAAAGACATTTCATTTATGAAAAGAGAACAACAAGCAAGCAAATATCTATAGACATGATAGTATACTGACAACAACATTCTTTCTCTGTGATGCTTTAAAGTATCATTAAATGGCCTTTTAGCGTCTTGTCAGACAGTTGGTAGCAAGCAATCATGATAAGTCACTAGTTTGGTAAAATATTAATGTCTTATGTTGGATGTTGTTTTACTGAACAGCTTCTCTTGTGGCTGAATCTGCCAATATTGGATAGACAGATTCAACCGCAGAACAAACAAGATGTATTCGTGGTGCCTGGCCTCGTCTCCTTTCTCCTGTGACTTTTGTCTTCTGAATTTGATATCAGCACTGCCTCGAAAGTTGCTGTGCCATTTTTTATGTTTGTTCTCCATGTGCTACGATCTGCAGCCAGATTTTCCCAGTTTCTTTCACTGATAGAGAATTCCCTCAAGGAAGCCCTGCAAACATCTTTATATCTCAGCACTGGTCTGACCTTTGGTCTCTTTCTGTCCTTAAGTTCGTCATACAATATTTGTTTGGGAATACGAAGGTTTACCAACAGTTGATATTAATTTACTATAGTCAACAGATGATATTAATTTACATGAGTCAACAGTTGATATTAATTTACAGAGTCAATGATTGATATTAATTTACATGAGTCAACAGTTGATATTAATTTACATGAGTCAGCAGTTGATATTAATTTACATGAGTCAACAGTTGATATTAATTTACATGAGTCAGCAGTTGATATTAATTTACAGAGTCAATGATTGATATTAATTTACATGATTCAACAGTTGATATTGATTTACATGAGTCGGCAGTTGATATTAATTTACATGAGTCAGCAGTTGATATTAATTTACAGAGTCAATGATTGATATTAATTTACATGAGTCAACAGTTGATATTAATTTACATGAGTCAACAGTTGATATTAATTTACATGAGTCAGCAGTTGATATTAATTTACATGAGTCAACAGTTGATATTAATTTACATGAGTCAGCAGTTGATATTAATTTACAGAGTCAATGATTGATATTAATTTACATGAGTCAACAGTTGATATTGATTTACATGAGTCAGCAGTTGATATTAATTTACATGAGTCAGCAGTTGATATTAATTTACAGAGTCAATGATTGATATTAATTTACATGAGTCAACAGTTGATATTAATTTACATGAGTCAACAGTTGATATTAATTTACATGAGTCAACAGTTGATATTCACTGACACTTGTCAACAGTTGATGGGTGCTTCTCAAATCCCTGCAAGAACGACGGTGTCTGCTACACCCTGCACGATCCACAACAGTTTGCTTGCAGGTAAGTGTGTGTGTGTATATATAACATCTGTGTGTAAATATCTTAAATTCAACAAAGAAAATGGTAATGGATAGGACACACACAACGCAAGCCAACTGTGGGTAGTACATGACAAATCATTTTTTGGAATCCACAGAGAAAGAGACAGTAAAAAAAAAAAGTAAAGTACCCCCGCCACGCCAAGTGGCGTATAAGGAATATGGTGTTAGTGACCATAATTTTTACAGACCTTCGGCACATGATTTTTGGGGTAATGTGGTTGGTATTACGCCCGTGCCACTTTACTTTCACAGAAAAAAATCCAGTACCCATTAAAGGCTGGGTGAATCTGGAAGCCGTCGGTTGGGATTGAACCCTACCTCTTGTCCTTTGTAGACTAGTTCACTAACCACTGAGCTATCGCGGCTTCCTGGAGGAGACAGTGGGGAAGGCTAAAATATATTTGGAGAAGACAGTTGGAAGCAGAGATGAAGATGATGGAGAAGACAGTTGGAAGCAGAGATGAAGATGATGGAGAAGACAGTTGGAAGCAGAGATGAAGATGATGGGGAAGACAGTTAGAAACAGAGATGAAGATGATGGGGAAGACAGTTGGAAGCAGAGATGAAGATGATGGGGAAGACAGTTGGAAGCAGAGATGAAGATGATGGGGAAGACAGTTAGAAGCAGAGATGAAGATGATGGGGAAGACAGTTGGAAGCAGAGATGAAGATGATGGGGAAGACAGTTAGAAGCAGAGATTAAGATGATGGGGAAGACAGTTGGAAGCAGAGATGAAGATGATGGGGAAGACAGTTAGAAGCAGAGATGAAGATGATGGGGAAGACAGTTGGAAGCAGAGATGAAGATGATGGGGAAGACAGTTGGAAGCAGAGATGAAGATGATGGGGAAGACAGTTAGAAGCAGAGATGAAGATGATGGGGAAGACAGTTAGAAGCAGAGATGAAGATGATGGGGAAGACAGTTGGAAGCAGAGATGAAGATGATGGGGAAGACAGTTGGAAGCAGAGATGAAGATGATGGGGAAGACAGTTGGAAGCAGAGATGAAGATGATGGGAAGACAGTTAGAAGCAGAGATGAAGATGATGGGGAAGACAGTTGGAAGCAGAGATGAAGATGATGGGGAAGACAGTTGGAAGCAGAGATGAAAATGATGGAGAAGACAGTTGGAAGCAGAGATGAAGATGATGGGGAAGACAGTTAGAAACAGAGATGAAGATGATGGGGAAGACAGTTGGAAGCAGAGATGAAGATGATGGGGAAGACAGTTAGAAGCAGAGATGAAGATGATGGGGAAGACAGTTAGAAACAGAGATGAAGATGATGGGGAAGACAGTTGGAAGCAGAGATGAAGATGATGGGGAAGACAGTTAGAAGCAGAGATGAAGATGATGGGGAAGACAGTTGGAAGCAGAGATGAAGATGATGGGGAAGACAGTTGGAAGCAGAGATGAAGATGATGGGGAAGACAGTTGGAAGCAGAGATGAAGATGATGGGGAAGACAGTTGGAAGCAGAGATGAAGATGATGGGGAAGACAGTTGGAAGCAGAGATGAAGATGATGGGGAAGACAGTTGGAAGCAGAGATGAAGATGATGGGAAGACAGTTGGAAGCAGAGATGAAGATGATGGGGAAGACAGTTGGAAGCAGAGATGAAGATGATGGGGAAGACAGTTAGAAGCAGAGATGAAGATGATGGGGAAGACAGTTAGAAGCAGAGATGAAGATGATGGGGAAGACAGTTAGAAGCAGAGATGAAGATGATGGGGAAGACAGTTAGAAGCAGAGATGAAGATGATGGGGAAGACAGTTGGAAGCAGAGATGAAGATGATGGGAAGACAGTTGGAAGCAGAGATGAAGATGATGGGGAAGACAGTTGGAAGCAGAGATGAAGATGATGGGGAAGACAGTTGAAAGCAGAGATGAAGATGATGGGGAAGACAGTTGGAAGCAGAGATGAAGATGATGGGGAAGACAGTTGGAAGCAGAGATGAAGATGATGGGGAAGACAGTTGGAAGCAGAGATGAAGATGATGGGGAAGACAGTTGGAAGCAGAGATGAAGATGATGGGGAAGACAGTTGGAAGCAGAGATGAAGATGATGGGAAGACAGTTGGAAGCAGAGATGAAGATAATGGGGAAGACAGTTGGAAGCAGAGATGAAGATGATGGGGAAGACAGTTGGAAGCAGAGATGAAGATGATGGGGAAGACAGTTGGAAGCAGAGATGAAGATGATGGGGAAGACAGTTAGAAGCAGAGATGAAGATGATGGGGAAGACAGTTAGAAGCAGAGATGAAGATGATGGGAAGACAGTTGGAAGCAGAGATGAAGATGATGGGGAAGACAGTTGGAAGCAGAGATGAAGATGATGGGGAAGACATGGACCGATCTTAAGTGAATAGCAAGAAATAAGGACTAATTAGGTTAAATACAAAAATAAAATTTTTCAACTCCAATGTTAAGTCATTCCTATTATATGGCTGTGAAACATGGAGAACAACAAAATTGACAATCATGAAGATACAGACTTTCATTAATGGATGCTTACGCAGAATAAAAGGGTGGAAATGGCAGGACAAAATCACTAACATAGAATTATGGAAATGTACCAGTCAAATACCAGTGGATAAAGAGATACAGCGAAGACGATGACGCTGGATAGGACACACACTGCGGAATCCAACTGAGAGTATTACACAACAGGCCATTTTTTGGAATCCCCAGGGGAAAAGACAAAGAGGAAGACCAAGGAATTCTTAGAGAAGACAGATAGAAGCAGAGATGAAGATGATGGGGAAGACGTGGAATGATCTTAAAAGAATGGCAAGAAACAGAACGACTTGCAAAGTGTTTTTGAAGACCTATGCTCCACAGGTAGCTAAAAGGTAGAAGAAGAAGAAGAAGAAACAAGGACTGCTTGAAAAGTGTTTGATGGAGATCAATAATCCACAGAGAGTTAAAAGGTAGAAGAAGAAGATGGGGAAGACATGGAATGATGGAAGAAGGGCAAGAAACAGAATGGCTTGAAAAGTGAATCAATTCAGAGGAAGGGGTATGTTTACAGCACTCAGGAAAATGACAAATAAACAACAACAGAAACAAATACAAAGAACAATATATGTTCCAAAGAAGGATTGAGCCTGTACTTAGTGGCACTGCGCCTTGCCACGAGAAGCCAAACGCTAGGGAACACTGTCAACTTAGCTAATTGACTTGGAAAGTGTTTTTTGTCGATCTACGCTCCACAGGATGTTGAAAGGTAAAGGAAGGAATGCAATGTATATATTTGCTTCTTAGTTTTGCTGAATGACAGTGATAATATTACATGTTCAACCAATTTGATGTTTCTTTATATGGTCTTCGGAGGCGATTGCGCGCCTACCAGCACCAGAGCTGGAAGTTGTCAGTGACCCACAGCTGATGGCTTGTGCCAGGATCGGTGAACCAAAACCATCCAGACCCTGCTCGACTTCTCCGTGGTGCCTCCAGTAACAGACTAACCTGTCTAGTCTGGCCAAGCGTGCAGGGATTGAAGAGGGAAGACAACCCGTTACTCAAAAATGTCATGCTGAAGTCGGAGGTATTGGGCTGAAAGGCGCAAGTATAACAGTTATACTGCAAACCACAACACATACACGTCCACTACGTCCTTGTAAGGGCGGATGATGAAGAGGAATATTCTAGTCTACTACGATACTCTAGAATACTTTAGTCATTGGGCGAACGCAACCAACCATCAACCATATGGTCTTCTATATTTCTTTTGGCGTCTAGGGGAGATATGATTCGCAGTATCTTGCCCTTCTATTGGTCTCTTCTGCTGTTATACCTCCATGTTTCTAGTATTCCATTTATCCACCTCTTTCTTGGTCTGGTGTCCTCATATCGTCTGTTGGTGACTCGTTGTATTAGATTTGGTTCTTTATGTTTTATCACATGCCCTGGCCACTTGATCTGTTGTCGCTTTATGTATTCAGTAGTCGTTTCCATTCCTAGTCTTTTTCGTAACTCTTCAAGCAACCACCTGATAAAAACTAGACAAATACAAGACAAATACAAGACAAATACAAGACAAATACAAGACAAATACAAGACAAATACAAAACAATTACAAAACAAATACAAAAAATGAGGATAAGATTAGAAAATGCAGTACAAAGACAAGACAAGTTTAAAAAAAGGACAATACACAATAAAAACAAGATAATGAAAAGACAATTGCCATGATAAAGACAAGAAGGAGTCATCTTAATTAATATGTTCATGACCGTTAAATCCTTACAGGTGTACAAGTGACTGGGAAGGAACTCTCTGTGAGGATGAAGATGAAGAAGTCAAACGTATGTTTTGTTTTAAATATTCTGAATGTACTTTCTTTCTTTCTTTCTTTCTTTCTTTCTTTCTTTCTTTCTTTCTTTCTTTCTTTCTTTCTTTCTTTCTTTTTCTTTCTTTCTTTCTTTCTTTCTCTTCTTCTTCTTCTTCTTCTTCAGCGAGCCTCCATTTGATCATATGAGCTTGAACTTGTTGCTATGTTTCAAAATGCTGAGGTAGGAACAAAAATACAACTTGAGCTGCGCTGGTCATATGGTCGGTATATGTATATGGAGGGGTAGGAGCAACATCATGACACAAGATGAGCTAGTCACATGGTCAGTACTTGTATATGGAGGGGTAGGAGCACCATCATGACACAATATGAGCTAGTCATATAGTCAGTAGTCAGTACTTGTATATGGAGTGGTAGGAACAACATCATGACACAAGATGAGCTGGTCACATGGTCAGTACTTATATATGGAGGGGTAGGGACAACATCATGACACAAGATGAGCTGGTCACATGGTCAGTACTTGTATATGGAGGGGTAGGAACAACATCATGACACAAGATGAGCTGGTCACATGGTCAGTACTTGTATATGGAGGGTTGTAGGAACAACATCATGACACACGATGAGCTGGTCACATGGTCGGTACTTGTATATGGAGGGGTAGGAACAACATCATGACACAAGATGAGCTGGTCACATGGTCAGTACTTGTATATGGAGGGGTAGGAACAACATCATGACACAAGATGAGCTGGTCACATGGTCAGTACTTGTATATGGAGGGGTAGGAACAACATCATGACACAAGATGAGCTGGTCACATGGTCAGTACTTGTATATGGAGGGTTGTAGGAACAACATCATGACACACGATGAGCTGGTCACATGGTCGGTACTTGTATATGGAGGGGTAGGAACAACATCATGACACAAGATGGGCTGGTCACATGGTCAGTACTTGTATATGGAGGGGTAGGAACAACATCATGACACAAGATGATCTGGTCACATGGTCAGTACTTGTATATGGAGGGGTAGGAACAACATCATGACACAAGATGATCTGGTCACATGGTCGGTACTTGTATATGGAGGGGTAGGAACAACATCATGACACAAGATGAGCTGGTCACATGGTCGGTACTTGTATATGGAGGGGTAGGAACAACATGACACAAGATGAGCTGGTCATATGGTCAGTACTCGTATATGGAGGGTTAGGAGCAACATCATGACACAAGATGAGCTGGTCATATGGTCAGTACTTGTATATGGAGGGGTAGGAACAACATCATGACACAAGATGAGCTGGTCATATGGTCAGTACTTGTATATGGAGGGTTAGGAGCAACATCATGACACAAGATGAGCTGGTCATATGGTCAGTACTTGTATATGGAGGGGTAGGAACAACATCATGACACAAGATGAACTGGTCACATGGTCAGTACTTGTATATGGAGGGGTAGGAACAACATCATGACACAAGATGGGCTGGTCACATGGTCAGTACTTGTATATGGAGGGGTAGGAACAACATCATGACACAAGATGGGCTGGTCACATGGTCAGTACTTGTATATGGAGGGGTAGGAACAACATCATGACACAAGATGAACTGGTCACATGGTCAGTACTTGTATATGGAGGGGTAGGAGCAACATCATGACACAAGATGAGCTGGTCACATGGTCAGTACTCATATATGGAGGGGAAAAATATCATGGTACTTCTTCAGTACTCGTATGTAAATGTTTGTCCTGATTTTCCTCCCAAGATACAATAGGTAAGCACTAATAAGATAAAAATAAGAAGATTAAATTGATTATTAATATTCTAAGTTGTGACATTTTTCTCCCTACAGGAATGGAGATTGCTGTAATCTGTGTCAGCGTAATCTTGGGAGTTTTATGTCTTATTCTCTTAATCGTTTTAATCATCATGTGCGTCAGACATCACAGGTAAGTTGAATCACATTTTAATGAATTGTGTGATTTTTTATAGTTTTGTAAGGATTCAGATTCATCATCATCAAGTACCATGCCTGCTGGTGTAGGTGATACCTTGTTGATCTTGTCATGCCATCTGTAAGATTGTAGTTACGATGAAACGCTGCACAATCTGTAAGATTGTTATTTAGATGCATTTCTGTGGTTACAATAGATTCCTATGATTATGACATCATCATCATCAAGTACCTGGCCTGCTGGCGTAGGTAATCATGTCTCTCCGCAACTTTCGATCTTGACAGTTATTCATAATTTCTGTTGTTGACCTTCTGCCAAGCCATTCTCTTAAGCTGTCTGTTATCTTTTCTCTTTGCTTCCCTCTCTCTCTTCGTCCCTCAATTTTCCCAGTTACAATATATTCCAGCTGTTCTCTTCTCATTACATGGCAAAAAAATGATGATTGTTTCTTCCTAATATTGGAAATTAGCTCTCTCTTTGCTTTGGCCTCTTTCAGAACGTTTTCATTACTCTTCTTAGCTGTCCATGGTATTCTCAACATTACGGCAACCCATGATTATACAAAGAAGTTAATATGGTGGTTCTCTGTTGCTCCGTCGGTTTGTTTATGGTTGGCTCCGCTAGCCTTTGACTAAAAAATCTCACCCACAAGGCAGTGGGGTTGTTTTACTTTAGAATACCCTTTCTAAACCTTTAATCTCCCGAGATACCTGCAAGGCAGCAGGGCAGCCGCAGGTTGTACTGTCTACAGTAGTAGGTAAATTTACCTGACCTGATTCAGATTCATTCATGAATATATTGAAACATACTCTTGGTCATCATTGAGTGTCGTCGCCACAACGACGATGCGCCATTCCGCTCTGTCACTTACTTTGATGGTGCAGGTTGTCACAGGCAGACTTGTCTATGTTTTGATGTTACTCGTCCATGTAAGTCTTGGTCTGTCTCTGTCTCATGCTTTGAGATGGTACAGGTTGTCACAGGCTGATTTGTCCATCTTTTGATGTTACTCATCCATGTTAATCTTGGTCTGCCTCTGTCTCCTGCTTTGATAGTGCAGGTTGTCACAGGCTGACTTGTCCATCTTTTGATGTTACTCGTCCATGTTAGTCTTGGTCTGTCTCTATCTCATGTTTTGAGATGGTGCAGGTTGTCACAGGCTGATTTGTCCATCTTTTGATATTATTCGTTCATGTTAGTCTTGGTCTGCCTCTGCATCTTTTACCTTGTATTGTCCCCGCCAAGATTACTTTTAGAAAGCTGCTGGGTCTTTTAACATGGCCAAAAAAAAAACTTACGCTCTGTCCGATGAATCTTTTTCATGAAAAGATCTTTCCCGTGCCATCTAAGATGCACGATTGTTTTTCATCATCTTGCTATAGCTTGTTGCTCGGTGGCCTAACAAGCAGCAGTTATGAGACATTCACTGATACTGAAACAGGGGAGCTAGTCGGTCTCGAGATAGAGAGGTTGTGGGTTCAAATCCTGGCTGCACCAGTTGGGATTTTTTGTTGTTATTTCTCTCTGCAGAACCACACATAGTCTCAGCAGTGAGGCACAGTTTGAAAAGTTAATTACTCGTGGACGGGAAGAAACACAAAGATGGAGTTATCTGCCTGTGCGGTGAGGGACCCCTGTGTTCACGGCTGCCAGGGAAAAAAAACGAATTAACACGCAAAATTCATTTCCTAGTTTCAAGGGATTTCACCAGTGGTGAAAGCTGGTGAACACAAAAAATAATAGTGAAACAGAATCATCCTTTTTCAGTCCATCTTTTTATGTCACTCACGCATGTTAGTTTTAGTCTGCCTCTACCTCTTTTACCTGACATGAGTTAGATATTCTCTCCTTGGCTTTCTTTGAAATAGTACTTGATGAGGCTCCATTCTCTTTCACAGTGATCTGCCATATTTGTCTTATTACCCAGAATACACCTGTTGTGTACCAGACATTTTGCTATTTTCGCTTTCTATGCTGTTGACCATTTCTGAATTTTCTGCTCCATCTACCATCACAGACTTTTGTACTTTCGGGATGGACATTCCATTTGTTTGAGAAATGTAATAAATCTACTTGAATCTTCCATCAAGATTATAATTTTACACAACAAGGCCTTTTTTCTGGATAGGACACACACTGTAGAAGCCAATTGAGAGTATTACACAACAGGCCTTTTTTGGAATCCCCAGGGAAAAAGACAAAGAGGAAGACCAAGGAATTCTTGTAGAAGACAGATAGAAGCAGAGATGAAGATGATGGGGAAGATATGGAATGATCTTAAAACAATGACAAGAAACAGAACGACTTGGAAAGTGTTTGTTGAAGAACTATGCTCCACACGGAACTGAAAGTGTTTGTCGAAGACCTATGCTCCATACGGAGCTGAAAGTGTTTGTTGAAGACCTATGCTCCACACGGAGCTGAAAGTGTTTGTTGAAGACCTATGCTCCACAGAAAGCTGAAAGTGTTTGTTGAAGACCTATGCTCCACAGAAAGCTGAAAGTGTTTGTTGAAGACCTATGCTCCACAGAAAGCTGAAAGTGTTTGTTGAAGACCTATGCTCCACAGAAAGCTGAAAGTGTTTGTTGAAGACCTATGCTCCACAGGGAGCTGAAAGGTAGAAGTAAAAGAAGTAGACTTGAATCTTGTCAAATAAAGTTGGATGTATCAGACCGAAAGTTGCAGATATCGCAGTTAGTTATAAACTTATGACACAACGCATCCACACCCATGGCATTAAGTGCGAAAGAAGAAGACATACATGAAAAGACGTACATTTTTGGAATTCTTGGTCACATACATGGATGGAAAGTGAGTTTTCATTAATTATTAGAAGTCACATGAAAGAGGAATGAGTTTTCATTAATAATTCTGCATACACATGGAACAAGAATGAGTTTTGAGCAATTAGTAGGTGCATATTTGATATGGGAGTACAAATTTAGAGATTTAGAAACATGCATTGGGTAGGTGGGGGGGAAGGTGGTGGGGGTTGGTGAGTTTTGTGAATTTTTTAGGAAATTGATTGAAAAAAAGTGAGTTTTTGTGTATTTTTTTTAGAAAATTGATTGAAAGAACATGAGTTTTGTGTATTTTTTTAGAAAATTGATTGAAAGAACATGAGTTTTGTGTATTTTTTTTAGAAAATTGATTGAAAGAACATGAGTTTTGTGTATTTTTTTAGAAAATTGATTGAAAGAACATGAGTTTTGTGTATTTTTTTTAGAAAATTGATTGAAAGAACATGAGTTTTGTGTATTTCTTTAGAAAATTAATTGAAAGAACATGAGTTTTGTTTATTTTTTAGAAAATTGATTGAACGCACATGAGGTTTGTGTATTTTTTTAGAAAATTGATTGAAAGAACATGAGTTTTGTGTATTTTTTTTAGAAAATTGATTGAAAGAACATGAGTTTTTAGATAATTCATAATTCACACATACATGGAAAGGGAGTGACTTTCTCTTTGAGAAGCTAACATCTTAACTCTTGACAACCCATCTTCCTTGTCCTAGTCGGTCAAAGAAACTTGTGCTAAACGAAGAATCTATCTTTGATATCAATTTCCATTTGTTTACTTCTGTATTGTAAAACTTGAACTGAAAGGATACAATTTTGAAACAAATTATAGTGACACTGAGACCTTCCAGACATGTCGTAAGAGGCGACTAAGGAGGTTGATCGATGGCTTGACAAGCTGTCATTGTAAAAAAAGTATTGTTATGGAAACAGAACCATGGATTTTAGAAGCAGTGATCTCTGCAATATGTGCCACTTTGGCACGCAAGGTTTCTGTTTTTGAGATTGTGGTTCTGCCCTATGTGCTGTCTTCAGCTCGAAAGGACAATAGATATATAGAATGTTCATTATCTGAATTCTAAGAATATCTGGAATCAGAAAATGGTGTCTTATCTTGAAACACTGAAATATATTTCTTCTTTTTCAGGTTTAATTCCAGCAGGCTTAGGTGATCATGTTGCTTCACAACTTCCTGCTCTTCTAGCTTGCTATCAATTCTCTTGCAGACTTTCCAGTGCCGTTGTAAAGCTTTCTGTTGCATAAATTAATTAACTGGCTTCAGCAACTTCTCTTATCTAATTTATTTGAGCAGCATGTTTTGCAAAAATACATTAATAATAATATTTAATAGATTAACAGATGTCCACTAAATGGCAATATAGATATTTGGTTAATTATAAGGATTTATAATTGGTCATAGGTCAACATAGGGAGCAGCGATAGCTCAGTGGTTAGTGAACTGGACTACAAAGGACAAGAGGTAGGGTTCGATCCCAACCGACGTCTTCCGGGTTCACCCTGCCTTAAATGGGTACCAGATTTTTTCTGGGAAAGTAAAGTGGCATGGGCGTAATACCGACCACATTACTCCAAAAATCATGTGGTGAAGGTCTGTAAAATTATGGTCACTAACACCATATTCCCTATACGCCACTTGGCGTGACGGGGGCTCTTTACATTTTTTAAAATGTAAAACAACACAGAGAACATTAGAGGCAGCTGAGATGTGGTTTGTCAGAAGAATGTTACGAATTCCATGGATATAAACAATTACAAATGAAGGATGTTTAAAACAAGCTGAAGAAGCCAAAAAACATTATCAAAATCATAAAGAAGAGACAACCCACATTTATTCAACATAGGGGGCCTCGGTAGTCGTGTTGGGAAAACCACCCGACTGGACTACCGACGTTCGGACAACCCGTGTTGGATTCCCGCTGGGAGCAGTGTGAGTTGTACTCGTGGTTGGGAAAAAAAAATACCCCCACGGTCGACCCAGTCGTTGGCAGAAATGGGTATCAGGGTATTACCCTGGGAAGGTGAGGAATGTCGCTTCGCATCTGAGTTTCGATGCTTGAGGAGACACTATACAGAAATCTCCGAACACTTCTGGATAGGCGGCCGAGCACATATGGGTGGAAACTCGCGTGCTAAGACGCCGGTTCAAGTCTCGTACTTTACCTTGACCTTTACCTATTTATTCAACATGTCATTAGAAAAGAAAGCCTTGAGAATACAATAACAACAGGCAGAATGAATGGAAAGAAGAGCAGAGGAAAACCAAGAGAACAAATATTGAACAGCTTATCCAAATGGCAGAATAAAAGATCACTGGATGAAATTATGACATGCATGAAGGACCGAGTGATGTGGAGAGAGATGATCTTGAATGACACCTGATGACACCTTCTTCTTTAGCGTACCACAGAAGTCAAGAGGTCAAAGGTCAGGTGCAAGAGGAGATCACTCCACATGACAATGTCTTCCAAATCCAGTTTGGAAAATTTCCATTCAGCCAATCTCTATGTATTTTTGTCTGTGTCCAGACTTTACGGACACCCTGTAGAAAAGTCTTATATATGTGAATGGAGGTAATCACATCATGGGAAACACTAACACCATTCCCTTCTTCTCTTCCCTCAAAATGCTAAGACTTAAAGTTAGTCGCAAAATGATTAATATTGATAAATCAGAGATAATGAGATGTTACAAAGCATACCACAAGCCAGAAGAAGGTGCAAGAATGCTAATAAAAAAAAATGAATTGTTTACATTTTTGGGCAGCATTATCAATAAAAGAGGAGGAGGAGAGAGAGACATTTGGAAGAAAATGAAGATAAAGCAAGTACAAAGGTCATCCAACATAAAATATAGGCAAGAAAAAATCCAGGAAGGCCCAGGTATACACAGAGAAGTTATGGAAAACCTTAAGAGTGTTGGTCTAGACTGGAGAGAAGTAGAGAAAATGTACAAGGGATGGATGGAGAGACCTAGAATGGAGAGAAGTAGAGAAAATGTACAAGGGATGGATGGAGACCCAAGACTGGAGAGAAGTAGAGAAAATGTCCAAGGGATGGATGGATAGACCTTGTCTATGACCTAGACTGGGGAGAAGTAGAGAAAATGTCCAAGGGATGGATGGATAGACCTTGTCTATGACCTAGACTGGAGAGAAGTAGAGAAAATGTCCAAGGGATGGATGGAGAGACCTTGTCTGTGGTCTAGACTGGAGAGAAGTAGAGAAAATGTCCAAGGGATGGATGGAGACCCTAGACTGGAGAGAAGTAGAGAAAATGTCCAAGGGATGGATGGATAGACCTTGTCTATGACCTAGACTGGAGAGAAGTAGAGAAAATGTCCAAGGGATGGATGGATAGACCTTGTCTATGACCTAGACTGGAGAGAAGTAGAGAAAATGTCCAAGGGATGGATGGAGAGACCTTGTCTGTGGTCTAGACTGGAGAGAAGTAGAGAAAATGTCCAAGGGATGGATGGATAGACCTTGTCTATGACCTAGACTGGAGAGAAGTAGAGAAAATGTCCAAGGGATGGATGGATAGACCTTGTCTATGACCTAGACTGGAGAGAAGTAGAGAAAATGTCCAAGGGATGGATGGAGAGACCTTGTCTGTGGTCTAGACTGGAGAGAAGTAGAGAAAATGTCCAAGGGATGGATGGAGACCCTAGACTGGAGAGAAGTAGAGAAAATGTCCAAGGGATGGATGGATAGACCTTGTCTATGACCTAGACTGGAGAGAAGTAGAGAAAATGTCCAATGGATGGATAGACCTTGTCTATGACCTAGACTGGAGAGAAGTAGAGAAAATGTCCAAGGGATGGATGGAGAGACCTTGTCTGTGGTCTAGACTGGAGAGAAGTAGAGAAAATGTCCAAGGGATGGATGGATAGACCTTGTCTAGGACCTAGACTGGAGAGAAGTAGAGAAAATGTCCAAGGGATGGATGGAGAGACCTTGTCTGTGGCTAGACTGGAGAGAAGTAGAGAAAATGTCCAAGGGATGGATGGATAGACCTTGTCTGTGGATTATGCTCCACAAAGGGGCATAAAGGGATTTGCTTGATTGAAATGTAGTCCGATAATAATTCTCCTTCTTCTACCTTTCAGCTCCCTGTGGAGCATAGGTCTTCAACAAACACTTTCAGCTCCCTGTGGAGCATAGGTTTTCAACAAACACTTTCCAAGTTGTTCTGTTTATTGTCATTATTTTAAGATCATTCCATGCCTGCCCCATCATCTTCATCTCTGTTTCCATCTGTTTTCCCCAAGAATATTTTGGTTTTCCTCTTTGTCTTTTTCCTTGGGGATTCCAAAAAAGGGCCTGTTGTGTAATACTCTCAATTGACTTCTACAGTGTGTGTCCTATCCAGCACCATCATCTTCACTGTATCTCTTTATCCACTGGTATTTGACTGGTACATTTCCATAATTCTATGTTAGTAATTTTGTCCTGCCATTTCCATCCTTTTATTCTACGTAAGCATCCATTAATGAAAGTCTGTATCTTCATGATTGTCATTTTTGTTGTTCTCCATGTTTCACAGCCATATAATTAGATTGACTTAACATTGGAATTGAAGAGTTTTTTTGTTCCAATAATAAATGCCATTGTGTAATGAAAAACTAGTGACATCACTGCAACCTCACGTCATGAGCTGAGGTGGCCAGTGCATTTTCAGAGAATGCTTAATGCTAGAATATTAACACATTTCATGCTGCTATTATTGTATGTGCTATAGGACTATCTTTATCATGCTAACAATGTTAATGTGTAGGAACTCAAGCACTTACTGCTTTTTCCTGGAGAATTGGGAAAATTATTTATTTGTTTAAACTTTCTGTTTTCATGCTTTTAACCTGTTTGCAGCATTCTGTTTGCTTGAATGCTTTCAATGCTTTGTGTCTCCTCAGGTGCATTCATCTTTATTATTGCGTGCTCATCTGCGTACGCCAGCTATTATTGTTATTTTGGTTGTCTGGTTATGGAAGGCCCCGGTCTCACTGCAAATGAATTAAAATCTGTAATTGCTCAACCGCCCGTGCCAGCGTAACCATCCAAATTAATATCTCATCTCCCAAACAAAGAAAGGTAACTGTAGTCCCCATCATAGCAGTCTCAGCACACGCAAAAAGACATAAGGTGAAACCGCACAGAAATGCTATAGGACTGCAATGTATGCAAGATATGCTATATTCTGCAATTTTTTACGTGAATCACCTTTTCCTACTTTTCACACCCGACAGCCCTGTATTCAGCTGTCCCTCACCATCTATCTATCTATTGACCTTTCGAGCCGTAACCGGCCCATAGGGCGTAGACCAAGATACACCTTCTCCTATATGAATTTTTGTTCTAGCAGTTTTCTTTTAAAGATATTTTATCAAATCTCGCCATCTGTCTCTGTTCTGTGCAAGCAGTTCTATCTCATTGAGGGAGCCGATTCCTGCTGCTCTTGCCTCTCTCATCAATGTTCTTCTCAGTGTAGAGAGTCCTCCCTCACCATACAGGCAGATATTTCCCTTTTTATATTTTATTTATTATTATTTTTGTTTTTTTTTCGTTTCGAGCTTTCACCTCTTGAGAAGTTCCTGGAGACTAGGAACATAATTTCGTGTGATAATCCGTTTTTTTCCTGGCAGCCATGTGCACAGGGGTCCCTCGCCGCATAAACAGATAACTCTGTCTTTGGAGGTGCTAATATTTTTTCCGTTGATGAGTAATTGACGTTTCAAGCCGGGTCTCGCTGCTGAGACCAGGGGTGGTTGCCACAGAGAGAAATCATAAATAAAAATTACAACTGGTGCAGCCGGGATTTGAACTCACAACCTCTCTGTCTCGAGGCCGGCAGCTTGCCTCGCAACCAACCAATCCCCCTTCCCTGAGTTCAGAGGTATTCTTAGATTATCATTGAGAGAAGTGAAACTCTTTAGGAGAATTTTCTTGTTCGATTTTGCCCGGAAATTAATTTAGGGACTTTTAGTTTGGTTGGTGAGATGTTGGCTTAATCTGTATGTGTGTGATATACTATCTTTCTGTCCGTCCCCCGTCCATCTGTCTGCCTGTCTCTCTGTCTATTGACCTTTTGAGCCGTAGCCGGCCCATAGGGCGTAGACCAAGATACTCCTTCTCTTATCTAAATTGTTATTTTAGTAGTTTTCAATTCTTTTAAAAATATTTTACCAAATCTCGCCATTTGTCTCTGTTCTGTGCAAGCAGCTCTATCTCATTGAGGAAACCGATTCCTGCTGCTCTTGCCTCTCTCATCAATGTTCTTCTCATTGTCTCTCTGGGTCTTCCTCTTTTCCTCTTACCTGTTGTTACCCACATGAGGGCTTGCTTTGCTATTCGGTTATTATCTCTCCTCATCACATGTCCAACGTATGACCATCGTCTTTTCTTGATTACTGAAGATATTAGTGGTTGATTGGCGATTTCTCTAATTTCCTCGTTTGTTTTGAATTCGTTCCACGCTATACCAAGTATTTTCCTTACACATTTATTTTCGAATGCGTTCAACTTTGCTTCTATCTCTCTCATTGTTTTCCAGCTTTCACACGCATACTATATATACTAACCAACAAGCAAATTCTCAAAGAGGCCAACACAAAAAGGGAGCTCCTAATATAAATGTGGAAAGGAAGGTACCCAGATTGAGGCCATAAGTTGACATGACAATTTAATTTAGGAGTGTCTCCAGACAGCGTAGGAGGCAGACACTAGGTCAACAAATAAAAACATGCGTGGGTAGATAGACACTAACACAGTTGTGGGTCTCGATAGCCTAGTTTGAAAACCACCTGACTGGGCTACCGACGTTCGGACAACCCGTGTTCGATTTCCACTGGGAGAAGTGTGAATTGTACTCATGGTTAGATTACAAAAATACCCCCGCGGTCGACCCAGTCGATTATTGTAATTAATTAGAATAATTAATGTTAGAAAACGTGACCTACAGTATGAAAATTAACACAGCAAAAACTGAGACTATGAGGATTAGCACATTAAGACACCCATTAAATATTAAGATCAAAGATAAAGAAATAAAACAAGTAGAGAAATTCAAGTATTTAGGCACAATGTTCACAGAAGATGGAAAACTAGACAGAGAAATTGACATGAGAATACAAAAAGCAAATGCTGTCACATACCAGCTTTCACCATTGCTAAGACATCCAAACATTTCTATGCCAGCTAAACAACAAATGATAAATAGCATCTTCATACCAACATTTGATTGTCAAAAAGGGATTGCATAGTATCTTCCAAAGCTTTCAAAAAAATGAGGAAGATACTGTGCAATCCATTTTTGACAATAGAAACAAGAAAAAGAGTTCTTAAATGTTACGTAGAGCGAGTCTTAACATATGGATGTGAATCATGGACAATAGGACAACAGATAAGAAAATCACTGGAGTCTGTAGAAATGTGGTTTTACAGAAGAATGTTGAGAATACCATGGACAGCTAAGAAGAGTAATGAAAACGTTCTGAAAGAGGTCAAAGCAAAAAGAGAGCTAATTTCCAATATTAGGAAGAAACAATCATCATTTTTGGCCATGTAATGAGAAGAGAACAACTTGAATATATTGTAACAACTGGAAAAATTGAGGGACGAAGAGATAGAGGGAAGCAAAGAGAAAAAAATAACAGACAGCTTAAGAGAATGGCTTGGCAGAAGGTCAACAACAGAAATGATAAATAGCTGCCGAGATCCAATGTCTACTCTTCTCTTATAATATCATTTCTGATTCTGTCTTTTCTGGTCACTCCAAGCGCTTTTCTCAGACATCTCATCTCTGTGGTGACTAGCTCTCTTTTATGTTTAGTCGTAAGTGTCCATGTTTGGCATTGGTAGTAAAATGTTGGAATGAATATACTCGTTGTTGATAATAGCTATTGCTTTGTGTTGAAGTATAGGGGATAGCTGTCCCAATATTTGGTTTGTTTTGAAGTATAGCGGATAATTGTCCCAATATTTGGTTTGCCTTGTTGCATACCTATATCTTTAGAGAATGTTGTTCCCGATTATTTAAAGTGTGTTGCTTGTTTGATATCTATTTTATTGTGTACGCTCTAATTTTTGCTTGTCAAATTTTGACGGATATTTTATTAGTTTTTTATTTGTATTTTAAACCATAGGATTTTGATAATTATTATACCAGATTCACAAACAGCAGAGATAGACTCAAGATACAACAAAGCTTGTCAAATCATTGGACAGCTATCACCACTATTGTCCTACAAGGAAATAACTCTAGAGGCAAAACGGGCACTCTACAATACAATCTTCATCCCAACGTTGTGCTACCAATGCCAGTCCTGGACCCTAGATGCAAGAACAAAAAGAAAAATAACCTCAACTGAGATGAAATGTGTTAGACGAATGACAGGAAACAGTCTGAGAGATAAGATCAGAAATGAGGAACTAATAAAAAAAGCTAGGAATAGCCCCCGCCATAGAATATATAAAGAAACAACAGAGAAAATGGTTTGGGTACGTGACACGGCAGAAAGATCAAAACACAACACAGTGAGCCTTCAATAAACGTTGTGAGAATACCAGACCTAATGGTTGACCACGAAAAAGATGGATCGATGGAATATTAGAAACACAAGGAGACATAATAGCAACATAGGTGAACAGATGAGCAAAGGACCAAAAATGATATCTTCCCTTGAAGCTGAAAGCAAATGAGGAAGAAAAAAAAAAGAAAAGGAAGATTACACAAGAAAGAAGGAGAAGAAAAAGTTGATTATACCAGAAAGAAGAAGAAAAAGATTATACCAGAAAGAAGAAGAAAAAGATTATACAGAAAGAAGAAGAAAAAGATTATACCAGAAAGAAGAAGAAAAAGATTATACAGAAAGAAGAAGAAAAAGATTATACAGAAAGAAGAAGAAAAAGATTATACAGAAAGAAGAAAAAGATTATACAGAAAGAAGAAGAAAAAGTTATACAGAAAGAAGAAGAAAAAGATTATACAGAAAGAAGAAGAAAACGAAGATTATACCAGAAAGGAGAAGAAAACGAAGATTATACCAGAAAGGAGAAGAAGAAAGGGAAAATTATACAAGAATGAAACATTCATCCAAAATTAATTACTTTTCAAGCAATTTAGTGCAGGTGGGCCCTGATTTACGACAGGCTCAGTCAGCTCAGGGTCAGTAGCTGTTTCGACGTAAATTGAGGTAAATAATAAACCTGCACCTTTGTTATGAGAAAATGGACCAACACGTGACCCCATTCACTGTTCAACTCAATATAAAATATATTTGTAAACATATGGGCTTCTTTGTTATGTGACTTTTATGTCTGCACTGGTTGTCTATTTTTTTGTTGAGGAGATGTAAATATATAATTGTATAGAGTAACTTTAACACCAGTATAAAACTAAGATTAGCAGAATGTTACATCTTCTCAATATTCCTGTATGGTGCAGAAACATGGACATTAGACAAGAAAACAGAACAGAAAATTGAAGCCTTTGAAATGTGGATATATTGAAAAATAGGTAGAATTGGATGGAAAGAAAAGAAAACAAACGATGAAGTCTTAAAACAACTAAAAATGAAAAGAGAACTACTAAACACAATTCAAACAAGACAAATGAGATTTTTGGGCCATGTTAAAAGACACAACAGCCTACTAAAAGTAATCCTGGAAGGGAAAATACAAGGTAAAAGAGGCAGAGGCAGACCAAGGCTAACACGGACGAGTAACATCAAAAGATGGACAAGTCAGCCTATGACAACCTGCATCATCAAAGCAAGAGGCAAAGGCAGACCAAGACTAACATGGACGAGTAACATCAAAAGATGGACAAGTCAACCTGTGACAACCTGCATCATCAAAGCAAGAGGCAGAGGCAGACCAAGACTAACATGGACGAGTAACATCAAAAGATGGACAAGTCAACCTATGACAACCTGCACCATCAAAGCAAGAGACAGAGGCAGACCAAGACTAACATGGATGAGTAACATCAAAAGATGGACAAGTCAGCCTATGACAACCTGCACCATCAAAGCAAGAGACAGAGGCAGACCAAGACTAACATGGACGAGTAACATCAAAAGATGGACAAGTCAACCTATGACAACCTGCACCATCAAAGCAAGAGACAGAGTGGAATAGCGCTCCATGGTAGCCAACTTTCGATGCAGAGATGGCACTCGATGATGATGATAGAGTAGCTTTAGTAAACAGAAGACAGTACAAACTTATAAGTGTTTTGGTTTGAGGCTTTCGTCAGTATGACAAGACATTACATTTGTGCAATGTGACTCATCATCATCATCATCATGTGCCATACCGGTTGGCGTAGGCGATCATGTCCTTCCACAATCTTCTATCTACAGTGCATCGTATCAGTTCTGTTGTTGACTGTTTTCCATGCCATGACACCAAGCTATCCAGTATTTTCTCTCTTTGTCGTCCGCGATCTCTCTTTCCTTTTATTTTGCCAGTCGTAACCAAGTATTCCAACTTTCTTCTTCTCATGATGTGCCCAAAAAATGTTGATTGTTTCTTTCTGATGTTTTTTAAGAGCTCCCTTTTTGTGTTGGCCTCTTTGAGAATTTCCTCATTGGTCTTTTTAGCTGTCCAGGGAACTTTCAACATTCTTCTGAGAAATTCCATCTCTGTGGCCTCTAACCGTCTTTTCATTTGGTGATTTCTCTAATTTCCTCGTATGTTTTGAATTCGTTCCATGCTATACCAAGTATTTTCCTTAGACATTTATTTTTGAATGCGTTCAACTTTGTTTCTATATCTCTTGTTGTTTTCCAGCTTTCACATGCATACGTAAGGGTTGACAGTACATTTGATTTGAATAACCTAAGTTTTGTGTTTGTGCTGATGAGTTTTGATTTCCACAACTTTTCAAGGCTTCTGAAAGACATTGCTGCTTTAGCTATTCTGATTCTAATTTCTTTGCTTGTATCCCCTTCTTGATCAATGTGACTTCCAAGATAGATAAAGTGATCGATCTCTTCCACTGGTTTGTTTCCATGTATATTTTGTCGTCTGTTGGAATTAAGTTTTTTCATGACTTTAGTCTTTTCATGATTTATCTCAAGCCCTGTTGTGCAGGCTATTGATAATAGTTCGTTTGTGTTTGTGCTGATGAGTTTTGATTTCCACAACTTTTCAAAGCTTCTGAAAGACATTTCTGCTTTAGCTATTCTGATTCTAATTTCTTTGCTTGTATCCCTTTCCTGATCATATATTTGGTTTGCTTATTGCTATATTAATGTTCATAACAGTAGTAAGGAATGGTTGAATGGGTCTTAATAACCGTTTCAGAATAGCAATTATTCTGTTTTAATATGTTTTGTGAGTTAAAAGGAAAACTTTGGATGTATTAATGGGCACTGTAAGGTTAACATATGACTTTTGGATGTATTAATGGGCACTGTAAGGTTAAAATATGACTTTTGGATGTATTAATGGGCACTGTAAAGTTAATATATGACTTTTGGATGTATTAATGGGCACTGTAAGGTTAAAATATGACTTTTGGATGTATTAATGGGCACTGTAAGGTTAAAATATGACTTTTGGATGTATTAATGGGCACTGTAAAGTTAATATATGACTTTTGGATGTATTAATGGGCACTGTAAGGTTAAAAGATGACTTTTAGATGTATTAATGGGCACTGTAAGGTTAAAAGATGACTTTTAGATGTATTAATGGGCACTGTAAGGTTAAAGGATGACTTTTGGATGTATTAGTGGGCACTGTAAGGTTAAAGGATGACTTTTGGATGTATTATTGGCACTGTAGGGCTAAAAGATGACCTTTGGATGTATTAATGGCACTGTAATGTTAACAGATGACTTTTTGATGTATTATTGAGCACCGTAAGGCTAAAAGATTACTTTTGGATGTATTAATGGGCACTGTAAGGTTAAAAGATGACTTTTTGATGTATTAATGGGCACTGTATGGTTAAAGGATGACTTTGGATTATTAATGGGCACTGTAAGCTTAAAAGATTAATTTGGATGTATTAATGGGCACTGTAAGGTAAAGGATGACTTTTCGATGTATTAATGGGTACTGTAACCTTAAATGATGACTTTGGATGTATTAATGGGCACTGTAAGCTTAAATGATGACTTTGGATGTATTAATGGGCAATGTAAGCTTAAAAGATTACTTTGGATGTATTAATGGATAAGCTTAATGAATGACTTTTATAGTATTAATGGACACTGTAAGCTTAAAGGGTGACTTTGGATGTATTAACTGGACACTGTAAGCTTAAATGATAACTTCAGATGCATTAATGGACACTGTAAGCTTAAAGAATTACTGGCTTTATTAATGTGCACTTTTAGCATACATTATATATGAGTATGTGGCTGTATTAATTTGCACTGTGGACAAAGGGTATGCCTGTGGCTATATTAATGTGCACTATGGACGTAAGGTATGCTTGTGGCTATATTAATGTTCACTATGGACGTAAGGTATGCCTGTGGCTATATTAATGTGCACTATGGACGTAAGGTATGCTTGTGGCTATATTAATGTGCACTATGAACGTAAGGTATGCTTGTGGCTATATTAATGTGCACCGCACTGTTGGCACAGGGTATACTTGTGACTGTACTAGTGTGCACAAAGATCATAAATATTTATTATTGACTGGAGATATGGTCACTGTGAACATTAGCAATCCTACAATAATATACCCTGTGAACACTTTAAACAATAACTGTCTACGTTAATGTGCACTGCTAACGTAATATATCTTTATGCCTGATATCAATGTTACAACAAACGATGAAGTCTTAAAACAGCTAAAAATGAAAAGAGAACTACTAAGCACAATTCAAACAAGACAAATGAGATTTTTGGGCCATGTTAAAAGACACAACAGCCTACTAAAAGTAATCCTGGAGGGGAAAATACAAGGTAAAAGTGGCAGAGTCAGACCAAGATTAACATGGACGAGTAACATCAAAAGATGGACAAATCAACCGATGACAACCTGCACCATCAAAGCAAGAGATAGAGCAGAATGGCGCTCCATGGTAGCCAACCTTCGTTGCGTTGACGGCACTCGATGATGATGATTAATGTAAACATTTGCTGCATAATTATCAATAAATGTATTTTTTATGCATTTTAATCTTACAACATAACTGGCAGTAAAATTGTCAGGTCTTACGGCTTTCCCATAAGATTTGTGTTTCTTTCGTCATATTTTTTATGACTTATGAGTTTATTTACCCGTAGAAAGGATAGTTACGTTTTTCTAAGATTGGTTAGATTGGTTATGGAAGGTCCTGGTATCACTGCAAACGAATTAAAATCCATAATTGCTCAACCGCCAGTGCCAGTGGAATCATCCAAATGACTAACTCATCTCCCAAACAAAGAAAGGTAGCTGTGGTCCCCATCACAGCAGTCTCAGCACACGCCAAAAGACATAAGGCGAAACCGCACAGAAGGTGAACACAGCCAACTGTTCCCTGTCATACGATATCATCATTCATCGTAAACAATTGGAATATCGAAACATGATCAAAACGGATGAGACACACAGCTCACGGTGTGCACAGAGCACTTAACTCAGTAGCTCAACAACAAACAACAGCACAAAAAATTGTTCACAGGGAAAACATTCAACTCCTAGTGGAGCATAGGTCTTTAACAAACACTTTCAGCTTCCTGTGGAGCATAGGTCTTTAACAAACACTTTCAGCTCCCTGTGGAGCATAGGTCTTTAACAAACACTTTCAGCTCCATGTGGAGCATAGGTCTTTAACAAACACTTTCAGCTCCCCGTGGAGCATAGGTCTTCAACAAACACTTTCAGCTCCCTGTGGAGCATAGGTCTTCAACAAACACTTTCAGCTCCCTGTGGAGCATAGGTCTTCAACAAACACTTTCAGCTCCCAGTGGAGCATAGGTCTTCAACAAACACTTTCAGCTCCCAGTGGAGCATAGGTCTTCAACAAACACTTTCAGCTCCCCGTGGAGCATAGGTCTTCAACAAACACTTTCAGCTCCCAGTGGAGCATAGGTCTTCAACAAACACTTTCAGCTCCCAGTGGAGCATAGGTCTTCAACAAACACTTTCAGCTCCCTGTGGAGCATAGGTCTTCAACAAACACTTTCAGCTCCCTGTGGAGCATAGGTCTTCAACAAACACTTTCAGCTCCCTGTGGAGCATAGGTCTTCAACAAACACTTTCAGCTCCCTGTGGAGCATAGGTCTTCAACAAACACTTTCAGCTCCCTGTGGAGCATAGGTCTTCAACAAACACTTTCAGCTCCCTGTGGAGCATAGGTCTTCAACAAACACTTTCAGCTCCCCGTGGAGCATAGGTCTTCAACAAACACTTTCAGCTCCCCGTGGAGCATAGGTCTTCAACAAACACTTTCAGCTCCCTGTGGAGCATAGGTCTTCAACAAACACTTTCAGGTCCCTGTGGAGCATAGGTCTTCAACATACACTTTCAGGTCCCTGTGGAGCATAGGTCTTCAACAAACACTTTCAGGTCCCTGTGGAGTATAGGTCTTCAACAAACACTTTCAGCTCCCTGTGGAGCATAGGTCTTCAACAAACACTTTCAGCTCCCTGTGGAGTATAGGTCTTCAACAAACACTTTCAGCTCCCTGTGGAGCATAGGTCTTCAACAAACACTTTCAGCTCCCTGTGGAGCATAGGTCTTCAACAAACACTTTCAGCTCCCAGTGGAGCATAGGTCTTCAACAAACACTTTCAGCTCCCAGTGGAGCATAGGTCTTCAACAAACACTTTCAGCTCCCTGTGGAGCATAGGTCTTCAACAAACACTTTCAGCTCCCTGTGGAGCATAGGTCCTCAACAAACACTTTCAGCTCCCTGTGGAGCATAGGTCTTCAACAAACACTTTCAGCTCCCTGTGGAGCATAGGTCCTCAACAAACACTTTCAGTTCCCTGTGGAGCATAGGTCCTCAACAAACACTTCCAGCTCCCTGTGGAGCATAGGTCTTCAACAAACACTTTCCAAGACATTCTGTTTCTTGCCATTCTCTTAAGATCATTCATGTCTTCCCCATCATCTTCCCCATCATCTTCATCTTAGCTTCCATCTATCTTCTCCAAGTATATTTTAGTCTTCCTCTTTGTCTCCTCCCCTGGAGATTCCAAAAAAGGTGCCTGTCATGCAGTACTTTCAGTTCGCTTCTGCAGTGTGTGTCTCTACCAGTGCCATCATTTTTATCTTTACCTTTACCCACAGATATTTGACTGTTACTTTCCCATAGTTCTAAGTCAGTGATTTTGTTTTGCCATTTCCATCGTTTTACTCTGCACAACCATCCATTAATGAAGGTCTGTATCTTCATTCCCGTCATCTTTGTTGTTCTGCATTTGGACATTATAATACACTATCATCATCATCATCATCATCATCATCATCATCATCATCATAGGTGCCATCTGGCTGACATAGGCTATCATCTCTCTCCACTTCAATCGGCCTTTCATAGTAAAAAAAAAAGTAAAGTACCCCAGTCACGCCAAGTGGTGTATAGGGAATATGATGTTAGTGACCCTATATTTTACAGAACTTCAGCACATGATTTTTGAGGTAATGTGGTCGGTATTACGCCCGTCCCGCTTTACTTTCCCAGAAAAAAATCCGGTACCCATTAAAGGCTGGGTAAACCAGAAGCCATCGGTTGGGATCGAACTCTACCTCTTGTCCTTTGTAGTCCAGTTCACTAACCACTGAGCTATCGCAGCTCTCCTCGGCCCTTCATACATGTCATAATTTCTGTCGGTTATCTTTATTATGATCAACTGTTTAATATTTTGTCTCTTGGTTTCCCCTGCTTTTCTTTCCATTCATTTTGCCTGTTGTAATATTATTCTCAATGCCTTTTTTTCGCAAAACATCCGCAATAAATGCGCATTGTCTCTTTCTAATGATTTTGATGATTTTTCTGGTTTCTCCAGCTCGCTTTAAACATTCTTCATTTGTAATTTTTGCTATCCATGGAATTCGCAGCATTATTCTGATAAACCACATCTCATCTGTCTCTAATGTTCTCTGTGCTGTCTTACTTATCCATAATTCATTTCCATATAGCAGAATAGTAGACAAAAAAGGAATTGAAGTCAACGGTCACAACATAAACATTTTACGATATGTGGATGACACAGTCTTAATAGGAGAGACAGAGAATGAACTACAAGAAATGATAGACATAATAGTAAAAGAAAGCAACAAGAAAGATCTCCGTGTGAATAGTAAGAAAACAGAAGTAATGGTTATATCGAAGAAACAATCATCATCATCATGCAGGATAAAAATAAACGAGACAAATCTGAATCAAGTGCAACGTTTCAAATACTTGGGCACAATAATAACATCAGATGGGAGATGCACCACAGAAATAAAAAGCAGAATAGCTCAACCCAAAATAGCATTTCAGAAGGTTACAAATATCGTATGCAACAAATCTATGTCAGTAAAAATGAGAAAGAGAGTTCATCGGTGCTATATAAAACCAATTCTGACCTATGGAAGCGAATCATGGACAGTGGACAAACAAATGAAAAGACGATTGGAGGCCATAGAGATGGGATTTCTCAGAAGAATGTTGAAAGTTCCCTGGACAGCTAAAAAGACCAATGAGGAAGTTCTCAAAGAGGCCAACACAAAAAGGGAGCTCCTAAAAAAACATCAGAAAGAAGCAATCAACATTTTGTGGGCAAATCATGAGAGAAGAGGAATGTTGGAATACTTGGTTACAACTGGCAAAATAAAAGGAAAGAGAGATCATGGGCGACAAAGAGAGAAAATACTGGATAGCTTGGTGTCATGGCATGGAAAACAGTCTACAACAGAACTGATACGATGCATTGTAGATAGAAGATTGTGGAAGGACATGATCACCTACGCCAACCGGTATGGCACATGATGATGATGATGATGATGATAGCAGAATAGCATCATCATCATCATTGATTTCTATATTTTCGCATTGAATGTTGGCTACCATGGAGTGCCATTCCGCTCTGTCTCTTGCTTTGATAGTGCAGGTTGTCATAGGTTGACTTCTCCATCTTTTTATGTTACTCGTCCATGTTAGTCTTGGTCTGCCTCTGCCTCTTTTACCTTGTATTTTCCCTTCCAATATTACTTTTAGTAGGCTGTTGTGTCTTTTAACATGGCCCAAAAATCGCATTTGTCTTGTTTGAATTGTGCTTAGTAGTTCTCTTTTCATTTTTAGTTGTTTTAAGACTTCATCATTTTTCTTTTCTTTCCATCCAATTCTACCTATTCTTTATATACCAACATTATAGTTATACACGTATAGTATAATATAAAACACAGATGATCTAATAATGAAATAACATTAATTTATTACTTGTTTTGTTGAAAAACTAACAATAATATTAATTTTTATTTTCCATTTTTTTCTGCGTGCACTCCAGGGCTGCCTCTGACTGGTAATATTTGTGGTTTAATTGTTTCGTTGTGAGCTGGTGAACATGTTCATACTTTTTTTTTAGTTTAAAACAATTGATGTTGATGTGTTTCATAAAATAAGTAATCATGTATAAGTGAACGAGTATTAAACGGAACAAAACAAACAAAATTTCATCTAAAATAAATCTTGACCAATTGATGGAAATAATGTCAAAAAACAAACAATAATTTGTGTAAAAGAAGCGGTGAATTATTGGTAGCACATATCTCCACCATGAGGAATAGGGTTCTTAGATTTTTACAATTTTAACATACCCAACAGATCTTTTTGTAAAAATTGTATTTGGTGTCATAAATATTGTTTGGTCTAATGCACATAAGGGAGCTGGGATAGCTCAGTGGTTAGTAACTGGACAACAAAGGATAAGAAGTCGGATTCTCCAGAAAACGAAAATGGGTTGTTTGAACACCGGCAAATCAATTTAGAGGAAGAGGTATGTTTACAGCACTCGGAAAAATTGACAAATAATCAACAACAGAAAAAAATATGGACCAAAGCAGGATCGAACCCGTACTCAGTGGCACAGCGCCTTGCCACGAAAAGCCAAACACTAGGGAACACTGCCACTCAGCTAACTAAAGATGTTGATTATTTGTCATTTTTTCCGAGTGCTGTAAACATACCTCTTCCTCTGAATTGATTCCCTGAATTATTGCCTCGAAAGTTTCCCTCTATAATAATATTCATTTATTATTATTTGTCTCCAGCCTTGTTTGAACATCGGTAGCCTAGTTGGGTGGTTTTCCCAATGAACGTATTTATGTTCACATTTTGTAATAATATCTTCAGTGATGTTAAAGCTTTTGAGCAAATGTCTATCGTGCATGCTAACGTAATTAATTCTTGCTTCTCTGAACACGTACTTACATATCATCATTTGCATATAGATCATGTCCAGCTTTTCCCATAACTGACCATATGTGGAAACCAATCATGGACAGTAGACAAACAAATTAAAAGATGATTAGAGGCCACAGAGATGGGATTTCTCAGAAGAATGTTGAAAGTTCCCTGGACAGCTAAAAAGACTAATGATGAAATTCTCAAAGTGGTCAACACAAAAAGGGAGCTCCTAAGAAATATCAGAAAGAAACAATCAACATTTTTCGGGCACATCATGAGAAGAGGAAAGTTGGAATACTTGGTTACAACTGGCAAAATACAGGGAAAGAGAGATCGCAGATGACAAAGAGAGAAGATACTAGATAGCCTGGTGTCATGGCATGGCAAACTGTCAACAACAGAATTGATACGATGTACTGTAGATAGAAGATTGTGGAAGGGCATGATCGCCTACACCAACCGGTATGGCGCAAGATGATGGAAGAAATGAAAAAAAAATAGAAAAAAAATGGTGTAGTTAAAGCTTTGTTTAATTAATAGAGGAGACATTAGAACGATGCTTGACACTTCAGTAGGAAGAACAAACAAAGTTAATCAAATTAGTGATGCCTTTCTTTTCCTTTACCCATTAATGGTACATGATGATGATGTTGGTCGTTGTTTTACTGAGCAGCTCTGTTATGACCACTCTAATACCTCTTTTGATTGGTTGGTTAATACAAATATATAACTGTACCATTCTAATAACAATTTTGATTGGTTGGTTAATACAAATATATAACTGTGCCATTCTAATAGCGATTTTGATTGGTTGGTTAATAAAAATATATAACTGTACCATTCTAATAACGATTTTGATTGGTTGGCTAATAAAAATATATAACTGTACCATTATAATAACGATTTTGATTGGTTGGTTAATACAAATATATAACTGTACCATTCTAAAAATGATTTTGATTGGTTGGCTAATAAAAATGTTTAACAGTACCATTCTAATAATGATTTTGATTGGTTGGCTAATAAAAATATTTAACAGTACCATTCTAATAATGATTTTGACTGAATTAATAACTTTACCACTCTAATAACACTTTTCAGTAGTTAGTTAAAAAAATATATAACTGTACCACTTTAATAACATTTTTGATTGGTTGATTAACTGTACCACTTTAATGACATTTTTGATTGGTTGATTAACCATACTACTTTAATGACATTTTTGATTGGTTGATTAACCATACTACTTTAATGACATTTTTGATTGGTTGATTAACCATACTACTTTAATAACAATTTTGATTGGTTGATTAACCGTTCCACTTTAATAACATTTTTGATTGGTTGATTAACCGTTCCACTTTAATAATAATTTTGATTGGTTGATTAACCATTCCACTTTAATAACAATTTTGATTGGTTGATTAACCGTTCCACTTTAATAACAATTTTGATTGGTTGATTAACCGTTCCACTTTAATAACATTTTTGATTGGTTGATTAACCGTTCCACTTTAATTACATTTTTGATTGGTTGATTAACCGTTCCACTTTAATAACAATTTTGATTGGTTGATTAACCGTCCCACTTTAATAACAATTTTGATTGGTTGATTAACTACTTTAATGACATTTTTGTTTGGTTGATTAACCGTTCCACTTTAATAACAATTTTGATTGGTTGATTAACCATACTACTTTAATGACATTTTTGATTGGTTGATTAACCGTTCCACTTTAATAACAATTTTGATTGGTTGATTAACCATACTACTTTAATGACATTTTTGATTGGTTGATTAACCGTTCCACTTTAATAACAATTTTGATTGGTTGATTAACCATACTACTTTAATGAAATTTTTGATTGGTTGATTAACCATACAACTTTAATAACAATTTTGATTGGTTGATTAACCATACTACTTTAATGAAATTTTTGATTGGTTGATTAACCATACTACTTTAATAACAATTTTGATTGGTTGATTAACCATACTACTTTAATGACATTTTTGATTGGTTGATTAGCCGTCCCACTTTAATAACATTTTTAATTGGTTGATTAACCAACAGTATATAACTGTATCACACTTATAACGCAATAGGATATCTAAAGTTGTAATTATCTGATCATTGTATCTCATTATGGGATAATTAAAGTTGTTATTATCTTATCATTACATCATATTTTATATTATGGTTTAGGTAGTAGTCTTTCAGAAGCCTTGAAAAGTTGTGGAAATCAAAACTCATCAGCACAAACACAAAACTTAGGCTATTCAAATCAAATGTACTATCAACCCTTACGTATGCGTGTGAAAGCTGGAAAACAACAAGAGATATAGAAACAAAGTTGAACACATTCGAAAATAAATGTCTAAGGAAAATTCTTGGTATAGCGTGGAACGAATTCAAAACAAACGAGGAAATTAGAAAAATCGCCAATCAACCACTAATATCTTCAGTAATAAAGAAAAGATGATGGTCATATGTTGGACATGTGATGAGAAGAGATAATAACCGAATAGCAAAGCAAGCCCTCTTGTGGGAAACAACTGGTAAGAGGAAAAGAGGAAGACCAAGAGAGACAATGAGAAGAGTATTGATGAGAGAGGCAAGAGCAGCAGGAAGTGGCTCCCTCAATGAGATAGAGCTGCTTGCACAGAACAGAGACAAATGGCGAGATTTGATAAGACATCTTTAAAAGAATGAAAACTGCTACAACAAAATTCAGATAAGAGGAATATCTTGGTCTACGCCCTATGGGCCGGCTACGGCTCGAAAGGTCAATAGATAGATAGATAGAATGAACTCTCTCACTTCTATTGACATAGATTTGTTGCATAAGATATTTTTCATTTTCAGAAATGCTATTTTGGCCTGAGCTATTCAACTTTTTATTTCTGTGGTGCATCTTCTATCTGATGTTATTATTGTGCCCAAGTATTTGACGCTCTCCACTTGTTTCAGATGTGTCCTATTTATTGAGATTGTAGATATTTGACAACAACCATTGCAGTGTCTAGGAAGTGTTCATTATGAGCTACACGCTATTTTTTTCAAATGGAATAATGGCAGAGATAGATATAAGGTGTAACAAAGCATGCCAAGTTATAGGCCAAGTATCAACACTATTGAAAAACAAAGCAATAACTACGGAAGCAAAAGGGCAATATACAAATCAATTTTTCTACCAACTCTGTGCTATCAGTGCCAGAATTGGACGCTGGACTCTAGAACAATAAGAAAGATAACGACCACCGAAATGAAATGTGTCAGAAGAATGACAGGAAACAGCTTAAGGGACATAGTAAGAAACACCGACCTGAGGAAGAAACTCGAAATTGAACCAGACATCGAATACATAAAGAAACAACAGATAAATTGGTTCGACCACATAACAAGACAAAAAGAATTAACAATGACTCAAAGAGCCATAAACAAACGCTACGAAAACGCCAGATTAAGAGGAAGACCGAGAAAGAGATGGATAAAGGGAATACTAGAGTCACTAGGAGGGATAACACCAGAAGAGGCCAACAGAAGAGCAAAGAATCGCAGATGGTATCTCTCCTCGACGCCAACGGCAATGGAGGAAGGATAGAAGAGAGGAAGAAGAAGAATAATATTCAACATAATACAATGAACAGTCAGAATGAACACTTCGGCTCCCGGCCATTTTAGTTTTAACAAGGCAAGTGGGCTTAGAGGGAAAATCCTGGAAATACCCAAAGTTTGTGATGTCTTCAGCTATGCAAGTTTGTGGCAGTTGTGGATAAAATGATGTCACAGACTTTGGGTGATTCTTGGGTTTTCCTCTCAGCTTGCAGGCTTTAGTACAACTATATATGGTTGTGGTTAGCTCCTGGAAACGGGGTAGAGGGGATATCCCAACTGTAATGACGTCAGTCTATTCTAAAGTTTAAAGATCTATTTATCTGATGTTCCGTTCTTGTGTGCCGTGATATTTTTTTCGCTTTCCAGTGACTTTCTCGTCTCTCTCTCTCTCTCTCTCTCTCTCTCTGCGATCAAGACTCAATCAGAGTAGGATTCCAGACTCTCTCATGAAGTCAGCTGTCTGTTTAAGCGGTTCAATTTCCCCATATAGTTTCTCTTCCAGGGAGGTGGGTGTGGACCACATTGCTCTTCTCAGGTCTGTGTATTAGAGTCTGTTAGATCCATTCTGATTGAATACCTGTTAAAACGTTGCACTGTGTTCTGCGCCAGTGGCCAGTGCATCCGATTTCTGTCAGCATTTTGTTTAGGTTTGCTTTCCTTAGCCTTCGATTGTCCCCAATCTTCCTGCAAGGCAGCAGTCTGTTGTCCTATTGTCCATTATTCATATCCATATGTTAAGACTGGCTCTACATAATATTTAAGAACTCTTTTTTCTTGTTTAATTGTCACAAATAAATTGCACAGTATCTTCCTCGTTTTTTGGAAAGCTGCTTTTGTCTGAGCCATTCTGCATCTCACCTCTGTTGTACATCTACCATCTGAGGTTAACATTGTTCCCAGATATTTTAATTCATTTACCTGTTTTAATATTGTTCCACTTGTCTTTATTGTGCATTGCTGTGTGAAGTCTTTATCTTTGCTGCTACCATTACTTACACGATTCAGCTATTTGAATGTTTAAAACCAGTGAAATCTATCTGTGCCTCTACAGGACTCTGGAAAGTGACAACTACACGAACAGCCGGTACAATGACCCAGAACATTTGCCCAGAGCCAAGATCACCAACAGACCAGGGGCAGAGATGTCAGATAACGGCCATGACAGTGCCTATCAAAGGCTGAATTACGTAAGTCTAATTTATTTATTTTTTACTTAGAACAGAGGGGAGGCTTGTTGGTCTCAAAGCAAGACACGTAAAATACATAAGGTCACCTTTGTCTATGTCCCTGGACATGCGGGAGTACGAGGAAATGAAAGAGCGGACAGGTTGGCTAGCTGCACTGTCATTGAGAACAGTCAACCAATGGATCAGGCGGACATCATCAATGCCCTCCGAGATGTGGGAAGAGCACAGGACTTCGACAAACACAGATCCACGTCACTTCTTCGGATGATGGAAATGGGAGTTAAGATGGGTACAGCCAGAAATGAGAAACTTAGTGGCCGTGTAAGAAGACTTATCAACCAACATAGAACTGGAGTCGTCAGTCGCTGGACACTGAGGGAATTGCTGAGGAGGGGATCTGAGCACCTATGGACATGTTCGGAGTGCAATGATGATGACCCGCAAATAACTCAACAACTCAATAAGGCAAGACACTGGTCTGGAGTCAAAGAAGTTTTGAGTTCAAATCCAGGCTGCACCAGTTAGGATTTTTATTTATGATTTCTCTCATCGGCAACCACACCTGGTCTCAGCAGCAAGGCCCGGCTGGAAAAAAAATGTGAGTAATTCCGAAGACAGAGTTATCTGCCTGTGTGACGAGGGAACCCTGTGCACACGGATGCCAGGGGAAAAATTTATTAACACAAAAATTCAGTTCCTAGTCTCTAGGGACTTTGCCACAGGTGGCGAACGCAAAAAAGGGAAAAATAGAAAAAAAAATGCTTCGGACAATTTTAACTTCAGACATTGATCATTCCAAAAACAGAGCAGTGAGAAAATCCTCATGGAGGCCAACCCGAAAAGAAAGCTACTAAAAACCATCAGAAAGAAGCTATCAACATTCTTAGGGAACAATCTTCACAAGAGGAAAGTTGGAATACTTGACTACAACTGGCAGAATACAGGGAAAGAGATTGCAGATAACAAAGAGAATAGCTACTAGATAGCTTGGCGTCATGACATGGAAACAGTCAACAACAGAACTGATACGATGTCTGTAGATAGAAGATTGTGGAGGGACATTCTTCTTCTACCTTTCAGCTCCCTGTGGAGCATAGGTCTTCGACAAACACTTTCAGCTCCCTGTGGAGCATAGGTCTTCGACAAACACTTTCAGCTCCCTGTGGAGCATAGGTCTTCGACAAACACATTCAGCTCCCCGTGGAGCATAGGTCTTCGACAAACACTTTCAGCTCCCCGTGGAGCATAGGTCTTCAACAAACACTTTCAGCTCCCCGTGGAGCATAGGTCTTCGACAAACACTTTCAGCTCCCCGTGGAGCATAGGTCTTCAACAAACACTTTCAGCTCCCCGTGGAGCATAGGTCTTCGACAAACACTTTCAGCTCCCCGTGGAGCATAGGTCTTCGACAAACACTTTCAGCTCCCCGTGGAGCATAGGTCTTCGACAAACACTTTCAGCTCCCCGTGGAGCATAGGTCTTCGACAAAACACTTCCAGCTCCCCGTGGAGCATAGGTCTTCGACAAACACTTTCAGCTCCCCGTGGAGCATAGGTCTTCAACAAACACTTTCAGCTCCCCGTGGAGCATAGGTCTTCGACAAACACTTTCAGTTCCCCGTGGAGCATAGTTCTTTGACAAACACTTTCACCTCCCTGTGGAGCATAGGTCTTCAACAAACACTTTCAGCTCCCTGTGGAGCATAGGTCTTCAACAAACACTTTCAGCTCCCTGTGGAGCATAGGTCTTCAACAAACACTTTCAGCTCCGTGTGGAGCATAGGGCTTCGACAAACACTTTCAGTTCCCTGTGGAGCATAGGTCTTCAACAAACACTTTTCAAGCCATTCTGTTTTTTGCCATTCTTTTAAGATCATTCCATGTCTTCCCCAACATCTTCATCTCTGCTTCTATCTGTCTTCTCCAAGAATTCCTTGGTCTTCCTCTTTGTCTTTCCCCTGGGGATTCCAAAAAAGGGCCTGTTGTGTAATACTCTCAGTTGGTTTCCGCAGTGTGTGTCCTATCCAGTGCCATCGTCTTTGCTGTATCTCTTTATCCACTGGTATTTGACTGGTACATTTCCATAATTCTATGTTAGTGATTTTGTCCTGCCATTTCCACCCTTTTATTCTGCGCAAGCATCCATTAATGAAAGTCTGTATCTTCATGATTGTCAATTTTGTTATTCTCTATGTTTCACTGCCATATAATAGGACTGACTTAACATTGGAGTTGAAAATTTGTATTTTTGTATTTAACCTAATTTCTTTGGACTTCCATATGTTATTTGGTTGGTTATTTAGTTATGGAAGGCCCCGGTATCACTACAAACGAATTAAAATCCATAATTGCTCAATTGCCCGTGCCAGTGGAATCATCCGAATTACTAACTCATTTCCCAAACAAAAAAAGGTAGCTGTGATCCCCATCATAGCAGTCTCAGCACACGCCAAAAGACATAAGGTGAAACCGCACAGAAAGTGAACACAGCCGACTGTTCCCTGTCATACGATATCATCGTTCATCGCAAATAATTGGAATATCAGAACATGATCAAAATGGATGAAACACACAGCTGACGGTGTGCATAGAGCACCCAACTCAGTAGCTCCCGCAACAAGCCGGACTTGGAATATGAGGAAAGTGCAACCAGGAACACTTTTCAGACACAGCCTTCCATATGTTTCCCAGTGCAACAAAAGCTCCTCTTGATTTTGATATCCTTATTTTGGTATCATTTTCTGTTCCTCCCTCTTTATCTATATTCTATCTATCTATTGTCCTTTCGAGCCGAAGACGGCACATAGGGCAGAACCACAATCTCAAAACAGAAACCTTGCGTGCCAAAGTGGCACATATTGCAGAGATCACTGCTTCTAAAATCTATGGCTCTGTTTCCATAACAATACTTTTTACAATGACAGCTTGTCAAGCCATCGATCAACCTCCTTAGTCGCCTCTTTCGACATGCCTGGCAGGTCACAGTGTCACTATTCTTTACTTCCCTCATAATGAGGCCCCGGTAAAACACAGGAAATTATCTATATTACTGCCCAGATATATGTAAGATTGTACGTCTAGTAGAGGTATTTCTCCTAATTTTATTTGGTCATTAATTTTATTAAATTATTCTCCTTTTATTTTCAGGGCCAACAACCCGGTGAGAAGGTAACTTTCGGGCACCATGCTAGAAATGAGGGCACGAAAAATGTGTACGAGAACAGAGCTTACGAAGGAGGCAACGAAGAGCGGTTGTGAGTGACAAACAGAGACAACAAGCCATGACTTCTGTCGATGATTTTTGAAATAATTTGTTGTATTATATTTATAATTTTTTTAGCCGGTTGTTATAATGTTGCCTGGTTAGTAGTTTGTATTTAAAAGTAACCGGGCTGATTTATTGTAAACACCCAGTGTTGAAATTGTCCAATGCAGTAGTCTAAACATAGAACTAGGAGAAATGAAATAAAAAATGAGAAAAAACAAATTTGTATGGTTTTAAGCTTTAGCAGTTTAATGGAAGTGAAATATCTGGGAACAATGTTAACCTCAGATGGTAGATGTACAACAGAGGTGAGATGGTAGATGTACAACAGAGGTGAGATGGTAGATGTACAACATAGGTGAGATGGTAGATGTACAACAGAGGTGAGATGGTAGATGTACAACAGGGGTGAGATGGTAGATGTACAACAGAGGTGAGATGGCAAATTTACAACAGAGGTGAGATGGCATATGTACAACAGAGGTGAGATGGTAGATGTACAACAGGGGTGAGATGGTAGATGTATAACAGAGGTGAGATGGTAGATGTACAACAGGGGTGAGATGGTAGATGTACAACAGGGGTGAGATGGTAGATGTACAACAGAGGTGAGATGGTAGATGTACAACAGAGGTGAGATGGTAGATGTACAACAGAGGTGAGATGCAGAATGGCTCAGGCAAAGAGAAATTTCCAAAAAATGAGGAAGAAACTGTGTAATCCATTTTTGACAATAGAAACAAGAAAAATAGTTCTTAAATGTTATGTAGAGCCAGTCTTAACATATGGGTGTGAATCATGGACAATAGGACAACAGACAAGAAAATTACCAGAGGCTGTAGAAATGTGGTTTTACAGAAGAATGTTGAGAATACCATGGACAGCTAAGAAGAGTAATGAAAACGTTCTGATAGAGGCCAAAGCAAAAAGAGAGCTAATTTCCAATATTAGGAAGAAGCAATCATTATTTTGTGTCCATGAAATGAGAAGGGAACAGCTGGAATATTGTATATATTGTAACAACTGGGAAAATTGAGGGACGAAGAGATAGAGGGAAGCAAAGAGAAAAGATACCAGACAGGTTAAGAGAATGGCTTGGCAGAAGGTCAACAAAAGTGATGATAAATAACTGTCGAGATCGAAAGTTGTGGAGAGACATGATCACCTGTGCCAGCAGGCCCGGTACTTGATGATGATGATGAGAATGTACTTGGCTTAGGACGTGTTCATTCATAAATTCTGCAAAATTTCCAGGAATTGAACTAAATTGCTACTTTGGAATAAAAAAACGAACAGCTCTGATTTTATTAGCAGTCTCCCATTAACAAATGGTGTAAATTGAAAAAAAAAAGAAGTTTCAGGGCTCCTGTAGTCGGGAATGTAAGAATGTAAGGAAATAATGGAGTCAGAGACAGTGTAGGGAGAATTGAAACAACCATTGCATGTGTATTTTGAGAAAAATAAAAATTTTAAACTCCAATCTTAAGTCAGTCCTATTATATGGCTGTGAAACATGGAGAACAACAAAACTGACAATCACGAAGATACAGACTTTCATTAATGGATGCTTACGCTGAATAAAAGGATGGAAATGGCAGGACAAAATCACTAACATAGAATTATGGAAATGTACCAGTCAAATACCAGTGGATAAGGAGATACAGCGAAGACGATGGCACTGGATAGGACACACACACTGCGGAAGCCAACTGAGAGTATTACACAACAGGCCCTTTTTTGGAATCCCCAGGGGATAAGACAAAGAGAAAGACCAAGAAATTCTTGGAGAAGACAGATAGAAGCAGAGATGAAGATGATGGGGGAGACATGGAATGATTTTAAAAGAATGGCAAGAAATAGAACGACTTGGAAAGTGTTTGTTGAAGACCTATGCTCCACAGGGAGCTGAAAGTGTTTGTTGAAGACCTATGCTCCACATGGAGCTGAAAGTGTTTGTTGAAGACCTATGCTCCACAGGAAGTTGAAAGGTAGAAGAAGAAGAAGAGGAGACAAAGTAGGGAGAATTGAAAGAACCATTGTATGTGTGGGGAAAGTGACATCTACGAAAAAAGTAGTTAACTGTTGCGAATAGACTTAACACTTCCCTTAAGTCTAGTCACTCCTCCATGCTTGTCACTATTCCCCATAGTCACGAGACTTTCCCATCTCTACTCACCCAAACAACAGTTCACTACTTTTCCCTTGAATTTTTTTTTAAATTTCCGCCAGCTTTTTACCACTGATGAACTCCCTAGAGACTAGGAACCGAATTTTGCCTGTTAATCACTTTAACCCCGGCAGCCGTGTACACAGGGTCCCTCGCCACACAGGCAGATAACTCCATCTTCGGTGGTACTCATATTTTTCCTGTCCATGAGTAATTAACATTTCAAGCCAGGTCTCGCTGCTGAGACCAGGGGTGGTCGCCACAGAGAGAAATCATAAATAAAAATCCAAACTGGTGCAGCCGGAATTGGAACCAATAACATCTATGTCCCGAGGTCAGCATCCTACCTCGAGACCAACCAGTCCCCTTTTTCCCATGTATCTCATTTTCCTCACACATACGATGGTTCTCTCAATTCTCCTTACACTGTCCCTAGCTCCATTATTTCCTTACATCCTTACATTCTTACATTCTTACATTCTTACATCCTTACATTCCCGGCTACATTCCTTTTTGGTAGTTGGCTTTAAATGTAAGAATCGAATGAAACAAAACAAATAATTGAGTTTATATTTTATATTAAAATCTTGGGGGAGTGGTTGGTCTTCAGGCAAGATGCCAGTTTCGAGACTGCGGCAACCACCCCTGGTCTCAGTAGCGAGACCCGACTTGAAACGATAATTACTCATCAACGGAAAGAAAATATGAGTAACTCTGAAGACAGAGTTATCTGCCTGTGCGGTGAGGGACCCCTGTGCACATGGCTGCCAGGAACAAATGGATCTTCTTTCATCTTCTTCTTTTCTCTTTCTCACTGATACCAAAAAGGTGTCTTGGTTATATCATTTGTCGTTCTTGAGCTGCTCGAACTGTCTGAATTAGTGATTTTCCTTTGTTGTTACATGTCTCTATCACTGCATCTATCCATCTTCTTCTGGGTCTTCCTCTTGGTCTTTTTCCACGCATTCTCGAGAAGAATGCCCTTGATGGTGATTGGTGAGGATTCATTCTGACCAGGTGGCCAAACCATTTAAGTTGTTGTTCTGTATATTCTTGGCAGGGTTTTATTCCTACCATTTTTCTTATGGTTTCATTTGGTATTTTATCTTATCTTGTGTTGTTTGTTATTTTTCTCAGACAAATGGATTACCACGCAAAATTCAGTTCTTAGTCTCTAGGGACTTTGTTAGTCATGAAAGCTGCCGAATGCTTAAGAAAGAAAATATTTATTGAACTCCTTCCGTACGGTTCGACAATTTTCAGTCACACACGTTGCGCCGCACAGTGTGTCACTCTCAATTTTATTTGTATAAATTGCCATCAAACTATATTATTTTTACATGTCTTGTATCATCTTGGTATTGGTGAAATCGAATTCCTTATTTAATTATCTAAAATTTCATATAAAATATGTTATATGTTAGATAAATATAAACATGTAGATTAATATTTAAAAACATGACAAATTTTGTCTTTGAAATCTCTGCCGCTGAATTGATTGAAACCTTATGTATTGAAAGAGTTAATTATGCTTCAAAAGTATACTCAAATTTGCGATTACATTTTATGTAGTGATATATATGTTAATTTGAATGTCTTAAAGTGTTTAGCGGTTTATCTTCCTTGAGTAAGCTTTGTACATGAAGGATGTACACGAAGGATGTACACACAGAAAGAATTTAGTTCACCCTTTATTTACTTGGGAGCCGCGATAGCTCAATGGTTAGTGAACTGGACTACCACGGACAAGGGGTATGGTTCGATCCCAACCGACGGCTTCCGGGTTCACCCAGCCTTAAATGGGTGCCGGATTTTTTTCTGGGAAAGTAAAGCAGCACAGGCGTAATACTGACCATATTACCCCTAAAAAATCATATGCTGAAGGTCTGTAAAATATAGGGTCACTAACACCATATTTCCCTATACGCCACTTGGTGTGACTTTACCTTTTTACTGTATTTACTTCTAAATAGAAAACGATGTACATGCAACGTATTTGGTCACAGAGATTTCTTTTTGTTTTCCAGGAGTGATAGATGAGTGTATTGTAAGGTAAAGGTAATGTACGAGACTTGAATCGGCGTCTTAGCATGTGAGTTTTCACCCATATGTGCTCGGTCGCCTATCCAGAAGTGTTTAGAGACAAGTGTGTTGTTTAGCGAGCCAGTCAGTGGCATTGATTTTAACTCACATGCTGTGGGGCTGTGTGGGCCCTTACCACAGTGAGGGGAAGAAAGTATAGAGCCACAGTCATCTGTCAGGTCTATGGGCCTACCAGGGCTGTGACCACGGTGAGGGGAAGAAAGTATAGGGCCACTGTCATCTGTCAGGTCTATGGGGCTACCTGGGCTGTGACCATGGTGAGGGGAAGAAAGTATAGAGCCATAGTCATCTGTCAGGTCTATGGGGCTACCTGGGCTGTGACCATGGTGAGGGGAAGAAAGTATAGAGCCACAGTCATCTGTCAGGTCTATGGGGCTACCTGGGCTGTGACCACAGTGAGGGGAAGAAAGAATAGAGCCACAGTCATCTGTCAGGTCTATGGGGCTACCAGGGCTGTGACCATGGTGAGGGGAAGAAAGAATAGAGCCACAGTCATCTGTCAGGTCTATGGGGCTACCAGGGCTGTGACCACGGTGAGGGGAAGAAAGTATAGAGCCAAAGTCATCTGTCAGGTCTATGGGGCTACCAGGGCTGTGACCACGGTGAGGGGAAGAAAGTATAGAGCCACTGTCATCTGTCAGGTCTATGGGGCTACCAGGGCTGTGACCACAGTGAGGGGAAGAAAGTATAGAGCCACTGTCATCTGTCAGGTCTATGGGGCTACCAGGGCTGTGACCACGGTGAGGGGAAGAAAGTATAGAGCCACTGTCATCTGTCAGGTCTATGGGGCTACCAGGGCTGTGACCACGGTGAGGGGAAGAAAGTATAGAGCCACTGTCATCTGTCAGGTCTATGGGGCTACCAGGGCTGTGACCACAGTGAGGGGAAGAAAGTATAGAGCCACTGTCATCTGTCAGGTCTATGGGGCTACCAGGGCTGTGACCACAGTGAGGGGAAGAAAGTATAGAGCCACTGTCATCTGTCAGGTCTATGGGGCTACCAGGGCTGTGACCACAGTGAGGGGAAGAAAGTATAGAGCCACTGTCATCTGTCAGGTCTATGGGGCTACCAGGGCTGTGACCACGGTGAGGGGAAGAAAGTATAGAGCCACTGTCATCTGTCAGGTCTATGGGGCTACCAGGGCTGTGACCACGGTGAGGGGAAGAAAGTATAGAGCCACTGTCATCTGTCAGGTCTATGGGGCTACCAGGGCTGTGACCACAGTGAGGGGAAGAAAGTATAGGGCCACAGTCATCTGTCAGGTCTATGGGGCTACCAGGGCTGTGACCACAGTGAGGGGAAGAAAGTATAGGGCTACTGTCATCTGTTAGGTCTATGGGGCTACCTGGGCTGTGACCACAGTGAGGGGAAGAAAGTATAGAGCCACAGTCATCTGTCAGGTCTATGGGGCTACCAGGGCTGTGACCACAGTGAGGGAAGAAGTATAGAGCTACTGTCATCTGTCAGGTCTATGGGGCTACCAGGGCTGTGACCACAGTGAGGGGAAGAAAGTATAGGGCCACAGTCATCTGTCAGGTCTATGGGGCTACCAGGGCTGTGACCATGGTGAGGGGAAGAAGTATAGAGCTACTATCATCTGTCAGGTCTATGGGGCTACCAGGGCTGTGACCACGGTGAGGGGAAGAAAGTATAGAGCTACTGTCATCTGTCAGGTCTATGGGACTACCTGGGCTGTGACCACGGTGAGGGGAAGAAGTATAGAGCTACTATCATCTGTCAGGTCTATGGGGCTACCAGGGCTGTGACCACAGTGAGGGGAAGAAAGTATAGGGCCACAGTCATCTGTCAGGTCTATGGGGCTACCAGGGCTGTGACCACAGTGAGGGGAAGAAAGTATAGGGCCACAGTCATCTGTCAGGTCTATGGGGCTACCTGGGCTGTGACCACAGTGAGGGGAAGAAAGTATAGAGCTTCTGTCATCTGTCAGGTCTATGGGCCTGTATCCATTACTTCTGTGACATGTAACCATGATAGAAACCTATCCATTATGTCTTTGACATGTAAGCATAATATGACCTTATCCGTTATATCTTTGACATGTCACCATGACATGAATTTATCAAATTATGTGTGTGACATGTTTTTTAATAAGAATTTATCCACTTTATGTGTTTCTATATTTATCTGATGAATTTATCCTGCATTTTTGTTGTATGTTTATCCAATAATTACCGTATACAAACAGTTTAAACAGTTATATTTTAATAAAGATTTATCCATTGTTTCAATTTGCTTAACCGATATGAATTTATCCATACAGTTTTAACATTAACCACTGTTTAAATATGTCCAGCTGAATTTATCCATATGAATTTATTAACACATGAAAAATATTTAAATAAGCTCAACTGACATGAATTTATCCGTTCTTAACTTGGCAATATGTCATCTCAACACCACATACAAGGTGATCAATATAATTATGACCCATATTTTTGTTATAATTTTTTGCCTTATTTCGTGAGTCAGGTACAAATTTATAACTTCAACATTCCAGTGCATGCCTTTAAAATCATGTATATATTCTATTTAATACATGTTCTTTTAATACAATATACCCACCCTTTTCCCCCCTCCTCCCACATCTCATTATTCTTATGTACAATGCATTAAAGGTATGGAAAGTAATTGGATTCCTTGATTAGAAGTTTAAGAGATGCAGAATGGCTCAGGCAAAAGCAGCTTTCCAAAAAATGAGGAAGATACTATGCAATCCATTTTTGACAATAGAAATAAGTAAGGGAGTTCTTAAATGTTATGTAGAACCAGTTTTAATATATGGATGTGAATCATGGACAATAGGACAACAGAGGTGTGATGCAGAATGGCTCAGGCAAAAGCAGCTTTCCAAAAAATGAGGAAGATACTATGCAATCCATTTTGACAATAGAAATAAGTAAGGGAGTTCTTAAATGTTATGTAGAACCAGTTTTAATATATGGATGTGAATCATGGACAATAGGACAACAGAGGTGTGATGCAGAATGGCTCAGGCAAAAGCAGCTTTCCAAAAAATGAGGAAGATACTATGCAATCCATTTTTGACAATAGAAATAAGTAAGGGAGTTCTTAAATGTTATGTAGAACCAGTTTTAATATATGGATGTGAATCATGGACAATAGGACAACAGAGGTGTGATGCAGAATGGCTCAGGCAAAAGCAGCTTTCCAAAAAATGAGGAAGATACTATGCAATCCATTTTTGACAATAGAAATAAGTAAGGGAGTTCTTAAATGTTATGTAGAACCAGTTTTAATATATGGATGTGAATCATGGACAATAGGACAACAGAGGTGTGATGCAGAATGGCTCAGGCAAAAGCAGATTTCCAAAAAATGAGGAAGATACTGTGCAATCCATTTTTGACAATAGAAAGCAATAGAAATAAGAAAAGGAGTTCTTAAATGTTATGTAGAACCAGTTTTAACATATGGATGTGAATCATGGACAATAGGACAACAGATAAGAAAATCACTGGTGGTTGTAAAAATGTGGTTTTACAGAGGAATGTTGAGAATACCATGGACAGCTAAGAAGAGTAATGAAAATGTTCACCAAAAACCACCAAAGTATCCCCGTCACGCCAAGTGGCGTATAGGGAATATGGTGTTAGAGACCATAAATTTTACAGACCTTCGGCACATGATTTTTGGGGTAATGTGGTGTATTACGCCCACGCCGCTTTACTATCCCAGAAAAATCCGGTACCCTTTAAGGCTGGGTGAACCCGAAAGCCGTCGGTTGGGATCGAACCCTACTCCTTGTCCTTTGTAGTCCAGTTCACTAACCACTGAGCTATCACGGTTCCCAATGTAAACGTTCTGAAAGAGGTCAAAGCAAAAAGAGAGCCAAGTTCCAATATTAGGAAGAAACAATCATCATTTTTTGGCCATGTAATGAGAAGAGAACAACTGGAATATATTGTAACAACTGGGAAAATTGAGGGACGAAGAGATAGAGGGAAGCAAAGAGAAAAGATACCAGACAGCTTAAGAGAATGGCTTGGCAGAAGGTCAACAACAGAAATGATAAATAACTGTCGAGATCGAAAGTTGTGGAGAGACATGATCTCCTACGCCAGCAGGCCTGGTACTTGATGATGACTGTTATTTGGTTATTGCCAACCGCATTAATTCTCATAATTTTGGTCGTATCTCTTACATTCTCAACTAGTCTAACAGAAGTATCCTGCTAGCGTTGGTGCTTACTTTGTACATAGAAATCGAGTAGAAGTGTTTCCTACTTTTTATTATTTAAAACCTGTGTTTCAAAACCCACAAGTGGATATCAAAATAGAATGAATAGACCTGGAGACAGTTCAGAACTACAACTACCTTGGACATACTATAACCTGTGATGGAAAATGTACAACTGAAATAAATAAAAGAATAGGAATGGCAAAAAGTAATTTTAATGTCATGAAGAACATACTAACATCAAAACAAATAACACCAGGGCTAAAACTAAGAATAGCAAAATGTTATATCTTCTCAATATTCCTATATGGTGCAGAAACATGGACATTAGACAAGAAAACAGAACAGAGAATTGAAGCCTTTGAAATGTGGATATATAGAAGAATAGGTAGAATTGGATGGAAGAAAAAGAAAACAAACGATGTCTTAAAACAACTAAAAAAGAAAAGAGAACTCCTACACAATTCAAACAAGACAAATGCGATTTTTGGGGCATGTTAAAAGACAGCCTACTAAAAGTAATATTGAAAGGGAAAATACAAGGTAAAAGAGGCAGAATAAGACCAAGACTAACATGGACGAGTAACATCAAAAGATGGACAAGTCAGCCTATGACAACCTGCACCATTAAAGCAAGAGACAGAGACAGACCTAGACTAACATGGACGAGTAACATCAAAAGATGGACAAGTCAGCCTATGACAACCTGCACTATCAAAGCAAGAGACAGAGGCAGACCAAGACTAACATGGACGAGTAACATCAAAAGATGGACAAGTCAGCCAATGACAACCTGCACTATCAAAGCAAGAGACAGAGGCAGACCAAGACTAACATGGACGAGTAACATCAAAAGATGGACAAATCAGCCTATGACAACCTGTACCATCAAAGCAAGAGACAGAGCAGAATGGCGCTCCATGGTAGCCAACCTTCGTTGCGGAGATGACACTCGATGATGATGATGATGGAAACCCGTGTATATAGAACCATTATTATATTTCATGCCCTATATCGCCCCCCCCCCCCTCCCCAATTATACACCAGCAATGGTAATATGTGTCGTACAGATAGTTTAACATTATTATAACAACTCAGCGTTTGTTAATACTTCAACATCTGTCGTTGTTATGCAAGATGTCAGGTACATATTTACAACTGGTTTACCTTAACATAAGGGACCTGGAATATACAGACTGTGAACTCATTTACAATAAAATGTGTATGCATATCTATCTATCCATCCATTCATCCATCCATCCATCCATCCATCCATCCATCCATCCATCCATCCATCCATCCATCTATTAACCTTTCGAGCCGTAGCCGGCCCATAGGGCATAGACCCAGATACTCTTTCTCTTATCTAAATTTTCTATCTAGCAGTTTTCAATCCTTGCAAAGATATTTTATCAAATCTCGCCATTTGTCTCTGTTCTGTGCAAGCAACTCTATCTCATTGAGGGAGCCGATTCCTACTGCTCTTGCCTCTCTGATCAATGTTCTTCCTCTTGATTTATTTTTCTCCGGCTTGGTATAGAACCGTTGATCAGAGGTTTAACAAGCCACTATCATAAACATGCTTTTGTTAATGAATGTTATGTATAAACTCTTTCTTAAGGTCTCAGTCTGAACAGTAAGAAAACAGAAGTAATGGTTATATCGAAGAAACAGTCATCACCATCATGCAGCATAAAAATAAACGAGACAAATCTGAAACAAATGCAACGCGTCAAATACTTGGGCACAATAATAACATCAGATGGGAGATGCACCACAGAAATAAAAAGCAGAATAGCTCAGGCCAAAATAGCATTTCAGAAAATGGGAAAAATATCTTATACAACAAATCTATGTCAATAGAAATGAGAAAGAGAGTTCATCGGTGCTATATAGAACCAATTCTGACCTGTGGAAGCGAATCATGGACAACAGACAAACAAATGAAAAGACGATTAGAGGACACAGAGATGGGATTTCTCAGAAGAATATTAAAAGTTCCCTGGACAGATAAAAAGACCAATGAGGAAGTTCTCAAAGAAGTCAACACAAAAAGGGAGCTCTTAAAAAACATCAGAATGAAACAATCAACATTTTTTCGGGCACATCATGAGAAGAGGAAAATTGGAATACTTGGTTACAACTGGCAAAATAAAAGGATAGAGAGATCGCGGACGACAAAGAGAGAAAATACTGGATAGCTTGATGTCATGGCATGGAAAACAGTCAACAACAGAACTGATACGATGCACTGTGGATAGAAGATTGTGGAATGAGATGAACACCTATGCCAACCGGTATGGCACATGATGATGATGACTCTTTCTTATATTAAGCGTTTGCTTGTGGGTATATTTTCTGAACATAAACTATAGAAATGTCATAATAAGGATGAATTCCAAACGTATCTATATTTTTTGTGCATTAAATGATTATCTATATATGTAATATATATTTTTTATATACGTTCAGTGTTTGTATGTCAGCGATGCGGAGTTGGAGAAGAAGTATGTGATTGAGAAAGCTTGACATGAAAGGTTGATGCGAAGGTTGATGCAGCGAACGGTATGATCGCTTTGTCAAATCACATTCAGGACTCGTGACACTTCTGTTGTAATTTGTATTCAAGTTATTCCTTCTGGTTTGTATTTTCGTTAGTGGAGACAGCAGCAGTCCGGTCGCATTCACCTGAGCACAAAATTTTAATAGTTTTGGCGCCCGCGTGCTGAGATAGTGCTGCATGTGACTGGCCGTGAAGCGTAGAGGAATGGTACCAGGTCTCGTAAATACCCGGAGCCCGGGATATAGGATCTGTGTTCGACTGCAAATTTGCTGCAGCTGGATTACAGTTGAACTGAATGGTTCACCGATGTGAGGCCTTACTTCATTTGTTGGGACAATAATTATTGAGACAAGCCTACTAATCATGAAATCTACACAGGAATTGGCATGGGTGCACGGAAATTATGCTGCCCGTGACGGCAAGAGAAGTGTCCATTTTGAGCTGCGCACCATTTGTACAGTTTGGACAGGTTCGGAATGCAATGATGATGACCCGCTAATAACTCAATAACTCAATAACCATTTGTACAGTTTAATGTGGCACATTCATTAGAGAGGGGACTCGGTAGCCTAGTTGGGAAGACCACCCGACTATACTACCGATGTTCGGACAACCTGTGTTCGATTCCCGCTGGGAGAAATTGTACTTTGTACTCGTGGTTGGAAAAAAAAATACCAGCTGTTGGCAGGAATGGGTACTAGGGTATTACCCTTGTTGCAGGAGCTACTGAGTTAAGTGCTCTGTGCACACCGTGAGTTGCGTGTTTCATCCGTTTTGATCATGTTCCGATATTCCATTTGTTTACGATGAATGCTGATATCGTATGACAGGGAACAGTTGGCCGTGTTCACTTTCAATGCGGTTTTGTCTTATGTCTTTTGGCGTGTGCTGAGACTGCTATGATGGGGACTACAGCTACCTTTCTTTATTTGGGAGATGAGATAGTAATTCGGATGATTCCACTGGTTTGGGCGGTTGAGCAATTATGGATTTTAATTTGTTTGCAGTGATACCGGGGCCTTCCATTAACCAAATAACCTGGGACGGTGAGGAATGTCGCCTCGCATCGTGAGTTTCGATGCTTGAAGCGACACTATCCAGAAATCTTCGAACATTTCTTGATAGACGGCCGAGCACATATGGGTGGAAACTCGCATGCTAAGACGCCGTTTCAAGTCTCGTACTTCACCTTTTACCTGTACATTCATAAGAACAGTTTTTATGAACAGCACAATTTTACAGAACACAACACACTCAATAGAAATGTATGGACAATCGGGCTGAACACATTGTTAGACGCTGTAACGGAGTCTGAGCAGATATGTGAATGCCAAACTTGCAGTGAAGCCATTCCGTTCAAAAGCCCAAAGTCTATACCTTGAGAGATAGAGTCAGTAACGAATAGATACGACAAAACTAGGAACAGAACCAGCTATTGAATACATCAAGTGACAACAGATCAAGGGGTTCAGGGATGTGATAAGACATCAAGAACTAAATCTAATACAACAAGTTACCAACAAACGATAGGAGAACACCAGACCAAGAGGCCAACCAAGAAAAAGGTGCATAAACGGAATACTAGAAACACAGAGGTAGAACAGTAGAAGAGGGCAGTAGAAGAGCAAGATACTGCGGACCATATCTCCCCTCGACGTCAAAAGGCAAATGAGGAAGGAAAGAAAGAACAAAAGAAAGAAAGAAAGAAATACAGAAAGAAAGAAAGAAAGAAAGAAGAAGAAAATTTATCAAGCTGTACAATTGGAGTTTGGAAGTAGAATTTCTTTTTTTGGAATCCCCAGGGAAAAAGACAAAGAGAAAGACCAATAAATTCTTGGAGAAGATAGAAGCAGAGATGAAGATGATGGGGAAGACATGGGATGATCTTAAAAGAATGGCAAGAAACAGAACGACTTGGAAAGTGTTTGTTGAAGACCTATGCTCCAGAGAGAGCTGAAAGTGTTTGTTGAAGACCTATGCTCCACAGAGAGTTGAAAGTGTTTGTTGAAGACCTATGCTCCACAGAGAGCTGAAAGTGTTTGTTGAAGACCTATGCTCCACAGAGAGCTGAAAGTGTTTGTTGAAGACCTATGCTCCACAGAGAGCTGAAAGTGTTTGTTGAAGACTTATGCTCCACTAGGAGCTGAAAGTGTTTGTTGAAAACCTATGCCCCACAGGGAGCTGAAAGTGTTAACATTTGTGATACTATCTAAGTAAGAGATGCCAAAAACCATACGATAACATTTGTGATACTATCTAAGTAAGAGATGCCAAAAACCATACGATAACATTTGTGATACTATCTAAGTAAGAGATGCCAAAAACCATACGATAACATTTGTGATACTATTTAAGTAAGAGATGCCTTAAATCTCTACGTAGGGCATAAGTATTTATTGCTAAATAGTCGTTCTAGACATTTAGGGCAACCTAAACATTTTGCTAACAAGGTAATGCCCTGTCAATTAAAGCGACGCCCTTGCACAAACATTTGCTTCCTTTCAAAACGACTCACAAACAAATCAAGACAAGACAAGAATGCGTTTGATTAATAACTTGCCCTATATTTTTAAAAATGATTATCTCATAGATAAGAAATGAAATGGGGGTTGTGTGTCCGACTGCCATTTGCCAGATCAAAGGTCAGAGGTGATCTCACTTGCTTGAGGCCAACTGAAAGTATTAATTAAATTAATAATATTAATCATTCAGAAAAATCATTCAACAAACACACATGCATTACAAATGATTGTCATAATCATATTTAAATTCCCAAATATTTAAATTCATTGAATTGAAAAAAAAAACATGAATTTTAATATATATTTGGGAACTTTGTTAACCTCAGACGGGAGATGTACAAAAGAGGTGAGATGCAGAATGGCTCAGGCAAAAGCAGCTTTCAAAAAATGAGGAAGATACTATGCAATCCATTTTTGACAATAGAAACAAGAAAAAGAGGTCTTAAATGTTATGTAGGGCCAGTCATAACATATGGATGTGAATCATGGACAATAGGACAACAGACAAGAAAATCACTGGAGTCTGTGTAGAAATGTGGTTTTACAGAAGAATGTTGAGAATACCATGGACAGCTAAGAAGAGTAATGAAAACGTTCTGAAATAGGTCAAAGCAAAAAGAGAGCTAATTTCCAATATTAGGAAGAAACAATCATCATTTTTGGGGTTAAGGCAAAGAAATGCAAATGAATGCATAAAAATGCATCATTTTTGGCCATGTAATGAGAAGAGAACAGCTGGAATATATTATAACAACTGGGAAAATTGAGGGATGAAAAGACAGAGGGAAGCAAAGAGAAAAGATACCAGACAGCTTAAGAGAATGGCTTGGCAGAAGGTCAACAACAGAAATGATAAATAACTGTCGAGATCCAAAGTTGTGGAGAGACATGATCACCTACGCCAGCAGGCCCGGTACTTGATGATGATGATGATGTCATAATAATATGAATCCGTTGTAATCACAGAAATACATCTAAATAACAATCTTACAGATTGCGCAACATTTCGTTGTAACTACAATCTTACAGATTGCGCAACATGTCATTGTAACTACAATCTTACAGATGGCATGACAAGTGCAACAAGGTATCCGGAAAAGAGCAAAGGAAGGGTCAGTCGAGCAACAGATTATACAGAGGAAATGGAGATGGAGTGGACACACATTAAAAAAAACCTGATGCCAGCATAGCACCATGTGCTGTCATGGAACCCACAGGGGAGAAGAGAGCTAGAAAGAACCAGGAATACATGGAGAAAGGAAGACATGGAAACAATCAAGAACATTGGTCCAGGCCGGAGAGAAAATGTCCAAGAATAAGGATGGATGGATCAAGTACTTCTCTGTGGTCTAGACTGGAGAGAAGTAGAGAAAATGTCCAAGAATAAGGATGGATGGATCAAGTACTTCTCTGTGGTCTAGACTGGAGAGAAGTAGAGAAAATGTCCAGGAATAGGGATGGATGGAGAGATCTTGTCTGTGGTCTAGACTGGAGAAAAGTAGAGAAAATGTCCAAGAATAGGGATGGATGGAGAGACCTTGTCTGTGGTCTAGATTGGAGAGAAGTAGAGAAAATGTCCAAGAATAGGGATGGATGGAGAGATCTTGTCTGTGGCCTAGACTGGAGAGAAGTAGAGAAAATATCCAAGTAAAAGGATGAATGGAGAGACCTTGTCTGTGGCCTAGACTGGAGAGAAGTAGAGAAAATGTCCAAAAATAGGGATGGATGGAGAGACCTTGTCTGTGGTCTAGACTGAAGAGAAGTAGAGAAAATGTCCAAAAATAGGGATGGATGGAGAGACCTTGTCTGTGGTCTAGACTGGAGAGAAGTAGAGAAAATATCCAAGAATAGGGATGGATGGAGAGACCATATCTGTGGCCTAGACTGGAGAGAAGTAGAGAAAATGTCCAAGAATAGGGATGGATGGAGAGACCATATCTGTGGTCTAGATTGGAGAGAAGTAGAGAAAATGTCCAAGAATAGGGATGGATGGAGAGATCTTGTCTGTGGCCTAGACTGGAGAGAAGTAGAGAAAATATCCAAGTAAAAGGATGAATGGAGAGACCTTGTCTGTGGCCTAGACTGGAGAGAAGTAGAGAAAATGTCCAAAATAGGGATGGATGGAGAGACCTTGTCTGTGGTCTAGACTGAAGAGAAGTAGAGAAAATGTCCAAAAATAGGGATGGATGGAGAGACCTTGTCTGTGGTCTAGACTGGAGAGAAGTAGAGAAAATATCCAAGAATAGGGATGGATGGAGAGACCATATCTGTGGCCTAGACTGGAGAGAAGTAGAGAAAATGTCCAAGAATAGGGATGGATGGAGAGACCATATCTGTGGTCTAGATTGGAGAGAAGTAGAGAAAATGTCAAAGAATAGGGATGGATGGAGAGATCTTGTCTGTGGCCTAGACTGGAGAGAAGTAGAGAAAATATCCAAGTAAAAGGATGAATGGAGAGACCTTGTCTGTGGCCTAGACTGGAGAGAAGTAGAGAAAATGTCCAAAAATAGGGATGGATGGAGAGACCTTGTCTGTGGTCTAGACTGAAGAGAAGTAGAGAAAATGTCCAAAAATAGGGATGGATCGAGAGACCTTGTCTGTGGCCTAGACTGGAGAGAAGTAGAGAAAGTGTCCAAGAATAGGGATGGATGGAGAGACCTTGTCTGTGGCCTAGACTGGAGAGAAGTAGAGAAAATATCCAAGAATAGGGATGGATGGAGAGACCATATCTGTGGCCTAGACTGGAGAGAAGTAGAGAAAATGTCCAAGAATAGGGATGGATGGAGAGACCATATCTGTGGCCTAGACTGGAGAGAAGTAGAGAAAATGTTCACAAATAGGGGTGCAGAGACATTGTCTGCGACCTATGCTGCAAGAAAAAGTAGTCTAAAGAACTGTAAATGATTTTAATGATTGATTGATTGATTGATTGATTGATATAATCCTAAGATTACGAATCATTTACTAGTGAAAATGGAAAAATAAATATAAAAAATAGACATCCGATGCAACAAGGGAAACAAATATAAAGACAGCTAGACCCTACACGTCAATACAAGGCAGCCACGACTATCACAAAGTGACGTCCTGTACAGAGTATACTCATGCATACCTTGTTAATTACATCCCCTTTCTCGTAAAAATGATTTCTAACGAGAGTGGTTCAAATTCGTGACATTTAAATAAAATAAACATAAAATATTATAGAGCAGATAGACTAGCAGTAAGTCAAGACAAACTACAACGTTCCCGCAAATACCTTCATCAGGTATAAGAAACAGACTATAAACATTCCACACACAATTTCGAGTTGGAATACACAACTACATAGATCTAAAAAATGGTGGAAAAGATGGTGGCATGGATTTACGTAGAGTTTAGTTAAAAGATTAATGAACAATAAAGTAGGTAGGATTTAATAAGACCAAAGGAAGCAAACAATGAAAAATTGAAAAAAAAAAAGGAAAAAAAAACGGAAAGGTGTCCCATAGAGTACGAAGAAAACAGGAAGAAGAGTAAATGAAAGAGAGGATAGGGGTGGAAAGGTGGAAGAAAGGAAGGATAAGTAATAAAGATAATTCAGGGAGGAATAGGGATAGAACACAGGAAAGACATGGAGAAGAGACCAGAGATTAAAGAAAATAGTGGAAAGAGTTTAACCCTGATGGTAGGAGAATACCAAGGCGGGATATGAGTTGGTTCCCAAAAGTGAAACAGTTATGGGTATCTGTACAGTTTGTTTGTTGTACCCGATGAAGGCTCTTGTCGAAACGCTGTAGTTTGTCTTATCTTTCTCTTAGTCTAGCTGCTCAATACAATGTTATGTTTGTTTTCTTTGTTTTATGCAGCTACACATGCGGCATTCGACAGAGTTAAGAAGAGTACACGTGTGGGAGATAGTAGCAACATACGGAGTAAGCCAACATCTAACCAACCTAATTAAAAGTCTCTACATCAACAGCAGCTGCACAGTCAGAACAGCAGCAGGCTAAACAGACCACTTTGAAGTAAGATCAAGTGTAAGACAGGGGTGTGTACTATCCCATCTACAGTTTATTACATACATGGACTATACTTGCAAGTTAGCCAACCCATCAGAGACAGTGGAGATCAACGAGCTTCTATTTGCAGATGATCAGGCACTAATACATGGGAAATAGAAGACCTACAAGAACACTTAAATAAACTCAACAGCTCGAAAATACAACATGAAAATCAACATCAACAAAGCAAAAGTCATGAATGTCGCCAAAAATAAACAGAACATCAACATAACTATAGACGGCAGGAAACTAAAACAAGTAGAGGAATTTAAATGTCTAGGAAGTCTAGTGACAAATTAAATTCACAAACAGCAAATAAAGAATCAAGATACAACACAAACCTTGTCAAATCATCTGACAGTTATCACCACTATTGTCCAACAAGGAAATAACTCTAGAGGCAAAACGGGCACTATACAATACAATCTTCATCCCAACGTTGTGCTACCAATGCCAGTCCTGGACCTTACATGCAAGAACAATAAGAAAAATAACCTCTACTGAGATGAAATGTGTCAGACGAATGACAGGAAACAGGCTGAGAGATAAGATAAGAAATGAAGAACTGAGAAAAAGCTAGGAATAGCCCCCGCCATAGAATATATAAAGAAACAACAGATAAAATGGTTTATTTACGTGACAAGGCAGAAATATCAAAACATAACACAACGAGCCTTCAACAAACGTTGTGAGAACACCAGACCCAAGGGTCGACCATGAAAAAGATGAATTGATGGAATATTAGAAACACTAGGAAACATAACAGCAGCAGAGGCGAACAGAAGAGCAAAAGATGGATTGATGGAATATTAGAAACACTAGGAAACATAACAGTAGGAGAGGCCAGCAGAAGAGCAAAAGACGGATTGATGGAATATTAGAAACACTAGGAAACATAACAGCAGGAGAGGACAACAGAAGAGTAAAAGATGGATTGATGGAATATTAGAAACACTAGGAAACATAACAGCAGGAGAGGTCAACAGAAGAGCAAAAGATGGATTGATGGAATATTAGAAACACTAGGAAACATAACAGCAGGAGAGGCAACAGAAGAGCAAAAGATGGATTGATGGAATATTAGAAACACTAGGAAACATAACAGCAGGAGAGGCCAACAGAAGAGCAAAAGATGGATTGATGGAATATTAGAAACACTAGGAAACATAACAGCAGGAGAGGCCAACAGAAGAGCAAAAGATGGATTGATGGAATATTAGAAACACTAGGAAACATAACAGCAGGAGAGGTCAACAGAAGAGTAAAAGATGGATTGATGGAATATTAGAAACACTAGGAAACATAACAGTAGGAGAGGTCAACAGAAGAGTAAAAGACCGCAAATTATATCTCCCATCGACGCTGAAAAGCAAATATGAAAGGAAAGAAAAAGAAGAAAAAGTAGAAGATATATGAAGCCTCAGTGAGCCGCTTTAGCTCAGTGGTTAGTAAACTGGACTACAAAGGACAAGAGGTCGGGTTCGATCCTGATCGATGGCTTTTGGGTTCACCCAGCCTTAAAATCTGGGAAAGTAAAGCGGCACGGGATAATACCGACCTCATTACCCCAAAATATCATGTGCTGAAGGTCTGTAAAGATTATGGTCACTAACACCATATTCCCAATACGCCACTTGGTGTGACGGGGCTCTTTTCTTCTTTTCTTTAAGCATGCGGCACCGCATAATATTTAATATTTGTTATATTTGATATCATAATTTTAATTATGAGATCAGAATTATGGGAATTAATGCAGTTGGCAATAACAAAATAAAAATAGGAGAAATACTTCTACTAGACGTACAATCTTACATATATCTGGGCAGTAATATAGATAAAGAGGGAGGAACAGAAAATGATACCAAAATAAAGATATCAAAAGCAAGAGGAGCTTTCATTGCACTGGGAAACATATGGAAGTTCAAAGAAATTAGGCTAAATACAAAAATAAAAATGTTCAACTCCAATGTTAAGTCAGTCCTATTATATGGCTGTGAAACATGGAGAACAACAAAATTGACAATCATGAAGTTACAGACTTTCATTAATGGATGCTTAGGCAGAATAAAATGGAAATGGCAGGACAAAATCACTAACTAAGAATTATGGAAATGTACCAGTCAAATACCAGTGGATAAAGAGATATAGCGAAGATAGAACACACACTGTGGAAGCCAACTGGGAGTATTACACAACAGGCTCTTTTTTGGAATCCCCATGGGAAAAGACAAAGAGGAAAACCAAGGAATTCTTGGAGAAGACAGATAGAAGCAGAGATGAAGATGATGGGGAAGACATGGAATGATCTTAAAAGAATGGCAAGAAACAGAACGACTTGGAAAGTGATTATGCTCCACAGGGAGCTGAAAGTGTTTGTTGAAGACCTATGCTCTACAGGGAGCTGAAAGTGTTTGTTGAAGACCTATGCTCCACAGGGAGCTGAAAGTGTTTGTTGAAGACCTATGCTCCACAGGGAGCTGAAAGTGTTTGTTGAAGACCTATGCTCCACAGGGAGCAGAAAAGTAGAGAAGAAGATATTTGATATCTTTAGTTATCTCCTCGTGAATTTTTGCCCAATGCGTGTTCTAACTTAACTAATAATTATATTAGTTGATATATTGATATATTGGTAGATCAGTGGAAACATGCCATGCGTAGTGGTAACCATGCTGGATTGTGTACCTGACTCGTTTGTCTCTTTCTTCAACTTTCCTTCCTCATTTGCGTTTCAGCGTCCGGGTCGTGGCGTAGTTTTGCGACCTTTAAGTTTTCTTTTTCCCTTCCTGTTGTAACAAAGGGAGGCTACTAACAATTGTAACATAAAATAAACGCCACGAAGGACATGGGGGACAGTACCAGCAACGTAGTCAAATTAAAATGGCAAAAGAAGTGTATCTTCACAAACACAATAAATCAAATATCTGAGTAGCGTTTTTACAGAGAATAGAAAGCTTAACAAAGGGAAAAGTAAAGGTACGAAATATAAGTAAAGTAAAGTACCCCCGTCACGCCTAGTGGCAAATAGGGAATATGGTGTTAGTGACCATATATTTTACAGACCTTCAGCACATGATGTTTGGGGTAATGTGGTCGGTATTACGCCCGTGCTGCTTTACTTTCCCAGAAAAAAATCCGGTACCCATTTAAGGCTGGGTGAACCCGGAAGCCGTCGATTGGGATCGAACCCTACCTCTTGTCCTTTGTAGTCAAGTTCACTTACCACTGAGCTATCGCTGGGAGGCATGATAGGTAGGAAGAAACACCGAAGAATGAAACAAAAAATGGAAAGGAGAACGTACGAAATTAAGAATTTATATGAGAGGGGAGTGACGGAAGGAGGGAGGGAGGAAGGAAGGACACAAGATGAATAAAGTAAAAGTGCTAGGTCGGACTACACGTTTATCTTATATCTTGTGATGTAGGAGTACCGTCCATGATGAGAAATTAACTGCGTCTGCGGGGTCAAAGGTCACAATGTTTGCAATATCAGATTTACTATGAAACAAAGGTCGTGTCAGTCGTTACAAAACTGGGAGTTTTCTCATTAATTTTAGGACCAAATGAACATATTGCAACTACATTTGAACAGGTAGACGGTTAAAGGTCAATGGCACCACGGTTGTGAGTTACGATGCTTGAGGTACCACTAGACAGGAGTCTTCGAAAACAACATGGTACACGGCTTAGCGCATATGCGTGCAAAGATGCCGACTCAAGTCTCGTATCTTTCATCATCATCATCATTGAATGTCATCTTCGCATCGAAGGTTGGCTACCATGGAGCGCCATTCCACTCTGTCTCTTGCTTTGATGGTGCAGGTTGTCATAGGCTGACTTGTCCATCTCCACATCGAAGGTTGGCTACCATGGAGCGCCATTCCACTCTATCTATTCCTTTGATGGTGCAGGTTATCATAGGTTGATTTGTCCATCTTTTGATGTTACTCGTCCATGTTAGTCTTGGTCTGTCTCTGCCTCTTTTACCTTGTATTTTCCCCTCCAAGATTACTTTCAGTAGGCTGTTGTGTCTTTTAGCATGGCCCAAAAATCTCATTTGTCTTGTTTGAATTGTGTTTAGTAGTTCTCTTTTCATTTTTAGTTGTTTAAGATTTCATCGTTTGTTTTCTTTTCCTTCCATCCAATTCTACCTATTCTTCTATAAATCCGGGAGCCGCGATAGCTCAGTGGTTAGTGAACTGGACTACAAAGGACAAGTGATAGGGTTCGATCCCAACCGATGACTTCCGAGTTCACCCAGCCTTAAATGGAGACCAGATTTTTTTTTCTGGGAAAGTAAAGTGGCACGGGCGTAATACCGACCCCATTACCCCAAAAATCATGTGCTGAAGGTCTGTAAAATATAGGGTCACTAACACCATATTCCCTATACGCCACTTGACGTGACGGGGGTACTTTATTTTACTTTACTTTACTACTATACCTCTCATCTTTCTTTCATTTTTTCTCTCTTTCAATTTGTCGTTCTTTCTTTCGTTTTTCTTTATTCATTCTTTATATCTTTTTCCTTTCTTTTATTCTTTCCTTATTTCTTTCTTCATGCCTGCCTTCTTCGTTTGTTTGCTGCTTTTTTCTTTCCTTCTTTCATACTTTCTTTTTTTCACTCCTCCCTTCTTTCCTACATACTTTCTTTCTTTCATACTTTCCTTCTGTCTTCATTCATCTCTTCTTTCCCTTGTTTCTTTCATACTTTCTTTCTTTCTGTCATACTTTCTTTCTTTCTTTATTCCTCGCTTCTTTCTTTCATTCTTTCTTCATTCCTCCGTTTTCACTATCCTTCTTTCTTTCTTTTTTCATTCCTCCAATCTTTTTTCCTTCCTTCTTTCTTTCCTTCTTTCATAAAAATAACAAACCAACAAAGGAAAAAAAAACCACAAACAGAAACTATAGCAACAAAACAACAGAAATTATCACCTTTCAACACGATACGCAACAGAGAGCAGAACACACTTGCTGTCATTAAATGTGGTCAAATTCTTCAGCTCGTCGACGCTATTTGCTTTCCCTCTCGGCATTTCCATCAACTTTATAGAGACATAGGAACAGTCATTAGAGCTGAGAACGTCTTCTTCTGGAGTCCAGACTCCGACGATATCCCCAACCTGGACTGGGATTTGATCTTTCGAGGGGACGTTGAAGACCCATGTCCACCATTTGTTGCATTTGGCGGCGTTGTTGCCGATTAGTCGGTAGTTTGAGCTGGTGAGAAGAAGTGTGAGGCTCGTGTGTTAAAGTAAGAAATGAAATGGGACAGTAAAATGGAACAGCGAAATGGAACAGTAAAATGGAACAATGAAATGAAACAGTAAAATGGAACAGCGAAATGGTACAGTAAAATGGAACAACGAAATGGAACAGTAAAATGGAACAGCGAAATGGAACAGTAAAATGCATCAGCGAAATGGAACAGTAAAATGGAACAGTGAAATGGAACAGTGAAATGGAACAATGAAATGGAACAGCAAAATGGAACAGTGAAATGGAACAGTAAAATGGAACAATGAAATGGAACAGTAAAATGGAACAGCGAAATGGAACAGTAAAACGTAACAGTAAAATGGAACAGCGAAATGGAACAGTAAAATGGAACAGTAAAATGCATCAGCGAAATGGAACAGTAAAATGGAACAGTAAAATGCATCAGCGAAATGGAACAGTAAAATGGAACAGTGAAATGGAACAGTAAAATGGAACAGTAAAATGCATCAGCGAAATGAAACAGTAAAATGGAACAGTGAAATGGAACAGTAAAATGCATCAGCGAAATGGAACAGTAAAATGCATCAGCGAAATGAAACAGTAAAATGGAACAGTGAAATGGAACAGTAAAATGGAACAGTGAAATGGAACAATGAAATGGAACAGCAAATTGGAACAGTGAAATAGAACAGTAAAATGGAACCGCAAAATGGAACATTGAAACGGAACAGCGAAATGGAACAACGAAATGAAACAATAAAATGGAACAGTGAAACGGAACAGCGAAATGGAACAACGAAATGAAACAGCAAAATGGAACATCGAAATGGAACAGCAAAATGGAACAGTGAAATGGAACAGCAAAATGGAACAGCAAAATGGAACAGTAAAATGGAACAGCCAAGATATAGAGGTAGACTAACAAGAAGATGGTCTGAGGTGATTTCAGCATTATCATCATCATGTGCCACACCGATTGGTGTAGGCGATCATGTCCTTCCACAATCTTCTATCTACAGTACATCGTATCAGTTTTGTTGTTGACTGTTTTCCATGCCATGACACCAAGCTATCCAGTATTTTCTCTCTTTGTCGTCCGCGATCTCTCTTTCCTTTTATTTTGCCAGTTGTAACCAAGTATTCCAACTTTCCTCTTCTCATGATGTGCCTGAAAAATGTTGATTGTTTCTTTCTGATGTTTTTTAGGAGCTGCCTTTTTTGTGTTGGCCTCTTTGAGAACTTCCTCATTGGTCTTTTTAGCTGTCCAGGGAACTTTCAACATTCTTCTGAGAAATCCATCTCTGTGGCCTCTAATGATCTTTTCATTTGTTTGTCTACTGTCCAAGATTCGCTTCCATAGATCAGAATTGGTTCTATATAGCACCGATGAACTCTCTCATTTCTATTGACATAGATTTGTTACATAAGATATTTTTCATTTCCTGAAATGCTATTTTGGCCTGAGCTATTCAACTTTTTATTTCTGTGGTACATCTCCCATCTGATATTATTGTGCCCAAGTATTTGACGCTCTCCACTTGTTTCAGATTTGTCCTGTTTATTTTTATGCTACATGATGGTGATGATTGTTTCTTAGATATAACCATTACTTCTGTTTTCTTACTATTCAGACTGAGACCTTTCTTGTTGCTTTCTTTTACTATTATGTCTATCATTTCTTGTAGTTCATTCTCTGTCTCTGCTATTCAGACTGAGACCTTTCTTGTTGCTTTCTTTTACTATTATGTCTATCATTTCTTGTAGTTCATTCTCTGTCTCTGATTATTAATTATGTGCCACCTGTATATTGCTTATGTTGTGATCGTTGACTTCAATTCTGAGGTAATTTACGACATAAACAAACAATACAATATCATCATGTGCCAAACCACAGAAAGTGCCCTTGATAGAAAACACATCATTACTTGAGCTTGCGAAGCATACCGGAAGAAAGCAGAACAGGATACATGAAAGAAAGAAAGAAAGATGAAGTAAGAAAAAAGATTAACAATGTTAAATAATAGAATTATCATCATCATCATTGAGTGCCATCTCCGCAACGAAGGTTGGCTACCATGGAGCGCCATTCCACTCTGTCTCTTGCTTTGATGGTGCAGGTTGTCATAGGCTGACTTGTCTATCTTTTGATGTTACTCGTCCATCTTAGCCTTGGTCTGCCTCTGTATCTTGCTTTGATGGTGCAGGTTGTCATAGGCTGACTTGTCTATTTTTTTATGTTACCTGTCTATGTTAGTCTTGGTCTGCCTCTGCCTCTTTTAACTTGTATTTTTCCTTCCAAGATTACTTTCAGTAGGCTGTTGTGTCTTTTAACATGCCCCAAAAATCTCATTTGTCTTGTTTGAATTGTGTTTAGTAGTTCTCTTTTCATTTTTAGTTTCTTTAAGACTTCATCGTTTGTTTTCTTTTCTTTCCATCCAATTTTTCATGTTCTTCTATAAATCCACATTTCAAAGGCTTCAATTTTCTTTTTTTTTGACTTCTGTTTTCATGATGTTTATTTCTATATTGTATTTTGTGCCTGTGCTATTGAGTTTATTTAAGTGTTCTTGTAGGCATTCTGTTTGTTCGTGTATCGTCTAAAGTGCTGGATCATCTACAAATGGAAGTTCGTTAACCCACCCTGTCTCTCTTCTATCTATTATGTGTCTTTTATGTCTCTGTTCTTTCTCTTCAGTTTCTCTACTATTTCGACAGTCTTTCTTCTATTTCTTCAGTCTCTCTTCTATCTATTCTGTCTCTCTTCTATCTCTTCTCTCTCTCTTGTCTCTTTTCTATCTCTCCTTTCTCTCTTCTATCTCTTCTCTCTCTCTCTTTTCTATCTCTCCTTTCTCTCTTCTATCTCTTGTCTCCATTCTATTGTTTCTCTCTCTTCTATCTCTTCTCTCTCTCTTCTCTCTCTCTTCTATCTCTTCTCTCTCTCTTCTATCTCTTCTCTCTCTCTCTTGTCTCTTTTCTATCTCTCCTTTCTCTCTTCTATCTCTTCTCTCTCTCTTCTATCTATTCTGTCTCTCTTCTATCTCTTCTCTCTCTCTCTTGTCTCCTTTCTATCTCTCCTTTCTCTCTTCTATCTCTTGTCTCCATTATATTGTTTCTCTCTCTTCTATCATTTCTCTCTCTCTCTCTTGTCTCTTTTTTATCTCTCTTTTCTCTCTTCTATCTCTTGTCTCCATTCTATTCTTTCTCTCTCTCTTCTATCTCTTCTCTCTCTCTTCTCTCTCTCTCTTCTATCTCTTCTCTCTCTCTTCTCTCTCTCTTCTATCTCTTCTCTCTCTCTCTTGTCTCTTTTCTATCTCTCTTTTCTCTCTTCTATCTCTTGTCTCCATTCTATTGTTTCTCTCTCTCTTCTATCTCTCTTCTATCTCTTCTCTCTCTCTTTTATCTCTTCTCTCTCTCTCTTGTCTCTTTTCTATCTCTCTTTTCTCTCTTCTATCTCTTGTCTCCATTCTATTGTTTCTCTCTCTCTTCTATCTCTCTTCTATCTCTTCTCTCTCTCTCTTGTCTCTTTTCTATCTCTCTTTTCTCTCTTCTATCTCTTGTCTCCTTTCTATTGTTTCTCTCTCTCTCTCTATCTCTTGTCTCTTTTCTATCTCTCTTTTCTCTCTTCTATCTCTTGTCTCCATTCTATTGTTTCTCTCTCTCTTCTCTCTCTCTTCTATCTCTTCTCTCTCTTTTGTCTCTCTTCTATCTCTTCTCTCTCTTTTGTCTCTCTTCTATCTCTTCAGTCTCTCTTCTATCTCTTCAGTCTCTCTTCTATCTCTTCAGTCTCTCTTCTATCTCTCTTCTATCTCTTCAGTCTCTCTTCTCTCTCTTTTGTCTCTCTTCTATCTCTTCAGTCTCTCTTCTATCTCTTCTCTCTCTTTTGTCTCTCTTTTGTCTCTCTTCTATCTCTTCAGTCTCTCTTCTATCTCTTCAGTCTCTCTTCTATCTCTTCAGTCTCTCTTCTATCTCTTCTCTTTCTTTGTCTCTCTTCTATCTCTTCAGTCTCTCTTCTATCTCTTCTCTCTCTTTTGTCTCTCTTCTATCTCTTCAGTCTCTCTTCTATCTCTTATGTCTCTCATCTATCTAGTCTATCTCTTATATATCTATTCTGTCTCTCTTCTGTATCTCCTGTCTCTCTTCTATCAATTCTGTCTCTCTTCTATCTCTTCAGTCTCTCTTCTATGTATTACGTCTTTCTTCTATCAATTTTACCTCTCATCTATGTATTCTATCTCTCATCTATCTCTTCAGTCTCTTCTATCTCTCCTGTCTCTCTTCTATCTATTTTATTTCTCCTCTATCTCCTCAGTCTCTCTTCTATCTCCTATCTCTCTTCTGTCCATTCTACTGACGTTAAAGTAAAACAAAATGACATTCAGTCAAAATTCAGTCCCTTTGGACTTGGATAAATATATAAAGTAGGAAAACAAACAACAAACACAACAATGGCATTAACTGATGCTAAGTTTCTTCAAACGTACCCGTTCTTTCTGTAGACCAGGAAGTGGACTGTCCCTTTTTGTTGGCAGCTAAAGTACCAGCTGGCAATTCTGCCTTTGATTGGGACTCTGGGGATAGAAGTGGCCAGGAGTTAAGGGTTGGGGTGGGGGGTGTAGTAGAGTCAACGTAAGGGGGGTGTAGTTATTGATGAGTGAGTGAGTGAGTGAGTGAGTGAGTGAGTGAGTGAGTGAGGGAACGAGTGAGTGAGTGAGTGAACGAGTGAGTGAGTGAGTGAGTGAGTGAGTTAGTGAGTGAATGAGTGAATGAGTGAGTGAGTGAGTGAGTGAGTGAGTGAGTGAGTGAGTGAGTGAGGGAGTTAGGGAACGAGTGAGTAAATTAGTGGTCAGTGACTGAAAGAATGAGTGGTGAGTGAGAGAGAGAGGGAGTGAGTGAATGGGTGGTGAGTGAGAGAGTTATTGCGAAAATGAGCTACTGAATGAGTGAGTTAAAAAATAACTTTGTCCTGCTAATCTCTCTATCTATCTACATAACTCACATGTCCTAGACTTTGTCCTGCCAATCTCTCTATCTATCTACATAACTCACATGTCCTAGACTTTGTCCTGCCAATCTCTCTATCTATCTACATAACTCACATGTCCTAGACTTTGTCCTGCCAATCTCTCTATCTATCTACATAACACACATGTCCTAGACTTTGTTCAGCCAATCTCTCTATCTATCTACATAACTCACATGTCCTAGACTTTGTCCTGCCAATCTCTCTATCTATCTACATAACTCACATGTCCTAGACTTTGTCCTGCCAATCTCTCTATCTATCTACATAACACACATGTCCTAGACTTTGTCCAGCCAATCTCTCTATCTATCTACATAACTCACATGTCCTAGACTTTGTCCTGCCAATCTCTCTATCTATCTACATAACTCACATGTCCTAGACTTTGTCCAGCCAATCTCTCTATCTATCTACATAACACACATGTCCTAGACTTTGTCCTGCCAATCTCTCTATCTATCTACATAACTCCCATGTCCTAGACTTTGTCCAGCCAATCTCTCTATCTATCTACATAACTCACATGTCCTATCACATTAACTTCACCAGTACGGGATATGGGGAAATGAAAGAGCGGACAGGTCGGCTAGCTGTACTGTCGTTGAAGACGGTCAACCAACTGATCGGGCGGACAGCCTCAGCGACTACCGAGATGTGGGAAGTGCACAGACCTCGACAACCATGAGTCCACGTCACTCCTTCGGATGAAAGAGATGGGAGTTAAGATGGCCACAGCCAGAAACGAGAAACTTAGTGGGCGCGTAAGAAGACTTATCAATCAACATAGAACTGGAGTCATCAGTCGCTGGACACTGCGGGACTTGCTGAGGAGGGGATCTGAGCACCTATGGACATGTTCGGAGTGCAATGATGATGACCCGCAAATAACTCAATAACTTAGTTACCCTCATTAAATGATTATTAAAAATGTTTCGGATAACAGCTCAACACGACCCCACGATATACAATCAGTACGTGACTACCTTTACTATTTACCTGTAGGCTGGTAAGTCCATCAAGAATACCACTTTCCCGCCAACTGTTCCTGTCCTTGACCTTACAAGCTCGAACCCAACATCCAAGGCCAACGGATTGGCTGCAGAGTAAACATTACAGTTATCATCGTAAATAGAGGTTTATCATTATCATTAATCTTACCCCATTTATCAACGTAAATAGAGGTTTATCATTATCATTAATCTTACCCCATTTATCAACGTAAATATAGATTTATCATTATCATTAATCTTATCCCATTTATCAACGTAAATAGAGGATTATCATTATCATTAATCTAAGCCCATTTTATCAACGTAAATATAGATTTATCATTATCATTAATCTAAGCCCATTTATCAACGTAAATAGAGGTTTATCAGTATCATTAATCTAAGCCCATTTATCAACGTAAATAGAGGTTTATCATTATCATTAATCTAAGCCCATTTATCAACATAAATAGAGATTTATCATTATCATTAATCTAAGCCCATTTATCAACATAAATAGAGATTTATCATTATCATTAATCTAAGCCCATTTATCAACATAAATAGAGATTGATCATTATCATTAATCTAAGCCCATTTATCAACGTAAATAGAAGTTTATCATTATCATTAATCTAAGCCCATTTATCAACGTAAATAGAGATTTATCATTATCATTAATCTTACCCCATTTATCATCATAAATAGAGATTTATTATTATCATAAATCTTACCCCATTTAACACCTAAAATAGTGATTTATTATCATAAATTTTACTCCATTTAACACGATAAATAGAACATTATTATTATCCTAAATCTTATCCTAATGATCTGTATAAATCTACCTATCTATTGACCTTTCGAGCCGTAGCCGGCCCATAGGGCGTAGACCAAGATACTCCTTCTCTTATCTGAATTTTTATTCTAGCAGTTTTCAATTCTTTTAAAGATATTTTATCAAATCTCTCCATTTGTCTCTGTTCTATGCCAGCAGCTCTATCTCATTGAGGGAGCCGATTCCTGCTGCTCTTGCCTCTCTCATCAATGTTCTTCTCAGTGTCTCTCTGGGTCTTCCTCTTTTACCTGTTGTTTCCCACATGAGGGCTTGCTTTGATACTCGGTTATTAGGTTATATGTATAAATAGAGCTTTATTATTATCATATATCTTACTCCATTTATCACCATAAATAGAGCTTTATTATTATCATTAATCTTACCCCATTTATCAACGTAAATAGAGGTTTATCATTATCATTAATCTTACCCCATTTATCAACGTAAATATAGATTTATCATTATCATTAATCTTATCCCATTTATCAACGTAAATAGAGGATTATCATTATCATTAATCTAAGCCCATTTTATCAACGTAAATATAGATTTATCATTATCATTAATCTAAGCCCATTTATCAACGTAAATAGAGGTTTATCATTATCATTAATCTAAGCCCATTTATCAACGTAAATAGAGGTTTATCATTATCATTAATCTAAGCCAATTTATCAACATAAATAGAGATTTATCATTATCATTAATCTAAGCCCATTTATCAACATAAATAGAGATTTATCATTATCATTAATCTAAGCCCATTTATCAACATAAATAGAGATTGATCATTATCATTAATCTAAGCCCATTTATCAACGTAAATAGAAGTTTATCATTATCATTAATCTAAGCCCATTTATCAACGTAAATAGAGATTTATCATTAATCTTACCCCATTTATCATCATAAATAGAGATTTATTATTATCATAAATCTTACCCCATTTAACACCTAAAATAGTGATTTATTATCATAAATTTTACTTCATTTAACACGATAAATAGAACATTATTATTATCCTAAATCTTATCCTAATGATCTGTATAAATCTACCTATCTATTGACCTTTCGAGCCGTAGCCGGCCCATAGGGCGTAGACCAAGATACTCCTTCTCTTATCTGAATTTTTATTCTAGCAGTTTTCAATTCTTTTAAAGATATTTTATCAAATCTCTCCATTTGTCTCTGTTCTATGCCAGCAGCTCTATCTCATTGAGGGAGCCGATTCCTGCTGCTCTTGCCTCTCTCATCAATGTTCTTCTCAGTGTCTCTCTGGGTCTTCCTCTTTTACCTGTTGTTTCCCACATGAGGGCTTGCTTTGATACTCGGTATTAGGTTATATGTATAAATAGAGCTTTATTATTATCATATATCTTACTCCATTTATCACCATAAATAGAGCTTTATTATTATCATATATCTTACTCCATTTATCACCATAAATAGAGCTTTATTATTATCATATATCTTACTCCATTTATCACCATAAATAGAGCTTTATTATTATCATATATCTTACTCCATTTATCACCATAAATAGAGCTTTATTATTATCATATATCTTACTCCATTTATCACCATAAATAGAGTTTTATTATTATCATATATCTTACTCCATTTATCACCATAAATAGAGCTTTATTATTATCAAAATATTTACCCCAATGATCACTGTAAATAGAGCTTTACTATAACCATAAATCTTACCCCAATGATCACTGTTAATAGAGCTTTACTATAACCATAAATCTTACCTTAAATGATCAGCGTAAATAGAGCTTTACTATAACCATAAATCTTACCCCAATGATCACTGTAAATAGAGCTTTACCTTAACCATAAATCTTACCCTAAATGATCAGCGTAAATAGAGCTTTACTATAACCATAAATCTTACCCCAATGATCACTGTAAATAGAGCTTTACTACAACCATAAATCTTACCCTAAATGATCAGCGTAAATAGAGCTTTACTATAACCATAAATCTTACCCCAATGATCACTGTAAATAGAGCTTTACTATAACCATAAATCTTACCCCAATGATCACTGTAAATAGAGCTTTACTATAACCATAAATCTTACCTTAAATGATCAGCGTAAATAGAGCTTTACTATAACCATAAATCTTACCCCAATGATCACTGTAAATAGAGCTTTACTATAACCATAAATCTTACCCCAATGATCACTGTAAATAGAGCTTTACTATAACCATAAATCTTACCCCAATGATCACTGTAAATAGAGTTTTACTATAAACCATAAATCTTACCCTAAATGATCAGCATAAATAGAGCTTTACTATAATCATAAATTTAATCCCAATAATCACCGTAAATAACAAGAGGAGGAATTCAAGTATTTAGGCACAATATTCACAGAAGATGGAAAACTAGACAGAGAAATTGACATGAGAATACAAAAAGCAAATGCAGTCACATACCAGCTTTCACCATGGCTAAGACATCCAAACATTTCTATGCCAGCTAAACAACAAATGATAAATAGCATTATCATACCAACTTTGTGCTATGAAAGTCAAACATGGACCCTTTCTAAATCACAATTAAGAAAGATCAATACATGTGAGATGCGATGCTTGAGAAAAGTAACAAACAACACAAGAAGAGATAGAATACCAAATGAAACCATAAGAAAAATGGTAGGAACAAAACCCTGCCAAGAATATATAGAACAACAACTTAAATGGTTTGGCCACCTGGTCAGAATGAATCCTTGCCAATCACCATCAAGGACATTCTTCTCGAGAATGCATGGAAAAAGACCAAGAGGAAGACCTAGAAGAAGATGGATAGATGCAGTGACAGAGACATGTAACAACAAAGGAAAATCACTAATTCAGACAATTCGAGCAGCTCAAGAAAGACAAATGATATAAACCACGACACCTTTTAGGTATCAGTGAGAAAAAAAAAGAAGAAGATGGATAGATGCAGTGACAGAGACATGTAACAACAAAGGAAAATCACTAATTCAGACAGTTCGAGCAGCTCAAGAACGACAAATGATATAAACCACGACACCTTTTAGGTATCAGTGAGAAAGAGAAAAGAAGATGGATAGATGCAGTGATAGAGACATGTAACAGCAAAGGAAAATCACTAATACAGACAGTTCGAGCAGCTCAAGAACGACAAATGATATAAACCACGACACCTTTTAGGTATCAGTGAGAAAGAGAAAAGAAGAAGATGGATAGATGCAGTGATAGAGACATGTAACAACAAAGGAAAATCACTAATACAGACAGTTCGAGCAGCTCAAGAACGACAAATGATATAAACCACGACACTTTTAGGTATCAGTGAGAAAGAGAAAAGAAGAAGATGGATAGATGCAGTGACAGAGACATGTAACAACAAAGGAAAATCACTAATTCAGACAGTTCGAGCAGCTCAAGAACGACAAATGATATAAAACCACACCTTTTAGGTATCAGTGAGAAAGAGAAAAGAAGAAGATGGATAGATGCAGTGACAGAGACATGTAACAACAAAGGAAAATCACTAATTCAGACAGTTCGAGCAGCTCAAGAACGACAAATGATATAAACCACTACACCTTTTAGGTATCAGTGAGAAAGAGAAAAGAAGATGAAGAAGAAATTAAAGCAGTAAACAAGAATTCTAACTAATTAAAAACACAGTTAAGATGTTTACTTTCTTTCTTTCTTTTTTTTTTCTTTTCTTTCTTTCTTTTTTTTTTTTTTTTTTTTTTTTTTTTGAAATCTCAGGAAGTCTATCGCGCTACATCGTCCGCCTGTAATAGGACGTTAAGTTGGGGGTAGGCATGTTGTCTTCCGCTTTGCACTTGAACTGTGACGTCTGCGTCTTTCGGCCCAACATATCCGACTTCAGTGCAGCTTTTTCGAGTACTAAGCTTTCTTTCCCTCTTCATTCCAAAGCACTTGTGCGAGAATTGTTAATCTGTTACATTTGGCACAGCGAAAAGGCACAGTAGTATCTGGACAGCTCTGTTTACCCGATCTTGGTGAAGTAATCACTGTCAACTATGGGTTGCTGACTGCCTTCAGTCGTGACGCTGAAATTCGTCTCCCCCCACCCACCTAAAAGTATAATATCAAAAACATCATCATCATCATCAAGTACCGGGCCTGCCGTAATCTTGGGAGTTTTCTGTCTTATTCTCTTAATCGTTTTAATCATCATGTGCGTCAGACATCACATGCAAGTTGAATCACATGTTTAATGAATTGTGTGATTTTTGATAGTTTTGGATTCAGATTCATCATCATGAAGTACCATGCCTGCTGGTGTAGGTGATACCTTGTTGATCTTGTCATGCCATCTGTAAGATTGTAGTTACCATGAAACGCTGCACAATCTGTAAGATTGTTATTTAGATGCATTTCTGTGATTACAATGGATTCCTATGATTATGACATCATAATCATCAAGTACCGGGGCTTGCTGGCGTATGTAATCATGTCTCTCCACAACTTTCGATCTTGACAGTATTTATAATATAATTTCTGTTGTGACCTCCTGCCAAGCCATTCTCTTAAGCTGTCTGGTATCTTTTCTCTTTGCTTCCCTCTATCTCTTCGTCCCTCAATTTTCCCAGTTGTTACAATATATTCCAGTTGTTCTCTTCTCATTACATGGCCAAAAAATGATGATTGTTTCAAAAACAGGAAAGAAGAAAAACATAAAGAGAATGACAACAAACTAACCTTCACAAACAGGCTCTGCCCCTAGCAACGATCCACCAATCCCACAAGCTCTGCTTGTGTCACCGCCTGTGAGGAAGAATCCATCTTTACAAGCAAACGTCACGTGATCTCCCGCCCTAATTGTAGCATTTATAGATGTCCAAGTGTAGCGATTGCCTTTCGGTTCCTTGCATTTAAGAGTGTCTGAAAGTATAGGTCAAGGTAAAGTATGAGACTTGAATTGGCGTCTTAGCACGTGAGTTTTTACCCATATGTGCTCGGCCGTCTATCCAGAAGTGTTCGGAGACTTCTGGACAGTGTTGCTTCAAGCATCGAAACTCGCGATGTGAGGTGGCATTCCTCACCTTCCCCAGAGTACTATTCTGGTACCCATTTCTGCCAGCGACTGGGTCGAACGCGGGGGTATTTTTTCCAAACACGAGTACAACTCACACTGCTCCCAGTGGGAATCGAACACGGGTTGTCCGAACGTCTTAGTCCAGTCAGGTGGTTTTCCCAACTAGGCTACCGAGGTCCACCGACTGAAAGTACAAAGCAAAGGATATGAGTATATGTGAAACGGGATCAAAATGTTAGTTAAAGATTGAGTTATTTATAATTATTTTTATTTGACGGCACCGGTATCACTGCAAACGAATTAAAATCCATAATTACTCAACCGCCTGTGCCAGTGGAATCATCCGAATTAATATCTCATCGAATATCCAAACAAAGAATTGCAGCTGCAGTCCCCATACTTGCAGATACAGCACACGTCAAAAGGCATAAGGCCAAGAGGCACCGAAAGTGAACGCAGTTGAACTGTCCTTCATCATACGATAACCCCATTCATCGTAAGCTGTCGGAATATTGAAACACCACCCGGATGAAAAGCACAGAGTTATTTGCGGGCCATCATCATTGCACTCCGAACATGTCCATAGGTGCTCAGATCCCCTCCTCAGCAAGTCCCGCAGTGTCCAGCGGTTGACGACTCCAGTTCTATGTTGGTTGATAAGTCTTCTTATACGCCCACTAAGTTTCTTGTTTTTGGCTATGCCCATCTTAACTCCCATCTCTTTCATCCGAAGGAGTGGCGTGGACTCAGGGTTGTCGAAATCCTGTGCCACTTCCCACATCTCGGAGGGTATCTTTTTGTGCTGGCCTCTTTGAGAATTTCCTCATTGGTCTTTTTAGCTGTCCAGGGAACTTTCAACATTCTTCTGAGAAATCCTATCTCTGTGGCCTCTAATCGTCTTTTCATTTGTTTATAATGTTCATAACATATCAGTGCATTGTAATTCTCGCCACGGAGATGGGACAGTCCAGAAAAAAAACAACTATGTTTACGACAAATATTGTCATTGCTGGTGTATGTCAGGGGGCTCACGATAGAACCAGAGGGATAAAGGCCGCTTGGTCAAAGCAGTCGCCACGTGTGAGACTCCGGATTTTTATTTCACCCACCATAGAAAAAAAATCCTTTCTGTCTACCGCGGATTTCGAACATTGTACGTCGGCTTTTCAGCCAGCGGAACAGTGGATTCATCCACACGGTCACACGCACATCTCATCCCAGATATTCATAGTAAAAAAAAAAAAGTAAAGTACCCCCATCATGCCAAGTGGCGTATAGGGAATATGGTGTTAGTGACCATAAATTTTACAGACCATCAGCACATGATTTTTGAGGTAATGTGGTCGGTATCACGCCCATGCCACTTTACTTTCCCAGAAAAAAATCCGGTACCCATTTAAGGCTGGGTAAACCCGGAAGCTGTCGGTTGGGATCGAACCCTACCTCTTGTCCTTTGTAGTCCAGTTCACTAACCACTGAGCTATCGCGGCTCCCTCAGATATTCATATTTTGTTACAATTTCACTTTCTTCACTGTTGATGATGATTGTGGGCAATAACCAATCAAATAAATATGTAAATAAAATAACAACCAATAGAAATTACCGTTACTAAGTCCACAGGACATGGGGCACTGTGTGGCAGCGCCTACTTTTGTCTTCGGGTCGGTACAGAATTCTGGGTAGTCTTTCAGAACAGCTTGACATGTGCTGTATTTATCGTTTGGAAGGTCTGAAATTATGAAAATAAAACAGCTGATTTTGAATATTGTCATTTGATTGTTTAGACTACAGTTTGTTGTTTGCTTGTTTGTTGTTGGGAGCCTAGGTGGTCTAGTTGGGAAAACCAGGAGACAAGTAATAATAAATGAATATTATTATAGAATGAAAACGTTATGAAAGAGGCCAAAGCAAAAAAGAGAGCATATTTCCAATATTAGGAAGAAACAATCATCATTTTTTGGCCATGTAATGAGAAGAGAACAACTGGAATATATTGTAACAACTGGGAAAATTGAGGGACGAAGAGATAAAGGGAAGCAAAGAGAAAAAATAACAGACAGCTTAAGAGAATGGCTTGGCAGAAGGTCAACAACAGAAATGATAAATAGCTGTCGAGATCGAAAATTGTGGAGAGACATGATCACCTACGCCAGTAGGCCCGGTACTTGATGATGATGATGATTATAGAGGGAAACTTCCAAATTGATAATGAGCGAATCAATTCAGAGGAAGAGGTATATTTTACAGCACTCGGAAAAAATGACAAATAATCAACAACAGAAAAAAAAAGCAAAGAACAATATATGGCCCGAAGCAGGATCAAACCCGTACTCCTTGGCACAGCGCCTTGCCGCAAAATACTAAACGCTAGGGAACACTGCTAACTCGGCTAACTAAAAATTAGCCATCATTGGCGATGTTTCATCTTAAATGTTTGTCTGCAACGCAAGTATTCAGCCCTACCCTATCCGGGAGATACTTGTCTTAATAGAAAAATACAGATACACAATTTATTCTCAAGTTGTGATCGCAGGGGAGCTGCGATAGCTCAGTGGTTAGTGAACTGGACTACCACGGACAAGGGGTAGGGTTCGATCCCAACCGATGGCTTCCGGGTTCACCCAGCCTTAAATGGGTACTGGATTTTTTTCTGGGAAAGTAAAGCAGCACGGGCGTAATACTGACCACATTACCCAAAAAAACCATATGCTGAAGGTCTGTAAAATATAGGGTCACTAACACCATATTTCCCTATATGCCACTTGGCGTGACTGGGGTACTTTACTTTTTTTTTTTTTGTGATTGCAGCCCTATGCTATAGTCATGAGAACACCTGCGTGAAAGACATTGTCAATGATAGTCAGTGACAAGAAGTACTGGTTCGATCCTGATTCGGACCATATATTGTTCTTTGTTGTTTTGTTTTCTGTTGTTGATTGTTTGTCATTTTTTCCGAGTGCTGTAAACATACCTCTTTCTCTGAATTGATTCTTTGGTAAAAACCACCCGACTGGGCTACCGACGTTCGGACAACCTGTGTTCGATTCTCGCTGGGAGCAGTGTGAGTTGTACTCGTGGTTGGGAAAAAAGATACCTCCGCGGTCGACCCAACCACTGGTAGAAATTGGTACCAGGGTATTACTCTGGAAAGGGAAGGAATGCCGCATCGTATCGTGAGTTTCGATGCTTGAAGCGACACTATCCAGAAGTCTCCGAACACTTATGGATAAACGGCCGAGCACATATGGGTGATGGATCTGAAACCTGGACAACATACTCAAACCAGGAAAAAAGACTAAATGTCTTCCACATGCGATGTCTCCGCAGAATAATGCACATCAAATGGCAGGACAATATAACCAACTTAACTGTCCAGCAACGTGCTAAGACCCAACAATCATGTCGATGCTCAGATGTCGAAGACTAAGATGGCTGGGACATGTCCAGCGAATGGAAGAAAAGCGCATCCCCAAGCAAATACTATATGGTGAACTAACATAGGGAAAAAGACAAATCGGCAGATCTAAACTTCGATATAGAGATATCTGTAAATCATCTCTGAATGACTTCTCCATCTGTGAAAATGACTGGGAACATCTGACAAGTGATCGCACATCATGGAGAGCATGTATAAGGAACGGTATAACCCCATTTGAGACTGTGCTAAGGCAAAACTTAGAAGAGAAAAGACTTATGGAAAACCCTGTGGATCAGTGGGCCTGACTTGTTCATTCTGTGGCCGTGTGTGTTTGTCAAACATTGGTAGAATTAGCCACGAGAGAAGCTGTTCGATAAAATCAAAACCTAAATAAAATACACAATAGCCTTTACTAGACCGTCTCACAAGACAAAAAGGGCCATAGACAAAAGGGTGAAAACTCGACGGCTAAGACGTCGATTCATGTCTCGTACTTTACCTTGACCTTTGTTTCTCCATAGGATCATCATCATTGTACAGCAGACGGGCCCATAGGTGCTCCGATACCCCCCTTGAGAGTCTCCAGAAAATTCGAGGAAAAACTTAGCCCAGGTGCACGAACTCTGTCTCGCGGACTGGGATCCAGGTGTGTATACGTTTTTGTTGATAATTTTACCCGGGCAACGGCCATATTTATGGCCTACTATTTTCGATTTTAACTTCCAATGTATCATTTAACATGCATGAGTGTGCAGGGGACTTCAGGTTTATTGCCGTTATCAGAGAAGGCTAGACATCGAATCTCACTACCAATGAGATCAAGGGAGGGTGATGTCATAAAGAAATCATGGATTTATGTTTTTTCTATTTTTGGGCTATCACCACCGCTTCTGGTAGGCATAGAGCGCCATTCTGGTCTGTCTCTTGCTTTGATAGTGCAGGTTGTCATAGGCTGATTTGTCCATCTTTTGATGTTACTCGTCCATGTTAGTCTTGGTCTGCCTCTGTCTCTTGCTTTGATGGTGCAGGTTGTCTTAGGCTGATTTGTCCATCTTTTGATGTTACTCGTCCATGTTAGTCTTGGTCTGCCTCTGTCACTTGCTTCGATGGTGCAGGTTGTCATAGGCTGACTTGTCCATCTTTTGATGTTACTCGTCCATGTTAGTCTTGGCCTGCCTCTTTTACCTTGTATTTCCCCTTCCAAGATTACTTTTAGTAGACTGTTGTGTCTTTTAACATGTCTCCCCAAAAAGTATTAAGTAAAAAAAAAATTAAATAATAAATTAATTAAATAATAGCTGATATAATAAATTAAATAATAAATTAAATGCACACAAAAACTAGAAGCACTTGATACATTCAAATACGTGCAGTCAATCAGACGAGACTACTTGTTTAACAGAAAGACGCTAAACTAGGACATTACCCCACATATATTGACTTACACGATCGGTTAATCTGACAAGCCACTGTGAAGCTCGTTGAAGGATTACTATCCGTGCTGTACCACTTTCCATCTCGACCGGATGTTGAACTCTCGCGGTACATGTAGATATACGGTTGTTTAGCGTTCTTTTTGGCTAAAAGACGAGATGACGGTCGAGGGCTGAATTCATTTGAGTTGTGTTAGAGAGAATTTGTGTGTGGAAAAGACGTGGTATAGGATGAAGTTGCAATTACGGTGGATGCAGTATTAATATAGCTTAAGTAGAAAGACATTGAAAGAAAGCAAAATAAAGGACCCAGCCTTAATAGCAAAAAGACAGTAGTAATGGTAGCAACAAAGAAAGAGACATCACCTCAATGCACAATAAAGACAAGTGGAACATTATTAAAACAGGTAAATAAATTTAAATATTTGGGAACTTTGTTAACCTCAGACGGAAGATGTACAAAAGAGGTGAGATGCAGCATGGCTCAGGCAAAAGCAGCTTTCCAAAAATGAGGAAGATACTATGCAATTCATTTTTGACAATAGAAACAAGAAAAAGAACTCTTAAATGTTATGTAGAGCTAGTCTTAACATATGGATATGAATAATGGACAATAGGACAACAGACAAGAAAATCACTGGAGGCTGTAGAAATGTGGTTTAACAGAAGAATATTGAAAATACCATGGACAGCTAAGAAGAGTAATGAAACCGTTCTGAAATATTCCAACTTTCCTCTAATCATGATGTGCCCGAAAAATGTTGATTGTTTCTTTCTGATGTTTTTTTAGGAGCTCCCTTTTTGTGTTGGCCTCTTTGAGAACTTTCTCATTGGTCTATTTAGCTGACCAGGGAACTTTCAACATTCTTCTGAGAAATCTCATCTCTGTGGCCTCAAATCGTCTTTTCATTTGTTTGTCTACTGTCAACGATTTGTTTGCAAAGGTCACAATTTCATCTATATAGCCCGATGAACTCTCTTTCTCAATTCAATTGACAGATTTGTTGCATAAGACGTTTTTCCATTTTCTGAAATGCTATTTTGGCCTGAGCTATTCTACTTTTTATTTCTGTGGTGCATCTTCCATCTGATGTTATTATTGTGCCCAAGTAGTTGACGTGTTGCACTTACTTAAGATTTTTCCCGTTTATTTTTATGCTGCATGATGGTGATGATTGTTTCTTCGATAACTTTGTATAGCCGCTCTTATAATTAATGAAGCTGTCAAAAATGTGGTTTATTATGATAACTTGTATAGTCTCTTGGTGATTTATTAATTCTAGATGTATAATTTTAATATCGATAGACGGAAAGACAGAGAGACAAAGAGACAGACAAATGGACGAATGGACCAACAGACAGACAGATGGTGAACCCGGCTGGCAGGTTGAATCACATACAACAGACGAAAATTTAAATAAATAGATTTTAGGGTAGATAGACAGACAGAAACAGACAGAGAAAGACAGACACAAGGACAGATAGACGGACAGATATATATTAAATTTATGGGTACCTACATACGAATATTGTCTGAGTGCAATGATGGTTCTATATACAAGAACATCTGTGTGATCAGGACAGAGATTGAACTAATGGACACTGAGTATAGTGATGATGATTCTACATCTGGTTCTGTGGGAGATCTGGCTAGAGACAGAGATTCTTTCAGACGGGCTGTGGTGAATGTAACGTTCTGTGGGAGATCTGGCTAGAGACAGAGATTCTTTCAGACGGGCTGTGGTGAATGTAACGTTCTGTGGGAGATCTGGCTAGAGACAGAGATTCTTTCAGACGGGCTGTGGTGAATGTAACGTTCTGTGGGAGATCTGGCTAGAGACAGAGATTCTTTCAGACGGGCTGTGGTGAATGTAACGTTCTGTGGGAGATCTGGCTAGAGACAGAGATTCTTTCAGACGGGCTGTGGTGAATGTAACGTTCTGTGAGAGATCTGGCTAGAGACAGAGATTCTTTCAGACGGGCTGTGGTGAATGTAACGTTCTGTGGGAGATCTGGCTAGAGACAGAGATTCTTTCAGACGGGCTGTGGTGAATGTAACGTTCTGTGAGAGATCTCGTTAGAGACAGAGATTCTTTCAGACGGGCTGTGGTGAATGTAACGTTCTGTGGAGATCTGGCTAGAGACAGAGATTCTTTCAGACGGGCTGTGGTGAATGTAACGTTCTGTGGGAGATCTGGCTAGAGACAGAGATTCTTTCAGACGGGCTGTGGTGAATGTAACGTTCTGTGGGAGATCTCGCTAGAGACAGAGATTCTTTCAGACGGGCTGTGGTGAGAGCAACGTTCTGTGGGAGATCTGGCTAGAGACAGAGATTCTTTCAGACGGGCTGTGGTGAATGTAACGTTCTGTGGGAGATCTGGCTAGAGACAGAGATTCTTTCAGACGGGCTGTGGTGAATGTAACGTTCTGTGGGAGATCTGGGACGGGCTGTGGTGAATGTAACGTTCTGTGGGAGATCTGGCTAGAGACAGGGATTCTTTCAGACGGGCTGTGGTGAATGTAACGTTCTGTGAGAGATCTCGCTAGAGACAGAGATTCTTTCAGATGGGCTGTGGTGAATGTAACGTTCTGTGAGAGATCTGGCTAGAGACAGAGATTCTTTCAGACGGGCTGTGGTGAATGTAACGTTCTGTGGGAGATCTGGCTAGAGACAGGGATTCTTTCAGACGGGCTGTGGTGAATGTAACATTCTGTGGGAGATCTGGCTAGAGACAGAGATTCTTTCAGACGGGCTGTGGTGAATGTAACGTTCTGTGGGAGATCTGGCTAGAGACAGAGATTCTTTCAGACGAGCTGTGGTGAATGTAACGTTCTGTGGGAGATCTGGCTAGAGACAGAGATTCTTTCAGACGGGCTGTGGTGAATGTAACGTTCTGTGAGAGATCTCGCTAGAGACAGAGATTCTTTCAGACGGGCTGTGGTGAATGTAACGTTCTGTGGGAGATCTCGCTAGAGACAGAGATTCTTTCAGACGAGCTGTGGTGAATGTAACGTTCTGTGGGAGATCTGGCTAGAGACAGAGATTCTTTCAGACGGGCTGTGGTGAATGTAACGTTCTGTGAGAGATCTCGCTAGAGACAGAGATTCTTTCAGACGGGCTGTGGTGAATGTAACGTTCTGTGAGAGATCTGGCTAGAGACAGAGATTCTTTCAGACGGGCTGTGGTGAATGTAACGTTCTGTGGGAGATCTGGCTAGAGACAGAGATTCTTTCAGACGGGCTGTGGTGAATGTAACGTTCTGTGAGAGATCTCGCTAGAGACAGAGATTCTTTCAGACGGGCTGTGGTGAATGTAACGTTCTGTGGGAGATCTCGCTAGAGACAGAGATTCTTTCAGACGGGCTGTGGTGAACGTAACGTTCTGTGAGAGATCTCGCTAGAGACAGAGATTCTTTCAGACGGGCTGTGGTGAATGTAACGTTCTGTGAGAGATCTGGCTAGAGACAGAGATTCTTTCAGATGGTCTGTGATGAATGCAACGTTCTGTGGGAGATCTGGTTAGAGACAGAGATTCTTTCAGATGGGCTGTAATGAATGCAACGTTCTGTGGGAGATCTGGCTAGAGACAGAGATTCTTTCAGATGGGCTGTGATGAATGCAACGTTCTGTGGGAGATCTGGCTAGAGACAGAGATTCTTTCAGATGGGCTGTGGTGAATGTAATGTTCTGTGGGAGATCTGGCTAGAGACAGAGATTCTTTCAGATGGGCTGTGATGAATGCAACGTTCTGTGGGAGATCTGGCTAGAGACAGAGATTCTTTCAGATGGGCTGTGATGAATGCAACGTTCTGTGGGAGATCTGGCTAGAGACAGAGATTCTTTCAGACGGGCTGTGGTGAATGTAACGTTCTTTGGGAGATCTGGCTAGAGACAGAGATTCTTTCAGATGGGCTGTGGTGAATGTAACGTTCTGTGGGAGATCTGGCTAGAGACAGGGATTCTTTCAGACGGGCTGTGGTGAATGTAACGTTCTGTGGGAGATCTGGCTAGAGACAGAGATTCTTTCAGATGGGCTGTGGTGAATGCAACGTTCTGTGTGATATCTGACTAGAGACAGAAATTATTTCAGGCGGACTGTGGTGAGAGCAACGTTCTGTGGGAGATCTGACTAGAGACTGAGATTCTTTCAAATGGTTGCAACGTTTTACAAAGGACGTGTGACCTAATGATGATGGCACAAGACAATGTACCTGCACGGTTGGCCCAGTTGAAGAAGTTCATCCCGATCGAGCTGTCAGTGTAGCACCAGTTACCTACGGGATTGCACATGTTCCCACTTATCCAGGTATGGTCCCCTGTGCTAAAACAGAACAATTAGGTGGCACAAAATGAACTAAACCAAACGATTTTCCTATGAGTGTCACTATTCTTTACTGTCAATACCCACAAACAAACAAAAAAATCACCGAAATATGTTTTTGCCATCCATATCTTTTCACCAAGGAACCTCCAATTTTCTTCATGATCACCATTACCTTCACACCAAAAAGCCACCAACTTATTATTTATTTACTAACAATACCCTCCCACCAAAAAACCACCAACTTATTTTTAGTTATAGTTTTAGTTAGTCGAATGCAAGGTATCACTGCAATCAAATTAAAATCCATAATGGCTCAACCACCCATGCCAGTGGAATCATCCAAATTTAAACTCGTCTCATTGAAGGATTGAAACAAAGAAAGGCAGCTGCAGTCCCCATCATAGCAGCTACAGCACACGTCAAATAACATAAGGCGTAACCGCACCAAAAGTGAACGCAGGCAAACTGACCGTCGTCAAACGGTATCATCATTCATCGCAAACAATCGGAATATCGAAACGCGATCCTGATACAATACACAGCTCACAGTGTGCACAGAGCTCTTAACTCAGTAGCTCTGGCAGCAAGCCGGACATGGAATATGAGGAAGCTGCAATAAGGAAGACTTTTCAAACAAAGCCTCAACAGTTCCAGTTGCCTATCCGCCATATTGACTGGAAGTTCTCAACTTATTTCTTTACTATTAATACGTCCGCACCATAAAGTCACCATCTTGTTTCTTTACCATTTACTTCTCACCTAAAAGCCACCATCTTGTTTCTTTACCATTACCTTCTCACCAAAAAGCCACCATCTTGTTTCTTTACCATTTACTTCTCACCTAAAAGCCACCATCTTGTTTCTTTACCATTACCTTCTCACCAAAAAGCCACCATCTTGTTTCTTTACCATTACCTTCCCACCAAAAAGCCACCAATGTATTTCTTTACCATTACCTTATCATCAAAAAAGGCACCATCTTGTTTCTTTACCATTTACTTCTCACCAAAAATCCACCATCTTATTTCTTTACCATTACCTTCTCACCAAAAAGCCACCAGCTTTTTCATTACCATTACCTTCCCACCATAGAACCTCCAACGTATTTCATTACCAATAAAACCTTCCCACTTCGTTTTCTCTAAGAAAACACCACCAACTTATCCCTGTACCAAAATACCTTCCCACCTACATATAGCATGAACTTACCTTTTACCTCCTTCCTGAGTCTCCTCAACAGTTCCAGGTCTTGTTCATCCCTGACTTGCATTAATGTCCCACTTGGACCAAAATCTCGACAAAACTGCTCGGCTTCTGGTCTAGTTTTAATCTCCTTAGTGTAGAGAATGCATCTTTCGCGATGGATTGTCCATCCTGTGGGGCATTCTGAGAACCATTTAAAAAAATCATTTGGGGTCCATACCGAGTAGCAGTTTGAGATCCATTGGAGAAAAGTGGGTGTTTGGGGTCATTTTAATAAACCCATAACTCTTGTTATAAAGAACAACACGACTAATCTACGTAACTAAATATATAACGAAATATTTGAATAGATAACTAGTTAACGAAACAACTCAATAATCGGTTTAACCAATTAACAAACGAAATAAATGACTAAGTAAATATCTAATGAACTAACTAAGCAATTAACTAACTAAACCACTAATTAATTAATTAATTAACTAAAAGAATAAATAACCAATAAACTAATCAGCTAATTAATTGAAAAAAATAATTAACTAACTCGTGTTTTAATTAATTAACTATATAATTAACTAACTAATTAACAAAGTAGCTAATTAATAAATTAATTAACTAAATAATTAAATAACTAATTAATTAAGTAAGAAACTAATAAACTAATGGATTAAATAAATAATTAGCTAACTAAATAAGTAAATATAACTAAACAAATAATTAACTACCTAATTAATAACTACCTAAATAATTAACAAATAAATAATTAACTACTTAAATAATTACCTACATTACTGACTATTTCAATAACTAAACAATTAACTAACTAACTAGCTAACTAATGAACTAGCTAATTAAGTAATTAACTAAATAAATGATTAACTAACTAAGCAACTAACACTAAATAATTTAATAAATAACTGTTATTTGAATAACTAAATACATAACTACCTAACCCGATTACTAATGAACTAGCTAATTAAGTAATTAACTGACTAATTAACAAACTAACCAATGAACTTGCTAATTAAGTAATTAGCTAACCAATTAACTAACTAATTATTGAACTAGCTAATTAAGTAATTAACTGACTAAATAACAAACTAACTAATGAACTAGCTATTTAATTAATTAATTAATTAACTAATGAACTAGCTAATTAAGTAATTAACTAACTTATGAACTAGCTAATTAAGTAATTAACTAAGTAATTAACTAACTAGTCAACTAGATAATTAAGTAATTAACTAACAAATTAACTAACTAATGAACTAGCTAATTAAGTAATTGACTAAGTAATTAACTAACTAGTGAACTAGATAATTAAGTAATTACCTAACAAAAAAGTTACTACCTAAAAATCACTAATTAACTAATTTAGTAACTGACTAATTAATTCTTTAATTAACTAACTAACTAATTACACAAATAACCAAACAACTCATGAACTAATAAATTAACTAATTAACTAAGTAACTAATTAACTAACTAACCAACTAACTATGTAACTAATTAACTAACTAACTAATTAACTAGCTAATAACTAACTAATTAAGTAGTTAACTAATTAATTAACTAATAAACTACCTAATTAACTAACTAATTAACTAACTAACTAACCAACTAATTATGTAACTAATTAACTAACTAACTAACTATTTAACTAACTAATTAACTAACTAACTAACCAACTAATTATGCAACTAATTAACTAACTAACTATTTAACTAACTAATTAACTAAGTAACTAACTAACTAATTAACTAACTAACTAACCAACTAATTATGTAACTAATTAACTAACTAACTAACTATTTAACTAACTAATTAACAAACTAACTAACCAACTAATTATGTAACTAATTAACTAACTAGCTAACTAACTTACTAACTAATTAAGTAAATAACTAATTACTTACTAATTAACTAACTCATAAACTAATGAACTATTTAACTAACTAATTAACTAATTAACTAAGTAACTAATTAACTAATTAAGTAACTAACTAATTACTTACTAATTAACTAACTAATTAACTAACTATTTAACTAATTAACTAATTAATTAACTAACTAATTAACCAACTAACTAAATAACTACCAGTGCAAGCAGAAAGTGGATAACTCCAGCCATCCTTGGTGCACAGTAACAATTTTCTCGATCCATCCTGTGCATTATTAAGTGCACAGGAAACGTACGCTCTCTCCCCAGCTGTGTAAGCATTTTTCACTTGTCCAATTAGGGTGCCGTCCTTTGGAATTGGGGGCCTTTTGCATACATCTGTAGAACACATATCAGCCGCTGTAGCGAGGTGGTTAGTGAAAGGACACACGAGGAGAAAATATCTGCTTTGATTCTTTGATAGGACAGTTTAAGTGAGTAACTGAGTTTTTATGTGCGGGGGAAAAAGGGCGACCTGGGCGTGTGCTGGCCATGTTGTTAAGAATGTTATTAAATATTGCTTTGAGACGAGATAGGTTTCTTTCAGTTTTTTTCTCTTCTTTTTCATTTTCTTTCTTTTTTCTTTTCTTTTCTTTTCTCTCTCCTTTCTTTCTTTCTGTCTTTTTTCCTTTTCTTCTCTCCTTTCTTTCTTTCTTTGCATTTTTCTTTTTTTTTCTTTCTTACTTACTCACTTTATTTTTCTTCCTTTCTTTTTTTTTCCTTTTCTCCTTTCTTTCTTTTTCAATTTCTTCTTTCTTTGTATTTTTCTTTCTCCTTCTTTCTTTGTATTTTTCTTTCTCTTACTTTCTTTCTTTATTTTCCTGTTTTTTTTTGTTGTTTTTGTTTTGTTTTCTTCTCTCCCTTATTGTTTTCTTTCTTTTGAATTCCTTCTTTCCGTTTATCTTTCTTTCATTTCTTCCTTAATTCTTCCTCTCTTTTCTGTTTTAAATCTTTCTTTTTTTTCTTCTTTCTTGCTTTCTGTCCTTTTTTTCTTACTTTCTCTTCTTCTATTAATCTTTCTATTTTTTCTTTCAATTTCTCCCTCTTTCCTATTTTATATTTTCTTTTCTTTCTTTCATGCTGTCTGTCCTTCCTTCTTACTTTTTCCTTTCTTCCTTCCTTTCTTTCTTTCATTCTTTCTTTCTTTCTTTCTTTCTATCGTTATTTCTTTAATACTTTCTTTCTATCGTTATATCTTTATTTCTTTAATACTTTCTTTCTATCGTTATATCTTTATTTCTTTAATACTTTCTTTCTTTCTTTATAAACTAGCTGCCTTCCACACTAGACGACCCTGTAGCTGGGTGGAAGGGATAACCGTCCCAATACCCAATAGGTAAGTCCGTGAGAACAGGGACAGCCTGACTGTACAGGCCTCAAGTGAGGAACTAAGCAAAGGCGTAAAGGCAGATCTATCTATCGTCCTTTCGAACCGAAGATGGCACATAGGGCAGAACCACAATCTCAAAAACAGATACCTTGCGTGCCAAAATGGCACATATTGCAGAGATCACTGCCTCTAAACAGCTCCTCTGACAGGAAACAGTCTGAGAGATAAGATCAGAAATGAAGAACTGAGAAAAAAGCTAGGAATAACCCCCGCCATAGAATATATAAAGAAACAACAGATAAAATGGTTTGGCCACGTGACAAGGCAGAAAGAACAAAACACAACACAACGAGCCTTCAACAAACGCTGTAAGAACAAGGGTCGACCATGAAAAAGATGGATCGATGGAATATTAGAAGCACTAGGAAACATAACAGCAGCAGAGGCGAACAGAAGAGCAAAAGAGCGCAAATCATATCTCCCTTCGACGCTGAAAGGCAGATGAGGAAGGAAAGAGGAAGAAGACTGCCTCTAAAATGTATATATGAAATGTATATAAAATGTATGTAGGAACACTGCCACTCAGCTAACTACAGCACTCGGAAAAATGACAAATAATCAAAAACAGAGAAAAATGACAAATAATCAACAACAGAGAAAAATGACAAATAATCAACAACAGAGAAAAATTACAAATAATCAACAACAGAAAAAAGCGTTAGAAAAAAAAGTTAGCTGAGTGGCAGTGTTCCTAAGCGTTTGGCTTTTTGTGGCAAGGCGCTGTGCCACTGAGTACGGGTTCGATCCTACCTTGGTCCATATTTTTTTCTGTTGTTGATTATTTGTCATTTTTCCGAGTGATGTAAACATACCTCTTCCTCTGAATTGATTCGCTGATTATCGCCTCGGAAGTTTCCCTCTATAATAATATTCATTTATTATTACTTGTCTCCAGTGTACGCAATAGTGTGTTCTGTGTTGATTGCAGTATACGTCATCAATGGAATACTGGTCAATATGGTAGATAGGCGGCAAGAACCATTGAGGCTCAGTCTGAAAAGTGTTCCTTGTTGTATTTTCTTCATATTCCAAGTCCGGCTTGCTACCGGAGCTACTGAGTTTAGTGCTCTGTGCACACCGTGAGTTGTGTTTTCTGGATCGTGTTTCGATATTCCGATTGCTCTCGACGAATGATATATCGTATGACGAAGGTCAAATCAGATGCATTCGCTTTCTGTCCCGCTTGGCCTTATGCCTTTTGGCATGTGCTGTGGCTGCTATGATGGTGACTGCAGCTACTTTTCTTTGTTTGGATCCTTTATTGTGATGAGTTTTAATTCGGATGATTCCACTGGCACGGGTGGTTGAGCACTTATGGATTTTAATTCGCTTGCAGTGATACCGGAGCCTTCCATAACCATAATCATAACAAAAACCATAACCATAAATATGTTTGCAATTTTTATAATAATGTTTTTTCTGTTGCTTTTTTTTAACTTTAATTTATCATCATCATCATCAAGTGCCATGCCTGCTGGTGTAGGTGATTATGTCTCTCCACAACTTTCGATCTCGACAGTTATTTATCATTTCTGTTGTTGACCTTCTGTCAAGCCATTCTCTTAAGCTGCCTAGTATCTTTTCTCTTTGCTTCCCTCTATCTCTTCATCCCTCAATTTTCTCAGTTATTACACTATATTTCAGCTGTTCTCTTCTCATTCTTCTTCTTCTTCTACCTTATTAGCTCCCAGTGGAGCATAGGTCTTCAACAAACATTTACCAAGTCATTCTGTTTTTTGCCATTTTTTTAAGATCATTCCATGTCTTCCCCATCATCTTCATCTCTGCTTCTATCTGTCTTCTCTAAGAAGTTCGCCCGTGTGTTGCCGGGGCCCGAAAGCAGAGTAAAGAATAGCGCGCTGTACCCTACCAGGCATGTTCGTAAGAGGCGAGATAGGAGGGTTGGGCATGGGATTGGTATACCATACTGTAAAAAAACAAAAAATAAGCCGAAAAAAACGTCACTCTCTTCTCATTACATGGCCAAAAAAAATGATGATTGTTTCTTCCTAAAATATTGGAAATTAACTTTAATTAAATTATCTAAAACCAATTTTTAAAATAACGCTGGCAGCGTCGGCAAATACTCACTGGGAGAGCCTGCAGGAACTTGTACCATCCCACAAGAGTTAAAGCAGCCAAATCTCTGCAAGGTTTTCTGGCAAAACGTTGGGTTCTCATCAATGGCAGCTTTACAGACCGCCGGTCCCAGAGCGTCTATTGACTCTTCTGTTGCGAAGATATTAAAGGATGAGGTCATAGCTGTTGATCTAAAGCTGAAAGTGGTATTTTTAATGGCATTATTATATTTCTCTACAGATTTCACGTCTTGAGATCGTGCGAATATAACTCTTTGTCATTTCATGATGGAGGGGTAGGAACAACATCATGACACAAGATGAGCTGGTCACATGGTCAGTACTTGTATATGGAGGGGTAGGAACAACAACATGACACAAGATGAGCTGGTCACATGGTCAGTACTTGTATATGGAGGGGTAGGAACAACATCATGACACAAGATGAGCTGGTCACATGGTCAGTACTTGTATATGGAGGGGTAGGAACAACATCATGACACAAGATGAGCTGGTCACATGGTCAGTACTTGTATATGGAGGGGTAGGAACAACATCATGACACAAGATGAGCTGGTCGCATGGTCAGTACTTGTATATGGAGGGGTAGGAACAACATCATGACACAAGATGAGCTGATCACATGGTCGGTACTTGTATATGGAGGGGTAGGAACAACATTATGACACAAGATGAGCTGGTTACATGGTCAGTACTTGTATATGGAGGGGTAGGAACAACATTATGACACAAGATGAGCTGGTCACATGGTCAGTACTTGTATATGGAGGGGTAGGAACAACATCATGACACAAGATGAGCTGGTCACATGGTCAGTACTTGTATATGGAGGGGTAGGAACAACATTATGACACAAGATGAGCTGGTTACATGGTCAGTACGTGTATATGGAAGGGTAGGAGCAACATCATGACACACGATGAGCTGGTCACATGGTCGGTACTTGTATATGGAGGGGTAGGAACAACATCATGACACAAGATGAGCTGGTCACATGGTCGGTACTTGTATATGGAGGGGTAGGAACAACATCATGACACAAGATGAGCTGGTCGCATGGTCAGTACTTGTATATGGAGGGGTAGGAACAACATCATGACACAAGATGAGCTGATCACATGGTCGGTACTTGTATATGGAGGGGTAGGAACAACATCATGACACAAGATGAGCTGGTCGCATGGTCGGTACTTGTATATGGAGGGGTAGGAACAACATCATGACTCAAGATGAGCTGGTCGCATGGTCGGTACTTGTTTATGGAGGGGTAGGAACAATATCATGACACAAGATGGTCACATGGTCAGTACTTGTATATGGAGGGGTAGGAACAACATCATGACACAAGATGAGCTGGTCACATGGTCAGTACTTGTATATGGAGGGGTAGGAACAACATCATGACACAAGATGAGCTGGTCACATGGTCAGTACTTGTATATGGAGGGGTAGGAACAACATCATGACACAAGATGAGCTGGTCACATGGTCAGTACTTGTATATGGAGGGGTAGGAACAACATCATGACACAAGATGAGCTGGTCACATGGTCAGTACTTGTATATGGAGGGGTAGGAACAACATCATGACACAAGATGAGCTGGTCATATAGTCAGTACTTGTATATGGAGGGGTAGGAACAACATCATGACACAAGATGAGCTGGTCACATGGTCAGTACTTGTATATGGAGGGGTAGGAACAACATCATGACACAAGATGAGCTGGTCACATGGTCAGTACTTGTATATCGAGGGGTAGGAACAACATCATGCCACAAGATGAGCTGGTCATATAGTCAGTACTTGTATATGGAGGGGTAGGGACAACATCATGACACAAGATGAGCTGGTCGCATGGTCAGTACTTGTATATGGAGGGGTAGGGACAACATCATGACACAAGATGAGCTGGTCACATGGTCAGTACTTGTATATGGAGGGGTAGGGACAACATCATGACACAAGATGAGCTGGTCACATGGTCGGTACAGAAGAGCAAAAGATCACAAACTATATCTCCCCTTGACACTGAAAGCAAGTGAGAAGGGGGATAAGAGGAAAGAAGAGGAAGAAGAAGAAGAAGAGAAAGAAGAACTCTTAACAGTAACAATTCGTTTTGAAGATGTTGAAATCCATATTAAAACATTGAATATTCATAACAACAAAATGTTAGATTACAAAAAAATAATTATATACAACAACAACCTACTGGTATTACAGACATCGCAGTAGCGCTTGATACAACTGGTCTCATTTCTCCAGACATAGCACCAGGGCTGGAGAAGTTTGCCTTTAGGGTTTCTACAATAGTTGCTCTCAAAGTACCCAGTCAGGGCCTCAGATCTGCATGAAAATAAAATTTGAATTATTTGCAATGAGGTTCTGTTTGGTTTTGGCAAAAGTTTGTCTCCAAGGTTCCTACATTAATTGCTCTCAAAGTTACCCAGTCAGGGCCTCAGATCTGCATGAGAATGAAATTTGAATAATTTGTTTTGAGGTTTTGTTTGCCTCTTAGGGTTAAGTTTGCCTCTTAGGGTTTCAATAGCAGTTGCCCTCAAAGTACCCAGTCAAGGCCTCGAAATCTAGAAAGAGAAATTGTAAAAAGAATTTGTTATGAGGTTCTGTTTGGTTATTGGTTATGGAAGGCCTCGGTACCACTGCAAACGAAATAAATTATTAATTGCTCAACCGCCCGTGCCAGTGGAATCATCCGAATTACTAAGTCATCTCCCAAACAAAGAAAGGCAACTGTAGTCCCCATCGTAGCAGTCTCAGCACACGCCAAAAATCATAAGGCGAAACCGCGCAGAAAGTGAGCACAGTCAACTGTTCCCTGTCATACGATATCATCATTGATCGTAAACAATTGGGATATTGAACCATGATCAAAACGGATGAGACACACCGCTCACGGTGTGCACAGAGCACTTAACTCAGTAGCTCCTGCAACAAGCCGGACTTGGAATATGAGGAAACTGCAACAAGGAACACTTTTCAGACATAGCCTTCAATGGTTCCTACCGCCTATCAACCATATACCGGAATTTCACGTCCTCCGAAAATGATGATCGTCATATTGAGAACAAAAAATGTATAGCGCTTGATCATTTGATGATGTTATGACATCGTTCTTGACTCCAACCAAACATATAAACACACAGTCGTCGAATTATCACCGTCACACATCAAACAACAGACCCTACGGTTAGCGTACAACGAACGAAACACGGTGCAAATTCCCCAAAGAGGAAAACCTTCGGTCGACTTGACGGAGCAGTCCACAATAAATGCGTTTCAGCATGTAAATAACTTGCGTCAAATAATACCAACGTCGGCCATTGATCACCACTCAATGTGACGTAAACCGCATGTCAACACTAGATTTAGATGGTGAAGTTTGCTTTTACAATAATAAATACTTGACTTGTCAAAAAGGAACATTGCTGTGTGTACTCGGCAGCGCAGATTTGTCCACTTCGTCGGCGCAGATTTGCTAAGTAGAACATCATTTTGATTTCAACACAGAAAATTGTATCAGAGAGCCGAAATTAATCCAACCACAGATACATTTTGCTGCAGCGATCGAGAGAACGTGAAACATTCCACCATTTTGAAATGGAAGTCCTGTTTGGTTTTGATTAAAAAAAAGAATGCCTCTCAGAGTTTGGATAACAATTGCTCTCAAAGTTCTCAGTCAGGACCTCGAAATCTACAGCAGAAGAGAAATTGTAAAATTAAAAAAATTTGTTCTGAGGTTCTGTTTGGCTTTGACAAAAATTGACTCTTAAGGTTTCCATAACAATTGCTCTCAAAGTTCCCAGTCAGGACCTCGAAATCTACAGCAGAAGAGAAATTGTAAAATTTAAAAAATTTGTTCTGAGGTTCTGTTTGGCTTTGACAAAAATTTGACTCTTAGGGTTTTCATAACAATTGCTCTCAAAGTTCCCAGTCAGAGCCCCACATTTGAATCAGAAGAGATATTAAAAAATTTTTTGTGAGGTTCTGTTTGAACCTTATTCAGAGGGAGCACAGTTTTTTTTTTTTTTTTTTTAACTTTCAGGGTATCATTTTGGCTTCTTTTCTTTTTTGGGTATCACTTTCGCTTGTTTTCGGGGTATCACCTTCGTTTTTTTTTTAGTATCATTATTTTTTTTTGGGGGGGGGGGGATAACTTTCATTTGTTTGAGGAACCACTTTCTGTCTGGTATCTTTTCTCTTTGCTTCCCTCTATCTCTTCGTCCCTCAATTTTCACAGTCATTACAATATATTCTAGTTGTTCTCTTCTCATTTCATGGCCAAAAAATGATGATTGTTTGTTCCTGATATTGGAAATTAGCTCTCTCCTTGCTTTGGTCTCTTTTAGAACGTTTTCATTACTCTTCTTAGTTGCACATGACACTTTCAGCATTCTTCTGTAAAACCACATTTCTACAGCCTCCAGTGTTATCCTATTGCCCTTGATTCACAACCATATCTTAAGACTGGCTCTACAAGGAGGAGAAGGCGCGCCTACCAGCACCAGAGCTGGAAGTTGTTAGCGACCCTCAGCTGATGGCTTGCGCCAGGATCGGTGAACCAAAATATCCAGTCCCTGCTCCACCTCTCTGTGGTGCTCCAGTAACAGACTAACCTGTCTAGTCTGGCCAAGCGAGTAGGGATCGAAAAGGGAAGACAACCTGGTACTCAAAAATGTCATTCTGAAGTTGGATGTGTTGGGCCGAAAGGCGCAAATATCACAGTTATACTGTAAACCACAACACAACGCAGACACGCCCACTTAACGTCCTTATAAGGGCGGATGATGAAGAGGAATATTCTAGTCTACCAGAATACTCTACAATACATTAGTCATCGGGCGAACGCAAGCAAGCAAGCTCTACATAACATTTAAGAACGTTTTTCCTTGTTTCTATTGTAAAAAATGAATTGTACAGTATCTTACTCATTTTTTGGAAGGCTGCTTTTGCCTGAGCTATATTCTTGTATATTCTTCTTCTTTCCTTCCTCATCTGCCTTTCAGCGTCGAGGGGAGATATAATTTGCGGTCTTTTGCTCTTCTGTTCACCTCTGCTGCTGTTATGTTTCCTAGTGCTTCTAATATTCCATCCGTACATCTTTTTCGTGGTCGACCCTTGGGTCTGGTGTTCTCACAACGTTTGTTGAAGGCTCGTTGTGTTGGGTTTTGATCTTTCTGCCTTGTCACGTGGCCAAACCATTTTATCTGTTGTTTCCTTATATATTCTATGACGGGGGCTATT